>CM026210.1:4043000-4643000 GCA_014839995.1 Xenentodon cancila | reverse complement strand
CGTGGGAGTTAATGCAACCAGTTGTGTAAACAAACACTGCACATGAAGAAAGAAATCCCATTTACATCGTCAACACTGGTGAGGATGTGCCAAAGTCCTGCAAAGTTGTTTGTTTCCTGGGATTCAACGTTACACTTAATGAACTGGGACATACATTTATAGACGGCTTATAAACTGATCGTGTGTTAAGTGTAAACTGGCCGCGCCTCGAAAACAACACCTTTTATATTTGTGATAGTTGGATCGGTGATGACAAGATTACTGCAGAGTGTAGTTCGTTTAGGAGAAGATTCTCACACACACACACACACACACACACACACACACACACACACACACACACACACACACACACACACACACACACACACACACACACACACACACACACACACACACACACACACACACACACACACACACACACACACACACACACACACACACACACACACACACACACACACACTCTTTAATTTGTGGTGGTAGCCGGTTGGGAAAACGTTTTAAGTGGGATGATTTAGATTTTCTTCCTGCAGAGGCGTTCAGAAAATCTCTGGATTTGTGGGACTTTTTATTTATTTAGTTATGATCAAGGTTGTGTCTTCAAAGAAGTGAAATAAAAAGTAAATAATGATAATAATGATAATGTCAGACTTGATATGAAATCCCGGCTGGCAGTCAGAGGATGAACCCGCAGACACACCGAGCTCCCGGGGAGGAAGAGACCGCCGGGCGAAGGTCATCTCCATAACCGTATGATACCTGCGCCGCTGTAAGCTGCTTAACTTCATTTGTAAATTCCTGATTTAAGCTCTTTAGCGTGCGGTCATTTTCTCGTCTTGCACTGTCAATATGCTTCAAATCAATGAGACCAACCGCTGCTGATTCCTTCCTCTCGCTGATTTAGACATTATTGCAATCTTTCCATGCAGAAATGACCATGACAACCACTAAAGAAAATTAAAAAAAACAACAAAAAAAATTAGATTAATGTCAGCCCTCAAGATTTATTGAGAGGCAGAGACCTATTCGTGGATTCCACCATCTTCTCCACAGGATGCTGCAGTCATGAGATGTTCGACATCAAACAGATTAAGCATCTTTGAACGTGAATTACTCATGATCGGGTTTCGGCTGGTGAGAGAATCCAGTCCGCTCACACAGATAAAGCCACATCAGAGAACTTTAAGAAGGTTAAAATTAGATTTATCTTGTTTGTTCAGCTTCAAGATGCACTTATACTTCCAGACAGCACGAAGACTGAATATCCAGACAGACTGAGCTCGAAGCGGGAGCAGCATGGGAGCAGGCCTGCAGCAAACGCTCTCCAAGACACACTGTAGCTGGACGGAACATTAAGCAACAGTTAACAAGAGGCCTTCAGAGGGAAAACCTCGAAGCCCCATTTCTCCAAATGCCTTAATTACCGCCGTCTGATTGCCAGCACTGACAGCAGAGCTGCCGGTGGACTGAGATTCACCCTGAGACGGGAGAAATTTGCCCTCAGACAAATGACGAAGGAAACGAGCACAAGGAAGCAAGTTAGTGTTTATAAAGCTGAACATGCAGGCCGACAGGAAAGTCCACCGCGGGGGTGGGCTTAGCAATCTCATATGGGCGTTCTCTTATTACTCAATACATCGATCAGGGTGCGATGGGCGGAAACGAAATGCATTTGACAAAGAGGATGACGCCGCTGCTCGGTGTGCAGCACCGGGGTTTTCACACAGCAAAGTCAACAACTTCCACCAAAAACTGTTTCACAAACTGAGACATGTGGGTGACTAAAATAAAAATCAAAGCCAAAGATATACGAGACGCTGCTACGTCTGTTTGCAAGCCCGCTTTGATGCTCATGATGCTGACCAGTGTAAACATCTCAGCGCCACGGCCGCTCCGTTGTGTTACACCCTCCGGTAACTCGGACCCATCTGTTCAGCTTTCTCTGCAACAAACCCGTCCAAAACACACCAACAGCCCTCTCTTCATCTCCCACAAGAGGCAGCTGAGACCATGTGGGCGTTTGTCGTTTCAGGCTTTAGTCACAGCAGCGTGCTTGGACGTCCTAATAAACACGCCACACCTGATTGGTCAACTGGAATGGGACCAGAATGTGGAAGGTCCGTTTTAAGAAACGCAGGCCAGCAAAAAGGAAAAAATAAGCCTCGTCTGCATCCTCCCTCTGTTCTACAAACACCCTCAAGGCCTTGTGACCTTTTACTTAACTTAAACAATGGCCTTTCATTTTCACAACGCGCGGGGGCGGGTTTTCCAAAGGAGGCGACTGGACTGGAGCTTACGGAAGTTTGTCGTGCAGTCAACAAAACGCATTCAGCTATGTGGGGAATTTTTATTGTCCGACGAGGTGGAGTCGAGGTGGGGGTCACTGGCGCAAAATTCCTCACTCATGATCGAATTCCACCCGTTTGTGGAAGTTTCTGAGTTGATGAACTCGCTGGAATACTGGATGCCTCTTCCGAGTCGTCTTCAGTGTTTGGAGGATCCAGAAAATGAGGTGCACGAAGGTGCACGAAGGTCACTGCGGCGTGTTTATGGAACCCAAAAGAAACGATTTGAGAAGGTGGCGAGACCTCCGCGAGATCGAAAGTGCCGTCTTACATACGAGAGAGTTTCCTTCTAAAGGTCATCGCGCTCCTGTAGGAATCTGATCGATCAGAAGGAATAAACTCAGCAAACAGTAACTGAGCTCTGCCTGCAGCAGAACCTCATCCCTCTTTTCCAGATGTTTCTCCTTGTAATTAATTACTGTAGGGGAGCCAAACATGAAAATAAAAAAAACAAACAAACTAGAAACTGACATGAGAGAGTATATAAGTCCGCCGTCAGCTGCATGTGTGTAAACTGAATGTAAGTTGACCCTGGTGGTGGTGTTGACCATGACAACTGATGTGGTCTGGGTCAGTATGTGGATGCAGCTCACTGTGACCATACATGCTGGACGTGAACGCTTTGGACCAGGCGTTCCTCCCCGCAGCAACAACCCAGCTCTGGAGGTCATCCGTCGCCTCAGCCGAGGCGAGGTTCTCTCCCCAGGCTCGCTCCCTTCGCTCCCCCCGCCCTTCCCTCTGCGAATACAAGTGGCCGCCCTCATGAATCCTGCCGGCTGACGTAAATGGACTGTAGTTAACTCGCATCCTGTCTGCGATGAACAGAGGAGCCACAAG
Organism: Xenentodon cancila; assembly: GCA_014839995.1. Lineage (NCBI taxonomy): Eukaryota > Metazoa > Chordata > Actinopteri > Beloniformes > Belonidae > Xenentodon > Xenentodon cancila. The sequence goes on along the minus strand of CM026210.1, from coordinate 4,639,812 downwards.
CGCAGCAGCAAGGACGCCGTGTCCCAGCTGCAGGAGCTTCAGACGATCCAGCCTGCCAGAGGAGCGGACCAAAACCATTAGAAGACGAAACATGTCCGTATCACCAGAACTCTGACTTCAAATCAGCCTGCTTTCATTTGAGATGATCCCCTTAAAAAGGGAGGGCATCACATGAACACAGTCTAAATTGCTGGAACAATAAAGACTGTTAAGTGAAATCATCTGATTCTTGCAAGAAGGAGCACCAAAGTAAACAGTGTCTACGTGTTGCAGCCGGCGTTTGAATCCGGTTACAAGCTGGCCTTGAGTAGCTGCTCTGTCAGAAACGACATTACAAATTCAAGGGTCCACTTTTCAAACACTCACAGAGATCATGTGCTGCTGTGTGGACTAAAAACAGCTGACACGTTGGGACGAACTTCACATGAAATACAGGAATAAACTGCCTTACCGTGCGCGTCACGTGCAGCTGGTTATGTTCCTAAATGCGTCTTTCCAACTGATCAGCTGCATGGTTTGTTGTCTAATCATCAACGCTTACAGATCCCCGATTAACGACACTAGTCAGCCGTTTGTTAGGAGATTTTTGCTGTTATCTGATACACAAATATTTTCCAATTCACTTCATTTGTTTGCAGATCCTGATGTGTGCATCACATCATCATCAAGTCTCTCCTGCAGACGCATTAATATCTCCCTCCTAGATTTTTTAAATGTGCAAAGTTTTAGGGATGTGTGATGTTGTGTTGAATAATTTTGGCATAAAAATAAAAAAAAGATATCATGTGTGAGACTTCAGTAAAAGTGTCAAATTAAAGTTTAGATATTACCAAGACAGACTACATGAGGATGGAACTCTATATTCAACATGACATTTTTAAGAGTGTATATTTCTGTAGTGAAAATCTAAACTCTGCTTCTTTTATGTGGATTTCCATGGTACTGGATCGGGACTTAAATCGGGAAAGTTAAATGACTTTATATTGCATCATCTCATAACCGTCGCTGAAGAAGTGTAAAAATAAAAAAAGATCAAAAGAGATCCAAAAGACCAATTACAGAAATCGATGCAGAAAATGAGCTGAAATCATGACATTTCTGTTTTGTTTTGTTTTCCTCTGCTTTTCCGGGGTCGGGTTGTGGGGGCAGTAGCCTAACCAGGGTCACCCAGACTTCCCTAACCCCCGGCCACTTCGTCCAGCTCATCTGGGGGATCCCAAGGTGTTACCAGGCCAGCTAAGAGACATAGTCCCTCTGGCGAGTCCTTGGTCTTGCCCGGGGTCTCCTTCTAGCTGGACATAACTTGAAAACCTCACCAGGGAGGCTTCCAGGAAGCATCCTCACCAGATGCCCGAGCCACCTCATCTGGCTCCTCTCGATGCGGATGACACCAAGCTCTGGCATCGGATGTACAGGGACCAGACAGCCCCTATAACGGGTTCCAGCACCCCATACTCCCGGAGAACCCCCCACAAGAGTCCCCGAGGGACACGGTCGAATGCCTTCTCCGAGTCCACAAAGTAGCCTAACGAAGCCCACGTGTTGGATGAACGACCAACTTTGTTCTTCTGCGCCGTTATGTAACAGGTCTTGACCGCTGCGAGGTTTCACCTGTACGTGAGGGACTGGGACTCGAGGAGGGAGGGAAGGGAGGGAGGAGGGGAGGATGTCAGCACCTAGTTTAATGCCATCTCCATTAGGAGGATCATATTTGTGCCTCAAAAAGGCAGAAAAAAAAAAGAAAAAAAAAAAGACAGCCACTGACTGGCACACAGGAGCTAGTGGGTTATGCAATGTCAGCGAGCAGAAGGCAGCAACTCAAGAAAAGATGTTACGTAAGCGACGAGGCGCTTTCACACAGCCCACTGGGCAGCCAAGTGCAGAACAGGGCGCTCCAACATCGAGGAAAAGACGGGGAGAAAAAAAACGGGTGTTGTGTGGATGTCGTGGGATAAAAGTAGGATAATAAAGAAGGTGTGTGGGAAGCAGCGGCCAAAATAACTGGACTGAGGGGACGAAGGTACTCCATCTCGCTAAAAGGACAAATGCGCAGGAGAAAAGGAAAAAAAGAGCCCTGTGTGAAAAGAGATGTCGCTTCTCATTATAATGCATGAAGCACTTTGAGAAGCTCCGTTTAAATGAAGGAGAGTTATTTCATCCCATTTCCCCCACTCCAGAGGAAGAGGGATTCGGGGCCTGGGGTAAGCAAGCGAATGAAAATGAGGAAAAGGAGAACTTACAGGAGAGCCCCATTAGTCCCTATTAAGTCCTTGTTTATTGAGTTACCAGCACAAAGATGCACTGCTCCTGCTCGCCGTGCACAGGAGCTGGATCGCTCAGCAGATTCCGGTCCTTTTGGAGTCGGGGAGATTTAGTGAGCCATGCCGTGCTGTGATTTGCATGGACTCTCTCACGCACCGTCAAATTCCACTGGGCCTGCTCACATGTCAGCCCACGGTCCCCTGTGCATCATCCACCACAGGATTCGACACTGGAGTTGAAATAACCGTACACTTGGAGAGCAACCGTCCTGCAGATGCTCGCAATCTCATAACACCAAAACCAAGCAAGGCCTTCTTACTTTAGGCTGTTATTTATATTGGTTTATACAATGCACGTTGTAGGCTGCAGAAACATCAAAAGCGGAGGAAACACTTGCCTTTAAGAGGCAATGAAACCGAACTGTCACTGCTGAGTAATAAAGCAGCGTACGGAAAATGTTTAAAATGTTTCTATCAAACGAGGAGAGTTTCCAGTCCAACTGCGGCTCACCACCACCCCTATGAATGAGATGTTGTTGTTTGCACATGCAAAGACGAGAATCAAAAGCTGAACGCCTTGCGTGCAACTCGAATATCGGGGAGCCATCTGGAGAACCAGGTGGGTTCCTGCAGGGTGGGCCAATCACGCCTCTATACGGCACACTCCCAAATCACCACCGCAAGGAAAGGGAGGAAAACGGGACAGGAAAAGGCAATTTTCTCCACCAGTAACACATGTCCCGGTGCGGATCTGAAGCAGGGGATTTTTCTCCTCCACTTTACACCCCCTGCTTTCTAACTTCAACGCTCCTGCAGACCTGAAAATCCACCTCGGCTCTGGATTTCTCATATCTCTGAAGTAGCAGGGAGGAGGATGTGTGGAAGTGGAGCTGCTGAGCTCATTCATCAGACATCGTACCGATGCTGCTGGCTGCACATCACTCCCACACCGAACACCCCCTCATTCCTTGTCATATGTTTCACAGCCTCCCTTGAAATGACTGAAACTTTAATAATGCCGTTAACACCTCCCCTCGCTCCCTCCAGGCTCTGACACTTGAGGCTAATTTTCACATGCAGGTCTGCAGTAGCCACTCATTCCCATCACTGACTCGATCCAGAGTGTTCTCCACCCAATAAGGCACACCCTGACTAAAAATAACTCCACTAGGTTGAACCTCAACACATTGCAAAAAAAACATAAAAACACAGCATCACCAAGGAGCTGTGACTCACTCGCTGCATGCATGTATAAAAACAGCATTAAAGGACAATAAAAACCCTATTTCTTCAATTATTATTCCATGCCAGTGGCTCTTGGGACCCACAAGACGAGCAGCAGCTGTGATGTTTGCTGCCGCTCCTCTTACGTAAGAGGACTTGCATCCACTCACGTAATTGGTTTTGACCCGCGTGACAGCTCTAATGTGTGCTGTGAAGTGTAGAAATTATCACTTCTGATAATAATTTTCCCTTTCTTGTTTTGTTCCCCACAGCACGTGGCAAAACTCAAGAATCAAAAGCACGGCAGCAGCTGGGGAACGTGCTCCGGTGATCAAGGGAACAGATGCATATATAGTGAAGACTTAACTTGCTTTTGTTTATGTTCAAAATCTGATCTCCGTTAATCCTCTGGTTACTGTGTAAATCAGTAATGCACATCTTAAACTGTAAACATCTGTCACGGAGAATACGGAGTCCAAATCTTCCTCGCCGCGATACCAATAGGATGGTTTCGATTCATCAGCTTTGTTTCCAGGGACTGAAAAGATGCACATTTAACAGGTTTTTTCGTCCCACCGACGCAGCACAAGGCTGCTGTGCTCGTCTATGGGCAGGAAGTCTCAGCATATGCCATTTGTGCACTATTGGCGAGCGCCTCCATCAGCTACCCTCCACAACCAACTGCCAGTCTTGGATGTGAACCAAATGCAAAAAAATTAAAAAAAAAAAGACGCAGAGGATCTGTGTAAAATGGGATAAAGCATTCATCTGGCTTCCAAAATGCAAACCCAATTACAGGACCTTTTCCACTCATGTCATTTTATGTCATTTAGAGTACAAATGCACTGAAATATTTGCTGCTGGAGCTTTTTGTTTGTTTATCAACCCCTTTATCTCTTCAACTTTAGGGTTTCACTATTTGTCCATGTTAATCATTTGCGTCGGCTGCAACTCACTGGCTGTAAAGGAGACTTTAATCTGAAGAACTTTGTTTAAAAATGTGAAAAAAAAAAGAATTTTAAGTTACATACCTTCCTATAACATAAAGATGAACAAGTAAATACTGAAATATCTTAACCCTTAGCTGTTATGTCATTAAAGGAAAAACCCAACAATTCTGCTCACATTCAGAACTTCATTGAAAAAAACGTCATTTCTCATGAACACCTGACTCGAAGCTGTTTCACTGCTGAATGAATGGCTTGGTATGTGAGCTGACACAGCAGTTGAAGCATTTATAAACGAACATCTGCAGCACCACAAAAAGGTAAATAAGATAAATAAAAGGTCCAGGAGGAGGTTTTAGCTAACGCCTCCAAAGTATCTTCAACCAGAACCCCAGAAACCCGCCACCACTTACCGAAATATACCGTCTTTTCGCACTTGGGGCACTTTGAAGCCATGTCGGGATGTAATGAGTCGATTGCAAGTGTTGGTTTGTGTTTGTAGGCAGCGGTTTTGCGTCCTCCGGTTCCTCTCAACAGCAAGTGTACCGCCGAGGCTCCAGCATCTATTCAGCGGCAGACGACTCTCATTTGCATAACCCCGCCCACCACCAGAAACCCCAGTCCCGACATCTTCACGGATTCTGGGAAATTTCATCACCTAACAGCAAGCTGGTGAGAAGACCGTTTAATTTTTAATTTATTTGTTTATTTATTTATTTTGCATTATTCTTCCACTTTTTTTGTAAGATTCCTCCTTAAATAATTGTTTTAGATACATATTCAGCAAGTTTTTTTTAATCTTTGAGCAAACTCTCAAGCATGTTTCCTGAACTACACCAGCTATCCATGCATGTCAAGCCTTTTTTGTACAACTAATGATATAATTAGGCTATAAATGCCTTTTTCTAATGTTCAAAGTTGAAAAGTGATAACAGAACTAAGGGTGGGTGCGTGGAAGAGGTGGTTATATCCTGCAGTTTTATTACTTTCTGAAAGTGATAATCAGATTTATGTGTGTGTGGATTTTTAGCACAAACACACGTGGAGCAACTGTTGTTTCAAAGGGAAACAGTCTATAAATCACTTTAAATACACTTCATTTGCACAAACCCAGCTACTTTAAACAGCTTTTGCATTTTTACGAACCATGCCGCTTTAAGAGCTGTTCCAAGCCTTCTGGATATCGCATATGTTAGAAAAAACATGACAAAATGAAGTCATCGTTTTGCTGGAAAGACATCCAGGTATATAACTTGTGGAAATGGAGCTTGTTGAATCTTGGTTATAATTTTTGGTTTATCGCATTTTGTGTATTTTACATCCTTTTTTTTTTTTAAATTTTTTATCAGAGATCGGATTCTTATGAGATTATTATTTTTTTCCACTGATGATGTATTGTTAAAGCACTTACAGTTAAACTCAGCTGAGGTGACAATGTTTCATTCAGTTTCTTTTCAACCTTAAATGTGACCACTAGCAAACGCAACATAAACACTATAACCTTTTCAGATATGGCCTTTAGAATCTGTAATGCTCAATTCCGTGCAGCACTTGAATGCAGCATGTCTCAGCTTAGGCCAGAATGGAATCTGCAAGATCCAGAAAAAGGCCAAGCGGGAAATCTTTTGGCCAAGTAGAGGGGCAGGACACTGGGACCAATGCACACCCACTTCCCTTTTCCACTCTTCCACATAAGGAGTAGGCAGCATTTGGCTGAATAACAATGCTCTCTTTCAGAGTGAGTGACTAGTAGGAATTTGTAAGGCAAAGGAAGACGCTGAAACGTGGCTCGAGCGGATCAGCTTTCTCTTGCTGGCTTCATGACAAATTTTGCCTACTGAGAGAGACAAGAAAAAAAAAAGGCTCTGAATCTATCACAGTCCTGCATTATATATCAGCTGCTGCATTGGCTTGTGATGACAAATTAAAGATGCTCAGTGGAAAAGAAATGATCACTTCCTCCATAATGGACTCTGCCTCTTTCCCCTGGGACTCCTGAGAATAACTGAGGTCATGTCTTTCACACATTGGTGCTGTCTTGTGTGTCCGCCTGCTGACACAGAGCAGGTCCTGGTCCAGGAACAGCTACCCTGATATTTCCCACATCTGTCTAACAGCTGATAGCGCCCGTCAGCATGCCTGCAACCGCTTCCTCTTTATCTCTGAGTTCACTGTTTTAAAAAGAAGTCAGAGTAACGGACAACGTGGGACTCAGCGGGCCCTTAAGGGCGGCTGAACTGGACGCTGGACAGTGAGAGTAGATAGAAGACATGGGTTCATTAGTGTTCACCTCCCCTTGTTTGCTGTGGCTGCAGGTTTGTTGCCGGTTCAGCTGTTCGGTAAAACCTGCTGAGATGAGGTCAAATGTGCTTTTGAGAGGTTTAGAGTCAGAAATGAGCAGAAGATTAAAAGTGAAGGGCCAATGTTCTCTAAAATGCTCGGCTCACTGAACACATGTAACAAAGATAAAAGTGGGCTGTGTTATCCAAACTATAAAAACTCATAAGGCTGGAAAAAAGACTGCACGACTAGTGAAGCTTCAGTTGAAAAGTTTTTAAAAAGATGATTTAAGTGAATTTCAGGATTAGCGAGGGGACTGATGCTCCTGCTTTCAACAGTCTGATTTGATGCATTTGAGGAGTGGTTCAACAGTGGGAAGATGGGATCGGACATATCCAGGCCATCGGCTTTTCTTTGAACTTATCTCTGATCTGGTGCTGTGATCGGATCAGAACATAGCGGCTCCTCAGGAGACCGTCCAGCATCAAGTCTGAACGCCGGCCTGAGTGGTGGCCTTCAAGCATGTCGCTCTGTCTACAACTACTAATAACATCACTATGTCACTTGTTGTTTTACTTTCTAGGAAGATGAAGCATTGCAGAAAACGACAAAAACTCTGAGTGATTTAATATTCTATTCATTTTATTCCTCTTCTTGATGTGGAACAAAAATATTCTTATTATTTTTTTCAGTGTACACAGTCAGATTTTCAATGTCTTATTCAGCAAGTGCCATAACGGATTTATTTAAACATAAATAATAAATCAATCAATAAATAAATAAAATCGGTAAATCAACATCCTCTGTGAATGTTGACTCCAAATTTAATTTTTTTGTCCAAAAGCATCTATACGGGTACACAAATCACTTTAAAGCAACACAAAGAACTTCTGTCATGTTAAAACTTTTCAAATCCAATTAAATTTGATATGATATAATGTGAATATTTGAATATGTTTCTAAAGCATCGTAGCTCTTCTGGCACAATCCTACCACCAAAAAAACTAAACAAACAAACAGCCAAAGTGACTATGGACATCATGTTCGCGGTGACTAACTAGAGACTTAAGAAACGAATGATCAAAGAGCCAAATGACTCCAACTCCAGAGGCGAGAAATGACAAAAGTTTGTTTGTTTTACCTTAAACCTGACAAGAGCCTTGACAAAGCGATGCCATTTGACTTTAGAAACTCGTTTTGCTCAGTGTGGTTCGTTGTGATCTACAAATTCAGATCATATCTTGGATTTGTCTTGTATTGTCCTCCTATTTAACATAAATCTTGTGTAACACAGGAGTCGTGAAGGATGCTCCTGAGATGGAGATGGGTTTTTTTTGTTTAGCTTCATGCCAAACATGATACAACCCAGGACCTTTAAACTATTTAACTGCAAGCTTAACAACATTTGAAGTGGAATATGTAATTTCTGCTAAAACAACCATGTCATTGATGTGGCTGCTGATCAGCATGAAAACTGATTCAAGAAAACAGTTAATATGCAGTTAAAACCCACAATGTAATGACAACAGCAGTCCTTAAACATTATTACTCATCACAAGTCTCACCTATTTTCCTCTGCAGTTAATCTTTCACAGAGTCCACTCGTCCATTATCTATACCTGGTTCTTCACTGCCAAAGGTTGCAGGGGTTTGCTGGAGCCTGTTTCTACCCGACCTTAAGCGAAAGGTCCACACCGTATTGCAGGACCACACGGATCCTAGGATCAATTTAGACTCACTAATGAGCCTAACATGTGCGTGTTTCCTGCACAAGAGCAGGAAGAACAATCAAACTCAACATGGAAAGGTTCCCAGCCGTGATTTGGACCAGGAACCGTCAAGCTGTGAGGCAACAATGCCAACCACCAAGCCACCAATTTTTTAAAGTCTAAGTTCGAAAAAAAAAACCCCAAACACAAATGTCATGTGATTTGTTAGGAACGAAGGTTTGATTTCATCAGATTAGAAGGGTAATGCAGCCAAGACAAGCAAACGGCTCAGTCTCTGCCTTCGTATTTTCATCCATTGTTATCCTCTGTGTACCGCTCGGTTCAAAATAAGAGGCCAGAAAAATCTGCTGGAAAGAATGTGTTTATGTCTGTAGCCTTTTTGCACAATCCCAACAGTAAAACAAACTCTCCCGGCAGCGTTCAAGCCTTTATTCTTCACAGCGCTGCAGAAGAGGCCCAGAGCTGCGATGCAGCCTGCAGCAGAGGCGTGTTTATGAATTCCAGCTGAACACCTGTCCCCACCACTTCTGGCCCCCAGACACGTTTGTACGGCCCTGCAACCCAAGGCCAAACAGGTGCTGCCTCTGAACCCAGACAGTGAAAATCCTGCATTTCTTCCTTCACTTCCTTCCCTTTTTTTCACCCCACCCTCACACACACATGCAAATTCAGGCATAATCCACAGGATCCACGTGACTGAGTCGTTTCCTCTGAGGAGCCCACAGAACAGCCCGATAAAAGCCCGCCTCTCTTGGAAGAACTGGCGCAAGTGCAAGAAAGAGGCAACCACATGACTCCGAGTAGATTGAGGGGTTCTCAAGCCTCTATTTAAAATGCACAAGCGCATCATTTGAGAAACCTCAGACAGCTGTGGATTTTCTGAAAATGTAAGCACATGCTGCTTGAATGTACAAGACGGGATCTGTTGGTTGACATGTGAAAAAAAAAAAAAAATAGAGAGCGAGAGAGAGATAGAGAAACAATTATTGAAACGTCCCAACAGCACACAAACACACACAAGTGGGCTGATTATTTTAGAAGCAGCGGCCCACGTTTATCTCATATGAGGCAGAAGCAGGACTGAATACTCTGAGTGAGCAGATGATAAGGTGGGACCTGTGAAGAGGCTGAGTGGCCAGTCAGAGGATTTAGATGCTTGTTGGGGGTTTTATGCCCGCTTTTCAAGCCGCAATGCAACAAAGTTAATAGGAAGTAAACAAACTAAGCAGTTCAAGTCTAATACTCTGAGAATTGATCTAATATAATCTGACAAACCAAGTCTGCTGGTCACTTTGCGTGGTCACATGACTTCACTTGGTAGACCTCGGTTATGTAAGGAATTAGACGGCGGTGGTGCCATAGTCTTTACGCATGCAAGCTTTAAATAATAGGTTTATCCAGTAGTGTTTTTGGTTGAAAATGATCCGAATGATGCAAAGTAAATGTGCTGAAAACAAGTATAGGATTATGAAAATAGATACTGAGCATGGGAAAACGTTCCTACGGTGTCAGGTTCAGATGCCAGGAACTTGTTGGAATGGGTTGTAAAAGATTCATAGCTGGATGAACACAAAATAAAGAAAAAGAAGAAATAACTAAATAAATACCGGCATCTAATTGTGATGATCTGATAACAATTAATTACAGCCAGCTTTTTTGTTTGTGTCTTTATCCTTTTCCCATCAACTAAGTCCAAATATCATCAACAATAATTGTCGCCAACTCGGTCATTTTAAATAACTATACTGCCTGTCCAAAAAAATCCTACAAAAAATGAACTAAGCAAGTATGTACGAGCCTCCCGTCAGATGATTATTGTATTGATGTTGATGTTTCACAAGTTATTTAACTAACTGATCCAGTGATCTTAAACAAACATGTCAGAAAACACATCCTGTGGTCCTGTAAAGATGTTAATCGGTCCCAGAAGGGTCAAATAATTGACATCAAGCAAAGAAAACATCCAAGGAGATGCTGAAACGACTAATACTGGGTGAAGAACTGTCCAACGCACTATGAAAAACTGGAAGGATTGTAGGGAACTGTCATCTTCGGGGAAGAAATGTGGTCTTAAAAAAAACTAAAATTTAGACACTTAAACGTTTGGTGAAATCAAATCATAAAAAAACAACAGCAGAGCTCACGGCTGTGTTTAATAGTGAAAGTTAGAGCATTTCCAGATACACGTTGTGAAGGAAAATCAGGAGAGAAACAGCTGTGCAGCCTCAAGACAACCGCTTATCAGTGAGCCTAATCGGGAAAATAAAGGCTTCAGTTTGCTTGGGAGAATAAAGATTGGACTCTGGAGAAGTTCATGTGGTCTGACCAGAGTTCCAGAGTGACGGGTGCATCAGGGTAGGAAGATAGGCGGATGAAGCAACGCTCCCATCTTCCCTAGTTCCTACCGTACAAGCCCGTGGGGGCGGAGCTATGATCTGGGGTTGCGTCCAGTCGGTCAGGTTCAGGTTCAGACATCATTTTCACACATGGATTGGCCGCCACAAAGTCCAGACCTGAGCCCCATTGAGAATCTTCGGGATGTGCTGGAGAAGACTTTGCCCAGCGGTCCGACTCTCCCGTCATCAATACGAGATCTTGGAGAACAAATCAATGCAACTGTCGACAGAAATAAACGTGACATTGAAAAAAACGTATTAGAACGATGCCACAGCGGACACGAGCTGTAATCAAAGCGTGTGTGACTTTGTTTTGCAGAAGCAGTGTATTTCTGCAGGCGTAGATAACTTACATATCTATCAACCCTCTGGGCCTAATTTGGGTTATTACATGCACTGCATGTGCCAAGCATGGCCCAAAGTCCCAGACAAAATACATTTTTGGGCTTTGTCTCATGGATATGCGGCTTAGTTTAAACACCAGCACTCGCAAGCCAAATGTGGGCTAAAGAAAACTGTAAAAGTGGGCTCCGTTTCAGACAAACGTGCTTTGCTACCAGTTGGAAACTATTCCCAAAGGTTCCAGCCAAATCTCTGTCACTGTCAGTTAGCTCCTCACCCCTGACCCGGCTCATATGAACACCACCCACTCCACCCGTGAGGTGGCTTTTTAGAGACGAAAACAGCAGTTACCAAACATTGCAGTTTTTCTAGGCACTGGAGGGTACTTTTGGAGCTTTTGATCTCTCTGTCTCTAACGTTTGAGACGCTCCCTCCCTTTAAATTTCCAGGGGAGTCATTCATGTGGTACATGGGAGTTCAGCTCTAAACACAGAGACTCTGCACAGTCTAATTATATTATAATCAGGATAATTATCAGATAAAATACCTTGTGTTGCATGCATTTCCTATGTGTCCTCTCCTGCTCGCAGACTCATCACACACAAACCCTCATTTTTTTCTCATTTATCTGTTTGCACGGCAGCATGTTGTTGAAGAGTAACCGACTGGCGATCAATAAAGTCTGATCAGTGATTTGTCCTAAAAACTCCTCTGTGTTCAGCAGATGTGCTGGCAGTGAGTGTGCTGCGTGAGCCTCCTTCATCAGGCATCGGTCAGCAGAGCAATCGTTCAGCAGCACACGGACATAAAACTGTAAAAATTGATCTTTCCCTTCACAGCAGCATTAATGCACCTCCACATGTGGACAAATCTGTTCGTACCGTTCCATTAAACAAAAAAACCCAAAATGGTCTTTGAAATAACCCGAAACTGGCAAACGTGATAATAATGAATAACTTCATGAACAGAATCTTTGGGGAAAAAAAAAAACAAAAAAACCCCCCAACATACTAATAAGACAAAACTGGTTGGTGCCCCTAGAAAATATTGAAACTAATTTGACCATAGAGACACGTTAAACTGTAGTGTGTGCTGTAATCAACATCACAGGTGTTCTCCATCTTCAGTCAGTCAGTCTGACTATTTGAAGGGTTAAAAGTCGTCACTCTGCTGTTGTCGTCTGAGGAGATCAGAAAGAAAGTTCAGAAAGTTCTAAAAGGTGAAGGCTAGAAGCTCATTTCCAAGCAGCTTGATGTTCCTGTGCCGACAGTTGGAAATTTCATTCAGAAGTTTAGTCTCCACAGGATTGAAGACAACCTGCCTGAACGGGGACACAAGAGGACAACTGATGTCTCCATCCTGGAGACAAATGTGCTGCCGAGTGTCAGGTTGCAGATCGTGGGTTCTTCAACGGGAAAATGACCCACAACACACAACTAAAACCGGCCAAGAACCACTAAGAACAAGACACTGGACTACTCTGAAGTGTCCTTCTGTGAGTCTTAATCTAATTACTATTGAACATCTGTGATCTGAAACATGCAGTCTGGAGAAGAAACCCTTGAAATCTGAGACAGCTGGAGATGTTTGTGCATGAGGACCAGAGCACCTGTCCACAGGTGCACGAGTCTCACCGAGCGTTGAGAAACCTCCGGATTAGCGACTGACCCCAAGGCCATGCAACACAATATTAAGTTAAGATCCTATCATTTTTGTTCCAATCAGTGTTATTACATTTTTTATGAATCCGTTTAACCACAGTTTAAAAGAAATATCTGATTTTTATTAGTTAATGTCAGAAAGTTATTATTGCATTTGTCAGTTTGTCAGTCACGATTGCAGCGAGCATTGTTTTCTTTTTTTCTTTCGTGGAAGAGTTCCAACATTTTTTTTTTCCCATGTGTGCATTTCCCAGAAATCACAATTTGTTCCTGAGACTAAAATAACAATTCTCTGGCATGTTTAGAGGTTTTAAAAGTTTGATATTTAGACATCTCTGTCTTTGACAGGCACTCCCAAGATGAGAAGTCGGCCCACGAACGGCATCAGTCACTGTGACGAAGTCTTTCCTGCTCGGCCCTCTCAAACCACATTTCATCATAAAGACTAACAGCAATGAATATTTTCTTTACCTCGGCGTCGAACAGGGCCCGTCTGTTTCTTCCACTGTGACGTGCTCTCTGAGTTCAGGTTTTATGGTGTGTAATTAGACAGATCTCAGCATGGATGGTGCAGGAGTGGAAAACAGGTTCCACCCTGGCTTTACGTACTTCTACAGGACGCTTAAGAGAAAAATAATGTAAACTTACCATGGAAATGTGTGAGTTTTACATCATTAATCGAACACAAATCACCACTGGACGCGTCAGTCTCTGAGACACGTGCACTCAGTTCTTGTTATCTCCTTGTAGGGCTTCTCCAGGTCCATGTGATGAACATCTGTGACTTTAAAGGACACCATGTCATCACGATATTATTAAGTGTGTATTGAGTCAAAGTCACGTTTATTGTCAATTCTGCCACATGTGACGTTCATACAGAGAATCAAAATGACGTTACTCTGAAACCCTCGGTTATACGCAATGAATAAATGACTCTCTAAAAACAAATGTCAAATCTAAAACTGTGTTGTAATAATGATGGTGAAATGTAAAACAGCTGTTAAAGGTGTGTGATTGTCCTGCAGGTGTTCAGCTTGGTTTGGTATTATTTGGACTATTTTGGTTTATTTTGCTAGTTTTAAGAATTCTAGTCCAGAATATTCTTCTTACTCTATTGGCAAAGACATTTGTGCCAAAAATAAAGCTAATTTTGACTAGATTTATAGAATATCAGCCTTGTTTGTAGAGGAGCCGTTTTTGCAGTGCAGCCGTGTGAAAAAGAAAATACATCCTCTTTCACTTCTCAAACTTTGAATGTGTCATAACAGAAAACGTAAATCACATGATACACAAAAACACATGAAAAATTAAATTATTAATTTGAGTCAAAATGGAGAAGCAAGAAGAAAAAACCCCACAGTTTGTCCCATGATTCAGTAGCTTAAAGGACTAACTTTAGCAGCAACTGGACGTATGTGCTTTCTGTGACGTTTCCCAGCTCTCGCATCCTTGTGGAGGAATTTGGCTCCACTTCTTCTTTCTCTCTTCAAGCTTTAGCTGTCAGGCAGACGCCCTCGCATTTGACACCAGACCGCTTAGGTCCACCACCGTGCTTGACAGCCGGTATGTGATGTTCATGTTAATAACCTGCGTTTTGTTTTTCTTCCAAACATGGTTCTGTTTTATTGTCCGATCGAGGGACCTTGTTCCAGACTTCTTGTGCTGTCTTCAGATGTAACTTTGCAAACACAAACCATACCACCATGCTCTTATTAAGGAGAAAACAAAAACTTTGTCCTGGCGACATTTCCAGACAAGCCAAACGTCTTCAGTAGTTTTCTAACTGCTCTGTTAACATTAACACCTTAAGTGATGCGGTTCTGAGAAGGCAGAATAGGTTCTGAGATCCGGTTCCTGGGGTTTTTGCAATTTTTTGTTGTTATTGATTTTATATTTATTTCTGCTGCAAAGTTGGACATTTTTCCACTGGGGCTCAATAGAAATGGACTCGATTTTGGAGCCGACCCCTAGTGGCCAATCGAGGGACTGCACATTTTAGCACACGTCAGACAAGAGAGCGGGATGAAAAGATGGTCTGGGCTGGAGGCCAACTTGCTGGGATGTGACAAGAATGGCTGACTGTCTTGAAAGTTGTCCCGCAATTGTCGTACGTGACGTTTAAAAAACAAAAGAAAACAAAACACTGCATGAGTCCAATTGAAATAGGTTTTAAAAATGCACGTAAACATCTCAGTCTCAATGAGATTGAGCTCAACTGAACCTCTCACAGTTGGAATTACACACAGGTAATGTGGTTAAAAGCCGAAGCGATTCTTGTAGCTTGCACACGCTGCCACAGACTTTGGTCCAGAAATACTGAAAGAACAGAGGACAGATGGACAAACCAAAGTATACAGGACTCACAAAACGTACATAGATGTAAGTCGCTCCAGTTCATCCTCCTCCATTGTTAAAATTTCCTGACTGTAAAATGATGTACTCCAAATAGAAACTATATTATAACCCTTCCCAGAATGATGGACAGCAATTAATGCTTCTCTAAGATCATTGCTGGTTTCTTTCCTTCTTGGCGTTGTGTTAACATACACCTGAAGGCTGCAGACCTGAATGCTTTTTAGATAAATAAATGCATAAAGTAATATTTCATGTGTCGTTCTTCACTTGAGGTTGTTTTATTGCCTGATTTTCAGGCTTCTTAAGAACTGGATTTTTATTTAAAAGGTGCATTTTTTTTACCCCATATTTCAAGAACTGTTTTTAACTGGACACAGTAGCAAATGAAACAAGCCGTTTTGTGTTTAGATAACAAAACCCACATCTTTCATGGTGAGCTTGACAGCTCTCAAATTATTTAAAACCTCCGTTTAAGATCATTTCCAGCCAGTGTTTGTCTGCAGCTTTTAATTTTCCTGACAGTTGTTTGTTTTACATGAGGTGTGTTGTGGCGAGCCAGTAATCGGCGCAACATATTTGACTGCATGTGTGAGTACTTATTTTTGCATGTTGTCTTTTGTTTAACTTTAAAAAGACATATAAGAAGTTGCTGAACAAGTGACTTTACATCAGTTGGTGAAACTCCGTCTTAACAATATCCACTAACCAAATGACTGGCGGTCTCGCGGCGGAGATGCTGCAATTTATAGTATGTGACATTTAGACACCATTTGACATTCCAACAATTCCCTTTTTCACATCTAGCTGGCGTGGGTTTCCCCCCCGCATGGTATCAGTGCTCTGAACAACTGCCAGCGCCTCTCTGAAGATGGGGGATACATTTGCCGGCTCACCAGCTGTTTACCAGAAGAAATGTGGAGTTCCCGTCTGCTGGCTTCTGGCATTTTGGCACTTGGTGCAGCTGAGGGTGGAAACTCGGCGACAGGATTCTCCAACGAGGTGGGGCCTTGGATGCACAGAGGCCATCCTTCTGGGTGTTTCCGCGTGTTTCGCCGTCTGTCTCTATTTCCGAGACAGTTTTTCTTCTCTGTCTCACGGTTTCTTCTCTTTCATTCTCTGAAGGTCGAGTATCAATAACCCACAAGTGCAAAATGTTGAATCCCTTTGGCTTAGGGCCAATGTTTTTGTGTGGCTGAGAGTGTCCATCAGTGCCATGCAGCAGATGCCAAACTGAGAGGCATCTTCCTTTACCAACATGCCTGCAAGTAACAGAAAAAACAGCGAGCAGATTAGAAGCCCCGTGCTTGGGTATTTCAGTTGTGTGCGACAGCGTTGGTGCCAGTGGTTGACATCATCCCTGAACTCATAAAGGAACTAAAAAGACATTTCTCCCACTGCCTGAATGCGTTCCACTTAGCATTAAAGGGCATTAGGAAAAGCTGTGCAGACGACGCCTCCTGCTGGCAGTCCGATGTCACTACAACTTGGAGAATTTAACTTTCAAAGGCCTTATCATCAAACAAAGATCACTGACAACCTTCAAGCTTGAATTTGTGTGTTTCCTAATGATCTTAAAGTCATAGAAAACAGCAGATCCAAAGCCTTTGCTGCTAAAACAACAGCACCTTTGATTATACTGGTTACGCAGAAAAAAACAAGACAATATCGCCCTCTGCTGTTTAATGTTCAAAGTTACAAGGTAAATGTGTAAATACAATGGATGGATGGATGGATGGATGGATGGATGGATGGATGGATGGATGGATGGATGGATGGATGGATGGATGGATGTGGGATAAACTCACATGCCATGTAAAAAAGAGAACTGTCGTGTGTGTCTGTGACCTCATACACTATGCTATTTATGAATATTATTTACACCTGACTGCAAAGGTTGTGCTCCTGCTGGAAGCTGAACTGTATTTAAAATGTTTGGCTATACTATAGTCTGCATTTGCTTCCATTATGTGCACCTGTAATGTTCAATAACTGTGTTTTATGTCTGTCTCAGAGCATAACATGCAGGATTTTTTTTTTTACTGGTCAAAAACTCTTCTATAGCTTTTTATTTAAAAAACCTAACTAAATCCTCAAGCTGGCAGAGAGGCTTTGCTATGACTCTCAGCTCTTTAGAAAGCTTCCTCGAGAGAGCAGTGTAACAGGTGTTCTTTTCTTATCAACAATACGGCTATAAGGTGTGCAGCAGAAAGTGCTCCAACAATAGTTTTTATCTCCTCCTCTAGTGCCTCTAGATTCACGCGCAGCCTCCTGTAAGAGAGCAAATGTGGTGGTACAATCCCAGCTGTTTCTGCTGAGAATAAGACCTAATTGATTCTCTCCGTGTCTTTGTCTCTCCTGTGCGTTTATATGCAACACAGACAAAAGGGAGACAAAAGGGAAAGCGGGAACATCCACAAGGCCATCCCCCGAGACCGCAAAAGAGTCAGAAGGGAGTTTCTGCAGAAGTGTCGCGTCTCGGGCCAGTCCATCTCCGCAGACTGAGAGCTTTCCGGGAGAACACCTGCAGTGGTCTGCTCCGAACAGAGTTCTCCCCGTTTGCTTGTCTGCTTGTCTTCCTGAATACAGACACATCTGGCGGACGAGCGCATGGATTCAGGATGAACATCTGCACAGCAGCCAGTAAACAGGTCTAATGAAAGTGGGAACAGTCCCCAAATACACAGCTTCAGCCTTGTTTACCATCTAATTTTCCTTTATTTAAGGCCATATTAAATATTGGCACTGATTTCTGTCCAGCTTTTAGGGAGAGATTAGTGCAACTTAGAGGACAGATCACTTGATTCGTTATGTAAATGAAAAATGATTCACATAACACTGGAATATACGGTGCATTTATGTGGTTCTGCGGTTAATTCAGTTACCAGCGCAGAGATATTAAACATAGTCAGTACGGCATGTTTTATGTACAAGTGCTGCGTATGTTACACAGAGCAGACTAACAGTGACAGAAGTACTTTTGATGATGAATCTCTTTCATTGTTACTAAACAATTACAGGCCCGTCCCTCTGAAGATACCACGGAGCTACCATGAAGTAGTGAAAAAAACATTCTTACATTTGCTATAGTTAAATCTAAATGAGGCTGCACATCCACATATAAGAAATACACATGGTCTGCCCCTCGTTCTTTGTCACAAAAGAGCTCCGGGACATAATCCAGGATCCCTCCCATGCAGCACACTTCCAACACTGCACACATGAGTAGGAGTGCATACTGTAGGTACACATGATTGGCCTGTAACAGTCATGTGACTGCAGACTCCAGTCCCCTGTGTTGGGGGAACAGTAATTGAAGCTTCCATATGGTATAGATCAGATGTAGCCTTCACCACAGCATTCCTGCATCACAGAGACTTTATGCTCAAATCCACACTGAAAACGGAGCCAGTTTAACAACCGTTTGAGGGAAAACGACACTATATTCTCCAGTCTCATAAAACATTGCTCAGAGGAGTGATTTCCATGAGAGCAAAACCTGTTCTCGTATGAGTTATTTAGGGACATTTTGTTTTAATTATATAGGCAATATAAGTTAATGACACAACATATGAACTGCAAAATGCTTTCCTCTTACTAATTTCCCTTATGCATGTAGATTCATCACTTAAGGTTGATATTTCTAAATCGCAAATGTTTTTGTTTCAAATGCTTTCATTTGATGAGTCAATGTGCATTTCTGAGTATTTTGTGCTGTCATTGCAATACACCTGTTTGAATTCCTGTCAAGCATTTGCATTTTATTATTAAAATGAAACAGATAGGATTTTAATAACAATTTTGAACACTTACGGATTTTTATGAAGAGCCTTCCTCCTCTTTTAGAGAGAGAGGGAGAGAAACCGCAAGTATTACTGCCAGTTTGCAACATGATCCTTGTGTTTGCCAGTATAAGCCAGCACACATTCAAAGGTCATAACACCCAAAGACTTTGAACAAAAATGAATACACCTGTGCCACATTTATACATTAGAATCATCAAAATCAATAAACAAAATAAAATAAAATATGAGATTAGGAAGCCATATATAATAAATATATAATAAAATTGAAAATGATTGAAATGGATACATGATCCAGACTATTTCTATTTATTTTTTAGAGTTTTATGAGCACAAAAAAGGATGTCAAGATATTTTCAATTGCTAATTTTGAAGATGTTAAACATGTTAATTCATCTAAGTTTGCCCTTGCTTTTTTTTTAATTTATTCTCATTGGCCTCTGGAGGACCACACGTGACCCAATGAGGACTGTTTTTGTTTACCTTCTCATTTTTATAACTTTAAACCTCAGAGTGCAAATCTCGCGATAGGTCAATGCATAGCTAATTGCTCTTGCTTCAATCCTAAAATTTTAACGATTTTCATTTGTTTGCCCTCTAAAGTGTAAACTAGATAACTGACTTATCCGGGACAACAGACAAACTAATGAAATTAGTGAAACAAGCCTTGGTTTTAGAACGTGCCCGTGACGTCATCTCCCCATTATGTAAATCATGGCGTGGTTGGGTTTTGAAAATGTTACCGCTTAACAGAATCATTTGTAGAAATAAAGTGACACTTAAGGGCCTCGCTTCGCTCGCACACGTACACACGCAGCCACAGTCGGAGGTGGGTTTTTTTTATTTTTTTATTTATTTTTTGTCTTTTTCTAAAAAGGTGTACTGTCTCTTTAAGGTGTCTCGGCCAGTCTGTTTCGTATTGATCAATCCACCATTTTCCAACACACAGTTCCTCCGGCAGCGAGAGCGAGAAGAGAGCCAGCCCTCTACCTGGAGAGGAAGCCGGGCAGCGGGCAGTCATGGCAGCGAACATGTACCGGGTCGGAGGTAAGCTTCGAGGGAGACGCTGCTTTCTTCCCAGAGCCGCCCCGGAGTGCTCGCGGCGGGCTCACGGCGGTTCACGGCGGCTGTTTTTGCGCGTCTAACGTAGCATGGTCATTCTTTCCTTCCCTTCTTTTATTTCAGCAAAGCTAAAGAGCTTTGTGCCTCGCAGATGATGATGGTGACTGTTACGAGGAGGATGGTGATGAAGAGTAGAGGACTGCTTCTCTAAGTGTTGCTTCTTTTGTGTCTCTCTCTCTTTATTTCTGTGTGTGTGTTATTTTTTTTAAACTAAGCAGAAACCCAAACAACAACTACAGTATTTTGAACCAATGAGCACAATGTTTCCTATATATTCAAGGCGACATGGCATCAATATTCAAAAAGTTTTGCTCTCTGCTCAGCTATTGTCTGCTGGCTCACAAAAGTACGAGTTTAGACATTTCTCTGACCATCAGAGGCAGATGAAGACTTTTAAAAGCATCAGTGAGTGTTTGCAAAAAAAAAAAAAAAAAAAACCTGAAAAGATGGAAAATGTAAAAGTGCATGAAAAAATAACTGTTGGTGCTTTTTTTTTTTTTACATATCTATGGCTAAGCTGCTTTTAACTATTGTCATTAGTATTATTATTAATATTATTGTTTTGGACAGGCAACTGCTCTGAATACACAAGGGGAAAAAAAACCAAACACTTTAAGTTTCTCAACCATAAAACACAGTTATGATCTATAGGGATCATATGGTGCAACGTGTTTGCACCCATTACCCGCTTTATAGCACACCTTTTTGTATCTTAAACGGCTACATTTAAAGTAATTATTAATTTAACTGGGTTTTCTTCCTTTATATTTGATAATCAAGATCTTTAGGGCCTAAACAATCCAACAAAAAAAAAGAAACAAGTGGTATCATTCTGCTTTACTTGTTCCATCTTGTCATTGCGTCATAGGCCTCGTCTGTGTCAAATCAATTTTTTCTAAACTGTGCTAACTTATTTATCACCTAGTGGCTTCTAATTGGCATATACCTCTCCATGCAGTTGCATTGCAGCTCAGCAAATTGAATAATTCAAAAATCACTAAACTATTTCTGCAAACACTAATATTTGTTGATGGAGTGTTTGTTTGCATTAAAGCACAATACGAAACTAAAAGCCATAAAAATCACATTATTGCACAAAAAATAAACTCTTGCACAGTCACGGTGATGGTAATTTTAGATTTTTTTTCTTTTTTAAAAGTCACAGTTTGGGCAACAGTAAGCCTTATCAGCTTCTGCTGAGACTATTCCAACCTAATTGTCAGAACAAAGCAGAACCTGCAGAGATGGCTGCAACTTTGCAAGACAATGTGGGTCCATCTTTGGAAGACAGGGACTTCCTTTTAAATGAGCAGTGGACAAAAAGAAGCAGCCTCTCCAGGCCTTGATGTCTTTGTTATAGCCCCCCCCTGTTTTTTTTTCTTTCTTTCTTTTTTTTTTTTTTAACTGGAGACCACAAGCCAGTCTTTTGGTGCATGTTAGTTTTTTCTTGGTGCTTTCCCCTCATTATGCAAAGAAGAGTAGGCGAATAAATGTAATGTAGTTCATTTTATAATCTTGGTGTGTAAAGCAAAGGAGGTGGACCTGCACTTCTGCAAACTAGTCTTGCAAGTTCAGAAAAGTCAATGGGGCTTGCTGCAGATTTCTTTTCCTCTGGTGGAAGTGATCCCCTTAGACTTTAATAGTAATACACAGAAAAATTAACAGCTGAGTTGTTTTTTTTTTGTTTTTTTTTTCTGAGATTGTAATGTAGAAATTGAGTGTATGTAGTGCAGAGTGATTAGTATGTAGATACTATAAATACAGGGTGCTTGCAAGAATGTGATCAGACTGTAGGAGAAATGGAGACTGATTCATCTGAAATACAAAAAAGTTTTCTTTTGAAACATTTTATTTGATCTTAAGGTACTTGATGGTTGGGATACCTTCATGGTCTTCTTTTTTTGGGTTGCATTTGCCCTCCAGATAGGAATGCTCAAGTGACGAAGCTGCCAGATGATGGTAGACCAGTAACTGTCAAGTCATATAAACATTTTGGCTGCTGGCTCGACTCTTGCTCCAGTCCGGACAGGAAAGTGGATGGTGAGAAGGTGGCGTGACGCACGTCCGAAGGTCACAGGCCTGGACTTGAACCTGGGTGGCTGCAACATGTACCTTAATCCTCTGTACATGATGTACCTGCTCAACCAGTTGATCTACCTGGTTCCCCAGTACAGTGGGGAACCAGGTAGATCCCTGCCACTTGCGTCATCCCGACGACTTACTGTGAGATCACATTGTTTCAAGCAGTCTCCACACAGCTGCATTGCATATAGTTTTGCTTATGAAAGAAAAGCTCTCCGATAGAGGAACTAAAGAGGTCCTTTGATAGGAGTTGGATGACCTGGAATCAGTTGTAGCTCCTGAGGTGCAAACACCAAAAAGAAAGAGGTCTTCCTCCAGTTGATCAGATTCCTGCAGCATCAGACCCTTTCCCCCCCTAATCCTGCTGCTGAAGTTGGTCTAAACTCAGCATTGGCTAGTCAAAACATGTGGTTTAGACTTTTTAGTCCAGTGTTTCCTTTTTGCTTTGTTTTACCCAACAGTGTTACTGTGATTGGGTGCAGTAGGAGAACCGTTCACTCCATTAAAAAGGTTCATAACATTATATTTCTGATGAATTTCTGTGCATTTAGAAAGTGAGTGAGTAATTCAGTTTCTGCTACAGAATGTGCTTTTTTTTTTTTTTTTTTTTTTTTTTTTTTTTTTTTTTTGGCCACACCCAATTCTCTTCAACTCAGTAATATTATTTTTAAACCTTAAAATGGAAATTGAAGTCTCCAATGAGTTGCTGTGGACATGAAGGATCTCCTCCTGTAGCGGTCTGTGTTGCAGCGGATCTGGATACGCGTGTGCAGTTGGGCGGTTGACGTACCCTAAAATACTCCCAGTTTTAACTAAAGCCGAGTGAGGAAGAGAAGCAAAGCGTGAACAATGTAAACAATTGTTTGCGGTGGAAATGAGAAGTCAGGCTGGCATTGGCGAGAAGAGCGATCACTGCATGGAAAAGCCGTTACAGTCCGGGCGAGGAGAAAGATTGTTGAAAGATGAACCTATACTGTTATCCTTTAACAAATACTTTAAATGAGCCTGTTGGTATGGGAAAGATTTAAAAAAGTGACAAACTTAATCGTCGGTGAGATTTCTCATTTTTATAGGTTTTTATATCTTTTCTGTTTGAGGAACCATGGAAAGGTTGACGGTCAGACCTAGATGAGCTCATTGATACCAGATGTGTGTCGCTGTCCTGCTGTGGATCAGGCCTTTTAGAGAGAAACAGGGTTTTATCAAAGTCACAAAAGAGGTGCGAGTTTGATTTTGGAATGCTTTATAATCTGCTCTTACCATAGAAACCTCCATTCATGTGATGACGGTCTAAGCCATAGGGCCTTTAGGGTTTTCACCGGGTGCTGCTCAACGACAAATGGCACGCCTTTAGGAGTGAGTGTCTGAGCAGTCAGTGGACGGGGTGTGAGCTGTGCAGGGAGTGTGTGTGCAGGGACACGTGTGAGTGAATATTCATACTCTTCATTTCCCGCTTCCCTGCATCCCTCCCTTACCGAAGCTGGGTAATTTTCATTACGGTCATATTCCGCATAAAGTACTTTATCTCCTTGGGATGCGTTGGACTTTGAATACTTTTTTTAATGGGTGGCATCCTTTCATGAGATTGGAAATTTCTTAACTGCGCAGTTCATTATAGGAATAATTTGATGGAGCGTTATGGAGTCAATGACAACATTTATGTCACACAGGCCTTTTTTATATAGGCGAATAAAGAAACCATAACAGTCCGAGACCGGCGTTTTGGTGAAAAGTGAATTTAGACTCTTGAAGTTCTTTTTTTTCTTCTTCTTGGTTTTCTGTTTAGGATTTTTAAGATGCATTTAAAATCCGGGCTCCATGAAGGCATGGATCGGAAATTTAAGAAAACAAAAGCAGACTCTGCCATTAAAATGATTGTTTGATTAAAATGATGTTCAGTTGTTGTACTATTCATACTGGACCGCAGTAATTCTGAAATTAAACCCTGGCATCTGTACTTAGTTCACCGCATTAGTCCTGGATAAGCGAAGTCTGTGTTTTGTCATTTACAGAGATTTGATTCCTGGACGTGATGTGGAAACCGTGCTTTTTACGAAACAATTACCTTTTATTTAACATTAACTTTGAATATTAAGTTAAACGCATCAGATTTGACACTCAAGAGTTTAGATTTCAGTGACCACAAGTCATATTTTGGACGAATGACAACGTCTGAAAACGGCATATTGGCCTATGAGTTTAAGTTTCCATGGTAACGGTAAACTTAACGGTAAATGTAACCAGAGCTTTTGTTGAAGCCCATAAGGTTTTGTGCTGCCAGATAGACTTTGAACTTGATGAAAGATAAGTTTCTTACTGTGCGATGGAGCCACGTGTGTCATCGTCTCATTGTGGTTGGTTTGCTGATCTGCCCTTCTTCTCGTTTTAAACGTCTACGTGTGAAGCTTAACGTTGATTCAGTTCTGTCTGTTTATCTGCCAAAAATATTACATCGTTAAAATGATCTCACGACCTCTGTGTCTGACAGAGTAGGTAATTTTTGGTGGGATGTTTACTTTACAAATCACAGACATGGTGGATTCGCACTAAATTAGAATCATAGACGTCCCCAGATCACCAGATAATTTTAATTTAGTCATCCAGGGTGATGAATTCCACACTTTTGTCCATCATTGCTCTGGTTTCTGTCTGTTTAGTTGAAGAATTTCTTAAGAAAATTCTGGTTCTGTTCATCCATCCATTTTCACGTAATAATTCCTTAAATGCTTAATAAGGCTCGCATTTGTTATTTTTAATGAACATTTTTGCCACATCTGCAAATCGCAGCCTTGCACATTGAGCATGTCACAGCTTTCCTGGTGGGATTTTTCCAGCCAAAAATAACACCATGCCAATGCTAGATGGCTGGCTCAGCCCAGCAGCGCTCATGCCATCAACAGGAAGTTGCAAGGCAGTATTGCACAACTTCCTGTGCTGGCTTTTAGATCAAGAGAGAATAATTAGGAATGTGACGGTGCGTCGACGTAAATACTCAATGATGCCTTTAATTTCAGCAATGTCTTCAAGTATTTCTGATTATTTGTTCTGTTATCAAAGCAACTCTCAGATGCATTACCTTAGACTGTCCAACTATTCCACCCAGCTGTCCATTTGACAACTAATTTAGCTCAAAATTTAGACTTAATCATGGAAATGAATCTTTTCTGGATACCAGATTTTGCATGACTTGTTTTTGCTTGCTTGACTGTTTTTAAACCTTGCAAAATGAATAAAGAGAAGAACTGGAATAATTTTAACGGCTAAGTTTAAACACAGCTCTACGGTTGTTTGAAGAGCTACTTACCACTTCAGAAAATTAAATTAGGGATGGGCCAAGTTAACAACCTCATACTGCAGTTGTTGTGGGACCGTATGTACTCATCCTGGATTCATTTTGTGAAGAGCCAGCACTGCGGAGGTAACTAAAGTTAGAGGAGAGTGTGGTCGGAGAAGGCGCATTAGATTGATTTTTTTTTTTTTTTTTTTTTTCTTTTTTTTTTGGGGCAGAGCTACAGTGATAAGGATTTTAAGACGTACCGCTATCATGCTTCATCATTTGCTGAGAAGTTGGTCCACAGTTGGAGGGTGACTGAAATATTTAACATCTGCAGTGCGAGTTTGTGGTTTTACTTTTTGTGGCTCGGTTAAAACAAACTTTACTCCTTTTGCCCTCTTCATGCAGTTCATTTAAGCTGGTCTGAGATCTGTCAGTCAGCGTCCTCGGAGCTGAAATCACTGCTTATTTTTTCATGGATTTCAAACCCACTATTAAATACCCAGGGACTGTTTGAATTATTTATCTTTGCCTGAATGGTTAAACATATCTTTTTTTTTATGATGTGAAAAACACAGAACACATTCATTTCTGATTCACTCTGATTAGTACCTTGATTATTGACATGATCTGCAAAAGATCTAATAATATGTAGAATTGGATGTAACACTTTGCAGTAAACGAGGCTTCACTCAAGTGTAGCGGGAAATGTAAATATTAGTTCAGCATGACTAATATGTTTAACCACCATTCTGTCTGCCCGGGGGGGCATAATTGAGACCAGTGTCACAGTTTGTCTTTAGATAACTAGTTATCATTGCAAAAGGCAACATTATATTATTTGCGATGCATAACCATACAGAGGTGTGTTTGTGCGAGTCTTGAATGACCTCAACTGACATTTAGACTTATACCTCGTCATTTTTAAGAAGGTTTGTCATGTGCTGATTTACGCACTCCCTGTAAATACTGTGCAAGTGTCAGTGTCCCGCTTTTTGAAAACACTCTTTAAACACTATTAATAAGTTTAACTGTTTTATTTGAAAACTTTGATTTCTGATTTGATTTTTGAGTTCACAATATTTTCAGAACGAGGTGTACGGCGGTTATGCATAAACAGGGTTTGCTGTGGGTTTCTACAAGATGTATAGGTGGTCTGTGTTTGCTTTTAGTTTTCACTTTGAGTTTGATAAATATAGCTCTTTTTGTTTCTTTTTAATTTTGGTTTTTGTCTGGCTGTATCTCATGTTTTCTCTTCTTTTATTACACCTCTGTCTGTCTGTTGGCCTGTTTTGGATCGGATCAGCCCAACAGACTCTTTTGGGGCTTATGAATGTGCCTTGATTGGCTCACACAATATTTGACTGCACTGTGACATCATAACCACGAGTGCCTGCTGATTGGATCATGCCAAGAGAGGGGTGTGGGGGTTGAAGAGTGGGGTGGCTAAATGCTGGGGGTGTGTGGAGGGGGGAATGGAGAGACTGAGTGACGCTGCTCGGTGCCTAAAGGCCGTCTCTCCCTCTCGGTTGCTTTCAGTTCCTCTGCCAGACTTGAGCTTCTTACGCGGTGGAAAGTCCGACGCTCAAACGGCTCATTCGTGTCAGTCACTCAAGTCACTTTCTTCCCATATTGGCGTTTGCTCGCTGGAGGCTGCAGGAACGGGATTGTGCTAATCTAAAACGTGTCTCCATTCGGGGCAACTCAAGTTCCAGAGCCAGGGAAACAGAAGATCTATTCAAAGATTGTGGAAGGAGACAGGCTGTCATGGGCCAAGGAGGAGTCTTAGTGTGTAGGAGAAATTCACACCCAACACCACATCAAATACTAAATGTTACTGGGTCATTTAGAGCACGGGCCGGCTGAGCATCTGCAATTGTCGCCGCCTTGCTTTCATAAGACTCATTTCAGAGCATCCGAGTTTCTGGTTGTCTGAGACATGCATGAACAACAGGACCTACCATATATTTATGTTAGTGCTGACATACTGTCTTGATGGCTAACATGAAAGGTAAATAAATACCCCGACCTTCAGGCTGTCGCCTCAACTGTGGTTCTACAAATGAGCCACTCGGACGTCTTTTGTATTCATTTTCTGTCTCGTTAGTGCTCAATTTCAGTTCAGCCTGTTTAATATCCAGCGCCGGGATGAAGATGTCAGTGACAGTGGAGTCTGATAACGAGTGTTTGGAGAGCGAACAGTGATGGATACGACGTAGTGATGTTTTGCAGTAGCAGAAATTACTCTGCGGGCCCTCTCTACCACTACTGCTTTGTTCATTCACACACAAGTGGATGTTTTAAAGTCTCATCCTCACACAGGTGATAATCCACCATTAGTCACCGCATAGAATACATTTAGGTTTTTATTTGGTTAATTTATTCTGTCCTCAGTCATTTATTGGATTTTAGGCTCCTCAGATAAGAGGTATTGGAACTTCTTTCATTGAAATATCTTTTGGGAAGCTCTAAAGATTAGGTGTGAATGTCTTCTAACACCGTTTGCAGATGTGTTGGACAGAGAGAGGAATACCAATTGTGATAGAGGAACAAAATAAAACGGCGTTCCCTTATGATGATCAACATGGTCAGAGAGATTGGTACAAATGTTTCGTCTTTCTCTGAGGCATAACATTTTATATTATTTGAACTTGTACAAATATATAAGGGCAAAAGACACAACATCTACTCTTTAAAAGTTGAAAAGGAGTTCTTTCAAACTCTGTTGTAGATTCACTTTAATAATAGTTGAGCTATGTAAAATAAAATATTTGGTAGGTCATTACAAATTGACACAAAATGGATAAATGAGCAAAACATGCCCCTAAAGACTGAAATTAAATATTTCATACCTGATATGTATAGTTAGCAGTGAAAGAAGAGACAAAAGGGGCTCATTCTGTTAATATGTGTTTTTAGATCAGATCCTGCTATTATTGCTGGTTGATGAATGTGTGTTTAACCTGTGTTGGGCAATAACGCAAGGCGTGTTATTTGCCACCCCGTGCCTGAAGGCAAGTTAAGCAGAGGGAAGGTGAGACGGGAGGCGTTATCTGTAACGTAACGTAAGATGTGTGGGCGTGTAGAATGACGTATTATCCTACATTAGTAGGATGAAATGCGTCGTCAGACAGGTGTAATTTTCAAAACGAGGTTGATTGAACATCGGGATGAGTGTTTTTTTGGCCGGGTTTTGCTTCTGCAAAGCCAGTTGTTTAAACAATAGACCATCCTTTATGGTTCCGGACATACGCCGGTTTATGGCGTCCTCGGCTCTGAGGCTGAGTAGCTCACGGCTCTCCTCGTCTCCCCAGTTACTCATCTTGCAAATATCTGTGACCTCCTGCGGTCGTTACACTCATCAGCTGTTTCCTTATTTCACAAAAACAATCTCCCCTGATGTGTTGTACTCTGGTTACGTAATGAACCATTCCCTCCCACGACTTTAGTTCTTTTTACATTAGACCTGACTCGCGGTCAGGTCTACCTTCCAAGACGAGTCCCTCGCGGGGCCAGCTCGACACCCTGCATCACTCAATGAAAAAAGGACAGGTGACACACTAGATCCAATCTGTTAGACGCGGGGTTTCCACCAATGTAAAACCATCTAATGTGTCATGTCCAAGTCTAAAGTGGCTGAAGAACCAAGTGTAGTTAATAGATGCCATGAAGTCTTAACTTCAGTAAAGTATTAATCTAAGTTCGTGGTTCTCGTTCTGACATTTGCAAATCTCAGATGGTATCAAAATAAACTTCTCAACACCCAACTGGTTGAGCAGCCTCTTCCCGAGCCTGGTTCTGCTGGAAGCTTATATCTGTTAAAAAGAAGTTTTTCCGTTCCACAGTCGCCTGATACTTGCTCAGGATGGAGGATTGTGTTGAAGAAAAGTTTTGGTACAATTTGTTGGTCTCGTTAGCCAGGCAGTTATTGTGTGTTTTTTTTTTTTTTTTTTTTTTTTTTTTTTATTTTTTTTTTTTATTGTTTTATTTGGACTAATCTGAATTCATACCTGAATTCCTGGTTCTTTGGTTTTGTTTCAGTTGACCTTGTAACTCATGATTTTCTTGTCCTCACATGATAGGTGTGTGTCTAAGCCAGTTTAAGTTGGACATAGGTGTCAGTTGGTGGTGTTGATGCTGGGCAAATTTCAGGTGATCTTTCGCCTCATTGGTCAAGCAGACAGGATGAAAGGGTCGCATAGGGGTGTGGGCCTGGGGGCTGGAGAGCTCATCCATCGTGATGGGAGGTTAGCCTCAGGTTAGCCTCAGCACCAGGCAAATTACCAAGTGTGCAGTATAATCTGACAGCAATCAGCCAAGACGCATGCAGGGCGCCTGGTCTTAACCAGGCGCCCTACCAAGACCAGAGCCTATGGGGACATCCTGGAGAGAGCTAAGCCTCCAATCGGCCTGGAGCAGCGCCAAGAGTCTCTCTCTCTCACACGCTCGCTCACTCACACACACACACACACACACACACACACAGTAAAGCTTGTGCAGCCCGTATTGACACCCACACAAATGCAGACACAGTGTGCATGCAAACAACACCTCACAGAAGGAAAATGAATGGAGCAATAAGACAAAGAGAGCATGAGGGCTGAGGAAATGCAACG
Source organism: Xenentodon cancila (assembly GCA_014839995.1). Taxonomy (NCBI): domain Eukaryota; kingdom Metazoa; phylum Chordata; class Actinopteri; order Beloniformes; family Belonidae; genus Xenentodon; species Xenentodon cancila. The sequence goes on along the minus strand of CM026210.1, from coordinate 4,609,722 downwards.
CTGCGAGAGCCAGATTTGTTATGTGTGAGAGTGCGCATTAGCGTCAACATCTCATTCAGGCAGACTTTCCAACTACAATAGTGTATGAAATTAGTCTAATCATGTTTAACCAGCATTTTGGAGGTGTCTGCTGCTAAGAGTTCATTAAGTTGTCATGATGCCCTAATTGGAACACCCTGTATATTTAGATGACCCTATAATGCTAGGTGACATGTGTTCTTTCCTTTAACATTTTCCTTTCACCTCTCTTTTTCTCTTCCTGTCCCTCCCGCTTGCTGTTGCTCTGCAGATTACGTTTATTTCGAGAACTCGTCCAGTAACCCACTGCTCATCAGGAGGATAGAGGAGTTGAACAAGGTAAGTGGTTTACAGATATTCACATTTCTTTCTCAGTCCAGAAGAGTCCAGTTTAGTTTACTTACAACTGCTTTGGTCTGTTTATAAGTTTAGCACATATATGTTGTGAGTAACTCTTTAGTTTACTTGGTTCAAGTCCCCTGGGCGGGCAACAACTGGTGAATCATTGTGGGCCCCTGAGCAAGGCCCTTAACTCCCAATTGCTGCTCGGGCGCTGGAAAAATAGCAGCCCACTGCTCCTAGTGAAAACTAGTGATGGGTTAAAGGCAGAGGCAAATTTCAGTGTGTTTCGAGATATATATATATATATATATATATATATATATATATATATATATATATATATATATATATATACTGACAAGAATAATAAAGTTTAAGTTTAAGTTCAATTAGTTCTCTGCTTTTAAGCCATCACTAGTTACTTTAGGGCTACAGTGCACCTTTTTGGAGCAGTTGAGCACCTTGCTTAGGGCCTTGGGACATATGAGGAGGCAGAACAGAGCGAAGCCTCCAGCAGCATTATTAAAGGGATGGTTCAGGGCACCAGAGTCGGCTCCAACTGTAAGCTTTATCAAAATGGACGTTTTAAGCCTAATCTTCAAGGTGGTTTAAGGTTCTGCTAGAGCGGAGGCTGATAACTGACGGCTCTGGCTCCCGTTCTAAATTAAGATACTCTACAGTCTGACAGAAAAGTGCATATTTTTATTAAACTTTCCATAATTTCACGAAACCTCGGATATTCCTATGTTCAGGTTTCTCAAACATGAGGATTTGTAGATGATCTTTGAGCTTTTTATACTTTAAACCATGGCACTATTTTTATGACATTTAACGATCAAACTAAAGATGGAAAGTTGGAAGACCCATTTTCTTTTTCTCTTTTTTTTTTCTTTTGTTAAACAATGAATAAAATAAGTCACTGATCATTGCAAATGATATATGACTCGGTGACTTCCTTTTATCAAGGGACCCTGGCGTGGCTTGATTATTATTTGCTTGTTATAGTGAAGTGCTCTTGTGTTTTGGCTCCTATTTTAAGACGGGCGTAATTAATGAGCACTTAACTGAGATTGGTGATGAAGGCAATAGTATAAACTATAATATGAGGCAATTTTGCAAAAGAAAATGACAGTCTGCCGGTTCAGTTGCAGAAAAAGGAAATTCTGTAGTAGAGCATCCTGGGATGTCTGCTGTTCCAGGCCTGAGCCGGATAACATAGAGCCTGTTTAATGTGATTGACAGAAATCTCAGAGTCTGTCCTCTATTCTGTCCGTCACCGTCAGCCTCCGTGCTCCTCGGGGGTGTTTACGTTTCTCTTCCAAGTGTAGATGTGTACGTTTATTTGCACATGGATTTGGTTGCCTAAAGTGTCCATGATTGAATAGAATTTGTGTTTTCTTTTAGAATATGGGTTTTTGTTTGTCTGAGAGGACTAAAGAGGTCGTTTAGCATGCAAATAATCCACATTTTTCATTTTAGAGAACTAAAAAAGCAGTTAACAAAGTAGTTCTCATAGACTCGTGATTTAATTGACTGGCACTTTGAGCGCTAAATAATTCTGATTACTTTATATATATATATATATATATATATATATATATATATATATATATATATATATATATATATATATATATATATATATATATATATATATATATAATTAATTGTCGCGTCTGTGTGTTGTAACTGATGTATTCCTCTGCTTTTCTCTCATGTACGCCTCTAATTTTGCTGCCTGATCTGTTTGATCATGCCAGATCTTTTCTTATCATCTTCTGCATCTTGCCAAGTGTTAACTTGCATGCAAGTGGAATGCACGCATCAATATTCATGGATTTAAAATCTTAATTCTAATGTATTTGGACAGATTGCTTCTATAATTTAATTGAATTGCCTCACTCAAAATGTAATTATTTAGGATTTGCTACTTGGCTTCAATATCAAAGAAAGTCGTTTTTTGTTTTTCTTTCCATGGACATGTCCTGTTGCATGAAGACCAACGAAGGTTCTAGTTTTTACACAGGTTTATCTCTTTAATGTTTTTTTTTTTTTTTTTTTTTCAAAGGTGGGATGGTATGATTGGGTTTTAATTATTTATTGACTAAGAAATTCGAGAGTGAGCAGACTTTATTGGTAAGATTCATGAGCTCCTAGTGGTTTTATAATCATATTTATCAGTGATGACTTACTTAAAACTGTGAAGAATTACAGATTTTTAGTTGGTGCTGAGTTTTAAATTTCCTTTTGAGTATAATTTAAAAAAAAAAAAAACAAAAAAAAAAAACGCTGTCACGCAGCTTCTATTTGTGTCAGCAGGCCAATCCAGTAGAATTAGGAAGAAACAAATCTTATTGGATTACACAGACAGCCTCTCATGCAGCCCACGCTGACCTGATTGCTGCCACCACTGAGTTTTTGATGGTACCTTCAACATTTAATTTGTTTTTATAGTGAAGTTAAGAAAAAGGGAAAAAAAGGCGGGAGGGAGGGGAGGGTGGGGGGGCAACAACACTGGTCTCAACTATGGGCTTGTTCATCTGTCTGCGTTCTGTATGTGTGCACCACTTGTTACCATGGTAACACCGATTTGTCTCTTGTTTCCAGACAGCCAATGGGAACGTGGAGGCCAAAGTGGTGTGTTTTTACCGACGCAGGGACATCTCCAGCACACTCATCGCTCTGGCAGACAAACATGCAAGTGAGTGACCGGCCGTAACCCGGCCAGCAAACGCCACGCAGCAGAAACGCACCGGCCTCGGCATCAAATTGCTCTTTTTGCAACACACTCCTCAGATGTGTGCGCTTTTGGTTTTTTTTTTGCTTTTTCTTTTTTACTGCAGGGTTGTAATGCATTTAATACCCAATTAAGGAAGATTTGCTTAAACCGAAGAATGCCTCTCTATTGGGGTTTGTCTTTTTTTTTTTTTTTTTTTTTTTTTTTAAGCTTGTTTACCATTTTTTTATATATATCATCTGATAAGCGCGTTTGCAGGCCTGCTGCGTTCGTCAGTGTGGTGACATCTGCGTGTGTCAGTGCACGTGTTTTCTTCCTGTTGCTGTGTTGGTGTGAAGCGTTTACTTGAAAGTCATCTGCATAAGTTCAACATTTCATGCAGTTAGAAGCATCTTGGCGCAGGCCCTGTGGAGAAGAAGAATTTTTGACTACAGAATACCCAAAAAGTCTGGTGCCACTCTCAGTCACAGCGATTTCCACTGGTACAAAACGTACCGAGCCAGTCGCAACAGGGCAGGGGCGTCTTTAAGAAGTGACTCTGACTGAAGCATCCAAGAGCCACCACTAAAAGTGTTCACCATTGAACAGGAGAAGAATTAAGATGACTGGCCGGGCTGAGGTAAAAATAAGGGAACATCCAATCCAGCAGTGGTTAGAAGGCAAAAAAACCCAACAACTAGTAGCACACCCAGCATGCATCTGATTGTAGTTGAATCCTCCTGTGAACTGTGACTTTTTAAATCCATCACTGGCGTGCAGCTTTATGGAGGTCGAGGTCAGAGCATCTTCTTTTGCTTTATCTTGTTTGCGAGTGACAACACGTTTAAAACTTCCATCGACCATAAACGTAAAGAATGAAGATGCTTTTTCAATCTCTGGGTACAAACTTTGATCTGTATCCATGCAGGCGTCCTCCTGGTGCAGTCGCTCACTAGAAACTCACCAAACCAGCCAGCGGACTGTAGCCGGGTGTGGCAGGCTAAATGTTAGCTCTCGGGGTGTGAAAGCGTGTGCGTGCGTGCGTGCGTGCGTGCGTGCGTCTGTGACCTATCAAGTGTCCTGTTTGAATGAATGCACAAACGTACGTGTGTGTGTGTGTGTGTGTGTGTGTGGGTAGTGTTTATGTGTGCTTTAGCATGACTTTTAACCACTGAGTCCACAGAGGAGGCCTGGGGTGCATCCACGATGGAGCTGGGTTATTTTTCCTTTTGGACCACACAGGGTGTGCATGTGTGCACGTTTTTTTTAAATGGTGTGTGATGCAGTCAAACGCATCGATGGAGCAGTTTGTGATTCAGTTGTTTGTACTTGCTGTGGACTGCGAGAATAGGTTCTTGTGCTGTGTCAAAAGTAAAAATGTAATGACTCTAGTGCACATATTTTCTTAAATTTTATTTATTTATTTTTTTAATTAAGTAAAAAGCAGAAACGGGCCAAATTATTTGTTGAGTAAACATCAGCATTAACCAGCACTCATAGTTTGATAGTTAGATGCAGATGCAACTATTTCTAGAGCAACTTGAAACTACTGGCAACCGGACAGATGTTTTTTGTATTTTGCAATGCCAGCTGAAGTTTGGTAGGGGTGTACAATCAAAATAAATAAATAAATAAAGTGGTAAGAATTGCTCAGCAGCACACCGGTGTGGGTTAAATTTGACTCCATTTCTGTAGCAGCAGCTTCACTTTCTCTTGGGTGTTTTTATGTGGTTTTCGTGTCTGTATGTGCATCTGTAATGGACTCGAGTTTTCAGCTCTGGGCGCTGTCACAGGACCTGGTGGAGGGGTATATTTAATTCACTTCCATTACGGATCAGATGGGAATGGCAGTCATGTATGTGAATATAAGCCTGCCTTTTCATGCGAGTCTGCTCTGAGTCATTGATCAAGTATTTCACTTGCAGAGATTCGGAGCACTCCCTCAAAGAGGCCTCCAACTCCAGCTTTAGTCCCTCTCCTGAGAATGAAGCGAGCTCCTGAGTGGTCAGCCGCTGTGGCAGACTTGACATTTTACTTGCAGAGCTCCTCCTTCATCGGCACTTGAGTTTGCCATGACTGAAGTTCAGCTAGTCTGCAAAGCCCAGTATGTTACAGCCTCTGGATGTTTGTTTTTTTTGTACAACAAAGAAGTTCAAACACATGTTGTATCCTATTTGTGTCCTCTTGCACAGTTCAAATGTCATTTGTGACTGAAACCTGTCTGGACGGGAGCATATTTACTGTAAAACCTACACTAAGAGATTTCTTTAGATTCTTTACAATCTGTTGGTGATACAATAATCCCCCCCCCCCCCCCCCAAAAAAAAATTAACTACATCTGCAAGATGTTCCTCCAGATGTTTAATTTTTCCACCTTTTTATTTTCTGCATTTCCTCGGCTTTGAAGACGCGTTGCTGCCATCAATTTTTAAAATTCAGCAAATACTTTTTTTAATGACTTGGTTAAATTTGGTATATGATTTTTATTCTAAACGGATTATGGGTTTGTGAGATTTTAAATTCACGTTTCTCTGAATTCTGTTCTTCCTCGGAGTCAGGGCAGTCATGGACAAACACCACTTCCAGTTGCTAGGCACTGGCTCCATCTCTCGAGTAGCACCAGGCTAATTTCTATAATGAATCAAATTGATCAAATCTTCCATAACATAACACCTCCTCCTGATTGGAGTGCTGCTGGTTGTTTTGGAAGCGATTGTCTGATAATAGATCTATTTCAGGGTAAAAGTGGGCGTTCATACACCGGTGGGTGACGTCACACCGTGTATGTCCGTCTCTGTAAATGGGCCACAGCTGACGGAGTTTTACAGAGTTTGTACATTATGGTGATCTGAAGCCCAGTCCTTTCTAATTCACTGACTTGACCACCTCTGTGTATTATATTTCATTTTCAGCAGCTGGAGCTGCCATTGCTCAAGCGTGTTATCGAATGGCAAACTCATGCTTGTGTTTCCATGGAAATGGCCTCAGCTTATGTTTCTGTCAGCTGGATGCTGCCGTTTGAGGGATCGGAAGAAGCACCGAGCTGGATTTTGCACTCCAAGTCATTTTCATTACCATTAAACTTGTTACTCAAGTTGTACAACTTATTGTGAAAAAATGTCATTGTTTAACATATTATGAACAGATGAGGTATGCTTGCTTTTCACGTTTTTACCCGGAGCACAGCGGTCGATCGTTTTCAAGGAGAATGAATAATTATACTACTATAATTCTTTTTTTTTTTTTAATATATAAACATGAGGACCAAGTCAGTATGTTACAGTAAAAACAAGAAGGTTAAACTTTTCAAATGGTCTTTTATGAAGGATGAAATGTTTTACTCCAATAATCAAACAAGTTACAAGACAAGAATTGGACGTGATCGGCTCCACGTTGTCTTGTTTTCAGACTGCTGCTCTTGTCTGGAATGTGTTGTGAATGCAAAATATTCTCACAATGAAGTTGATTTTGGGTGGCAAAGCATTTAGAACTGTTTTTTTTTTTTTCTGTTGCTTGTTGTTGTGTTCAGGCTTGGTCGACAAACACGGCTGTCTGCAGCATTTAACCGTCAGATCTCAGGGTTTATTTAACATAGCTGCGAGATTTTCAGGCGTGATTTGCAAATCTCGTATCTCTGCATCGATCATGCGGCCACAATTTGGGCGTTGCTGATGGAAATGTGGATTTTATTTTTTTTTTGCGTGGGTGTCTAGTCACTACGTATACGGTGAGCATCTCTGTTAACCAAATGCAGAATATTTCACAGCTTTGCTGTAATGCAGAGCCTTACATAATGTTATTGATTATTATATTGACAGATTTAATGGGAGCACTGAGTAAACTGTCATTTTCTTTCAGACTAACTGTATTTGAGGAATAGCGAGCGTCTGTCTGCCGACCCGCATTAACAAACAGCGTATCACCCGCTGCAGCCAGTTTGTTAAGATAATAACTGTCGACTGTGCTCTCCTTGCCTCACCCTCAGGCCTGCTCTTTCCTCTCCTTTACATCGTCTCTTTGTCTCCCAGCCAAGTAAGGCGACCCATTCATCAATAATTGATAATTGCCTGGGACAGGTGAGATGGAGAAGCAATTTGTAGAGAGCATGGTGTGGGTGCATTGCCAGAAGATTGACTCAGGAGCAGAGAGAGAAGAAGGACCGCGGCAAAGGAGTTCAGTTGCTCCTCAAGGACTCGCAGCCATGGGCCAGCTGGAGGGGCCGGACTGCGGATGGACCGCTGTATTATCCCGCTGGTGTGTGAAAACGCACAGATGTGAGCTCACACAAGATAAAGACGAGAGCTCTCACTCAACTGAGTCTTAAATCTAAAGTCAAATAGATATTTGTTTATTGTATGTAGAAGAAATAGTTCCTCCTTTTGTAAATTCAGGACTTCAGACAGATTTTGGCAACAACCTGGGTAGTGACAATGATGTGGCCTCACACACAGTCCCTTTACTTCAGGTAGCTTGATGTTAATGAAACTACGGACTCTGAGAGCTCAAATTGTAAGAGATCGACGTTCATCCCGCTGTCTCATAATAACCTTTAGACTAGAATAAAAGCAGAAAGACTCTTGCAGGAACCAGCTTTGCCTTAAGGCTGGTTCTGACAAAAATGCACTGCCATAAAAATGTAAATATTTAAAAAAAATAAAAAATAAAATGGCACATTGTTGGATAGACGTGAAACATGTTTTAATCATGCAACACGTGCCACTCTTTTAAATCATGTATGTCTTGTATGGATTTGTAGCCTAAGATTTGCTGCTTTCACGTGGAAGAGGTTGGTGTGCGTGCATGTGTGTGCACACGCGTGCATGTGCGTGCGTGCTGGTGTGCCTGGGCATTGATGGTGTCTGCTGAGTGCTAGGTAAAGTATAAGGGAGTGCAGGAGTACTTATTGATTTTGTCCACACATCTCTGTTCCTGAAAATCCCTTGATTGCTTTTGTTCTGCTCCCTGTCTCCCTCCTTCTGTCTCGCTTCCTCTAATGAAACTCCAAATGAATCGGAGCACGTACTGAGCGCCTGCTCACTCTCTTCGTTTCACTTCTCTCTCTGTCGTCGTCCTCCTCCTCTCGTTATGCCTGTCTTTCGTCTTGGTGATTCTCTGCTGCTCCTCTTCCTCCGAACTCTTAGTTTCTTCCAAATGCCTTTCTGTCTTCATCTAAGTTTTTTTTAGTTTTTTGTCTATCTTCCTATCTCATCTTCTCTTTTGCGTCTTGTGTTTTTGTTTTCTCCACATTCCTCATCCACAGACCAGAAAAGCAGTCTGCAGTGAAGATGCTGCTCACCACCAGCTGCTAAATTTGTTGACAACGAATGACTCAAATGGGTCGATGTGTCTTCAGCAGTCGCTTGCTGGGGTTTTAGCACCATTAGTTTGTCCTTAAACCTGAGCTGATTATCTTAAACCAAAACATAAGACTTGTCTCAGGTGTGCGAGTCCAGACACAGTTATTGAACAAGTTCAAGTTAAGTCAAGTCCTTCAAATAAGGGCTGAAATCGGACTCACACTTGTTGTTTTGACTTTAAGAAAAATAGTTTTTTGATAGAAACCAGGCAAGGCTCTCTTCACTGTTGGATCTATCTTCATGCCCTCACCTGTGAGCTTGTATTGTGGCTCGAGACTACACGTGACTGTGGGGAGCGAACAAAGAGACTCTTGAGGGAGGTTGCTGCTCCTTGACATTGACAGAAGCCAGTTGAGGTGGTCTGGGCATCTGGTTGGGGCTCCCCAGAATGCCTCCATGGGGGAGGTGTTTTGAGCATGACCATCTGGGTGCAGGTCCAGGGTCAGACCCAGGACGTGTTTCACAGCTGGCTTCGGGAAGTGTCCAGGGAGAGGCGGGTTCTTGGTGTCTGTCCTGGTCTGGTCTGACTAGCTTTGAACTGAAATGTGGTCAAATAGATAGGTTTTCATAGAGAGGGGTGTCTGTGATGCATCTTTGTTGTGGCATAAACAACCAAATTTCTTCTTGCTCGCTACACCTGTACATCGCCTACGTTGTCGTTGACTAGATCCGGCTTGAAGCTGCAGTTTGATCAGCGGACGCCTGCGTTGAGGTGTTTGACGCTGGATCCCGCTCTCCAGTTTGTCGATGCTGGACAAAACCTTCAAGCCTTCTGCATTGATGTCCTTTACTTACACGATACCTTTTAATCTTGCAGCATTAAAAATGGAAAACTCTAGCGTCTCTTAAAAACTTGTAAAAGCGCCAGTATGGCCAGTGACTTTTAGCTAATAGTCTCATAAATACTCGGTTACAGCTTTTTTTTTTTTTTTTTTTTTTTTTTTTTGTGGCCCTACACATACATGCTTTATTTTATTTTATTTTTCATGTATTATATATATATATATATATATATATATATATATATATATATATATATATATATATATATATATATATATATATATATATATATATATATATATATATATATATATATATATATATATATATATATATATATATATATATATATATATATATATATATATATATATTTTTTTTTTTTTATTTATAATTTTGACCTTTTTTATATTGTTTTGAAAACAAAAAATGACTTGAACAGAATGATAAACGGTGGAAGGACATGACGGTAAAAAGACCACACAGACGACTCAGAACAGGCTGTGAAGACCTTCTAGCTCATCTTGCTCGTTTCATAATAAAAATCGTTTCATGGAGACGAAATGAAATCTCGCTGCACAGCTTGTTCACAGCTCTACCAGTCTCTGTGGACTTCATTGTTCCGGCTCATCAAGTGCGCACTTTTGTGTTTTATGTCCTCTTGTGGTGCACCTGAGACGGCGGAGCGCCTACGGTCGCGGATGCATTTGCATGTCCGCGGCGCTCCCCGTGGATGCAATCGTTCTGCCTCATCTGATGCGTGTATGTGTGACCTTTTATGCTCCTTTTTGTTTTAATTTCTTTATTTTTTTTATTTCTTTTGACCACCTAGGGGAGCTGGAGGAGGAGATGGAGAACCCAGAGATGGCAGAACTCCCTGAGAAACAGAAACACCAGCTCAGACACAGAGAGCTGTTCTTGTCCCGCCAGCTGGAGTCCTTACCAGCAACGCACATCAGGTACCTCCCCGTTCACGTCACTGGTATCAGAGCGCCGAAGTCTCCTACATCTCTTTTATAAATTTAAAATCCAATAAATCCTGTTTTCTAAAAAAAAAAAAAAAAACACACACACACAAAATAAACTGCATTCATTAAAATGTTTTAAAAAAAAATAAAAGTAACATTTCTGTTAGAGTGGATAAGTGCTTTTTCTTTATTTTCTATTTTATTTATTTATTTTTTTGTTTTTAACTAAATGCTTAGCTTAAATCTTACAGATACGAGTTCTGCCAAAGAGAAAATCAGGGCACACTGAGATAATAAATACAACTGTAAAATCCACATTGTTTTTGTGTTTAAATAGGAATTTGTTGTGTTTTTAGCGTTCTGTTTGGATCATCGGTGACCTAAAACGCCAGTAATGCTAAACTGTGCAGCAGCATAATAAGTTTGTTCCCTTTGGTAATCTGCATTCAGCTCGGAAAAACCGGACTCTTCTGCTGCAGCAAGTTACAAAAAAAGAACTGCTCTGAAGAGATTTCATTTCACTGTGTAAATAAAGATAACTAATGCAGAAATATTAGTCCTGGTTTCATTAAAATCCTAACTGTTACTGAAGGCATTCATGGTAGCAGCAAATAGTGGGACTTTCATGCAACTATGATTAAAAAAAATAGCAATAAATATTCTTTTTCCTTCCTGCTTAGACTCTTAAGTTTAAGTGTTGCATGCAGTCATGTGTAAATGCTCGCTCTTTTGAATTCTTTAATTAAGGTTATAAGTATTGAGTAACTGTAATGTCAGATGAACAACAATGCATTTTTTTGGCCATTATTTCTCTAACACATAAAAACATGAAAAAAAAAAAAAAGTCTTGTGGGTAATACTAAGTACCCCTGTGATTCAGTGACAATAAGATCTAACTTCAGCAGCAATACAGAAAACTTTTTTTTTTTTTTTCTCTACATCTTCTCGTAGTCAACTCTTGATTTTAAAAATCTAATCCAGATGAAATGTCCCGCGACCCGACGTGGAGGGAGGAAAAAGCTCTGAACGAAGTACGGTCATATGAAAACTGCTGAAAAACCCTCTCAAGAGTAAAAAAGTTTGCAAACTGAATAGAGCAGGAGCGAGTTTTCTTCTCTGGTGTTTTCCTTGTCCTCTCCTAAGTAATTCAATAATTCCTGGTGCAGCGCCTCCACAGGCGAGGAGGGAAATGGCTATTCAGAAGGTTTGGTTATTAGGTGTGAAACCGATCAACTCAACACCATGTTTCAACCCCCCTCATGTTGTGTTTTTTTTTTTTTTTTTTTCTCAGAGGAAAATGCTGCGTGACGCTGCTGAATGAGACGGAGGCCCTCAAGTCCTACCTGGACAGAGAGGTATGTGTGCAGACGAGCTGTGAAAGTCCAGCGGCATCATGAACTCTTCAGAAGTGTGATTTAGGAGTTGGATGTCAGGACTTGTGTATGTTTGTGGCCATCCAGGTGGGTGGGTGTGAGTCAAAGCAGATTAAAGAGCCTTGCTTGCAGATGAATAATTCAGCGTGTTGACTCAGAATGTTCTCTTCACGTTCTGTAATGAGGAGACGAGAGACTAGCGGGAAACACACGGACAGATGCTCCCCACTCGTGCCCCTCAGCGCTTTCCCTTCCCGCTTCCCTGTTCCTTCGTTCCATCCTCATGCCTTCCTGCCGTCTGTGTTTCCCAGGATGCGTTCTTCTACTCTCTGGTGTACGACCCTCAACAGAAGACCTTGCTGGCTGATAAGGGCGAGATTCGAGTCGGGAACAAGTACCAGGCCGACATCACCGACCTCCTGAAAGAAGGTACTTGTCAATCCCAGATAGCCTAATTTAGGACCAGTTTTTTTTTTCTTTTTCTTTTTTGGGTCTTTTAAACTTCACTTCCTGTGGATGAACTGATTCTGCATAATCAGAGCTGTCTGAGCCGTAACTGTTGAACTCTAAATTTAATATTAGAAACTTCTCACAAACGCTGGTGATGTTCCTGCCTTTGGGCTGGAATTGTCAGGTAAAGTTTGGAGCACATCTAGGATACATTTCCATGAGCTTCGATCCCGTTTGCTGCACAAATCCATGTTTAAACCAAAAAGAAATGATATATGTCAACATTGTCGTTTCTTTACAGTATTAAAATCTGTTAATCATTGTTATTTTTAGCAGGCTGAGAGATTTTTAAATTTTCGTGACACTACAGTCATTTTGAAACATGGATGTTTTCCTGCCAGGTTTGGGCTCCTCTGTGTTTTGCCAGAATGTTATTCTTAGCAGGTGAGAACATTTCTGAAATCGCAGTTAAAACACCGGAGAACACTAATTAAACTCGCGCTAATGAAGATTTTCTCCGTGTGTTAGATACTCCGGCAGGTTGGCTGGCTGGTTGCTCGCTGGCACCCTGACAGACAAACGAATGAATGAATGAATAAAGCAGGAGGAGAAGCAACCTCGATTGTAGATTTTACCAAGCTTTTTTTTTTTTCTCCTAATGAAATAGATTCCAGATCCTTTTTGTACAAAAAAAAAAAAAAAGAAACTGAGAACCTTTTAGAAGCAGTACATTTATGAACAAACAAGTGGAAAAGTAAACCAGAGACACTGAAAACATACGTTCTACTTGTGTATTCGGGTCTAAGCAGTCCAGATTAGGTCTTCCTCCAAACCAAGCCTCTGAGACCCTCCCTAAGCATGTCTACTTAACCCCGTCCACGTGTGCTTGTTTTTGGTGAATACAGGTGAGGATGATGACAGGGACCTGGAGAAACTGGAGGAGAAGGTCTGGGACCCCAACAGTTCACTGACAGAGAAGCAGATCGACCAGTTTCTGGTCGTAGCTCGGTAAGTCCACACAAGTTGTAATCATAATACAAGAAGAAAATCTGCAGCGAGTTAATAATGAATGTTGAGGTGAGACGTTCATCCATCTAGAAGAGACTCTGAAGAGAGCTGCTATTTCCATATTGAGATGAGCCATCCAAGGTGGTTCTGCTCAGCTGGTTAGGACGCCTGTTGGACGCCTCCCTGGGGAGGTGTTTCGGGACGTCCGACTGTGACGAACATGTTGGAGAGATTGTTTTTGGCTGGCCCAGGAAAGCCTTGTTGACCTCCTAGAGGAGATTAAGGAGGTGGTTGGGGAGGGTCAGGCCTGAACCTTTCTGCTTAGGCGAGTGGAGGTGCATGGATGGAATTTAACGACCTCACATTTTGGAAAATTAGTTTTCAGAGAGCTAGTTTGGAAGACTGATGCCACTTAGGTCTGAAGGTCAGTGGTGAACCTCCTCAAGTCTCCATGGTTACCGCATCACTGAGATCTACAATAAGCCAATGTTCTGTTCACACAGGACCGGCATTACCTCTGGATCTGCAGTCATTCAAAAATGACACCCCTGCGCATTCTCAGTGGATACGTGAAGTTTGTGTTTTGTTGTCACTTGCAGATATTAATCTCCAGATGTGTCATTAAAGCCTTGTTTGTTTAGTTTTTTTATGTTGAATTTACATTAACTTTGAATGTAGATTTGGAAGAGTCTGATCACAGGCTCTACAGTTGGACTTCTAAGACATCACGTCACAGTTTAACAAATGACAAAAACCTGAAAATAAGGTATAGACCTATGAGTTCAGTTGCCGTGGTAACAGTAAACGGCGCTTTAAGGAGCCGTTAAGGCGTCATGCTGTCAGACTAGGGTTTGAACTTGATTCAAGCGAGATTTCTAACGGCATGTGGATACACTTGTCATCCAGCTCATCTCCAGGTTCGTGGATTCTTACTTTTTATAGGTCTCTTTATTTTTATTTGCCAAAATATCCTATCATTAGACGATACATGGAGCATATAGGATAATATCATTAAATAAGATGACTATATCCACCGCAGCTCCCATAACGACGCGGGCAAAGGGGGCATGAAAGGTGACTAAAAGATTTTTCTTTTTGTCTGCAAATCACCAAATTACTTGTAATTGCATTCCCACTACATTAAAATGATCCCATGAGCTCTGTGTGTGCTTAATGGATTTTTTTTTTTAACTTTTATAAATCACAGCCATCTCCAGTCTTATTGGATTAATATCACAAACGTCCTCTGTAAATATTACAGATTAACGCAGGTCCCCAAATTGTTCTAGTCCCATGCAAATAAAGCATGTTTGAAAGCACATATCACCCATACCTTTAACACTGCCTGCATTTTCACATTTACAACACAATAAAACTACATCTAGTGTGTTCGGGCATAATTCAAAAGCCAGTTTGTAGAGGAGAGGTGGGACGTTGCCGTAAGAACAGGAGCTGAGCTGCTGATTCAGTGACGATTAACAACAAACTCTTCACTTGCCTCTAATTCTCTGCAGGAGTGCTGGTACGTGTGGATTCACCAAAATGTTCCTTTCGTATTGCTTTGAGACGCAAATCCTGCTTACTCGTCTGCAGCGCAGCGTGAGACAAAAGACTGACTTTTCAGAACCTTAAATCCTACTGAAATGATCTTTGTCCTAACAGGACACAGCAGAGCGGGACAGACGTATAAATGTGTGAGACGACACGCTCAAACCATCTGTTTTTATTCATACTGGAGGGACTCCCGGTTCCATGATCGCTTGAAAACTTTCGGCACATTCAGACAGACTACATTTAAGGATGTGTCTGGAAAGCAGTACTCCAGACCCTTCAGAACGTCAGTCTAAACATGGTTTATTGCTATTTTTAAACTTGGTTGGTGTGTGCTTGCAGGGCGTTGTGTTTGACTGTCTACAGAATCAAATTCGGGGTTGTTTCCACTTTTTTTTAGTTCATGAATGTTTCTGGGGGGGGAAAAAAGAGGGGTGTAACGGCGTCACTCAAGTTAAACTCCAGGTTTGTCTCCACGTTTGTCTCGCAGGTCAGTGGGGACGTTTGCTAGAGCTTTGGACTGCAGCAGTTCTGTCCGGCAGCCGAGTCTACATATGAGCGCCGCTGCCGCCTCCAGAGACATCACGCTGGTGAGATAAACGTGAACGCGAGCTTTAATCAGCTTCACAGGGCATTTAAAGAGTATGGTGGAGAACGGCGACTCTTCATGTAGGAAAACGCCTTTGGGGGACGCGCGTCTTTCTGTATGTGTTTCGTGAGTTCGTTTGTTCAGGACTGAAACTGATCATTATAACAAACACGTGCCTTTTCTGGCCCAGATCATATTCTTCTATATGAAACATAGATGAGAGACCTTCGAGCTACCCACATGCACGCTCGCGGCCCACCGCCTTGCACAAGAGCTGCATTTTAAAAAACACACTGAACAAATAAGGCGCCGTGTCGTTTATCCAGAGACATCAGCTGAGTATTGCTTACGTTGAATGCATAATTGGGATAAATAACAGGGATTTTTTTCTTTTTTTCCTCTCCTCGTGCTTAGTTTCATGCGATGGACACGCTACACGCCGCAGGCTACGACATGACTCGAGCCATCGCTGCGCTGGTGCCTCAGGGCGGACCCGTCCTCTGCCGGGACGAAATGGAGGAGTGGAGCGCCTCCGAGGCCAACCTGTTCGAAGAGGCGCTCGAGAAATACGGCAAAGACTTCACGGACATCCAGCAAGATTTTGTGAGTGGCAAACCAACTAAATGAGGAAAAGATATCAATATTTCAAGGTTTTGTGTTTTTTGTTTTTTTTTTCCTCCTGTGATACTGAAGTAATTGTAGACATTAATTTGTTGTACTTATGTGGCAGATTTTATTTATTTCTTCTTAAATGAACACTTAAAGGCATTTCTGTTTAATCAGACAGTGTTGTGTAATTTTGAAAGGACATATGTACTTTTTTTGTTTGGGCTTCCAGAGCTCAGGGTTTGTTTGATCAAGTAAAATCGTTTGGAAACTTGGAGCATTTTCTCCTACATGCATTATTTTCTCACCGCTTACTGGTCAGACGTCTGCAGCGGGAACATCTGAAGTTGAAATATCGAGAAAGAAGATCAAGGGTCGTGGAAATTATCAGTGTACTTCTTGATTTATGACGTGGTGAATCTACACGTATCCCTTGTTGTCCCCCTTTCTTTTTTTTTTTTTTTCCCCGCTTCAATTTGTCATTCAAAATAAGTTTGAAAGTGCAGCGTGGCTGTGGTTTGAGAGGCAGGACCCTGCAGGAGGCTTCCAGATGAATCCAACTGAACTACGACGTGCTTATCAGTCGAAGATGTTTCATGTGATCATGAAAGCTGCGTGGTTCAGTTTGGTGCTCCAGCAGGACTGGACCAGAGTTCTCCAAACGATCCGGACCAGCACCGTCTCAGTCCACTTGGTTCGGTCTGCACCTTTTGTGCAGTTACTGTTCACAGAGGAGGAAACAAACTCACCGAGCAGGAAAAATGAGCTCGAGTTCCTTGAAATCAAAACCAAGGCTGTTTTAGATGTTCTGCCACGTTGTTAGTCGAAGTGCACCTGTGACTATGGGATCATTAAAAATATATTTTTTAGAGATGCGTCACAGGTTTCACCTGATGAAACGTGATATTTAGTTCTATTTAGTTATTTAGTTGATTACTTGTGAACCCAACAGCAATCCAGGAACCAGATAGCAGTCAGCCCAGTTGTTTTAAAAAGAAAAAAATTCTTCAAGGCACCATAAACCCTTAAAGCGTTTTAAAGTAATACTGAGTGTTGGTCAAGGGGCAGGAGAAAGCTGCGTCTCCGCTGTAATTCCCGTGCACGCTCGTGTGCTCTCAGGCTGAGAGGAGCAGAGCTGATGCTGGTGGATGTTTCCTGCTTCAGGGCATGAATCACTCCGCCACCTGGTGGCCGGCCTTTGTCATCGCCAGTCGTTCTCGTCTCCAGTCGGGCGTTTTCTCAAACGGGACTCGCCACCTTCATGGGTGGGGCCACCACTTACAGACTTCCTACAACTCATTCTCCTTTTAAAATTTGCAGAGACAACCCAACTCGTCCTTCAGTGGTTTTAGTGAATATATTTGTGTTTTCTTTAGTTTTTTTTTTTTGTTTTTTTTTTTTTTTAACTGCACCCAGTCAGTCTGAGAAACTAAACTGAAAATATCCTGCTTTGCTGAAAGAAAACTACTCTTCATTTAAGACCTTGATCTTAGCATTTAATCAGGTAAATGTTTCAGTCTGATTTCATGTTTTCCTTCCCCATCATTTTCTGCATCAGTCTGATTGACTGAAAGTGTTAATTTAAATGAAAGGAAAAATCAGCATCTTCACTAAAATATGTTCTTTTTCTCTCTTCTCTCGTCTGTAGTTGCCCTGGAAGTCACTGACGAGTATAATTGAGTATTACTACATGTGGAAGACCACAGATAGATACGTACAGCAGGTAAATTCAGTTTTTTATTAAGAAATGCTTTTTTTTCTTGCAAAGTAAAAGCCATATTTTGAGATTCTCAGCTGTTTCTTTTTTTTTGGCAAGTCTCTTTCATGTGCCTCTTTTTTTTTTTTTTTTAACACAGTTTTGATTATTTTAAACTTAAAATGTCCTTTGGCAGGACAGTTAAACATATATATGCATTATTAGAGCTTTGTGAAATGTTTGAAGTGAATATTCCTCCTTTTAATTCAATAACATAAGGGAGACATATTTGTTGTCTCCGTACTCAACTATACTTCTTTTTCCCTTCTCTCCCTGTTATCCATCCTCTTCCCAAACCTCCGTTTCTGCTCCAGAAACGATTAAAAGCAGCTGAAGCAGAGAGCAAGCTGAAGCAGGTGTACATCCCCAACTAGTGAGTACTTGGCAGGTTTTTTTGGTGTTTGTATTTGCCTGCCTTCGTTTTATTTGATTAGATATCATGCAGCAGCTTGTGAACGCTGCTCTGACTCCGCCTCTCTCCATGTGCTCTTCCCAGTAACAAGCCAAACCCAAACCAGCTGAGTAACAGCGTGAAGCCAGCTCTTTTAAATGGAGCGGTGGGCGCAGGGGTCCCGGTGGGCGCAGGGGTCCCAGGGGTCCCGGTGGGCGCAGGGGTCCCAGGGGTCCCAGGGGTCCCGGTGGGCGCAGGGGTCCCAGGTGTCCCGGGGGTCCCAGGGCCGCCAGGATCGGGGCAGACCCCCGGACTGGGCAGAGCCTGTGAAAGCTGCTACAGTAAGTCGATGATTTGTCTAAGACTGTTTTATCTGTTTACCTTTGCAGCCGCACTGAATCCCGACTACTCCGGATGTAGCCGCCACATTTTTCGGAAATGATTAACGTTAAAAAAAAAAAATGAAGTGCTGATTTCCAATTAATTGTATTAATTCACAAGCCTCTCTCTTTACGGCTAACATACCTGCAGCGTTACCGGTCGGTAAGCATCCACACAGCGGATGGGTCCTCTGCTCTACGATCAGGCAGCATCTCCCGTGTCTTTACTTTTAGGGGCGGACCATCCTCGTTCTGATGCGGGCCGTTTAAAAAGCACAGACCCGCTCCATCTCCTCTGTATGTGGCACACTGGCTGCTGCATGGAAATAATGGAGAGAAGAGAAAACGGCTCCACCTGCCCTGCAGAGCCTTGCCAGAGTTATTTTAGTGGCTGTACTTACTTTTCTGATTAGTAGTTAAAGTTTACGCTGTGGCATCCTTGAACTCGTGGTTGTGTGTCTTTTCTCTGCAACACTACATCCGTGCTTACTCATGCACTTATTTATTAATTAATTTATTTTTTTGCGTGTAGCGAGCAGTTCCTACCAGTGGTACTCATGGGGGCCTCCCAACATGCAGTGTCGTCTGTGCGCTTCATGCTGGACCTACTGGAAGAAGTACGGAGGACTGAAGATGCCCACGCGACTGGACGGCGAGAGGCCCGGACCCAACCGCAACAGCACGGTACAAGCGGCCACTTGGAAGGCACTTTTTTACCTTTTCTGCACAGAAACGTAACTTTCCCAGCTGGTGAGACGCAGCTGAAATAAAATCCCTGCTACGTTTTCATTAGTACTCCAAAGTCTTTTACTTGCCTCTGCTCTCACAACCCCCGTGATGATGATGGAGAGAAAAAAATGTTTTCATCTTGCTTCTCCTTCATTAGCACTTTAAGGAGCTGCAGCTCCCCCCCTTGTAGTGGTGGCTAAATGGGCTGTAGCTCCGCTCATACAGACTCTTAACCCTTGAACCAAAGCTTATTTAGTCCCAATACTGGCATCGCAGGGATCATTTGAGCTATTTTTGATCACAGCGTGAAACGGTATACACAGAGCGCTTCAAACTAATGAGAGAAATCTCAGCTCTAAGCTGATAGAGACCGAAAAAGAAAATACAACTCCAACACCCAGAGGAAGAGGACAAGGATGCAGGCTGTTCGTGCCACAGACGTCCTGCACAAAACAAAACGCATCACCCCAGAGCTCTGAGTCCACACAGCAGTGATATAAGGATCACCGCTCTGCAACGAAAACTCACCGAGTCCACGTGGAAGCAAAGAAGAAGTCATATGAAGTTCAGAACTTCACTTTTATTCCTGCTCTCTCATTCAGGGGTTGCAGGGTTTTGCTTTTGTGATGTGGCGTTTCCAGTCAAAGTGGCTACAGAGTTTGGATTAATCAGGATTGTTGCATGCAGCGTTTGCAGCGATGCGAAGCGGTAGGAAAAACAAAAACAAACGGCAGTGACATCACTCCGGGTACATCATTGCGCCAAATTTTTTGCCACACGCCAGTTTTCCGTGCTCTCTGTTTGCGTCTGCTCTAGAGCATCGGCGTTTCTTCTTCAGCTTAACTAAATTTGGGGTCTTATTCCCAGCAGTTGGGCCGTGGAAATGTCAGTCAGCTGCTTACACTTGGAAATAGCCTGTTGTCATGACGACGGATTATATCAGACGGTTAAAAACGGGCCAGAATTACTAGTTGAAGTCACTGCATCCAAACCAGCGTAGGAGAGAGCTCGGCAGTCTCAGAAACATACAAGGACAGATCGGATCAGAGCATCCTAAACCGGCCGTCAGGCGTCTGGTGCCATCGGCGAGCGGCTCAGTTCACGATCCATTTATGGCACTAGATAAAAACCATCCCGTCTCTGTACCTCCAGAGCCCCCACGGCTTGCCCCTGCGGCACAGCGGCAGTCCCAAGTTTGCAGTAAAGACCCGACAGGCATTTTATCTGCAGACCACCGGCCTGACACGGATGGCGCGCCGCCTCTGCCAGGACATCATCCGGCCCCGGTATCTGGCCCGGCACCCCTACCTCCCCGTCAACACAGCAGCCATCAAAGCAGAATGTAAGAGCAGCACTTACCCCCAACGCAGCTTTAACGCATGAACGTTTGAGTAGTCGTCACGCACGTGTCTTTGCTACATATTTTAAGAGGTTTCACCAAGAGCTTGTTTAAACGCCTCACATTAAAGTCCTATGTTGCTCAAACGAAATGAAAAAATGTTTTTACAGTTTTTCTTCATGTGTTGCGCAATTAATGACTGTTCCTACCTGCCGAATATCTCCAGGTGCCCTGCGGTTACCAGATCGGCCAAAAAACCCTCTTCCGGTGAAGCCCGTGGAGCGTAAACCTCTGGAGTCTGTGGTTTGTTACTTAGGTAGGACGACACGTCCGCTTTGTTCAGTCTGTTTTTTTTACCAGTAGATGTGGTACTCGCAGATGGACTTGGTTCTTAAAACGTTGGGAAACTTTGCTCCTAAAATGAAAACAAAGCAAGACAAACGAGAGCTCTTCCAACTCTGCTTTTATCACCTTCAGAGTGCAAATGTGAACATCTTGTAGTCGAGCTTTTCGTATCGTTTTTTCTTTTTCTTCAAAGATCTGAGAGCGAGTTTACAAAAGTTAATGATAAATGCTGCGATGACGCGTTGCAGCCGCAGGTTCGGCTGGCGCCCGGTGGCCCTGTGCTGCATGTCTTGGAGAAAACTCAGACTTGTTTATCCCTCATAAAAAGCAGATGTGACGGAGAACGTCTCAGATGTGTCTGCTTTCATACGTGCTTGTTTTTCATGAAGTCAGTCTGAAAGAATGTGATCTCATCTCTTCATCTTGCGCTCCTTCTTTGGTTTTTGGCTCCACTTTTTTCCAGAAGCGCATCCGCGTCCACCCAAACCCGATCCCCCGACTCGTGGAGGCTCCATCTCTACAGGCAGCTTCACCCCCATAAAGTCCACCCCCATACTCAACAACGGCTCCCCCACCATCCTGGGCAAGCGCAGCTACGAACAGCACAACGGACTGGACGGTGAGCGACACACCAGCTGGAGAATGCTCCACGTTCCCTGAACCTCACTGTGAACATATTTTACACCTTTGATAGACGTTTCTGACTCTTAATAATCTTGTATCTTCATATATTCCACTTATAACACCTGAGCATTTAAATTTTACTCCAGTTTTACTTATAATAATAATTAGTTTTTCTTTCTTTTGTAGTTTTTCTATTATTGTAGATCAATAACTGTGTGCTCGGCACATCTGAGCCTCTGAGCCCCCTCAGTGGCTCAGATGTGCCGAGCACAGCATCCACTTAAGATCCACTACCGAAGAATCGTCGAGGGGTTCTTCCTGTTTATTTATTTATTTATTTTTGGGGAGGGTTATGTCCCACTTTGCCTCTCCCCGGTGGTATGAGATGGGGTGTGAAGACAGACTGAGAAAAAGAGAGAGAGGAGAGGGAGCGGGAGGTTTCAGGAGGAGTGGATCAGCCTTGCTGCTTTAGCTGGAGGCTACAGTCTATGTTGTTATGGTAACAGCAGAGAGGAGGAGGAGGAGCAGGAGGAGGGTTTGGAAAGTGTATGGCGAGGATGAGCATCTCTTCTGGTCCATGAGCCCACCTCAGGCCCACCTGGGATCAAGCATCGGAGGAGATTTGAGTTTGGAGCTTAGCCAGGTTCAAGGATTGAGAGTTTGGTTTGTTTTGTTTTTTTTTCTCTCTCTCGGTGGAACTCCCTAATTACTGACTTAGTCACATCATGGTCATTTTTAAATATTATTAGGTTTCTTTGCCTTGCAGTTAATTTCGTGTTTTCTGCCTCTTCATGAGGCCTGTGTGACATAAATTGTGTCATCTGCAGTTCCGGTCTGCACTCGACCACGTGCAGCCAAAAAACTGGTGACGGCGCAGACCTGATGCGCCAGCGTCCTCGTCAGGGAGGCAAAATAAACCTCGAGAAGATGGCGAGCAGAGGAACAACACAAATAGTCGCTTTGGGGGAAGGTTTTGCCGGAAAATCCGCTTGTTTTTTTTGTTCCTCTACAGCACGATGTACGCTGATTTCCACGTGATGAGTTTCACTGCAGCTCATCATCAACATCTGACTCGAACGGCGTGCAGGTTTACTGAGACCAGATCTGAAGATGCATCGTCAGTACTTCAGAGCTGAATTAAAATCATTTATGCTCTGTAGGATGTTGTAAATAAATATAGACATAATTGATGTTTTAATAGCATCACTTTACATAATGACCACGTCAAAGGGGCAGTTTGAAGCGATAAACTTGCAGAATTAGTTTGAATTTTCAGCCTCGTCTCTGCTGCCCCTTAGTGGTTAAAGGCGTTCAGAAACTAACGTTAGTTATTGGCTGAGATGTAAATAACTAATCGCCACCAGACTGGATTGAAAAACGTCGTTTTGTGGATTTTGTTGTGACTTTGGAGCTGTAACAGTTTTTTTTTTGTTTTTTAAGGTATTGACATTTGTTCCTTTTGAACTCCAGTTGATGTATTCAGTTGGGGATCAGTCTGCTGCGCAGCGTGGCTGGAAATCTTGAATAATTAACAGACAAATGCAGGATTTCTTGCCTTTTTATTTATTTGTCTAAACAAACATTTCGCCTTTATCCTGCTGATAAAAAAGCAGCGGGTTTCACAAAGTTTGAAAGTGTGCTTTTAACCACCAAACAAGTTTACGTGCTGTTCACATTTCTGGTTTGTGTTTGCTGCTTTAGTGCGGTCAGCGTGCATGCATGTGCGCACGTGTGTGCACGTGTTCCTCGCTGCCTCATCTCTCATGCTGCGTTTCACCTGCAGGTACCAAATCCAAAGGCCTGACTCCACAGTGGGACATCATGGCCAAGCGCATCAGCGATGCGGGCCGAGCCTCGGCCTCTCTGCAGGATGAAGTACACGAACTGGACTGAAAACTGTGCAGGAACCGTCTCTACGGCGACAGCGAGTGAGGTGAGGCGCACAGTCCTGCTGCATCAAACGAGAATAAATAACTTAAGAGAGAAATACTGGGTAAGTCAGGTGTCAGAATAAAACAAAGCAAATGTCTAAGCTTATCAAGTTATTGACAAATATAACATACAAACTAACAAACTCCTCCAGTAATGTATGTTTATAGCTGAAGACTCACTGCTCTACTAATCTGAGTTTTCAGTGTCACAGATGCAAACTTTCATTTACCAGTTAAGATTTTAAAACATAAATATCCTGAATGGTGTGACTTCGATGCCAACAATCGGAGGCTTTTGCCGACTTTGTTGAGCTGCTGTTGCTTTCATGAACATCGAGTTTACACGTCTTTGCTTAGGAGTTAAAACTGGCAGAAACATAAAAACTGGATAAATATTTGTGCCGACTCCACACCTGCGTGTTCTTCTCCTAACCCAACCATCCACCCCTCCATCTGCTGCTGCTGTCCATCCAGGACCGGGATCTGGTGGTCGTGGTCTAAGCAGAGATGCCTGGTTATGAACTAGTTCTTTAGACTAGAAGTTCTGCACAAGTTTCACACTTGTGTACCTCCAGCCTGAGAGTAGAAGTGTGAACAGTGCTGGGGTGGGTGAGATTCATGAAGATGGAGAAGGCACTCCTGTGGGTTCTGCGGTTGTAGCTCTGCAGAGAGGGTGGTGGAGTTCTGGGGATCTTCTCAGCAGTCTTCCCCACACTCTGCTGGCACTTTTAGTCCATTTATAGTCCTTCAGTGCTGTTGTACCGCACGATGATGCAGCCGGTCAAGATGATCTCAATAATGCATCTGCAGAAGCTGCTGAGGATCTTGGGTCACATGCCAAACTTCCTCAACCTCCTCAGAAAGTACAGCTGTGGTTGCATCTTCTTGACCAGCTGGGTGATGTTATGTCCATGTGTGATGTAGATACCCAGGTATTTTAAAGCTACTCTCTCAGCATCATCTCCTTCTCCACCCTCTCCTCCTTGCCCGTGTTGAGGTTTTTGTCCCCACACCATGACACCAGTCTGGCCACCTCCCTCCTTTGTCCCCACCAGGGGGGACGAGAGGTCTTGTCATGAATGTTTGCAACGTTCCCCCAGCGTGGATCGGCTGAAGGTGCCAGGAGCCCTTTACATTCAGGACCCTTCTGACCACGGCGCTGGGAGGCTTGGCTGACTCTGATCTCCACTACCACACTTTAAGAATTACAAGTCCGCCAGGTTAAAATGGTCAGCTGTAATTGGGTGGACGTGTTCTAGCCGGTGTCCGGGCTTTTTCCCTCATCAAGAGGGAAAAAGAGGTTCCAAAACCGATCTTCAGAAATCCTGCCACAAACCAAACTGTCTCCAGCAGCAGCTCCTGGTTCCAGTAGGTCATAGAAGGTGATGATGCGTCGCGGCCACCGCGTGCTCGGCGAACCGGTTCCATTTCGATCAGACAGACGTTTAACCGCCAGTAACAACGTTGTCTTGTGTGTGTTTTCCGCAGCGGAGGGAGACATGACATGGAAAAGGCTTTTTCCACTGAACCATGGCGGAGGGCAGCTGAGGGATGCTGAAGCTGGGAGGAGGCGACAGCATTGGCCACTTTTCTTCAGTCAGTACGGGTCTGTCACGCTGCTGGAGACCAGCCCATAGTCCATCAGTTTGGCTGGAGTCTTTCAGAAGATGAGCCTGACTGTACAGAACTGTTTATTACTTACTTTTCTCATTATTACCGTCTTTGTAATTATTGATATTGTAATTTTTTTTTTTTTTTTTATCAATTATAATTCAGTTTGTTTGTCGATCAAACGATGGAACTTACAAAGTTTCATGAAAAATGCTTGCAAAACTCTGGAAAAGGGTGGAGGAGGAGTAACAGAAGCCACTTGCATCTTCTATGTTTTCTTTTTCTTTTTCTTTTTTTAATAAGTTCAGGTCAGAAAGGAGACGCACTTTCGTTTCAGCTCAACGAGTTCATCTTTGTTTCATTGAATCCGGGTGCTTTTGCCCGAGTTTCTTTCCATTGCGTGATGCAGCCTGATCTTCGGCCTGAGAGGTTTAACTTATTGAGAAAGACTCTGTTTTACGTTTTTTTTTTTTTTTTTCTACCTTTTTCATAATTAATGCATCTATGCTTCAATTCTGTAATTAAAAAAAAAAAATTCTTTTCTCTTGGTGTCTCCACATGGAGATGAAAGGTGACAAAACTTGCACTGAATGTTCTCTCTGAGCTGGCGTCGGGCCTGTTTTTCTTACTCCACGCAGGTATGCAGACAGGGTATATGCAAATTACCGGAAACTTTTCATTCCTAATGGCTTTATATGTTATCAGTATTAAACGGATTCAATGCACAAACAGATACATGTTTTGTAAGCAAACGTCTGAAAAAAACTAAAAAAAAAAAACAAAAAAAAAAAAGCGGGAATGCAACCTGCTCTCATGTCCAGTCTTTTGTCGGTGTGGTTATTTTATCTTCATCAGTCGGCTTTTACGGCATTCGGTGAAAATGACTCGCGTTCACGCGCATCAGCAGGCTGGTGGTCTGAATACCACCTTTCTCCAAATGTAACTACGCGTTGCGTCGACGTGCGCCGTAAGAGGCCTGACTGCTGCCTTTGCTTTATTCTTTTTTCAAATTCCCAGCCACTTTTCTTTTTGTTTTTGTTTTTTTTTGTCGTTTTTCAAGTCGAGTGGAACCATGTTTCGCTGCAACGTCTGCAAAAACGACAATAACGCTGAAGCATGAACGGCAGAGACGGCGTAGGAGCAGCGTCGCCTACGTGGGTGGCTGCAACACAGAAATACAAACCAGACTTAAGTTGCAACTAAGAGCCGACGAGTGAACTTTCTTGTGATATGCTGTGATATCCCCTTGTGGTCAGACGTGGTACTGCTCCAAAGAGTGTTTTTAAATTTATATTTCTGTACTTGTTAATAAAATTGAGGCCTCGTTATAACTACTCCACCAGACGGCTTTTACTCTAACGTCCTCTCTCTTGGAGAGCTTCTCAAGTTCAACTGCCATCCGTTCGTCTACGAAGGTTTATGACTTGCCGGTGCAACTAAGGTTTAGAAACTTTTTTTTTTTTGTGGCATTGACTTCTGAATCTTTGGAGTCCCTGTGCTTCTGAGGTGCTTTTTACAGATGTTTCATTATTCATAGGCAGAAGCAGAGCCTGTCAGGCCAAACGGGCCGTTCCTTTGCCGCTCCAAAACAGGATGTGGTCGATACCGATGGCCGTGTAATGATTTGGGGAGAACTTCCCTCCCGTGTTTGTGTGTCCTTGTGGAAAATTATGTATTTGTATCAATCAGTAACGTCCAGTTAACGTCATCCCAGGTTCGTGATAGGATTACCACTTAGTGGATGTCAATATTTCAGAAGCATCCTGTATCACAGCGGTCATCAGGTTTTACCGGTTGGGCGCAGGGTTCCTTTTGTCGGTGCAGGTTCACTCGAGCGCCGTTTCTGCAATAGTTCTGCTCCTCCACAACCCCACTTCTAGTCGGGACACAGGGTCAAATGAGTTCATGAGAGTTGCAGAGTTTTTGGGGTTTTTTTTACATGTTAAGTTTATCTAAAATCTCGTAACAATGACAACTGCTAAGCTTCTTACCTTTTTTGGGTTGTTTAAAGCAGCTGTAGCACGTTCAAACACATCTGTGTCCTGGTGAACGATGCGGTTTGACCGTAAATGAATATATTCAAGCACAGTGAATATTTACCCCCCAGTCGGAGGCCGGCTGTATAAATGACAGTTATTTAATAAGTAGCACCCTCTCCTCTGTTTTATGGTTAACTTTGGAGTGTTTTTGTTTTCTCAACCAATGAAGCAGGTGAAAAGTTTGAGAGTTGATTCCAAGTTTGGGAGCTGTTGCTATGAACCCACATCTTGTAGTCAAAGCAGCTCTCACATAAACGGGCCGTCCTGAGGATTCAAAGTGAAAGAAAACCGTCTGTGATAGCGGGAACGTCGGCAGAGGCGGCCAACAGCCGGCACTTTGAGGGAAGAAAACCAAACTAAAAAGACCGGAACACGGTGGTGAACAGAGCACAGGAGGTGGGTCAACGTCATTTCAGTGTTAAAGAGAAAAGAAAAGTGCAGTTAGGCAATTAACAAAAATATTAAATACCAGGTCCTCCGTTGATGCCTTCATAGAACTGCAACGGGTAAGAAGCAGGTGGTGCTAATCAGTCTTCTGATGGAGTAGGTGCACAGACTGGTCTGCAGCGTTCAACTATGTGTGGACACAATGCCAAAAGGGGAAGACATAATCACCAGTTTGTGAAAAACACTTCAAAATAGTTTGAAAGTTTATTTTAAGTTAACATTCTACAGGAGAAATTATTACCAAGAGGAAAACGTTCAAGACTCGGTGTTCCCAGGTGTGGTCTGGGGTCAGACCTGGGAATGTTGATACAAATATAAATCCAAACTGAACAAGTTTGTTTGGGAGCCCCCTCACAAGAAAGCTTTAATATAAATGGAAACATGTCTACGGTTTGCAAAACTGTTCCTGGAGAAGCCACAAACGTCTGGAAGGCTGTCCTACGGACAGAAGATGCCAAACTGAGATGACCTTAGTGCCCTGGGATGATTCGTTTCAGCAGAAACGCCTCCCACCCACCAGTGTGTGGTTTGTTTTTTTTTGCAGCTCCATCACCTGGGCACCTTGCAGCCAGAAGACCCCATTGTAGAACCAGATTTATATCTCGTAGTGTGTATGTGCGCGCGCTGGGCTGCGGAGAGCAAACGGTTAACCGAAAGATGCAAGACGTGCGCGAGTCCGCGTGAGCGCATGTGCCGCTGGTGTCGCCGCCGCCGCTGCTGCAGTGAAGCAAAATGTGTGAGTTTGTGTAGGAGAGCAGAGACGCCGTGGAGGAGAAGCCCGGAGACCGGAGAGAGGAGCCGGCCGACCCAGCAGGAGCGCACTGAGGAATGTGTCGGACGCGCCGGCCTGCGCGCTGTGGCGGACCCCGCAGAGCTCTGTCTGGAGGTAAATACATGAATTAAATAAATCACAATCTAAAGAAGGAGACAAGAAACCCTGCACTGGGAGCGTGTCATGTCAGTCTGCTGATGTGACGTGTATTCAACATGTTAGGATTCAGAAAGTGTCCGTTCGTGTAGCTGCTAGAACAACGTGCGTGTTAACGGAAACTTTAACAGGTTTTTCCATCCGGTTATTCAAAATAAACGTTTGCTTACAGGTTGGCAGTCGTCCAGTGTTTCTTTGGACAGTCTTCCAAAATTCAGAATAGCCAACTGTTATCTGTAATA
This sequence comes from Xenentodon cancila, assembly GCA_014839995.1. Lineage (NCBI taxonomy): Eukaryota > Metazoa > Chordata > Actinopteri > Beloniformes > Belonidae > Xenentodon > Xenentodon cancila. The sequence goes on along the minus strand of CM026210.1, from coordinate 4,581,199 downwards.
TAAAACACTATTAATTTTTCTTTCTTTCTTTCTTTTTTTATCTCTCTCTCTTTTTATTTATTTATTTTTTAAGACGCAGCATTCGTTTTTGCGCGCCCGGTTTTGTCGCGCCGCTTCACCTGTTATAATATGGATAACTGCCGCTGCAAGCTTCTGTTCTGTCTTTGAGTGTCCTCCTGATTGCGGTAAGCCTTTTGAGGGGCATCGGAGATTTTCTCAAGCCCGCCGGCGTTTACACTCAGCTGGGATTTTCTTTTCCTTAATTATAATTCGTGAAGGATAACGGTGGCGCACTGCTCAGGCTGCCTGATGCTGCAGCGGAGTCCCGTCTGCCGGGCCTGCGCACTGGCCTCCCCCTAACAAGATGACTGGCCAGCCAGCGTAATTACAAGCATCAAGAAAGCCGATTCATCCCCGTCATGATTTCACGCCTGCAACCTGGCCACATATGCGTTTTGCTGAAAGTCGCTGCCATCCGGGCTCTTGGATGCTTAGATTTCGATTAATGCCATATAAGGTCTGCAGTTCATTATCATTTGGGGTGAGATAATCCCTGCTGTCTGCTTCTGTAGCCTATATCCCCCCTCAGCCTATTTATAGTCCATGCAACAGCCTCCACAGCAAGGAATCCCAGAATGACCCTGTAAGAGAAACGCTACTAAAAATGAATAATGTCCCTGAGCTGTGCTTACAGGACATCTACATTTCTGTAAGAGCCTGTTACTCTCAGCATGTGCTGCTTTTTCAACTTATCTCATTTTAAACTAACAGAATATTGCAATGTGCTTACAAAGGCTTAAAGTTGATTTTTTCTTACCAACAACAATAAAGTAATCTTAGCAAAGGATGAAGGCAAAGACTTAACCTCAAATATAAGCGGTGTGGCTCGTAATCGCCAAGAATGTGCAGGTTGGAAATGTGAAGATAAAACTGAAAGTCAAAGATGGCAATGTCATTAAAGGTGGGGTAAGTGATTTCTGGATGGCATGTTTGTTGATATTAAAAAAAAAACATAAACAAAAGGAGATTTTTACGGAATGAGATAAAAAGTCCTCTGGGTTAAACATTGCCCACTTTTAAATGATTACCCAGAGATAAATGAAAAGTTTTGTTCTTCCATTAAATGTTCTGTCCAGCTCAGAGACTTATGTGAAAATTAAGGTTTGACTTCATATATAATCATCTGGACCTCGGGAGGTCTTTAAATCAGTTAAATTCAATCTTGGATGTTCAATAGCACATTACATTTTTCACTGTGTCGTTATGTATTTAACAAAAACTACACCAAAATGTGAAATTATTGTCAAGACTTTCCTAAAAGCATATGTTTTTTTTTTTTTTTTTTTCTTTTTTTTTTTTTTGGTCAGTATGGTGGTTTTGACCACCCAGGTTGTGTAAACACAATGCCAAGGGGGAAAGACATCAGCAATAATCTCTTAGAAAGCAATTGTTGCTGCCCATCGATATGAGAAAAGGTTAAATTTGCAGTCCATCCTTAAACAGTGTTTACCAAACATCTGTTTACCAAAGAATTCTAGAGTCGGATGCGTAATAGGAAAACGATCCCAAAGACACCAGCAAATCTACAAATGGACAACTGCCGAAACGAAAGACTCCACATTTTTCCACGGGCAAGTGAAAATCTGGAGCTCTAGAACCTGGTTGAAATGTTTCAGGCTTTTAAGAGAACTCTGCATAAATGAGTGTCGGCAGGCCTGAAACGAAGCAAAAATGTAAACAAGAGGAGGACAAAATCCCTCCGCGGCAATCTGAGACTGATGACGTCGCGGAGGAACAATCGCTTCAAGTAACTGCTTCAAAACGTGGCTCCACAAGCTATTTGATCCGTTGGTGTACTTTGTTTTTAATAAATAAATAATGATGCAGTTGAATATGGTTCTTATACCTCCATCAAGAAGAAAATCTTGCACTTTTTGCCATCCATCCTCACTGCACCACATCGAGCATCAGTCAAGCATTGCCAGGGATTCATGGTCAAGATTCTTTCTCTAAAAAACATCTAATGTTTGTAAATCTGCTTTGGCTGCAGTTTGCTCCAAGATTTCTAATCTGCAGGGAATGACCTACATGTTATTGGGACAAAGGACTTGGCTTCAGTTTCTCAGGGTCCGCACACAGCCTAGGGGCTGTAAACGGTCATCGAACGAGTGCTGTGCATTAAAGGTGGATCTGCTAAAGAGACGGACAGATGGGAGAGCTGCTCTGCAGGATGGAGGAGAAACCACGTTACGGAGAAGAGGAGGTGTCGCGGACGATTTCGCCTCCTTGAGCCTAACAGATTAAAAGTCGGGGCATATTGCCGCTCCGGCCTTACAACAGCCCTTCTGTTTTGTTTGCATTTTGCGCAGGAAAGTTTTTGTTTGTAAAACTGCTTCCTGCTTGGTCAAATAGCTTTGGAAGTCTTGGCTGTAGAGGAGAGAAACGAGTGAGGATTTCATCTCCTTTCACTTTCACGAGAACGAACGAGTGCAGCGCAGATGCAGGAGTTTAGACTGACGAGGAACCTGTAATCAGTCCGGTGATTCCTAATCTTTTTATTGACAGAGCTCATGTTAATGGAAACATGGTGCTGAAAATGATGGCAGCAGTTACTGAAGATCTTGGAGAAAGAAAAGCTTGTACAGTAATCTATCAATCAATGGAAACCGGACTTCGGGGGCCGCACCAGCTTATTTGAACTGGTCAGAACATCGACCGGCCTCACCTTCTCTTTACACAAGGCGATCTCAGTCGAGATTGTTCTCCGAGGTTCCATGGTGGAACAAGCTACAATCAGGAGCCTCTTGAAAACTCCGCTCTTCCAAGAGTAAACCGCAGCTGAAGGCCCCAAGATATTTTCACTCCTCCATTTGAGGAAGCACTCGACTCCCAACCTGGAGAAGACATTCCTGTCAGAAAAGGTTAGTTAGGAAAAAAGATCTCAGGCCAGGGGTTTTAGAGTTACGAGGTCATTTTTGTCAAGCAGTAGGCTGTTGGGAAAACCATTTAAAACATTGAATTTTGTGTCCCTGAAAAGTGACATAACCTTATTTGACCTCTTATCAGGTAACAGAAGGTTTTGCAGAGGCGTCTTTTTTACTCAGTCGCTCCAAATCTACTGCCCTTTTGGATGTGAAACCCTCATCCAGAAGCTCCGACCTCCCGTGTTTGCATAGATCCCTCCTCCCCCATCGCCTGGCATCTCATGTTCAGCCTTTCACTTTGCAGATATCGAAAAATTGCCTACCATAAAGTTATATGAGCCTCTGCCGGCTCTGCTGCATCCAGGCTTTTAGTCTCAGCCCTCTTGGCCTCTTTCCAGCTCCATCAGAGCTCCTTCTTGTTTGTGATTATTATATGTATGTCACAGGGGAAATCTATGATTTTAGACTGAGGAGAGAGGATGGAAAAGTACAACAGGATTTCATAAGTAATGGAACTAAATGAAGTTAGTTTGTGCCATGGAAGCTCAGGAGCCCCGAAGTAAATGGAAAACACAAGTGTTACCTGATAAAAGCTTTATTGCACCAATTGAGGTTTTCATCCAGACCATGAAGAAAGTTACCATGTTGCTTAATGTAAGTTTGAGCACCTTTTGAACTTTCCTCCGGAGAAGATTTCTGTTTAAATGACCTATAAGTCAGATTTATGTCAAATAAATAAATAAATGAAACCTTTTACTTTACCAAGGAAATAAGGAGGAGAAATCGGTGACATTTTTTTGGTAAAATACAGCAGCGGTACCGTACAAAGCCTGCCTTTTCACCCATGACTTCACTGCTCCCGTCATAGCAGCTGGATTCTTTTGGAAGTCTCTCTTCCAGCTTCACGCTGGTACAGCTTGATGTGAAGTTCGGTAGACACAAACATGGGTACGGTGGATAATTTCACCCTGATCTGGCTCTGTGAAGTCAGTTTTCTACCAATGTGACTGGCTCATGAAGGGCCCGTTTAGACCTGGTATTAAAATGTGTCCTGGTTATTCTGAACACATCTGCTCACACCTGGTGCTAACGTGTTTCTGCATGCGCCTCGAGGGGCAGCTCGTGATCACATCTCACTCCCCTGCCTGCAAATACATGCTCATAGTACAGCACAACAAAACACTCTTTTTAAAATATAAAATATGCTGGGTTTTTATTCACAGCTCCAAAGTCAAGAACGTCTCCCTAATTATATATGAATTTGTTTTCTGTTGTCCACAATATAAAATCCACCAAATCTGCTCTTTAAATCAGGCTGTAATTATGTTTATGTCTGCTGCAAACATCTTAACTTCAGAGTCGTGGAGATTAACCCACTTTTTGCCCTCATCACAAGGAGCGAGCGCCCCCAGTGGCCGGTCAAGGAGCTGCAACGTTCCTCGCCTACACATGGAGCTCTGCTCGTACGAGCAGAAGTTGCCCCGCGACTGTAATTTAATAACTATGAGAATGACCCAGCAGCAAAGAAGAGGCACGAAATCTGTGTGAGTGAAGCTGAGGATAAGAAATTTAGTTTTTAAAGATAATTGACTGATTTAAAGGGAAAAAAACACATCAGTTATACCTTTTACTTGGAGCTTAAAGTGTTCTAAAGTAGTGTTTGTGGTTTTGGGAATGTCTGAAAGGAAGACAATTTCAGCGTATCGTCATCCGTTTATAAATACATGTTTATTGATTTTGTGTCCGTGGATCTGGCCTGTTTTCCCTCCGGTTTAGTTGGGCTGTTTGCAGAAGCTACGGAAAATTTACTAGATTGAAAATGATCTTGTTGGCGTCACCACGTTTTGTTCTTAAGTGGCACCGCATCTCCTGCTGTCTTAAAGACAGCTTGAGAGGGGAGATGTGATGCCACTTAGGCCGAGTGCCAACTTTCCCCTTACAGAGCTAATCGATCCGTCTTTTGCACTTGGTCGGGGTCGGTTTATTTTGCTTCTGCTTTACAAGGTTCTCCCACTCCCTCCTCAACCCTTGCGTGTCTCATCTCATCGCTGGTTCAATAGCTGAGGTCTAAACCTCCACTACAGTGCGTTTCTTCCATGAGCTCTACCAGCGTCTGTTTTCCTGCTGTTGCTGTTCCCGTCACTGGAGACGAGGCTGTGGTTAAGTCACCTTGGTCGCTGGCTTTTAGCCGCATTGGTTTCTACCGTAAATGCTTCACTGCAGCTTTCCAAAGTGACCTTCCAAAAATCTGCATAGGCCTGCAGCACTGGCTGAGTCCGAGCCACAGCGATGCAGAATATAAACTGGGATTAGGATGTGCTGCCAGGTCCTCAGTCTGTGATGTATTTGCTGCAAAGACAGCACTTTTATTTGATCTCGCCTTACCGATTCATTTTGTGTCACATTGTGTTTTTGTCTGCATCATTGTGCTTAGTTTGTAGTGTTTTCTTTTTTTTTTTTGGTACCTGCTATTCAAGAGTTTTCGGTGAAAAGCTTGTTCTCTCATCGGTTCTGTTAAAATGACACAGCCAGAATCTATCTGCTGTGTCCTCAAAGAAAAAACCCGAAAACAAAGCAAGAACACAGGCAGGCACTCCGTGCTTAGACTTGCCCTTCTTTCATTTCAGAGGAACGCCCTGCCTGTTTTTGTGTCTCCCCGTGGTCCAGAGGCTTTCAAAGGCAGGCAGCTCAGTCAAACCTGCCATCGCGATCACCGTGAAGCTGTGCAGCTCTGCAGCAGGGTTCAATAGAGCGCAGTGGCGAAGCGGGTCGCCGCAGCAGGAGCTGGCGGGGAGCCGTGCCGATCAATACCTCTGGTGATGACAGGGCTAGTGGGTGAGGGGTTGGCGGTGGATATCCTACAACAGCTGCAACAACAGCAGAATAAAATACCGTGCAGCGTGCGAAACTGTGCGACACTCTGGCAACAAGTCAATAAGACATGCCAAAATAAAATAAGGCAGGCCGGTTCAGTTATCTCGGCTTTGAAGCTGCTGACGACGTTATCACACTGACTACTGCAGAATCCCCCACTGACGTCCAGGAGGTTTCTCCATCCATCCATCCATCCATCCTTCCTTCCATCATCTTGTACCTACTTATTTATACTACTGATTCATGTCACAGAAGTCTGCAGGAGCCAAAAGAAAAAATTAAAAGCAAGATCGTTAGTGAATCCAAGTTTTTCTTTCCCCAAACAGTAAAAAAAAAAGCTGAAACAAAAGGTAAAGATGCAAGGTTTGCTGGTTATACATGTTTATACACCGCTTACTGATGAAAGTACATCCAATCTTAAACGGACTACAAGCGGCGACATATTCAGCTTACGGCTGCAGGATGTATGCGACTTATGCCTCTGTGTAGCTACTCTGGCCCTGCCCACTTCGGGACCTTCGCCGTAGATTGTGTACCTCGCAGTGCTGAGCATCGTTTTTTTTTGTCAGTAGGTAGAAGTTGTTAAAAAAAAAAAAAAAATTAAAAATAAATTAAGAAATGGACCGGTACAGTATTTTTAAGGAAAATCTCATTGTGTGTGAGTAAATCATATTGTTCCTGGCAACATATCAGAATAAGTTAAAATGATCTAAATGCAAACAAAAAACCATTTAACTCTCATCACTCCGAAACCACAGAGGTCCTCTGAGGCCCGTTGACTCACAAACAACAAACCAAAGTAAAATTAACAGCAGCGCGACTTATTTAGCCACAAAGCATCCGTAAATGTATCTAAGTCAAAGGAGATTTTCTTAATACTGGATTATTTTACATCAAATAGTTTTTCATAATAGTGTGGAAATACTATAAATGGTTGAGGTTAATACATCTGGTTCTTGTTTGGTCCATTTTAAACCTCAATTAATGCAACATTCTCCTTCTGTTCGATTTAAAATAAATGAGCTGAAAGAGTCAATTTTCTCTTTGTCTTTATCTTTTACGTTTTATCTCAACATTATATGTACATTTGTTTAGCTGAAAACAAGATTTTCACTAAATCAACAAGAAGAGACCTAAAGTGTAATCTGCGATAAAAGGAAAGCGTTAGATACACCGTTAATTAATGGACATTGAATATTTATCAAAGAATTGTTTTTTTTTTAGTTAAAACCTGCAATCATGAGCAGTTTAAGCTTCTCACCAGGTTTGCCTCAGTCGAGAAGGAATACGTTGTTCATAAAAGCGGGAAAATCTAACAGGAATACGGACAAACACATGTGAAGACTTCGGTCTTTGCTGTGCCGCACAAGCCTCATCTCAAACCGAGATCGGTCGTCTTTTTGGCAGCGGGTCAGCTGGTGGACAGCTTGAAATTAACAATTAAATCTTATAGCAGCCTACAAGTCTGCTATAAGATTTAATTGTGGAACAGGACGGGATGAAAATGAAGGGTAGGAGGGTACCAGGAGGGTACCAGGAGGGTACCGCAGTGGCGAACAGGGCACTTTGATTTATGACATCAGAGAAACGAATTACAGCTCAAATACTGGAACAAACAGTATTTAAGACTTTATTTCTATGATATTTTTGCCAAAGTTCTGTGATCAAACCTGGTTGTTGGATCATGTCTCTTCTCCTTCTTGGTCAAGATTCCCTCAGTCGGGTTCAGAGATGCCGATATTTGGACAATTACAGTGTTTTTATCATTTTATCTTCATAAATCACCACTGCAGATTTGAAATAAAACAGTCAACAAGTCGTTGATGTGTCGACTTTCAGAAATACTGCATTTATTTACCAAAGATCCCAAATGTGTTAGGGGCTTAAGTGTTTGAACAAGGTTAAATAATGATAAAAAAAACAAAAAAAGATCTTTTTCAGTTATTTGCTGACGTCTGGAGCCTGCAGCAACAAATCATCACCGTAGTCAGAGTTTTATCTCTGGAGATGTTTGCTCCTTCACGGGAGCGTCCGTCAGTTGCTGCTCGTTTGCAGGTCTTTTTGTTTTGTCTTCAGTAACTGAAAAGCTGCTCCGTTTGGTTGGGATCAGGCAACTAAATATTTCATTTTTGTTTTACTCATCAAAGTCTGTCAGCATCCACTTTGTCTCCAATGGTCTTCGGGCTGTCAGATGTTGTTGAGCTCACCGCTTTCACGTACACTGAGATGTTTTTGGACTTCCTATCGGTCAAACAGCGACCAAATAAGGTTTTATAAATACATAAAAATGTCAAGACACTTTTAAGTCAACAAATGTCATTTATCTGCTGATCCACTGTCGCCTTCGTTTGGGAGATTTAGCTTTAGTCCGGCCAGCCATCCGAATCATTTTCCTCTTCAAGCAAAGGAATTAGTCTGGTTCCTGTGGGACAGAACCAGCAGCTGCAAAAGAAAGTAACTGGAGAGACATTAAAACCAATCAAACCACGTGATGTAGGCAGAGACGGACTAGTATCAACAAAGACGTCAAGAGAAACATGCAACTACTACATCCAGTGAGTTTCACTGATTGAGGAGTCAGTTTCAGAGGCGTTTATGTGCCAGACGCCTAATCATCGATGATCTAATGTAGCAAATCGATTTGCGGCGCCGCTGTTTTCGCACCAGGCCCCAGCATCATTCTCGTATTTCAAAAATATCATTTGACCCAGTCCTAGTTTCATAAATGAGGGGAGAGTTTCCCAGGAAGCCCATGAATAGATGGACTTGAGGGGTTTAGGGAGGTCAGTCGGTCCACCGCCGCGGCCCAGTTCCTCACATGAAACCCTTGTTCCTTGTTTGGCAGAAATGAACTAATCCCCATGGACTTTCTCTGGGGCCCCAGGCAACCTTTGAAGACAAAGAGTCAAAAAAAGGAAAAAAAAATCCGCTTTTGTTCTTCAAACAAGCTTTTGTACTACTGGCCTCTCTGAGCTGCTGTTTTACGGTTATGATCCGTTACATAATGATTGCTGCTAAGTAGCAGTTTCCTCTTTAGGCTTTATAGAGTAAACTTTTTCCACCCAGTCGTGTTATCGAATACGTGCTCTTTGAACTTGTTGGTGCAACGCCGCTCGCCTTCAGTGTAGTTTTATTGGAAACAAAGTGGGATAAATAGAGTGGCGGAAGGATCCGACAGCGCGTGGGCCTTCAGAAACCCGATACCGAGGCAAAAACGGCGTTTCAAGCTGCAGGAGTTGGACCACATGATGTAAGCAGTCAGATGATAAAGCCATACCTTACATAAGAACCCCCCCCACTAAATCAGTAAATGGCATCAACTGAAGGAAGGCGATGGTTTAAGTGCTTTGTAGCCCTCCAGTCCTTAATTTAATCTTTTGATGTCAGTGGCGTTTCATTGCCGTATCCTTAATTTAGCTGTGGCTTCGCACCATATGTGATTAAATGTGTAATCCTCAAGACTGATTTGGCGAGAAGAACTGCTGTTGCCAACGTTGTCATCTCTGCAAAAGAGGCTCGGAGATATTAGATAAGTTGTTGTTTTAAAACGGAGGGAAAATTTTTTACTTTTCAGTGAGTCGCATCAAGCTCATCGTTTAGTGATTAAAACAGTAAAAAGTGTAATTTTTTGATTGTTTGCTAAACAAAACTGAGGCCAAGACGGAGAGAGAGAGAGGAAAAAAAATAAAACATGTTGGCAAATACTAAGTACCCCCTCCCTGCTTCCAGAAGATTCTTTGATCACGCATTCTTACGTCTTTCTCTTCTGTTCTCTCCTCAGATCTGCATCTTCTTATTAAAGACAGAAAATCCCTGTGAAAGCCAGAGGAGGAACGATGGTGACCTCGGAAAGCCCAGAGTCACCTGTGCCTCTCACAGCTCTCTCGCGCTGGTACCTCTACGCCATCCACGGCTACTTCTGTGAAGTAATGTTCACGGCAGCCTGGGAGTTCGTGGTCAACTGCAACTGGAAGTTCCCAGGCGTGACCAGCGTGTGGGCGCTCTTCATCTACGGCACCTGCATCCTCATCGTGGAGCGCATGTACCTGAAGCTGCGCGGCCGCTGCCCCGTGTTGCTGCGCTGCATCATCTACACTTTATGGACGTACCTGTGGGAGTTTGGCACGGGGCTGCTCCTGCGCCAGTTCAACGCCTGCCCCTGGGACTACTCGCAGTTCCGCTACAACTTCATGGGGTTGATCACGGCCGAGTACGCCGTGCCGTGGTTCTGCGCCTCCTTCATCGTGGAGCGCTTTGTCATCCGCAAAACCCTGAGGCTGCGCTTCCACGAGGGGCCTGAGGACGGCTGGTCAGGTGGTGGCGGAGGAGGCGCCGCGGGAAGTCTGGCGGGTGGTAGGCAGCGAGAGAGGAGCACGGGTGTAGGCAGTAGTTTAAATGGCTACCTTAAAGGGGAATGAGCCGAGGACCTGGAACAAAGCAGTCCCTCACACGCAGTCTTCCCCAGTGAGATCATGGGGTGAGGACGGACTTAGGAAGACCGGAACGGCGAGTAAAAAGAGCATCATCACAGCTAGAAAACAAACGTCCACTCCCAAGATAAGAGTCATGAATGTCCAGAACTAAACCTTGAACCCCATCGGTCCCAGAAACTTCCAATAGCTCGGAATGAAAATGAAAATAGTCTCATAAACATAAATATTTACAGAACGACGGCAGCCACGGAGTCACGAGTACAACACTCCTGTTTGAATAAGGGGCAGAATTATCGCTTCATGAAAATCTCAATATAAAATAGCTGCAGTCATGACATTTGAAACACACATATTGTCACTTAGAAAAACTTCAAAATACTATACTGATGTAGTTAGACGTGTGTGACGTGTGTGGGGTGATCCACTGGCTCAAATACGATGTAAATACGTTTCTATTCATGCAGAATGAAAACCGGCTGCGGTTTTATTACGTTATATTAATATAACACCGTCCCTCCCTCCACATTACTACAGTAGCTCAGAAGGGACAAACTGAACAAGAGCCAGGTTGGAGAAGAAACAGTCCTTAGTTTCTAACATTTTTTCTGAAGGCTTCGTTAAACTGGTTTTCGCCCCCCCCCCTCCTTGAAAAGCAGCGTTTTGGTGCATGAAGAGCAACGTAAATGCGCCCATCCAGCGCTCTGGATGTTTAATAGCATCGTTATGTCCGTGCACCGGGAAGCAAAGCATCGCTTCTCAGATTACACCGTGAGGATTTTTTTATTTTGCAGGGCTGGTCGATACCTATTAAAGAAAATGCATGAGAATAAATAGTCTTCCAATATAATGCGTTTTTAATTAGTTTATTTTGAAGCTGGTTGGACAGATATTCTGTACGTCCGCTGACTCAGTCTGGTGCATGCGTGAAGACGACTGCAGCTCAGGAGGTCGGGCTGCTCTGCCAGCGATCAGGGCGGATTCTCACCTTTTAACAACATGTTGAAGAGTTCTTGAGGTGGATGCTGAACCCCGATCTGCTCCCGGTGAGCAGGACCGCGGCCTTGCATGGCAGCTTCTGTACCATCAGTGTACTAAAGGCCAACGTGTGTGTGTGTGTGCGTGTGTGTGTGTGTGTGTGTGTCTGTGTGCAATCGAATACTAGGGTGCTAAATCAATTCACCATAATTGCTCGGAGGCCTTTCTGTCAAGGGACTTGATCAGAGTGAAGTCCCATCTTGAGTTCCTCCCTGCAGCTCGTCTGCATGTCCACTTGAAGTGCTGGGATTCGTTACGGTAGTTCATTCACTGCAAAATGACACAACTTACCTCTGAAATATGTCACGTTTAGTTTGCTTCTGTAGATCATTTTGAAAACATGAAAGCGTTGCCACGCAATCAGAAAAGGTGCATGACAGCAGTTACCATTTTTACAGGTGACATTTAGGTTGCAGATCTGCGGTTTCCGAGTCCATGAACTAACCTTCATGGCTGTGAGGAAAATTTTGCGTGAAATGAAGGTTGAGAGTGAAAGTGCAGCAACTCTTGGTGGGATTTCAGTGGAGCATCCCTCACATTTCGGGCTACTTCAGCGTTTGCTGATCACTTCTTTTCTAAAGACATTTCAGGGATGGCGTGTTTGGCATCTGTATCCGTGCTGAACATTGAATCATGTCTCGCATGGAAGTACTCAGACTTTTCCAAGCGAGTAAGACACGTACGACCGTTCCTCCTTCAGGTAATGTGACGCGCAGCGATGAAAAACAACAGCCTTGCCTCCGTATGAAGGAGCTGACGGCAACGACAGCTGGAGTCGGCGTTTGTGGCGCTGGAGGGGTAGGAGCACATGTGAAATTACAATACAGTCATGTGAAAAAGAAAGTACAACCTCCATCCTTTCTGAAGTTTTACATTGTAGGACTAAATAAAAATCAGGTCTTAAAATGATGGATGTATGACATTAACATTATTCACCAAACTGATGAAGCAGTAAGAGGCAGCCAGGATCTGTCGATCAAAGTCAGTTGATTCACAGATCATGAATAGGCTGAAGTTTTGGAGGTGTTCAGGTGCAAACATCTCCGACGCTGAAGGCCTCAGTTGGCACACTACACGTTCAAAACCTTGACAGTACTGAAGTAGAGAAGCGTGTCTCGTCTGGAAGAGCGAGAGCCTCTTTTATCGTAAAATAGAAAAACCAAAAAACAGTTTAGTTGATGAGACCCAGAGACTTTTGGAGCAGCTTCTTTTAGACAGAGGAGACCACAGTGGAGCCTTTTGGCTTCAACGCTCAGTGTCTCGTAACGTAGCATTTCAGCAGAAACACCTCACCTCAGCTGTCAAGCACGGTGGCGGAGGGGTGATGATTTGGGTTTGTTTTGTAGCCGAGTGTGAAGCCAGCCGTCTGACGGCCAGAACCCGGCTCATGTGAAAGGACGATTACACACAAACATACCAGCAAGTCTGCAGCAGAATGACTGAAAAGACGGCGTGGAAATGGTGTAAAGAGTGTATTTTCTTTTTACGTGACTATAGAATCACTTCCAGTATTTAGGGCTGATTTTAAACCTCGACACATGTTTCCACAACTCTACTGGACTGAAAAAAAATCATGACCTTTATTGCTGTGGCGATGATGAAATACGCGTTTTTTCCCAAACTGGTTCTCTTTTGGTTCAGAAAGCTTTTCTTCAGCTCGGAGGAGAAAATCCAGTCCTCAACTGTACAGTAACCTGTGAAGCTAAAAGAACCGAGTCATGTTTTCCTACACTATTTGTCACATTTTCTTTCTTTTTAATATTCTTTGTTTGCTTATAAGCAATACTACTGAACCAGTGGTTACCCTGTCTGCGCCTGGAAATCCTCAACGCCACATTTTGACACGAGTATGCAGCTGATGTCTTTATTTAGTTTTATTCCTAATTAAACATGCAAATCCAAGTGTATTCACTGCAATATCTGTGTGAAGGAGCATTCGATGAGTGCGTGTGTGTGCGTGTGTGTGTGTGTGTGTGTGTGAGAGGCGGAGACACAATCTCTGCATATTTTTGTGCATGAGCAGGACGTGTAAAATGGCAGGTGTTTTTAACTTTGATCGTGCATGCTTAAAAACATCTCAACTGATGATTTTTAACCCCAGTGTAACAGCATTCATTGCTTTTTGTTTTAAAATAACAACAATAATAATAATAATATTAAAAATGTACAGGTTTTCAGTGAATTGACTGTACTGTAATTCACTCATTTTAATAATGTTTTATCAAACTTTATTTTATCATAAAATGTACATGTGTGAGTGTGCGTTTGAATGCTTTATTTCCTTTAATTGATGATGTGGATGTTAACTCAGCAAATAAATTAAAACAATATCTCATCTATTTGTGTGTGTGGGGTTTTTTTTCATACAATTTGTACAAAAAAACAGTACAAAAATTAATATCAAATCGTTTAATTATGTGTTTGTGTTTAAAAAAAAAAAAAAAAAAAACGTTTTTTTTTTTTTCACTCTGCCTTTTGTCATTTAACAGAAATTAGGCCAAAAACAAATGTGGTCCATACTAAGTAGCCCCTTAGCTGTTTTATAGAATTTTAGAGCCTAAATTTACAGCTGCAGTAATTTTTAGAAATTAAATTTAGAAATTCAGAGGAAAGTTTGCTGACAGATTTACCCCAAGTTCAGACCACAGAGCTCGCAGAAATACAACAAAAACCTGACAGTTACATCTCAAGCCTGCATGTTAATGGTTGAAAACACAGAATGAACAGTTTGTTTGGAAGCGCCACCAGGAGAAAGACTTTTCTGTCTGCATGCAACTGATTTATGATTTCAACACTGCAACAAGCTACAAGAACTCTGGGAAAATGCTTATGGACGGAGGAGGCCAGACGGGATTTGTTTGGCTCTCCTTCATTCCAAATGTTTTTTTTTTCCGTTAATGCTCAAAACTGAAATACCCAAATTAAATTGAGTATATTTCATCAACTAAAAGGTTTATTTGAATGCATCTAGTATAAAAAAGAAACAGCACATAGATATTACGACAGAAGTTTAAAACTGGGTTTACATTTTACCAGACCAGAAAAAATGAAGATAAATTTTAAATATTACTGACCAGTGAGCTTCCCGAATTGTCTATTTTGGTGCTGCCGAGGTTTTCCAGGTACCAAAATATATATATATTTTTTTTTAAATGATCATTTCATTTTATTTGACGTAGAGAAATGTCACTAAATGTACCTCAGCTGTGAGGCCACAAGCCATTGCTGTCATGGTCCCTGTCCCAGGTAAGACGGGCGTGAAACCGATGAAATAAACGGAACATGAGCTGACCTCCGTACCGGATCCAGGGTGGACATCAACAGAAACTATGCCACCGTCGGTTGGAAAAGGAGACCGAGAACGGTGTTAGGAGATGGTGAGTGATGAGGAACGGCTGTGCTGGTTGAAGACGAAGATGTGTCACTGCAAGTATGAGCTCCTTTCAAACATCAGTGTTCCGGGTTCGTTTGTACAAGACGACCTCTTCAGTATCTGGCTGTGCGGCCCTGAGGTGGAGCAGTTGCTGAGCTGTGGGTCTTTGTGCAAGACAATATACCCGCAGAGGCCCCGTTTCCTATTTTGGTGATTGACACCTGTATGGAGTCTTCATAGCCACTCGAATCGACCGGCGGATGACAAATCTACGCGTTGCTTCAAGCATTATCCAATCAGAATGAAGCTGAGATCGTATGTTCGTCAGTTTTCTACACAGAAACACAGTTAATGACGCACACATGAAAAGGTTGCATTGATTTCACAGTTGGGCCACAGAAGGTTTTTTTTTCATGAAATCTCTGACTCCGGGTTTTTGTTGGTTGTGGTTTCTGGGGTTAAGTATATCCATCTATCCATCGTCTTTAACCGCTTCTTCCCATTCAGGGTCACGGGGGTCTGCTGAGGCCTTCCCAGCCGTCTTTAGTGGGGCACGCCCTGCAGCAGGTCACCAGTTCTTTGCAGACCTAATGGACACGTCATTATTCATTAGCTCACTAGCAATACTAATTTATACTTTTACCCATGTGAATATAAAGTAAGTGATCAGCATATACAGGAAAGGTGTAATACCATCTTTAAAATGTCTTGGTTATAGAAATGTTTTGTTTTTCTTGTATCTTGTTCAAAAACAACAACAAAAACAAAAACACCAAATAAACAAAAAAATAACCGAACTGTCCCACCTCCTTCAGGTAATATAGACATGTGGG
Source organism: Xenentodon cancila (assembly GCA_014839995.1). Lineage (NCBI taxonomy): Eukaryota > Metazoa > Chordata > Actinopteri > Beloniformes > Belonidae > Xenentodon > Xenentodon cancila. Next base: position 4,565,727 of record CM026210.1, on the reverse strand, counting down.
CACATGGGGAAAAATTTCAGTTCACTTTAGTGCTTTTTATCTAAAAAGAGCGTGATAGGCCACGGTGCTCGTTTTAACCTGCAGTACTTACGTTCAGCCACACGATGGCACTTTTCAACACGAAAACACAAAGCTTCCCTGGTAGAAGAACCTCAGGTCACAAGCCGATTCTGAGTCATCATCTGCAGCGAACAATGAGTTTGTCATGCAGCCTGTTTTTGTGGCTTGGCTTTTCCAAAGAACAGAAAAAAAAAAGGATTGGCTTAAAGTATAACTCTGCAAATGCAGGTTAGACTTTATAGGAGCCAGCATGTCCCTCATTACAGTGAACATGAAACATATGCTCCTTTTCGTTTCAACCTGTCATCCATTTATGACATACTGTGAGTTCAGGATTACATAACAGTAATAAAAGTCAAATCTGTTCATTTATATAATGCTGCGCTGACAGATTTCTCTTTGCTTGAAGGCGGCTTCAGCCTAAAGAGAGAGAGAGAGAAAAAAAAATCAATCTTCTCCATTTTGTGTTACCACACCTTGTACGAGGTTCTGAGAAAATGGGTCATTCAATCCTCTGATTGACTGAAAGTCCCCTGTGGCTCCAGGGCTCTCCAGTAAAGCAGTGCCTGCTTACCTGTAGGAGGGTGTGTCAGCTTCACGCCAATGCCTCGGGGCTGCAGAGGCCCTCCCTCGTTTGACACCTTCAGCATGTGGCTTCATCGCAGTCGCTCACGCTCCAAATATGGAGACTCTCAATGTGTAACCATCGACAAGAGTCCCTTCTCCCTGAGGCAGAGTTTGAGGTCTGTCGTGTCGCTGTGTTGTGTTCACGTGTGCAGACGTTATCAAGTGTGTGACTTCATTGTTCCATGTATCAGGTTTAGAGTTTTCTTAACAGAAAGTGTAAACTGATCAAAGTTGGGAGATTAATATAGAATTCCTTCAGCAACTGCATGACACAAAGACCTTTGACCAACTTCTATCCCTGTCTTGTAATGCTGCGAAGCTTGGTTTGAAAGGTTTCTACAAGTCACTGGGACCCTCCTCGCGGCCTAGATGAAAGCCTTGCTTGGTTGGTCTGTTGTTTATTTCTTCCAGTCCGTATACCACGGTATTTATAGCTAAGATACGCAAAGCTGTGCAAGTAAATACTTACATAACAGCGGGAGACACATAAAAGTTGTTAAATGATCTTCCCCATGAATCATTTTTGATTGTGTGGGTTGTGAGTCCTCTGAATCAGCCAAAGCTCCTCTGCCAAAGGGATTTTACGAGATACCCTAAAAGTTCAGCCCAAGAAGAACCAGGTCACATGGCGCCTTTCAGACCAGGGGCTTGCCAAGCGTTTGGGGGACTCGGGGAAAACCCCCAAACACAACATACCTTCAAGGGTTTTTTTTTTTTTCTTTGGCTTCAACTGCACCACACAAAGCAAAAATCAAGCGATGCAACGGCCAACCGGCAGTCTGTAGACGAGAAAAAGGAACTTGGATGAACTTGGACTGTGTTTGGTGATTCCTTGATGCTTCACTTCATTTAAAGTGTAAAGTTTGCTACTTACGAGGACAATGTTCACTTGAGCCAATTAAAACACATGTGCAGTTACAGAAAAAGAGCGAATACTTCCTGCAGTATGCAAAAGAGCCATTAAAATGATTTAATTTTGTTTAATTTATTCCCACCCAGTTCTTCACACCTAGTCTTACAAGGTTTAACAGATGATTTTTATAACATGACAAGATTTAGCAAAAATAAGCACCAAAAGAAAGTCAAAATAGGAGGAAGTGCTTTTAATCTCTTTGAACTCATTCCATTCAATTAAATTATGGACATTTATGTCATCTTGTGTCATATTGTGATAACCAGGCCTCTAGATGAGTCTGCTTGACCTCTGATTATTGAGTTAACGCTGGAGAGTCTACGTGCAAACGACAGCACCAGAGTGCATTTGCTGGATGTCGGTCAGGGTGTGAGGGCTGAGGTCAGGTGGGATGCGGAGTTTGCAGGTTGTTATGGGGAGTGGGGCCACCCAGCATCAGCCAACAGGATGAATAAGTCCATCAAACCAAGCCAAGGCTACTTGCATTTCTCCTGAATGAGAACTGGTGCTAAAAGAGCTTCTCATTGAACCTGTTTGACGTGTGAATGAGTGAATGAGGCAGGCCTTTGCTGAAGCACATTCATGCCTCCACAGCTTTGGCCAGGGACTCTGGGTCTTTTTGCTCAGCTCCTGCTGGAAAACTCCACCGTTTTTAAGTCACTTTTTCCTCCCGTTCAGGCTGCCTGGTGGACAGGACGTCTTACAGTCATCATAAGACCAGCACAGCGATCGTTCATCGCTCACTCTTCTTCTGCTTGACCTTGAAAAAACGTATATCATCACACGGCACTAGAGATGCCAGATAAATCTACTGAAATGACTATACAAAACACCTCTTTTTTTTAAAATTTGCTTGCTTGTTGATATTTTTAAATTGATATTTTAACATGAAACAAAAAAAACAGTTTTCTGACCCTAATTCTGCCCCTTCTGACACATAACTACAAAATGAGCTCTGATGTGTGTTTTATATATATGTAATGTGCAAGTCTCCCTGGACCTAATGAATTCACTCAACTTCACGCTTGTCAACAGAGGACTTCGTCGCTGGTTTAAATCAGAGTGAAAACCGAAGCGTAAGGGTCAAGAGGACCTGTCTTCAGAGCCCAGGGACAGCATTCTGGGGACAAACAGGCGAACATTTCTGCAGCACTGAATGTGTCCAAAAGCACAATAACCCCCTATCGTCACGTAACAAAAGAAGTTTGGAACCACAAAAGACTTCCTCGATTTGGCCGTCGAGCCAAACTGAAGGAACCGTAGCAAAACATGTTGGACAGATGACAAACAAGCCTCCACTGACAGAGAATGGGATCCGGCGTTTCCTCGTGGAGATCAGACAACCTTACAGATGTACGAGCACTGATGCAGGACCCAGATGGCACACGAGAGCCTCTAGGGAATTTAACAAAAATGCAGAATAACTCTCTGATAATGAGAAGTAAAATCCTTTGATCTGATGAAACATAGATTGGACTGCTTGGCCATGACTCCTAACAGCATATGTAAGGAAACCAGATACTCAGTGTCACCTCATTAATACCATCTGTACAGTGAAACATGGCCACAGAAGCATTGTTCTGTGGACGTATGAGAGAGTGAAATAGTTTTCCAGAGAGCTCAGGACCTCAGACGAAGAAGCGTAGGACCAAGTAAACGCAGCAAAGCTGTGGAAAGTCCTGCAGAAGAGGAGAGACATAAATGCACTGATGTTCTCCATCTAACCAGGGTGGTCCAAAAAACAAGTTAACTTAAGTCTGTAAGATCATTCCAAGAAGATGTCAGTCTGTGTTTGTTGTCAACATCTCTCAAACCATCTACTACATCTTGACATCTCGTAGGAGAAAATGCAGAGATGGATGTTTTTGATGGCATCCCAATAACTCATTATTGGGCTGAAATAATACAGTTCTTGGGTCATGTGCTGCCCAAGAAGTCTTTTCTCTCTAAGTGTGATAAACTGGCAGAAGCGCTGATTTGTGGATCATCTGTAAACTTAGAAGGTAAGTTCACTCCCATGACATAACTTTCAAAACACTCATGTCTGTGATCCAGCCCTTTTAGTCCCGCAGATAAGCTGACAGAGATACACTGTGAGATAACAGATACTCAATGACAAACCCATATCTGGATGAATCATCACCCGCAACTTCCAGCCCACCAGTTAGTAAAATCACTCTTCATATCTCCCAAAGCTGCTATGTAAATCTACAACAGGCAGCAGTTTAAACATTTGATGTTGACAGTTTGATCTTCTGGCCATCTGTAGCGCTCTAGAAACCTGCCGTTTCATCAACGGCCATGGCTTATCTCCTCCGAGGCTTTGCATAACAACAAGGAACACTGCTTTCCCACGCCGCTTTACGTGGATTTTATTTCAGGAGCAATTATTTGAATTGGAGTTGGGTTAGGGAGCAGCTATCATGTTTTGCCTGTTTCGATCTGGAGCAGTTATTAAAGAGGACAAATCTGACGTGCACATTTGTGTATGTCATACACGCCTCCCAAAAAGTTGGGAGGAATACACGAACATGACTTTGAAGCTGCAAGGCTTTCGTATCAAGCTGCTGCAAGAAATCTGATTTACGCAATATACCAGCGTTGAGCTGTGGCGAGAAGTCCTTTCATAACCAAGAACCGTTCAAGCTGGATCAGGGACTGAGGTCAAAAGACTAACCACCAAGATGAAGAAATCTTCCACTGCCCTGCCCTGTTTTGTGCAAACTGTTTCCATACTCAGAGTAACTGTTTGTACTACAAATAGTCCATTTAAAACATCCTGTATTTCAGTATATCTGATAAAATGCAAATCTTCACATCTGAATTGTCCCCTTCCTTCGATATTCTCAGGGGTGGACCCCAGTAATTGTTAGGTTACCTCACCAGTTCCTTTTCTACTGAAGCATACCTCTTTCTTCAATTTTCATGTCAAAGCATACATAATGATAATCTTCTAGCACACATTAGATCGTCAGTGATTAAACTGGTGGTTTCCAGGCTTTTGTGACTGTCCATAAAAGCAAAAACACAGTATCAGTGATAAAGGGCAGCTTCGGCGGGGTCCAATCTTCTCTAAAAAAACGAATCTGGCTTAGCGCTTGCAACGCAGACCAAGCAGTGACAGCGGATGTACAGGGACCGGTCAGCCCGTTAAGGGAATCCAGCACCCCATCGTCCCGGAGTCCTCCGCAAAGTTAAATGCATCTATGGCTGCATATCCATGCATTCGTGCAGCTACCGGACATGCAGCTGTATGAGGACTCCCGCGTGTAAGTAAAAGATATGAACGTTTCCTTCAGCATTGTCTTCTGTGCTACTGTCCCATGTTTTTGTTTTTTTTGTCCTCATCTGAGTCCTTTGGGGATATTAACATCAGCTCTGCTTCCCAGGTAACCAGCAGAGGGAGAACAGGAGCAGCTGTCGAAGTGATCGTATGGCTGCACGACTCGCTTTCGGGTGCACATGCGACATCCATGCTTCCTCTCCTCCAGAGCTCTTGGGTGCGTGTGTTTTTCTTTACTTTCCCTATGTGCATGTGTCATCCCTGCTTAATCTCAAGTCCAGATTCGTTTCCATTTGGCCTGTTGAGATTCTGTTTTTTTTGGGCCCTGATCTGACCGTCTTACTTGTCTAAGGTAACTGATGCCAGCTTTTTCGCTGTCCAGCAGGCCCGAGGGCCCCAGTCTGCGTTGTGTCTTTACATGGTCCGCTAAGCTTCAAACGGACGCCGCGCTACATATCATTAGAACTAAACTTGGCTTGAATAATCTTCCTGCTCATTTGTGTCAGACGCAGATCCTGCAGGACCAGTTGAGGCAAATTAGCTTAAGGGTAAAAAGGCAAACTGCCATATCAAAGTTATGGTTTAACTGTATTCAACGACAGAGCTGCCACATCACCTGTCACTTCGCATTAATCACAAGTACTGGTGCGCAAACACTCGTGTGTGCGCCCTGCACGCATAACATTTTACAGCTCAAACGAGCAAAGATAAGAATCTAAATTGTGATAGTGGATCTAAATTGCTACTCGACCCCTAGAGCTGAGCTCCTGGGCTCTTCTTCTTGCATAAGCCTCTACGGTCTGATCCACCCGTCATGTTTTCCATCTCTGGGAGAATGACTGGCCTGCAGAGGGAAATGTTTGTGTTTTCCATGTGGAGCTTCCAAGCCGCCGGCCAAGGTGGCGGTGGCCGAGGCTGACACATGCCTCCTTGAGGGACTCCAGGATGATGCTCAGTTGAGGGACTGTGGGCTGTGGCTGAGTGTATGTTTGGGTCTCTGTTTGCTCTTCTTGGTTTGTTGCCTCCATGCCAACCACTCTGAGCAGGCAGGGACTGTTTTTTTTTTTTTTTTTATTAACCCAGGTGTAGCAACACCTTATGATGAGACACTCATGAATTTGCTGTTGAGCTCCTACAGCTGTGGAACCAGTATAACCAACTGAACAAATCTGCTGCAGATTCATGAGGAGGATCTTGACCTTTGGGTGAACATTTCAGTGTCATGTGACTTCCTGCCTGCACATCAGCATGTTCAAAAAGTTCAAACTCTTTTTTAAAAAAAAATTGAACTGAACATATATGACAGCTGTTTTTGCTTTTTACGTTGAGGTTTCTAATGAAAGTAGAGACGGGGCCAATCCGAACCTATCGCGTTGTCGGAGCAGATCAAGGGGCTGCAGCTATCTTCGCTCCTGTCTGAAGGCCAGAGGACACCACCTGGACTCCCCGTAACTCGCTGGCCTCTTCAGCCTGGGTGGGTCTCGGCAGCGATCCTCTGGTCCTCACTGCAGCTTGGACACAACTCATTTGGATTTTCTTTTAGTAGCAACATTTGAAATGAGGATGCCTGGACAGATTTGCAGTAACTGAAGTAAGGTGCAGTGCTCCAACCACCTTTCAGGCATGCTTGGGCCACCTATGTGCAATATGCTGCCGTAAAGTGAAAGAAAAAAGAGCCCCTCAAAGCGCTCTGCAGAACAACCAATGGATGATGAGGGTTTTTTTCAGTCCATCTTATACAGTCTTTGGGGCCCGTTCTGACATAATTCACCGATCTGAGAAATAAAATTCAAAATCCAATTGTCAGAATCACTACCGCTTATCAGGAGCTTTATACTGGAATCAGATCAAAACTCAAAAATGTGGATCAGTGCATCTTTAAGTGAAATAAATGCTAAGATCTTTTTTGAACATATAAAAAAAACAAGGAATATAAATCTGTTTCACGACTTGCATATTTTTCTACATTGATAATCATCAGGGGGCTTCTCAGATTTATCTTGATGCAAATGAAGGGGCCCTGATATATCTTATTTCTGAGACTTTACATCAACATCTGTCACTTCAGCATGATGTTTGCGGCTGAGCGCTGCAAGTCTCAGCCGGATCAACTGTTCCTTCTAGTTTTCATTCAACACAAACATGCATAACCCCAAATATGGCGTACACTGTACGCTCAATTCACCACCAAGGGGGTGTTTCACCATGCCCGTGCGTGGGAGCCAGTCTTCAGGAGGCTACAGTATGACAGATGTTTGTACAGGTGTGCTGCAGTATGACGTCTGATCGTGAAACATGCTGGACATTCAGAGCCGTTGCTTTTCCAGCCATTCGCTGTGTTCAGAAAAGCCCCCCCGTTTCAGACTCAAGGCAAACAGAGCGATTTCCTGCCTGGGTGAATTTTGCGGTGAAGCTCTCAGCCACCCCTCCGCCACCCCACCGCCGCCAACTCAAGCTGATGAAGCCGAAAGCAAAGAGGGCCCAAGTTTATTTTTAGAGCTACTTTGATGTGTGGACTGACAGCTGATGTTCCCAAGGTGCAACAGTAAGCTGCAGGCGACCCCCTGAACGCCACTCTGAGCCACCTGTGAGCTTATTCCTCCTCTCGTAAGTGATGGAGATATCAAGGAGGAGGCTTGTGCTGTGGCTGGCTGTAGGCCAGTGCTGAGATGTCACTTTCAACGTTCATCACAAGTGCAGACAACTTTATTTGACGAACATCTCATAAGGGCATGGGGCTCCAGGCTTAGTGCAGTTACCTCCCTATAGGACCTGAAAGCGCATAAGTAACCTGTTATTATAACCTCTAAACATTATATATTTTTTAAATCTGTTATGCATTGTAATGCAGCTCTAAAAAGGATGTTTTTGTTTCCTGTTTATATATCACGATTACTGTCAGGTGTGCCTCGGTACCACCGATTACTCACAGTAATACCGCATTAATGGCTTTTTAATAAGAAAATGTTTCTTAACCATTAGAAACTGCCAGTAAGTGGGAAGTAGGACATTAAAGCAGAATGCATCGTGGGACATGTTTACTCGCCAAGCAAAAAAAATAAAAAAGGTCAAGACACAGAATTAAAAAAAAGAAAAAAAGCGCAATTTGGCAGGTTTGTTGATGTTGATTTTGGCGTGAAGCTGAGTGTGGTTTGAGCAGTCTGACTGTGGTCTCGTTCCCCTCATGGGAGCTTCTCCTTCCTCTCACCCCCCTTCTGGCCTGAACCCCCTCCCCCCTCCCCCTACCGTACTTTATGAAGCAGTTAAGTTATTTTACATCATGTCTACTCTCCACAACAGCTCTCCCCCATTCTACAAATCTTTCTTGTCATTATGAAAATAGTCCTCTGCTGAAGCTTTGCACGCCAGCATCTGGCAGTAGAATGGTCCCTCTGTGGATGAGCATGTGGGTACTGCATGCTTAAAACTGTGTGTGTGTGTGTGTGTGTGTGTAGGAGTGTGTGCTTCAAGAAAAAGGAGAAGGTGGATGAGTGATTGCTTGCAGGTGACTGCTGCCTAAGTTTCTGGATTGGAGCTGTTTTCAGCGTGACAGGAGAAGTTTCCAGTGTCAGCTGTAATTATGACATATGGCCGAGGTCATAGATTGAATGTCCTTGTAAAAGCTCTAGAGTGGGTTGTATTCAGGTTGAAGGAATCAGAACACACACGTCATACGCTCCTCAGATCACGGCTAAAGTACATGGTATAAAACAACCGCATATGCTGTCAAAACAAACACAAGTGCAGCACAGTCATCTAAAAGCTCTGCGAGTTGTGGACAAACTGTGGTGTAATATGGTTGAAATTAAATTAAGTCGGCAGCTCAGTATGGCTCAGAATGGTTCAAGGAATAACTCTTTACAGTCAATTATGCTGTCACAGACTTTTCTGCTCAAACAGTTACTCAGAAAGTAATACCTGAAATTATCCTTCCAAACTGTTTAATATCTTCGACATATCCACAAAATCTTCTCACACACTTCTGTTGTTTTCTTTTACCAAAGTACACTGAATATCTCTTAAGATTTAGACTATAATAGGGATCCAAATAATAATAGAAAGTTCTCATGGTAAGTGGAGTGAAGTGTTAAACCCAAGAATTGGAGCAAGGCAAACAGACGAGCATTCAAGAGATAGACTCAAAGAGGCGAAGCTGGGCAAGAGGGCAGATCGCTGGCTGAGCAGAACGGAGAAGAGGTGGCCACTCAGGAGGCTGGTCCAGAGGGCGAGCTGACTGGTGAGGTCGAGCTGAAGGACGACCACGCAGGCGGTTTCCCAACTTACGGCCAGTCAGGCGAGCAGACAGACGAAGTCTCTCTGGAGGACGACCCAGTGGATGAGTCTTGAACTTCTCCAGAGGTCAGCCAGGAGGCCAGCGAGACCTGCAAAAGAACGCCCCCTCTGGGACGAAGCCAGGTGGGTAGCTTAAAGTGGCCAGGTACGATGGGTGAAGGTGGGACAAGCCCAGTGCCAGGAAGGTCAGATGGAACAGCCGAAGACAGGACTTCTGCATGGGTTGCTAAGTAAATAAGGTAGGAAACAGCTGAAGCCGTTCCCACTTGGGGACCAGGCAGGACAGGCAAGAATTCAAAACCTTCCTGACCTTACTGTTGACGTAGATTGAGACGTGGTCTGAGTCACTGTGGACTCTGAGACTGGGTCTGGGGGGTCCGCTGAGACTTGTGAACAAGGACTGGACTGGACTAGACTGGACTGGACTGGACTGGACTGGACTGGACTGAACTGGACTGGACTGGACTGGACAGGCCACCATTTGAATCTAATGCAGGGACTGAACTGGGTGGGTGTCTGCAGACACCAGGTGGACTAGAGAGTGGACTAGATGGGATGTGTGAAAACCCGAGGAAAGCGAACGACCCTTGTGAGACACCATAAGACTCTGGGACAGAGAAACATCAGAAGACAGGACTTCCACAGACAGCACTTTAACTGACTGGTGGGACCTGAGTCTGGCATGGCCGGCTCAGGTTCTTGATCTGGTGCGGCATGGTCCAGCTCTCGCGCTGGCTTGACTGGCTCTGACATTACTGGCTCTGATGTTGTTGGCTTTGGACGACCAGCACTGCAGTAGAGGCTGGAGGGATGTCTTGCCAGGCCTCCTCGAAGACCAGTTGAATGAAGCTGTGATTCCTCCAAGAACCTACCAGGCAGCCGCCAGGAGAGACTCCTCAGCCCGGAGTGACATCATTACAGCAGTGGGCCCCCTTAGAGACTGCTATCTGGTAAAGCAGATGTCCAAAACCGCACACCCTTAATCTGAACAACTGACAGGTTTATATTACGTGGTCCACGTCCAGCTACATACACACCGTATCTGTGCAGCTTTACCGACATTATAAACACAATAAAAAGAGTGATTCACTTTACTGCTGTTGCGTATAATACCACAAAAATTCATTCATATTGCAGCATATTATCTAGTATTGCTGTTCTGTTTTATTACTAACATTTCATCTCACATATGCCCCAGAGGGCAACTATGATTTACCTCAATTGCCTTTAAATCCTTGTGCTCACAGGAGACTGAAATAACTGAGGCATGATCTGACCTGTCGGGTGAGTGTTTTTTTGTTTTGTTTTTTTTCCCCCCTCCACTAAATCGATGCCAGGTCCTAATAATCTTTAATCCTCATCCATCATCTTGACAGGCCCTTCCCTTCATTCAGCTTACTAATTGGCAGAGAGCCAGTCACCTGACAGCGCCGCATGCTTAAGCGCCATTGTGACGTCACGGTTGGAACTCTACGCAGAGACACCCCTTTTCTTTCTCAGAAGTTTCTTTGAACGCTGTTAGTCATTACGGTTTAAGTTAGTGATTGATATCGTGGGTAAACAAACATAAGACACACCCTTCAAGCTTTCATTAGAACTCGCAGGGATCCTTTCATGTTTGCTCTGAATGCTCTGACTTTTCAATCACACAACCAGGAAGGCACGTACACTCAGTAAAACAGCGCGCACTTACGCGTGGCAGTGATGGGAAATAGGTTGTGCAAACTGGAATTGCAGGTTTGGGATTTTCAGCCTGCAACAGCAGTGAGTTCTGTGAATGACTGTCCGAGGCCTGCATGAGTAAGCAGTAACGAGCTCATTGTCTGCGTGGTCGTCAGTGACCTCATTCTTTAATTTCTTTGGAAGACAGCCTTGTCAGGATCACATGCACCCAAGATTAGGAGGTCTAGACCATGACTGTGAAACCAGATAGACCCAGTAGGAATGCTGATTCCAAGGAGTCCTATTCTTGTGTCAGATACGCAATTCAATCATGGAAAACAAGCAAAAAGGAAAATTTAAGGTAGTCATTGCTTAGGTAACACCATCAAAATTTTGCCATGTCATGACACAAATTTTTGGACAAAGCGATGACTCATCTGAATGATCAATTAGAAAGCGTTTAGTTGCAGCAGTGTTTTCACACCCTTTCTTTCTCTTTGTGATGTGGAAAAAGTCCCCTTTGCCTCATGAGTGAACATGAGACGCCGGTTCATCCAGAGCGATGCAAACGAGTGAGTTACAGAGTGTCCCTGGTGTGGCGAGTTTTTCTTTAACTTCGTGTATTAATCATTTCAATTTTCAACTTGGACATTTTAATTAGTATCTTGGGACATGGCTTTCCTGTCCTGGATGAGTAGTTACATATTTGAGAACTTTTATAAACTTTTATATGCCTAGTTAAGCGTTATGGTAAGAATCAGTCGTTCCTGCATGTCTTCCACATGCCCATGTGGGTTTTCTGCAGTTACTCCAGATTCCTCCCAATTTCCAAGAGCATGTATTTCGGGCCAATAAGTGGTTCTAATTTGACTGTAGATGTAGGATGGGATCCGGTTATGGTTTTGGGGGTTTTCATTTAGCCTTTTTTTTTAGTTTTTTTATAGCTCAAGTCTTGTTTTCTTGTATTCCACCAGCAGTTGCACAGATTGTAGAAATATGTACATGACGTATCAGTGATGTCACCCACAGGTATCTGAAGAGCCGCTTTGAGGCCTCCGTTTCCATGTTCTCCACGTTGTCCATGTTGCCCAGGAAGGCAAATAGATGAATGGATGAATTGCCCCCAATATGCCTCCAAACCACAATCTGTTACAGAAAATATTCATCTTCAATCATGTCTCTAAAGGTCTGCCTTGTACTTTTCCCTTTTTTTTTGCACTGAACATCTCTTTTTGTATTTATTTTGTATTTATGCAGCCAGGGCCTCTAACTGTACTGTAGCCTCACTGTTGTTCCTCACTTGTACGTTGCGGACAAATGCATCATACCCTTTCTTGTTGATGCGAAATGATTTCTGTGAATCTTTGCCACCTCAAGTCTACACAAGTCTTCCCATGGATGCGTCCTTGATGAAAATGGGCGGCGCCAGAGCACATCCAGAGACTTGAACTGTACTTGACTGGACAAGGGATTAGAAATGGAAAAGCACTTTGGCTGTGACTTATGAAGTTTTACAAGTACACAAGAACACAAGTACAGACAAGTACGCATATTGAGAAACGGCTAAAATCTTATCTCTCCTCTGCCAAGCTTTCTCTTTTCGTCACCTGGTTCCTATGTTCTCTTTCCCCTTTTAAAGCTCTTTTCTGTGCAGATGTTTCTTTATTGAACAACCTAAATATTGTTCTATGATTGACTTTAAAAAAAAAAAACAAAAAAAAAAAAACTTGCCCCTATGCTTAAAATATTTATTTTATGTTAGTGGTTGTTAGTGATGGATTTCACAGGTGCTACAAGGTTACGGGGGTTACACTGCAAAAACGTGTTTCTAAGTAAAAATAAAAACTTGTTTCAAGAAAACTATGAGACTATTTTGCTAGTTTTAAGAATACTAGTAGAGAAAAATATTCTTACCTCATGGACAAAGATATTTCTGCTTAAAATAAGACTATTTTGACTGGATTTATAGAATATTCAGCTTGTTTCTAGATGTCTGTTTTTGCAGTGTACTTTGAGCCCATCGGTCTTGTTCAGCATGTGTCCTGATGTGATCTTGACCTCGAGTCTCGGATGCTGGGAACGTGCGTCTTCAATTCCAGAGGGCGACACAGTGGGCCAGAGGGGGTCGCGGGTCACTTTCCACCGGACGCCCTGCGCCTTTGATGTCTGCTCGTTGCGGCACGCCGACAGTTGGTGCCTTTGTGCCTCCTCGTCTGTTGCGCATTACACCGGCAGACCACCCATTTCTGAAAAAATGTCCTTGAAGGTTTACATTTTCTCAAGAATGCGGTCCATCTGAGCGTCCCCCAGCCCATCTGGACCCCTCTAACCTGGGAAACACAGCTTTGGCTGCGGTCTGTGTGTTTAGTGTGTGGCATACTCAGAGTGTGTGGCCTCGTCATTGGGGACAATCGAGAGACTCTGAAAGCTAATTCCAAAGTCTCAGTATCACCTAAAGAATTTTACATGTGCTCACTTCTGCCATGTTGTATGAAGTCAATAAATACTTTAGTGAGCACTTTAAACTACAATTATGTAACTCAAGCTCTCATATACATGGCGGATGATTCCCCTTTCCCGTATTATTTCAAGCAGCTCCACCAAACTAAAAGCATTTTCCTCTGGATATAACTGATACTCAGCTTGGAGCGCATTAATCTCATTCCACCGTTACTCATTCAGGCCAAAGTCTTTGTGCGCTGTTTATTCAGACCAACGGCAGGTGATTGACTTTGATATGGCGAGCATTTGATAGTGTTTATTGAGTTTGTCGGAGCAGATGTGAAACGTCAAGGGTTGTTAAAGATACAGATAAAAGGTAAAAGGGCCTATTTGAGCAGATAAGGGGAAAAAGAAGGAGGGAAAAAAGAGAAAAGGACGGTTGTCTGAGTCTTTTGGACCTTGGAGAATGAAGCTACACCTGTTCTTGTCTGTGAGAGAAATCCCCAGTGGGTGTTGACAGGACAATTTCTGTAAAAGTTGGTTCCCACAATGTTGGAGCAGAGAGCCTCAGGCCATGCACAGACTTGGTTTCTTGGCTTCTAAAATCCAGAACAAGAATTTGGATGAATCCAGACTGCAGTTTCTTAACTGTTAAATTTCCTTTTAGGCGTGTACGTCTCAGTCATGGAGTTGACGCTTCCCTTGTCTTTCAAATGCCTCCTTTTTTTTTTCTTTCTCTACATATCAAATGAACAGAAGGTCGTCGCAGTTTCCCTGCTGAAGACTTCAGTTTAGAATTTACATCTGTGTAAGCTGATTTTGCAATCAACAGCTGCCACACAAAGCAATCGCAATACTAGGAAAACAATAAAAGGGTGTATTTTCTCCCTCACATGAACTGTTAGACGTTTTATGAGGTTTGATAACATGAGTCAAAGGTCGCTTTCCCAGAATACGCTCTTAAAGTGTCTTCAAGACGGTGCTTGACTTTGGCATTATTGTTTTGTTGTGGTTCTGCCCTTTGAGTCACCGTCTGTCTCAGATAATGTGGTTCATCTACCTCAGAACGTCTCACACACACAAAACATACACACCACGGGTTATTTTAGTGCTTATAATCAACATTCAAGTCATTGTGTGTTTTATACTTGTAGTTAACGTTTGTGTGAGGATTTTCTGATGACCTCACCTAAATTTGCCAGTCATTAATTGGTAACTAAACACATTTTTTTCTTTTTGGATTTTGCAACAGTTAGGTCACATTAGTGCACTCAAGGAACAGAAAACAGTACATCAATCAGCCATGCCATTTTATCGCGCAGTCCCTTCTCCTGGTGCCTGGAAACGGGACATGAGGTCCTTCGGGTCTTGTGGGTTGCTTGGTGGAGCCACCTCCTTCCTACAGATGCCATCAGAATGATATCTGGGGAGTTTGGAGTTTGGATGAGCGATATCAGACCTTTATGTTGTGTTCTTTGAGCCCTTTGAGACGTTTTTGTGAGGCCCACTGCCGTCCTGCTGGGTGAATGTTGTTTTCATATGAGGGTGTGTCAGAGGTTGTGAAGTAACATCCATGAGAGTAGAGCAGGAGTGGCCTGTTGAGGGCTTTGGGAACATTCCCGGTGGACTTCTCAATGATAAGAAGACGACGTGGTGCCTTAATGGTTAACACTGTTGCCTCACAGCTTGAGGAGTGCTGGTTTGAATGCTGTTTGGGGCCTTTCTGTGTTGAGTTTGCATGTTCTCCATGTGCTGGGTTTTCTCTGTGTACACCGGTGTCCTCCTGCATGGTCGGGTCATCTATCTAAATTGAGCGTGTGTGTGTGTGGCCCTGTGATAGGGTGGAAACCTGTCCAGGGTGTACCCAGGAATTGGCTCAAGCAGTGATTTATGACCTGCATAGGAAGAAGCAGGTGTGGTGACCGTGAAGATGTGCAGCATCCCGTTGTTGACACTCCCCTGGCTATGAGGGTCATCTGGGGAACGCAAAAGTCAGGGAGTCTCCTTTTCCAGTGGGGACAGTAGAATAATCCGACTGACACCCCACGTTATTGGACAAAAGCGACATCAGACCACGCCCCCATGATTAGTGGTGGACGAGTACCTCAAAATTATCCTTAAAACCATCTAGTGGGAAGTGAATCCACAAAGGATCCTGTCAGGATTGTAAAGGATCAGATAAATGCCAGCTGATGCAGATTCAATCATTTTTTCAATCACTATTACACTTCATTTTCTCCATGAGACGTAGTAACGTCGGTGTAACTGGAACAACGGACAAGATGACGTAAGCTGTAATTGTTGGGGAAAGTCACGCTGTCAGGAAAGTGCCAAAAATGTCAAAACGTCAGTGTAGAACAAGAAAAAGACAACAAAGATAACAAATGCCTTTGTAATCCTTTAATGGAACATATCCTGAACCTCTGCTAAGACTGATGATAATCTGAAAATCCATTAAAAACATTCGAGCGGGGTTTAGTGACTTAAAACATCGTAGGTCTAAAGGACTCAGTCAGCTTTATTCGTACATTTAGCCTATAGTTCAATGCAGCAACTTTAACATATAACAAATTATTATTAGGCTGAAGTGAAACGTTCACTCCCTCAGGAGAACTTCAGCATAACGAAGGAAGTTCTCATGTCCTCAGACAATTAGACGGTTATAAACCAAGTTGCATAAACCAGCTCATTGCTTCGACGGCTGTAAAACCATCGTAATAAAAAGTGCAGGATAGTAAGAACAGAGTGGTTATTTATTTTATCTTACATATCAAAATACCAGGAAGTCTCGGACATGAAACGCTTGGGCCGAAAACGGCTCCGTTCTGGCCCTGCGTGACCACGACCGGGTTGAGAAGTCTTCCTCTCTCTCCCTGGTTTTAATGTTTTGACTGATCAATATAAACCTTTTTCCAAAGTCAAAGTCAGGAACACGGTCACTGCTGATTTCATCGCTCATTCCGGCTGAACAAATATACGCTGTCAGAGATGCACAGCCTGGTATAGACGTACTGTATTTCCACACAGCAGCAGATTTCAGATGCAGGAAATGCGTGATTATCTGACTTTTGCATCGTTCTGCTGAGACACATCAGCAGAAAACAACCAACCAAACAACCACACAGGAAAAAGAATTAACAAAAACTCATATTTTTCTTCTTTTTCCCTTTAGACCTGTCAGCAATTTCCCCCTTGCAACAGAAATGTTTGAGATTGTACGGCATCCCTTCCAATGTGTGAAAACAACATGCCTCCTGCACCAACCATCATCTCACACATGCACCTAATGTTGCTTAATAGCAGCTTTTAAAAAGCTTTTTTTTTTTTTTTTTTTAACAATAACGCTTACTCTGCATCTTGCTCACAAAGCAAACAGGCTGGCAGGTCAAAACTTGTGATTGACTTAATGAAACTGTTATGTTGCTTCTACTGCAGCCAAAGCCCATAACCTACCTCCCTGCAGGCCTGGGAAAAGACCCCACACTATTGGGCCCAAAGAACAATCAGCACACAAACACACACAAATGTACACTCATGGCCAATTTAGCAGAGTTTAATTATTAGAGAAGAGAAAAAATGTTAGATGCAAACAAAATATTAAGTTCCATGTTAAATTTCTAGATACAATGCAAAATTAGTAAAAATTGGAACGATAGGGAAAAGTTGACTTTTAATCGTTAACTTTATTTCATTTGTTAATATGCATTCTCATATTTCCTTCCATACGGTGGAAGAGTTTCACTATGAAAAGGACAAAGCTGAAGCTTGACACAAGCTGAGCAGCCTTGATATCTGATTCTGCATCAAGAACCATTATTCATCGACAGCTGATGGAATCAGTTGCACAAAGGGTTCATTTTGGAAATGTTTGCAGAGCACTACAGTACGGAGCTACTATAAGTTCACAAATGGTGCCTATAACTTAACTGTACAAAATAAAAAGCCTCACTCTAACTTTGTCCATCGACAGCATCAACGTCTCTGGACTCAGAGGCATCTTAATGTACCATTACACTGTAGAAATATGCACAGTGGTCTGAGAAATCCTTTTTATAACATCTTATTTTAAAGACGACAGACCTGTCCAAACTATTAACAGCAAAGCCATGTGCTGAGATGGGATAAGGGGGTTCTATCAGTGTTCTCAACAAAGCTCATTCCCACCACTGCAATGCCAGTATTAATACAGAAAATTACACTTAGACTTTAGAACAACTTATGCCAATTTTACAACATCAGTTCTGGGTACATCCATGCATTTTTTTTAAGAAGACAATGCAAAACCACATTATCCCATTATCCCTGACCTAGTATCTAAAGCAAACTATCACCAAACTAAGGGTTCAAATGGATACAGGTTTGAAACAGGGTTTTGAAGTGAATAAAGTTGGATTGGATCAGGCAAATTCAAAAAGCAGCGACAGCGGCAGTGCCGACGGAAACTGACTGAGCTCAGGAGACCCGCGTTTCTCACTTGGCTTGACAGAATCAAGATGTGACCGGCTACTATGAGGAGAAGCCTAAGAAATGCACTGCCAGGCCTGAGCCAATCTTATCAAAACTGGATGAATTTACATCCGTATCTGTCAGACAGATTTGAGAACTTGTGGTAAATACAACTCATTCACCAAGTAAGCAAAAGTCAACATTATGGACCTAGAAAACAAACAACTGGAAATGAAACAGCACTGTGTGCAGTATGATGGGGAAAACAACCTCCCAGTTACAGCAGAAAATCTAATTTACAAGTCCGATTCAACACACGACCAGGGCTCCAAGTTCACGAGAGACCAAAGTGTGCCGACTCCCTTTATCCATGTGGACCAATGCACTGCATCCTGAACTCTGTAAGACTTAGATTAGTCTTATCTGGGAATGTCTGCAACACAGTGCATGAAGGGTGTAGGTGGAGAAGAGGATGTTGTTCAACATTGTTTCAGATCCATATTTAATGTTTTACAATGTCCGCCTGTCTGATCTATATACTGCGCCATTTATTGCACGACTGTCTGCCTGGAAGTTTCTATGTTGTTCAATCGAATTGAGGAAGGTCACGTACTGCACAGATTGACCGAGCAAGGAACGAGCATCCTCGTTCTTGCTCGCTCCTTGCCTATCTGTCCAACATAGTTTCCTTGAATAGTCATAGGCCTCATGTTCTCTTCCACATTTTTAACTCAATTGCAAATCCCTGTGCTGGTTATCATGTTGTGGCTTCTTCTGCACTTTGTCAGAACTTTCCGAAATTTTTCATTGACAAATTCCCTCTCTAAGGCCCTCTCAAATTGACAGTGATTCTGGCCCTCCTTGGCCTCCATCATCATGCTCAGCGGTTTTTGAGCAGTTTGAGCCCGTGACCTTTTCTGGGTTAACAAGCGGTAGTACATCAATTAAGGCCTTGCACTTCTCCTTCACGTCCCTTTAGAGATGTTCTTCAGACAGTGAGTGCATGTATTCTCATTTTGATCAATAAGTCATCAAGATCAGGTTGTGCAACCTGTCCAGGTTGGACCCCTGCCACCCCCGTGACCCTGCAAAGGATTAAAACTGGTATGGAAAATGTATAGATGGATGGATCACGTTGTGTTCCAGCTGCTTTTAAACATGCTGTTGTGCAGCCTCTCATAAAAGAGAGAAATCTTGACCTAACTTATCTGTCTAATTATCTGAAAGTTGCCCTTTCTGTCACAAGTCCTTGAGAAAGTTGCTTATAATCAACTCAAGGCATTCTTGCACAATAAAGACGTTTGTGAAAAGTTTCAGTCTGGTTTTAAATCACATCATGGCACAGAAACTGCTCCTTTAAGAGTTGTCAGTGACCTTTTTTTGACTCTTGATCCAATAGATCACAATATTTTGATGTCAAGACTATATTAAGCTCTATTTTGGGCCCCGTGTTGTTCTCATTGTATACGTTGCCTTTGGGGTTAATATTTAGCAAGCATAATATTGCTTTATTGTTTTGCTGATGATACCCAGGTTTATATACCCTCTAGTTCAGACAGCAACACTTCTCTACAGCCTTTGTTAGACTGTCAAAGACCTAAAAACTTAACTTTCTGGGTCCTAATGAAAAGAAGACAGAGGCCATCTGGTTTGGTAAATCAGATGTGTTCTGCGGTTCACTGATGTTCATGTAGTCGCTCTGCTGTCAGGAATCATGGTGAGATTTTTGACATCGCTCTTCAGTTGGACAAACAGATTAAAGCGGTAAAATCAAGCGTTTCCCACCTACAGGTCATTGCTACGGTGAAGCCTTGTCTTCCTGCACAGGACCTAGACAAAGTATTTTTTGCTTCATCGTGTTTAGTCTACTGTAACACGCTGTATGTTGGTTTATATCAATCGTCTCTGTGACGTCTGCAGTTGCTTCAGAATCTTGCAGCTCGACTTTCAACTGACACCACGAAGCCGTGTCGTATAACTCCGGTCTTGGCATCCCTCCACTGGCTTCCCAGCCAATTCCGAACTAATTTTAAGGTTTTATTTTTGATTTTTAAAGTTTTAAAAATGGCTTGGCACCCTGTAAGATCACTGCTGTCAACCAACCAGTTGCTCCAGACGTTCCACCATCACAATGAAAACAAAGGTGATGGAGTTTTTGCAGTGGCAGCTCCAAACCTGTGGAACGGCTGGCCTTTTCGTATTTGCACTGCTCAGTCTTTAGCTTTGGTCAACCCTGATCATCGTGTTTCAGGTTGCATGGAAGCCCAGATTTCCCCGTCTCCGACCACCTCCTCCAGCTCTATCAGGAAGACACTGAGGCCAGCCGGGAAATGTAATGCCTCCGACGCGTCCTGGGCCTTCTCTCAGTTGGACACGTCTGGACCATCTCAACAAGTCAATTAAAGTTTGGCACCAAGAATATGTGGCTAAATACATAAAATATGCTTGGCCTACATTGTGTTTTTACCCCATTGAAGGGACACTGCAGGTTTTTGTGAGGAACAATCATCAAAGTCAGCATCAGTTTAATGAAATAAAATCATCCTATTTCCCTTTATGTTACGCAACTGGCCATTTGAAAAGGTAATGTTAAATTAATAATAAATAAAGTTAAGTTAAGTGAAAATATCACTGCTGCAAAACAAAGTTGGGCTCAGCATCAGGTCACTAAGCATGTAAAATCTCCAGGAATCTTCATGCAACTTCCAACATTTTAATTTCCAGTTGGTTTGAAAAGGTTATTCACACATTTACCTCCAAACAGTCGCTCAAAAAGCTTCGCAAATGCACACCCACAGCACAATGGTGAGCCTCAGGCTGGGGAAAAAGTCTCAAATGTCTCTTTTTTTTTCGCCTCCACATTCATTATGTCTATAATCAGGTCGTAACCCAAGTTGATGCTTTTATGAAATAATCTGCTCTCCACTGCAGGCGAATACACGGGAGAGTATAGTGTGGCAGGGTGTGGGAGGCATTTGTCACATGAACACACTGCAGCTCCTTCTATTGACACCTAAACGTGGGTTTGCATATTAGCGTTTTTGTTACAAAAAAAGGAAAAATGAATGAACTATAGAGGAGGGTATACTGCTTGCCATGAGAAAAAGGTGGATGCTGCATGTCAATAAGAAGACGATTGTTTGCATTTACGCCACCAGAGGGCAGTAGAATAATTCCCATTGATGCTGGGGGGTCTTGTCTGTTTGCACATCACCTTCTTTACTTAAATACCTACCTTCTCCCCTCTGAAAGTGCAGAGAGATTACAAAGTACAAACTCTCCCCCTGCAAAACAAAGTAGTATACAAGCCTGTCAGGCTGGTATCTTTTGAAGGTGTGGTGGAAGATGTACAGATGTGGAAGATGTGGTGGGGTACAGTTTATGGGAAAGATGAGTCAAAAGAGGGGGCGAAAGGTGCGATGGAGAGGACATGTGTCTGCATCTGTGGGCTTTGAAACACAAGTTGGCACGCTGAACCGAAAGCCCGCAGGAGGGGGGGTGGACATTTGGCCAAAGCGGTCGTTTTTCCTCCAGGACCGCTGCTGCGGTTTAGAAAGGCTGAAAAGTGTAATGGGGGTGGAATTCGTCTCTGTTCAACTTGAGGCCATTTATGAGGGAAAGGGTGTGAGTGTCTGTGGGTTTGTTTGAGCCTGTTAAAGTGAAACGTGTGCTGTTTAAATCTTGATATTTCAAGTAAACAATGATGGGTGAAGTGCTGAGATCCTTGACCAAAGGAGAAATATGAAAACAACAGGCCTAATGCGAAAATTAGTAGTTTAAGCCTGTGGTTTTCAGTCTATAGGGTTCAAAGTGGTAAATCTGTGGGAAATAGGCAGGGAAATAGACAAAACAGTACCAAAATGTTTTTTTATATTTGCCCCGTTTGAAATTATATCATAATTAGAATAATTATTTGCACGCAATCCACAGGGAAGTCTCTGTTTGGGGAGGAACCGCAAACTGTTTTAAATGAAGCCAGATAGTTTGGAGGTAATGTCAAAAGAAAGGATTTTTGCTCTGCTTTTTGCTTTTTCAGTAATTACGCTGATTGAGATAAAGGTATCTGAGTGAAATGTTCTCAGCTGCTCTCCACGGCTGTCAGTCAGTTCATGTAGGCCACATGAGGGTTTGTGATGCCGTGTTTGTGTCTGAGTGGGTGGATGTGGGTGGCGTTTTTGGGGGTTGCATCCATTCCCCGCTGGATGGTGAAAAGTGCAGCGCAGCAGAAGTGGATTCCAAGGTGGGGGCGAGAGCTACGCTGGTTCCACGACTATCAGGTTCTTTGGCTGGGCTGCGGGTTTGGCTCTATCATAGCTTAATGGCAGGAAAAGAGGGGAGAGTGTATAGATGATTACTACTGAAGGGGCCAAACCAGAGAAAAATGCTTTAGCCCCAACCTTTTATTGTTTATAGATAAAACGGGTTGCCAGAGCTGTTAAAAGCTGAGCGAAGTGGAGGGGTGGGGAGTAAAATCACAGCCTTGGACCATTAACAAAAATGAATTCACTTAAAGAAGAAAAAGCTGCCTGTTATGTGATGTTCAGTGTGTCTGTGCTTGTCGATATGTGTGCGTGTGTGTGTGTGTGTGTAAGTGTGTGTGTGGAGAAGCTTGCAGCAGGCCCTGCAGCCCGTCTGACTGCTAATGAACTTGGATCGGCGTCCGTGAATGTTGGGGCTGAAAGGGCTCTTTCTCCCATTCGGCCACAGCCACTCAGTTGTCACTCGCTGACCTACAGCTCTCTGATTATGTCACTGTTGCTTAGAAGGCTCTGCATTCATCCATCATTAGGCTACGAGTCTGGACACCCCAATCAAACCCCTTATTAAAACCTTTGACTGGTCTCTTTTCAGTTTGTTTACTGATTGCAGCTGCCGCTCTGCAGCAGGGACACCGGCTCCGCAAAATAATTTTGATTGTCTCTCTGCAGACTCTCGGGATCAAGTGAAGCTGAGTACAGAAAGATGTAGAAAACTACATTACATCTACTTAAATAAAGCTGCATAAGTGCATTTTTAATTTCATGTAGATTGAAAATTGTAGGTCCGGATGAAATTATCAAACATAATGAAGGGGTCTTGGTCCACATCACATGAAACCATGGTTGGGTTCAACTTTGGACCAACATGTTACAGCAAGCCATCTGCGAAACCAGGATGGAAGAAAAATGAGATGCCGGTCTGTTTGAGGCAGGAAAAGAGCAGGATTATTTCATCATCTGAAGCAGAGCTGCAGAGTCCGCAGGACTGCCACAGATGGGGCGGTTTTCCACTGACGAGGAAGTTGGTTTGGTTCATGTTGGTAGTTTTGGGTGATGCCCCTGAAGTTGATGAAGATGACGTTGCTCTCGTTTTCAACACCAGCATCAGAAAATCTCGCCAGTTCTGCCAGACACAAAGGTATCAGTATCTGTGACTATTCATGTCCATGCACCGACTGATTTTTTATATTTTATGAGAGATCGTTGCTCTAAACGCTCGCACAGGATGTTAATCAATCCTGCCTCACACCGTCCTGAGTCGGCAGGAGTGTATCAGGAGGACTTTTCTCCACCAAAAGAGAAGATGAGCTACGACAACAAACTCCAGAGCTTGCAACCATGTGACAATCATTCAAACATAATAAAAAAAAAACAACCTTTTTCTAATAAAAGACGTCAGTTCTCATTGTCAGCCAAAACCCACAACCCGGTTTGAGAGTTGATGCAAACAGTACATAAACTAATGGACATACACGAGCTGGACTGACGTCACTTTAAGGCCAACTTTTAAGAATTTTGAGTCATGATACAAATAGTGACTACGAGAATCGTGTTAGCCACGCCCACAAAAAGCTATAATAGTGTGTATAATAGAGTGTCGTGTGGACCAGACTAAACCCAAACTTCACAACACACACACACACACACACACATATATATATATATATATATATATATATATATATATATATATATATATATATATATATATATATAAACACCAACTTAAACTGAAAGAATGACCTGAAGTCCTTCTGGTTTAACTAGTCAACAGCAGCACTGTCATGTTATTAAACCATGTTTTACTCCACATTATTCGTGTCACAAGAACTCGCATTTATCTTGTGACTCTTTAAATGGGTTGGATCCCCGGTTAAGTGCCATAAAACTGCATTGCATTACAGGTTTCGGTCGGTTTAGCAGTGAAAGGCTGCGTGACTTCGTCATCTGTCACATCTCATGAAGCAGCGCTGCAGGATGAATGAGCTTCATTTATTATTACATTTTCCGTACCTGTTTGTGGTTGCGGGGAGCTGAACTCTATCTGTCAGCAGTCAGGAGGACAAGTTTATAAGTGTTTTAACTTATATTAACTGTAACTTGTGGTGATAACTGTTAGTACTTTGACAGAGTTAACTGATGTAAACATCTACATGTTTGCAGTTGTGTTTCTGTTTTTGTTGGGGTTTTTTTTTACTTAAATCCGTCTTCCACTGCTGCAGTCTGTGCATGCTCAGCCTCTTGGATATGGAGGAATCCATTGAACGCTGGTCGCCAGGAGCAACAGGCCTTCCTAAGGGCGAGGAGGAGGAGGAGGAGGTGGAAAAGGAGGGGCCTGGTGTCCACCCCGTCACATCTCCCTCTCTGTTTCTCTCGCCCTGCCATCCTCACCCCCTCCCCTCCCCTCACATGGGTTTTGCCTTTGGCTGAACGCTGGGATTCTTTCAGAGGGGCTGCCGGTTGCCAAGAGAGAGCGAGCCTCAGAAAAGCTGGGCAAATGTATGTGGGTCAGCGCGAGTCAGAAGGGGGCTTTTCATTCTCCTGTTCCCTCCCTTTCTTTTTTATCCTCCTCCTCTTTTTTGTTGCCCTGTTCTTTTTTTGTTCTTTTTGTGGCTCGCTCTTTCCACCCTCGCGAGTGAAAAGATAACACTGATTTGTGTTGGTGCCGTTTATTATTCTCCTGGACTGGCTGCTAAGACAAGGCCCAATAAGATATGGAGCTGTGTCCTATTGACATATTAACTTCTCCTCTGTGTGAGCACATCTCTGTGTGTGTGTGTGTGTTTGGCTTGTGTTTCTGACTCATGGACACACAAAACGCTCTGTGACACGAGAACAGACTGCACTAAAAAGGATCTAGAGCAGATGTTTCGCTGGCCTCAGTCTCACTTCCTTTCACCAACTCTTGACTTCTTCTTTCCCTTCCTCTTTTTCTTAGGATGCAGAGCGGTTTTATGTTGTTTTTGTGGAAGCCCGTTGGCCTGGCTGACTGCACAGCCGCGGGAAAGTAAAGCGTTACATGCCATATGGGCTGTTTGTCTGTCTGTTTTATCTCCTAATTTGTTACCAAGTGACGAGCAGAACCCCCCCCCCAAAAAAAAACAAAAAAACAAAACGGCCCCATGGCAGGGTAACATTTCAACCCACGAGGCTCATCGGTGCTGCATCAGCCGGACCTTTGAGATCCCTGATTGTGGTCTCATCTACAGACGTTTCAGGTTCAAGGGACGTTTTTGTTTAGAGGGACACGTCTCTCCTTTTGAGGCGGTGAAAGCGAATGCAAATACCAGAGTTCATCTTTATGTCCATGTCCTTCCCCAGATTGAGAAAAAGGCTTGACAATGGGGGTATGAAGTCTAGATATCCCAGATATCCACTTGCCATTATTTCATTAGATTGATATCAGGTGGTCTGACGCCGCCCTCTTTCTCCCTCTTTCGCCCTTCTGTGGCGGAGTTTCTCATTTCAACAAAGACAATGGCCTTTCTATCCTGCGGTACTAAGTAAATGTCAGGTACTGTCTACCCTCCTCCTCATCCATTCACTGAAATGCTCTCGGGGCTCAGGGGTAGATATCCATCTAGCAGGGTCTGTATACATGTGCGCTACACGGTACAAGTCACCGGTTCGAGTTTCCCCACATGTGTATGGTGTACGAGATCTTACACAAGCTCGAGGACGGATCCCAGACATCCCATTCGAGCACAAGCATGTTTCTTTGTTGAACAGTCATGACTCAGAAACCTATAAGAAATATAAGATGCAACGTAGATGTGATTTTCCTTTCTTTTTTCCTTTCTTGTACAGACTAAAAAGGCAGATGTTGTAAAAATCAAGTAGCTGATCTTCGTGTCCTGCTTCTCCAAAAAAAGTTAACTCAATGAATGAGACGCAGCTCTAAAGTAGATTAAGAGTCCTGAGTGTTATGTTATATCGTTAGGATAATAATTCCTCCGATATTAGACACCTCTGGCAGTCTTCAGCTCTTTCATATCCTCCGTCTTTGCTTTGGACATCTGGCGGACATACGCTTCAGTTTCACTGCGAAGGGAGGATGTGGGGGCAGGGATCGGTTCCATAACTCCGAGGCCCGTTTGCTGAGACCTTCAGGATCTTCACAGGGGGAACCATGGCTCTCCCAGGTGTAACTGTGAGCATTTTTCTTTCTCTTGTGTTTTGTTTGGCACTAACGAGTCTGTTTCTGCTGTAAGCGTACGAGGGACAAATAAACAATTAGAGTCAAGTCACCTGATTTCCCGCCTCGCTTCCTGCACGGCTGCTTTCCACCAACAGATTTGCAGAAACCCTTGTTTTGGAGGTGATGACAACAACATATGTGCTGCAAATTTTGTCGTAGGCCTCCGCGTGACTTGAACAATAGGTCAAATGTGTTTTAACTGTGTTTGTTTAGAAAGTTCTCTCAAGTTTAATTGCTGTCAGGCATTAACCAGCATCTGCCTGCAGTAACTACGGCGACGAAGGGACACGTTATTAAAGCGATATGGCATTTGGCATTGATCCATAATTCATAAGACTAAATATTATTGAACTCAGCAGGGAGAAACTTGGACGGCCACATCACACGCAAAATCTGGAACAATGAAAGGAAGACTTAGATATCAGGGGGAAGACAATCGCCGCAGCTATAGTAAATAAAATAAGCAGCATTGGATTATCACAGCTTTGCGTTATCTTGGCCCCGCTGTCGGCGTGCCTCCGTGGCCCTTGCAGGAAGCTCATCCATCTCCTGTCGAGTGCTGTTCTCCTGCACGTTTATTTTCTTTCCTCTGTGCCTGTCCAGTGGGAGCTTTGGAGATGTTTTTGTCAGGACTCAATGGGGAGCGTTGTGCCAAGTCCTCTGATGCCGGACAGGTCCGGGACAGGCTGCCCAGACAGATGAGGGAGAAGTGCCTCTGCCGTGGGGGAGGAGTCACAGAAGAAATACTTTCACTTCTGATCATTTGATTCCTTTGGCGAGATTCAGTTAGATGTCAGAGAGTAGATAGAAAAGCTCACCTTCACCGTCACGCTCGTCCTCACCTGACACACTGCAAAAACCCATTTCTAAGAAAGTGTTAAAAAATCTTACGTTTTCTCAAGTGGTGAGAATGTTTGCTGGTTTTAAGGATTGAAGCCCTTTGCAGAGTTGTTTTTATTTACTTAAAGACTATTTCACCAGATTTAGACATATTAGACTTATTTTAAAAGGCGGTGTTTTTGCAGTGTAGATGAGGAAGAGAAGCTGCGACCATCAGACATGTCTTTTGCCTTCCATAAAATGCATTTCAACAGTTAATCACGTTGATTTTTTCTAAATATTTTCTTGACAATATTTGTGTTGATGTGTTCAAACTTTCCTTTCCAAAAGGCCCCAAGACATCAACTCGGATTCATTAAATCTTAAGTAAATATACTTTCCTTCAGTGACACCATGAATTGGATGCGCGAGGACGGCAGGAGAGAGCGCCCGCCTTCGTGTCTGAGCTCTAAGCAGCTGCAAGTCCTTTCTCTGCCTCTTGCTCTTTATTAGCTAAATTAGAAGTCTGTGGTGTACAGAAACAGAGGGTGGGAAAACAAGATCTGCTCCCTATTTCGGTCGCTTGGTATTTTAATCTTGCCATTCTCATCGGTAGCGTTCTGCTCTTTACTGCTGGAGGTACGCAGTTTGCCACCTCATGGAAAATGTGCATCATTTCCACGCTTGGTGTGGCGTTCGGCAGACGTGCCAGCGTGCGGACGGGCACACGCAGACTCTGTGTCGGCAAAGCCAGCATTTCAAACATAAAGCGCCTCTGTCTGACGCTGCCGTGCCATTTTTCCAAATGTCTGCTCCATCACTTCCTGTTCCAGGTCGCAGCGAAGAGAGGGGAAGGGGGCACGTTTCTTTTTATTTATTTTTTCGGGCGTTGGGGGGGTCAGTCCTGCTTAATGAGCAGCTCTCTCACTGAACCAGACAGTTTATGGGGTGCTCATTAAGAGCAGCTCTTAATTGCCCTTTTCCAGCCAAAACCCGAAAGCTGAAACATCTGCTGGCCCGTGAAGCCTCGTCTTCCTCGTCTTCCTCGTCTTCCTCCCTCCGTTCTGTTGGTTGGTCTGTAGGAGCATCATTACACCGCAACGCCGAAGCGGTGCGGTTGTGTCCTTTTGGTGCGTCTTCCTGTTAAAAATGAGGAGGAAAAACAACGTTGGACTGCATTTTGACTCCACTTGGTGACTGTTTTAAACTGCTTTTGAAAGACATTTGCATGAGGAAGCCATTGTGCCCTAAAGGTACCCTGTGTGAAGCATAATTAATGTTAACACATGTTTCTCATTAAAAAGGGTTTATCTAGGAGGCCTGAAAAATGTTTTTAATTAATTTTTCTACCTTAAAAAGGACTTTTGGTTAGTTTGCTGTTGATATATAATTCACAATATCTAGATTTTTTTTCATTTCCTGCACTTTCACTGGAAAACAGACATTTTAAGAAGTGAAATGTTATTGTTCGAAAAAGGCACGTTATGGCTGCTCCTTTTATACTCGCCATTCAACCTCCAAACAAACGTCCATATCCCATCTCTTGGAACACAAAGTCGTCTTCCAGTGAAAAAGTTAACAATGGATCAGATACTTATCAACAAGCTCAGCTGCATTTACCAGCTCGTTGCTTTTCTTTAGCAGCTGCAGTTTTGCTGTTTTCATTGACTCTTAGTTTTTTTTTAAAAGCACGTAGTTTAAAAAAAAAAAAAAGGCTCTGATAAACTATGTTTCTGCTTCCAGCACAGACCAAACATCCCTTGGCTAATAGCTGGCGAGCATAGTGGAGCATGTAGGAGGTACAGCAGGGAGTCATGTACATATCTCACAGCAGCCGAGCGAAAAGAAGATTTTACAGGCTGTTTGACACAATCAGGACTCCGAATGATGAACGCTCAGCGCCTGCTGGACGTGTAAATAAAGGAATAGCTTCTAGAGTTTAGAGCTTAAGAGGCTGTGTTTTCCCTAACGTGTCAAAAAAAAAAGTCTGATGTCCTTCACTTCTCTAATGTTTGGTTTGAAGGAAAGCTCAGACTGTTCCTGGCAGGACCAGAACACCACCTGTGTGACATGAACCCTCTGGAAATAAAAAGATTGAGTGCGCACAGGTGCGACTTTTTCAGCAAATTTGTTGGAAAAGACGTATAAATATAAAAAAAAAGAGTAACGGCAAAGGGACTGCAGATGATTTGATTTACAGTAGCGTGGATTTCAAATCCTGAATCCAAAGCTGAGCTCCACAGCGTTGCCACGGTAACAAACAGGAGACTGTGGGAGAGTTAAGACTGAAAATATTTGTTGATACATTTCCTAGAGACTGATAAGACAAGCGGTTTAAACAACTCCTCATTGTTCGGCGTCCAAGGTCACTAATTGGCTGCGTGTGACCGAGGGTTCGATGGTGAGTCACTCCGCGTTGGAGGACACAGAAGAAAAATAAGTTACTGAAATCACAGATCGTGACTGTTTTCTGCTGTGGTGTAGATCTTTTCCACTTTGCACAGAATCTGTGGCATGACGGTTAATCTTTCTGCCTTGTTTTCCAGTTTAAACGCAGATTTTTCACTGAAAAAGTAAGAAAAAAAAAGTATTTAGGTTGGTGTAGGCGCTCCTGTTTGTGTTTTTGTTCTTCTGCTGAGTGAGAACAGGAGAAGGAACATAAAACATACAGCTGGGAACACGGTCACCCAGCCAAGTGACAGATTTGTTTATGGGGGTCTTCTGTGCTTTGTTTGGGTGTGGGCTGCCCATTGATTACCTGGCTGGGGAGAGGAAGGGGAGGCGGGGGAGGATGGGAGAGGGGTGTGGGAGAACTGCAGAGAAGGTTTTCTTGGGTTTTGGCAGGCTGTGGACAGCTGGACCACTGGTTCGAGTTTCTCCTCGTGGTGAGGCTGAAATTTCAGCCCCTGAAAAGTCGAGGGTAATAAACGATTGGGGCTTTCAGAACAACCTCAGTGTGTGTGGGTTGGGTTTTTGTTGTTGTTTAGTTTTCCCGCCGTTTCCTTGTTTTTTCTGTCCCAAATCCTTCGCCACTCAGCCTCAGCATCAACGCCACCAGGCGCTGCTGGCATGACAGAAAATCTGATTGTGCGACGTTGTTTTACACCACGCGTGTCAGAAATCATTGTTGGTGTGAATCAGCAGGTTTCACAGCTGTTGTGAACGCGCGGCGTGGTCCACGTGGTCCGCGTGGTCCACGGCGGCCGTGTTGTTCCTGATCTGAAGTCAGCCATCCTTTCACTGTGTTCGTCACCGAGGTTTTGGGGAAGTGAGAAGCGCTGATGAGGCAGCAGAGCCGCACCGCTGGTGCAACTGGATGAGTACAAACAAGTTGATGCAACGCTCAGGCGTGACTGGGGAAGTGGGAGCGCACCGCCGCTGCGCCTCAGCCTGAACCATGGTGACCGTAAAGAGACGGTTTTTCAGGTTACAGCCACTACTGATGTTTGGGAGTTTGGACAAATAATTTGGTTTAAGGTCCAGCAGCACGTCAGGAAATGATAAGAGCAGGAGAGCGTCTGTAAAAGTGTCATAAACCGTGAGATGGGCCGCGTGCGTCCTCGCATCAGTGCGGCTGCAGAAGCAGACGTCACTCAGGTCTCCACGGTTTCTGGTTCCTGCCAGTTTCTGGTGCGTCTGTCCAGAGATGCTGAGGCTATTTCATATCTTGTACAAACTCTGACAAGTGTTTTTGTAAAAAACAAAACAAAACAAACAAAAAAAAAAACCCAACACAAATATATCCCTTTTTGCAAGGTTATGTCAATATCAATCACATCAAATTTATGATGAGATTGTTGTTTAATTTTCGTCTCTGGAGGAAACCAGAGGAGATGCTCGTTGTCATATGAATCAAGTCACAGCAGTAGCTGAAAGTTTGTGAGCCCTTTTGGATTTTACACATTTCCATGACTCTAGAATAGTATACAAACCCTAAATATGGTTAAAAGAAATTAACCATTTGTTGAATCTCATCTATTTTTTAAAATAAAGGAATGATGCAGAATTTTGTCAGATGACGTTTTCTTTCAGATATTCAGATAAGAATATTTTTTATAAAGCTGTGATCATTGACCTCTTTACGAAACACGAATTCTTCTTTTTGAACCTTTCTGTGGTTGAACAACTAGTGTGGTTTAGCTCTATGCTCGTGGTATGACCCAGTTTAGCTACAGATTCAGGACAGATGTCTTGACATTTTCCTTTCGATTTTGATGACATAGTTTAGATTTTACCGTTTCACCAGCGATAAGATGCTGCCCTGCCTCCAACACAGCCCACAAACCATAATACTGCCACTCCCGTGTTACAGACGGATGTGTTTTAGTGCTGGATTTCCCCGTTTCTCTAGACTTTCATTGTGGTTGCATCTGTCATCCGACCTTTTCCTTCTAACTGCTTTGTTTTGAACTGTCCTGCACTACTCTGACTGTCCTGCACTACTCTGACTATCCTGCACTACTCTAACTATCCTGCACTACTCTGACTATCCTGCACTACTCTGACTATCCTGCACTACTCTGACTATCCTGCACTACTCTGACAATCCTGCACTACTTTAACTATCCTGCACTACTCTGACTATCCTGCACTACTCTGACTATCCTGCACTACTCTGACTATCCTGCACTACTCTGACTGTCCTGCACTACTCTGACTATCCTGCACTACTCTGACTATCCTGCACTACTCTGACTATCCTGCACTACTCTGACTGTCCTGCACTACTCTGACTATCCTGCACTACTCTGACTATCCTGCACTACTTTAACTATCCTGCACTACTCTGACTATCCTGCACTACTCTGACTATCCTGCACTACTCTGACTATCCTGCACTACTTTAACTATCCTGCACTACTCTGACTATCCTGCACTACTTTAACTATCCTGCACTACTCTGACTATCCTGCACTACTCTGACTATCCTGCACTACTCTGACTATCCTGCACTACTCTGACTGTCCTGCACTACTCTGACTATCCTGCACTACTTTAACTATCCTGCACTACTCTGACTATCCTGCACTACTTTAACTATCCTGCACTACTCTGACTATCCTGCACTACTCTGACTATCCTGCACTACTCTGACTATCCTGCACTACTCTGACTATCCTGCACTACTCTGACTATCCTGCACTACTCTGACTATCCTGCACTACTCTGACTATCCTGCACTACTCTGACTATCCTGCACTACTCTAACTATCCTGCACTACTCTGACTATCCTGCACTACTCTAACTATCCTGCACTACTCTGACTATCCTGCACTACTCTGACTATCCTGCACTACTCTGACTATCCTGCACTACTCTAACTATCCTGCACTACTCTGACTATCCTGCACTACTCTAACTATCCTGCACTACTCTGACTATCCTGCACTACTCTAACTATCCTGCACTACTCTGACTATCCTGCACTACTCTGACTATCCTGCACTACTCTGACTATCCTGCACTACTCTGATTATCCTGCACTACTCTGACTGTCCTGCACTACTCTGACTATCCTGCACTACTCTGACTATCCTGCACTACTCTGACTATCCTGCACTACTCTGACTATCCTGCACTACTCTGACTATCCTGCACTACTCTGACTATCCTGCACTACTCTGACTATCCTGCACTACTCTGACTATCCTGCACTACTCTGACTATCCTGCACTACTCTGACTATCCTGCACTACTTTAACTATCCTGCACTACTCTGACTATCCTGCACTACTCTGACTATCCTGCACTACTCTGACTATCCTGCACTACTCTGACTATTCTGCACTACTCTGACTATCCTGCACCACGCATAATCTTTATATTTTCAATTCAGAATAGAGATTGTCATCTGTAATGTCCTTTACCCCATTAAGAAGGGTGAATAAACATATTTCACAAAAAAAAGTGCTGTAATGTGTGTCACATTAAACGGTTCTTTAAAATAAAAATGGTGACTTCCTCCTTTCACTGTGGAAGTTACATTTTTTTGGCTGCTGCAAATCTAGGGTGGCTTGTGGCTGGACGGTCACATGAAGGAGGAGCTGATCATCCAAGCAGAGGTTTCACAGCTCAGCTGTTAGAAACTGGAGCTCACCTCTCTCCTTACTCAGCAGAGGAGAAAAACACACATCCACACTCTCATGTCTCTTCATTTCCTTGCTCCTTCTTTATCTATCATCTCCTCCCTCCTCCCCCATCCTCTGTGATGAATGGAAGGTATGAATTCTCCGCAGCCTCCCCGGGTTTCTCTCTGAGGCCCTCAGCAGCTGTACAAACACTGCACACTCAACTTAAAGGCGCAATCAGGAATTTATTGGAACCATGTACGTTCTGGGTATATTTGTGTATGATCCTGGAGCGCTTGGGAAGAATAGATTTTTGCGATGGTCATGACTCCAAATCTGAGTCATTTATCTGAAGCTCAGGCAACACATTCTGATGAAGAGAAAAATAATACACGTTGGACAAATCGTTGCATAAACAAAGCTGAGTGACCTCTGTGTTCTCTGTCTCTAACATGTGGGCACAGCCTGACAGAGGTGGTGTCGGTGGTTGTGGCGGGGAAGAAAAAGGCGGCGTTGTTGGTAGAATCTGGAAGGGTGGTCCCGGTCGGTCAGGAGTCAGGAGCCCAGCTGTTGTGGCCTGATTATACTCGCCGCAGCTCCAGAGGTTGTGGTGGTAGGACGGTGGATGAGCTGGCGAAGCAGAGCGTGAAACAGAGATGGAGTATGGTTGACAGGGGCGGAGGAAGAAGCGATGGATGAGGATGATGAGAAGCAGATGGATGGTGTGTTTTCAGGAGAGAGAGAATCCGCCTGTGACGCAGGTTGAGCTCTCCAGGTGCATTGTGGGTAGCCTGTGTGAGTGCATGCCCAACGTCTTGTGGCCGTAGATTGATCGCGGTGGGTTGCCTGCGGTGGTGCAGCTGTCTGCAGGGGCAGAAGAAGGATTTAGCTCAATCCCGTTAGTAAAAGCACCAAAACCTTACATTAGAAATATTACTGAAAAATCTGCAGAAAGAAGGACTGTGGTTCCCAGCACTGGGGTCAGGCACCCTACAAAGGTTTGCAAAACAAATCTGAGCGACCATGATATGATTAATGGGAAGGAAAAAGAGGCTAAGCTTGGTCAGGCTTACTATAAAACAGTGGTTCTTTGAGCTGAGTACTGAGAACGTAACCCAAATGTCATGGCAGGAGTTTTAATGTTCACAGTTTTTCTTGTGTCAGATTACTGCAATGACGTGCAAATTAATGGAAGTGAGGCGATTCGTCTCAGAGGGGACATGACTGTTTCCATGGCTACAGATGGCAGTCCTTAATGAAAGGTTGGGCGATCACCAAAAGTCCTCCAGAGACTTTGAATGTCAGCGTTAAAAGAACTCAAAGTGGTGCAGTAATTAACTGACGTTGCTATACCCACAGCATACACGGGCTGTAAACGCTAAAGAAAGAGTATTTCCATGTTTACAAGGTGAAGAGAACTCCAACGTAACCCTAATTGAACCAAAAAAGGTTAGACTGTGGTGCAATGGCAAAGGTCGTGCTCCGGTGAGTGCTGGTTTTTCCTGTTTCAGAGTGATGGACGCCCATGGAGAACAAGCGTGATGGAGAGTGATATGGATCTGCACATCGTACCCGGTGTCAAACCTGTGGAGGCAGTATTATGATCTGGGGTTGCTTCATTTGGTCCGATCCTGCAGTCAGCTGACCAGGTTTTTCTATTAACAGATTTATCTTCTCTTCTCTGACATCACAGGTATATTCAAAGATGAATCCCAGGATTCAACAAGCTCAGATTGAAGATCACCAAAGTCCAGACCTTAAACCCACAACGAATCTTTGGGATGAGCTGGAGAAGGTGGGTGAAAAAATGGAAATATTATAACATTGAATAAGACTAACAAAACTCCACAGGAAAAGTAATCAGAGCTGAAGGTGAAGGTGACCAATATATTAAAATGTGGTATATTGAATTGTTGAGAGATGAAAATATTTAAGTAAAGCGCAAGTAGGTCAGGGCAGAAATGAGTAAAAACTTTCCACTGCCAGGCGGAGAGGTGTAGAGAGGCTGTAGCTGCTGGAGATGATGTGAAATGCACAGTAGGTCTCTGGAAGCTTGACAGCCCCACTCCATCCATCCATCCATCCATCCATCCATCCATCCATCCATCCATCCATCCATCCATCCATCCATCCATCCATCCATCCATCCATCCATCCATCCATCCATCCATCCATCCATCCGCCCACCTCTGCACGCTGCAGCAGCCAGAACATTCCTCACACATCTGGCCCCCAAGTCTTTCCCATACGCTCCCTCTCCCACTACAATTACCCACAAGTCCTGTGTTCTCCTTTTCTCTTTTGTTTTTACGATCCTCAGGTCCGCCTCTTGGGATGTTTGTGCTGCTTTGAAGGGAACCGAGTGAAGCCCGATTCAGCGAGTGGGAGTGGGAACGAGTACAGTTTCTGATGATATAGAAGTCTTATGGGACCTTGTGTGCATTTTCCAATTAAATATATTTTAGAGCATCCACTCAAAGAGAATTTTGAGCCACTTATTTAAGATGTAATTTAAAGCAGTTCACTTTAGGGGTCTCGCATAACATTTGAGATCAATCCATCCAGCTGCACTGAAGAAACATTTCCCTTCTTTCACATGTGATTTTATTTTGTCACAAGAGAAACAAAAAAAGATGAAATATATGTCTAATTCACAACAGAGCGCACACTTTGAGAAAGCCAAGGAGTTGATTGGCGTCATATCACCACTATCTGTAAGATCTGTCCTCTCTTTGTGACTTCTTTCACATATTTAAGAGTGAAAAGGAAAGGTTTTGTTCTTTGGTTAACTTAAAAAGTTAGGGAGTCCGTGTAATGTTAAATCAGCATTAAACATTTAACAAAACCCTTGATTGAAATGTTATATCAGACAAACTTTATGGATTTGAGGCCTGGTACTTTAAGGTTTTGTGTAGCTGCTGACTGTCTGTGCAGAAACTCTGGTAATGTTGCTGCTTTCAGGGTAAGGTTGTGAGCGCGGTCAAAGGTTGATGGCACGTTGGCTCGACGAGTGCCGAAGCGTCTGTGGCGAGCCGCATGTCTGAGCGTCCACAGGAAGTGAGGGCGCATGCAAGAGGGCGCGCATGCAGGAAGCCGCTTTGTTGTTACTCCCTGCCAGGAAAGAACTATTGTTAAAAGTACACGACTGTGTTTTTTTGCTCTGAAGGCACTGTTTACTCCTGCTTTGTCTGTAATCTCGGGCCCGTCGCTCCTGTACCTCCCACCGCTGGCGCGCCGCCACACATTTGTTTTGCAGCTCTTGTGTTGCAGATAGCAGCTTGCGTTCACACAGTGGGAACAATTGTTGCAACACTTGAACGCCTGATATCTGCGTTGAATTAAAGGTTTGTTTGGAACTAGAGCTGATATGGTGGGAATAAACCAAGAGAATAAACCAAGAGACGGATAATAAAGAAAGTAAAGTTATTTAAAGCCGGCGTTTTCTCGCTTTTTTGTTTCAACATCACCTTATGTGCATGTGTGCGTCTTTTGAAATGCTGGTTTAACATGTACGTGGTTCATTTGATTCATTTGTTCCATGTGGCCGCTGCAAATTTGATCTTTTTAACACCAATATACATATTACAGTTAGGTGTTTGTTTCCTTTCAACATGCAAGCCTGTAAAACATCTTGTTAAAGTTCCTCTTTCCTCTGCAGAAGTCGTTCAGAACTGCTTAGTTTCTTTTTGAGCAAAAGGCCATTAAATGACGGGGCATGTTTAAACACTGAGTGCTAGGAAATGTTTCCCCCTAACTCCGTAAGGCCGTCTCTTGTGACATACTTTCTCTTCACTGTATGGTTAGTCACTACGCAGCCCCCCTCTCCGCTCTAAAATCCCCTCTGTCTCCCTGCCTTCAATAGAAATGGAAATTTGAGGCCCTCCCCTCCCGGAGCTCCTTGTCTTCTTTCTCCACACCCCCAGAACCAGCCAGGATGTTTTGAGAAGTGGGATATTGCCTCTAATGGATTCCAAATACCTGAAAAGTTTATTAGGAATCAGGGCATCATAAAAAGGGGAGGTGGTGGGGGAGTGGGGGGTGGGAGGAGGTGTGAGACTGTGGATGGTTTCCTCTGTCGTTGAATATTCATTTTCAGTCACAATAAACCACCCTCTGTATTTTCAGTACATCCAGGTGTTTTTTAGATTTCTTAGATCAACATTTTTCTCTTTTTAGACTTCTGCACAGTTTCATTAGTGTGACAAATGCAAATTAAATGGCAGCATCTGCCCGATTACACATAAATGGAACCTTTCTCACCGACAGACCGTTCTCAGACGATGTTCGACAGCACACACGCTGTCGCAGTTTCCTTGATTATAAGTGATATAACCCAAATGCAGAATTTCCTTATTCTTATGCATCGACAAGCACAGTCATCGGTTTATTTATTATTGCTGTGATTCTTAGAATTAAAGTAAAGGTACAGCTGTGTGTTTTGTTGTCAGTTGCTGCACTTTAAACATATCATTTACCTTATGGTTAAAAAAATAAAATAAAAGAAGGCGTAACATGTAAATGAGTTGGTATCGTCAGCCAATCAGGGATATTTAGAAATGGGTTTAGATCATCTGTTCAGCACAATGACGCTCGCCCTGGCAAAACCCTCAATAATCGCTGTGTTTTCATGAAGATGTCAAGTAAATTTGCAATGCTTCTAAAAGAGAAATGCCTACCAGACACGTTTCCAAGACCTGGTCTGGAGGAAACAGTGGCTGCAGGAGGTGAGAATATCTGGGCAGTAGATTTACATGAATAATGGCTCGAGGTTG
This sequence comes from Xenentodon cancila, assembly GCA_014839995.1. NCBI lineage: Eukaryota > Metazoa > Chordata > Actinopteri > Beloniformes > Belonidae > Xenentodon > Xenentodon cancila. The sequence goes on along the minus strand of CM026210.1, from coordinate 4,527,884 downwards.
TTCGGGCTTGCGTGTCCGTTACCGGGAAAACAAGAATTTGTGGGATTTTCTTTGGGAATTAGTTACTCAGAGCAGCACAGACAAACTCCAGGGCGGAGAAATGTGTTTACCAGGTGCTGATTGGGTGTAAAGTCTCAGCTCCCTCAACGTTTTATCTTGTCTCAGTTTGTTTTAACTCTTTTTTTGTTGCGTCTTTGCCATCTTTTTCTTGTTTTATTTGTTAGTGCTTGGTGCAACTGCCACCCGCAGGTGGTATGGAGCGGTAGTTTACCAAGTCAGTGGATCTCGCTGATCCCAGCACTGTAAATGTAGACATGCCAGTTCAAAGGTCCGGGGAGAAGGTCGTCCCTGCTGCAATCCCAGCCTCCAAGGCCTCTTTCCAGACCCCCTGCTAATGGAAATGAAGCGTCTGCTAACAGAAAAGCAGGAAGGAACCACCCCAGCTCCTGTCCATCTGCCATCCTAGTTTGCTTTTCTTTGTCTTTATGTTTTTCTGTGCAGCGGAACAGAGCGTTGGTTTGCTTGGTCAGTGGATCCTACTGAGATCGTCGCTTGAAAGAACGGAGCAGAAGGTCGGCCCTGCTCCAGATCCAGCCTGTTAGGTTTTAACCAGTAATGGAAACACACCTAACATGGGTTTTGCCTGTGTTTATAGCAGAAGCACCAAGTGCTGTCTTTTTTTTTCTTCCAGTTTCTAAACCGAAACTCAAGTGTTTCACCTGCAGCTGCAGCTTCTGCCGCAGCCCAAGTTTCAGCATTTACAGTTTTGTAAATGCTGTTCACTATGTTCAACGTCTCAGAAGTGGAGATGCAGTCCCTCCTGATACAGCGTCACAACACGGTCAAACAGTGAAAGCAAGCCAGAAGCAATGAAACACTCAGACTTGGAGAACGTTGCACGTGCATAATTATTTGGTTCAAAGCTAAAAGTGTAGAAAACTGCTCTAAACTGTTCCTCTCTTGTCTTCAGTTTGTAACAGGAACTATGAATCTTTCTGAGCCTCTTTGAGCGTGCATGGACAGATGCCTCTGTGTTGTTGTGCGTGCAGACATCCAGTGAAAGTGAATGGAAAATGTGGAATTAGACTGAATGCCTTTGCAGTGTGTTGGCCTTTGCTCAAGCACTTTGCTGCAGAGGGTGTGTGTGTGTGTGTGTGTGTGTGTGTGTGTGTGTGTGTGTGTGTGTGTGTGTGTGTGTGTGTGTGTGTGTGTGTGTGTGTGTGTTCGTGGCCTCCTCTTGGCTGGGTCGATCCTTGCGTCAGATGCCCTAATCTGGTGCTCTCTTCACAAAGCCTCTCTTTGATGTAATTCTGCTGCTGCTGCTTCCTGCCATGTTTAAATAAAGCCTCACAATCAAATTGAGTCGGCCTCTACTGAATTCATTAGTCTTTAATAACGTTATTGATCAAGCTAGAATAATTCTACAAGCCCCTCTCTCAATTGCTCCCTGCCTCCAGGCTAAACTCCCACCAGCAGCACCGCCACCGACCCCCTCCAAGCTCCACCAGCGCAGCTTCAGAAGTGAAGCAGCGAGTTGAGGAGTCCAGGAAGGAGCAAATGCCCGCCAATGGCTTTCACTCACAATGGGTGAAGTAAAGCTCTTTAGAGAAAAGATGGGCTTGCATTTGTGATTTCCTGCTTGATCCTTTAATCTCTCCGGCCCTTTTTTCTTAGACAACAAAACCCAACTTTACTCCTCCAATCCTTATTTGACTGAGCGAGGATTCTTAAGTCACTTGCTGGTTTGCAGAAAGGAACACAGTAACACAGGCTTCACGTTCTTAGTGTGAGCTGGATAAGTGGAGGGGATACTTGGTATTTTGGGTCACGTAATACTGTTTTTGCATCTTAACTACTGAGCTTCAGGGGTGCTTGGAAGTTCTTGTTGCCATTAGATGAAGCCAGGGTACCTGTTTGCTGTGTTTCCAGTCGTTCGCCAGCTGTTTACCGTAAAACCCTGAGTTAACTCTCGGAAAGAAAGTGAAAAAGAAAAAAAAGGCATAAAATGTCAAGCTGTGCCTCTGAGCTATTTTTCTCTCTGCAGCTCATTCACCATGCCTCTACAAGATGGTGCGTTGAGAGAGCTGGCGTCTCTGGTCCTCATCAGCAGACTCCTGACAGACGTGCTCTGCAGCCCCAATAATCAACCCGCAACGAGAGGGGAGATGTTTTCTCTCCACCGCTCGGTGGGAAAAGAAACGCGCAGTGGGAGAGGAGGCAGAGGAGGAGGGAGGGGGAGCTCAAGACTGGAATTCTCTGAGACGTGTTCGTACCCCCGACCCCACCCGCCTCCCAGGCCAAGTTAACCGTTAAATCCTACTTTCTCCTTACTGATGACCCGTGAGTGATTGAGGGGGGTGGCGGGGCAAAGGACAAGCAGAGTGTGGGGAGGATGGGCGATGAGGGGATGAAGAGAGGATGAGGAAGGTGAAAGTGGTGGCAGAGAAGAGGCTAAACTGGCCACAAACTAAAGAGCAAGCCGACGCACTTGTCTTTCCATTCGTGTAATCCCTCCAATTTGGATTATGAAATCTAAACTTGTGTTTCGGATTCATCAGAGCCCACATTGCACACAAATTACTTCCAGGTGTGCAGCAGGCATTGATTCATTCAAAAGCTGCTAGATGGGGAAACCTGTGTCCCCAGTTTGATTGTAGTTCTTTCTCCTCTCCTTGTTCTTGGTTCTTTTTTAGACGGAGAAGGATCCTGCTTCATCTTTAGACGGAGAAGGATCCTGCTTCATCTTTAGACGGAGAAGGATCCTGCTTCATCTTTAGACGGAGAAGGATCCTGCTTCATCTTTAGACGGAGAAGGATCCTGCTTCATCTTTAGACGGAGAAGGATCCTTCTTCTTTTTTAGACGGAGAAGGATCCTGCTTCATCTTTAGACGGAGAAGGATCCTGCTTCATCTTTAGACGGAGAAGGATCCTGCTTCTTTTGTAGACGGAGAAGGATCCTGCTCTGGGTTTGGTTTTGGTCAAATGTTTAGAAGAGCTGAAACTTTAAGACGAGCCGTAACCATAAACCCACGCGCGTGATTTTCAGCCATCAGGCAGTTCTCAGCCTGATCCCGGGTCTGTTTTGTGTGAAATTTAGAAGTGTCGGTATCGGAGTTGTGTTACCACTGCGGTGGTTTTTTCACCAGCACAGGAACACGCAGTCCTCTACAGTGTGGCCTTTTGGCGAAAAGGTGTCTTATGAAACCGAGAAACTGAGTGAGGGAAAAATTACTGTAAAACCGAAAACAAGTGGGAACAGTTCCTCTTCAAATACTGTGGGACTGAATATTATGCTCAATTCCTTTTCACTTAGTTTCATTTTCATTTGCTTTCAACTATAAGACTCTAAATCTTTTGCTTTGTAGACCAACTAATTCTTAAAGTCAATGAAAAAAGGCCATATTTTGCACATTTGCAGCTTCAAAATTTCCTCACCATTCTTACCAAGTCTTAAAAAAACCTAAGATTAACAATAACAAGTGACATATTATGATGGTGAAAATCAAATACATTCAATTAATTGATAATTATCAAGTTGGTTTGGGCAGTTTTCTGGTCTGGAATAGTCAGATGTGTGTTAACACAATGCCAAGGGGGAAAGACAGCAGCATTGTTGCCAGAGAAGGAATTGTTTTCGCCCATTATTCAGAGAAAGGCTGTAAGCTCTTTTCCTTCTGGTGTCCATCAATCCACTGTGACAAAGGCTAATTACAAATGGAAAACATTAAACGCAGTTGCGAATTTTCCCAGAAATCATATCCCAGTAAATTTACCTTAAGGACAGAATGTGCAATCTTCATATCAAACCCTGCAAGCCTCTCCTAGCACATAAAATCTTGAAGTTCACTACAGTGCAATTTGAAAAAGACCAAACAAATGCGATTGGTTTAGAAGGATTTCAAGGAGAAAGCCTCTCCCCTCTAAAAAGATAGTAGCACAGCTTAGGTTTACAAATTTGCATCCTAACAAACCACAAAAGCGCTTGATAAATGTCCTTTGAACACAAGAGATAGAAGTGGAGATGTTTATCCATTAGCACAGTGCCACATTTGGTGAAAACTGCATATCAACCATGAAGCATGGTGGTAGAAGGATGATCCTTTGGCCTTGTTTTGCAGACGCAGGACCTGGGCACCAGCTGACCATGATCTCAACTGTCAGGTCATCTGTCCAACAGGCAGAGCGTGCATAAAATCCTACAAGAGGACAATGATCTCAAACAGCAACAAGTCTACAAAATAAAGTCCATAATTTAACCCGTAAACACCATGCCAAGGTTTCTCCACAACCAAGTGAGAGATTCATAACGTCATCTGGAAAAGAATTTATTTTGCAATAGCTTGTAGAACCAGCCTTCATAGCACCTTCTGTAAAAGATGGGTTCAAAAAGCGTTGAATAAAGGGGCAAATCTACCTTTTCACTCACAATTCTCAATTTTGCCTTCATTTCCATGTTATGTTTACTGTATTGTTAAAACCTGGTATGGATTTTATTTTCTTGATTGTACATTTATGTATTTTAATGGTGAACATTTCATTGCTTCAGACCTTTTTGTTTCTTCCTGTCTGACACCAGCAGTAATTTTCCTTTCTTTGAAAGGACTTAACATCACAGCATCATGGTCTCATTTTCTTACAATGTATCAACTTTGGTTTGGAGCGCATCCTTTGTTAATTCACTTTGAACTTTCCACAAATATAATCCCAACTGGCACTCTATATATAAATTATTAATCAACAATAAAGACCAATGCTTTAAAAAAGACTGAAAAGGGAACGCTGTTTTTCATATTCCTGTAACTTGAGAGAAACAATAAACATGTGGTACATGTGAGCGAGGCCTGAATTAGACTTCAGGCTCAACCTTGTTTTGAACTGAACACTAAATCCTCCCTTTGACTTCCTGCTCTTGTCCGGACTCGTGTGATGTCGGGGATTGGCACACCTCAACCGCTGCAAACAATGCCAAGGTGAAAAGCGGCACTCCCAAAACGCTGGGTGGCATTTACGAAGCCGAGCTTCCATTTTTAGAAACTTCTTCAGAGGCTGAGACAACTTCCAGGTTCACGTTGCCCCTTTTTGCAAAAATGTTCCTCAGTGGGGTCAGGCGAGGACAGCTTGATCGGATTGATTCTTCCTTGCTTTCTCACATGTTCACCCAGCATCCTGAATTAAATGCATGTGGCTCTTTTGTGTTTTTGGAAGGTCACTTTGCTTTTTGAGCTGTGGTTATGATGAAAATGTAAATAACTACTCCGAATCTTATGTTACAAAGGCTTCTGGTTTATTTAATAATTGGCAATCCTCATTTTCTACTGTTGGTTAAAAACTCACCCTTTGTTTCTTGTAATCATTGGTCCTGTGATCAGTATTCCAGTAAATAAACAAAGACTCATACGGGAATTGAGAAAACAACAATTCCATGTAAATTTGTGTCATTTTAACGGCCCTCTGAGACCTCTGGTTGGCTTTTGGTGGTGTAAACATGCAAAACAGATAATTGTGATTAGATGCAGGTCTAAAAAAAATTTCAGTTGAACTTTTTTTTGTTTTGCTTCAGTTTATGATTACAACAACTGACAGGCTCACTATCAGTGCCAAAATAAAAGCTGTTGCTGGAGTGTTTTGCCTGAGGCACTACCTTGAATGAAATCAGAATGATGCCAACCATTACATTCCTCTGTCACTAGTTTGACTGATGACAGACAAAAAGGGATGAAGCAGTGTTGCACAGTGCAAGGTTTTTCTCATTTCAAGGCCTTTTTGAATGGAGCCCAGTGTCTTGAACTCTGAGGTCAACACCACTCCGCTTTGACCAGGAAAGCGTGAAATCTGGACAAGTACTCCCATATCGCCCATATCCTGCTATTGTCTAAACAGAGAGGCAGTTGTGGGATGTTTTTAATGTGCACAAGCTGTGTCTCTGAGATTTTCAAAGGAGGATGCAAGAAATTTAAGAAGGGATAGTGAAACTAAGATATGTTTTTCTCCAAGTTGTGTTTCCATTCTTGCACAGTTGGTTGGCTGGAAATCTGGACAATTTCCTTTTTTTTAACCTACATTATTTGTTCAAAGGGATACGGCAACATTTTGGGCATTAGCAGAAATTAGAGCATGTAAACTGTCACCTTAGTTTCCCTTATGTCTTTTACAAAAACCATCAACTGATTGTTTGTTTTTTTTTGTTGTTGTTCTTGTTTTTTTGTGTATTGTATAGTATTTAATCCAAGCTTAAGAAGAATCAGAAGCTGCAAGTAGGAACTTTACATCAGCAGCACTGTGACAGAAATATGGACCTTGTCATCCAACAGAAAACACATTTCTGTGCTGTAGCCAGTGGGACCAGATTCTATCATCAATGACGGTGATTGACATAACTGACAAAGAAGATGGTGCACAAACCCTGGCAGTCACAACAAGGGGAGAATTATGGATACTATGCCCTGTATCCCCGTTTAAAATAATTGGCCCCTGGGCACCTGGTTCTTTGGCATCTTCTGTGTAGAGTTTGCATGTTTAACTTGTACTGCCAGGTAGTCACTCCCACCGAGACCTACGTCTTAGGCTAATTGATAATGCTGTTTTGACTTTTGCCACGGAACAAAACTAATGCAGTGTGGCTTGAATTAGAAACCTGCTGGCCGTTCCTTTAGGAGCCTGCGACAATGTTAAGACGCTACTGCTATCTCAGCCATTTAGACTGCAACAGCTCAATGCATTTAGGCATGTACACATATTCAAGACAGCTTTAAGTTCAAAGCAGTCACCAGAACTGAGAAGAATGATGGTTTAAGTTACATAAATAAATAGTTGTTGGTGCCAGATGTGTTGAGCTGAGTGTTACAGAAACGCCTGAATTAAAAAAACAAAAACAAAGAAAATGTCCAGTGAGTGGCAGTTGTGCAGGTGAAAACCCCTTTTTTGATCCTAGAAGTCAGACAAGAATGACTAATCTGGGTCAAGATGATAGAAGGACATCAGTTAACTCAAACAACACGTTTCTACCAAGGTATACAGGAAACCAACCAAAATCTTTCTAGTTTTGATGAGTCTCCATTTCTGTTTTGATATCTAGACTGAAGAACAATAGGGTCAGAATTTCAATGACAATGAGGTCTCAGCTCAAATCGGAGTAGTGACCTTTCCTAGTGCACATTTGGGATGTGGTGGAGTTGAAGACTGTGTCTGGAATTGCAGTGGAAAAATCTACAGCATTAATAAAGTAATCATGTCAGTATGGATCAAGACCGAGGAATATTTCTAGAACCTTGTTGAAGAATTAAGGCAGTTATAAAGAAAAAAAAGTAAACCATTATAGCCCTCTTTTGTGATACAATATAACATCTGACAAAACAAAACAAAAAACTGCATCAACAAATTTAATGTTGCATCTTTTGCCAGAAGCAGACGGCAAAAAAATCTTCTGGGCTTCCTGCCTTGTTTGTCGGTCATAATGAGATCAGCCCAATTAGAAACATCAGTTAGAATAATGTGTGTTGTTGGACACAGGTGAAGAAACTAATATTAAGAAAAAGGCCACACAAACAAAGGGGAGAACATGGAAACTCCACACAGAAAGGCCCCAGCCAGGACTTAATTTATGTTATTCATTATTGAGGTGAATCAACATTTATCTCATCAATCCAGCTCTATTTCCAGCATTTCTATAGTAATTGAAGTATTTTAGGTCTTTGTCCTACCTACACGTTTACTGATCAAATCTCACCGGCCATTATACTGCACAGCATTCTTAGATAATTCCAAGCAACCACAACCTGTTATCAGTTAAAAACAAACAAAAAAAAGTTCCTGACTCCTGCAGCACACAGTTGATGTCCAAAACATCTGCACTAAAAAAAATCTCCTCCTATACAACCAATCTACAAGCACATGCACGTTTTATGTTCTGTTTCCCAGTGTACTATCAGCTTAAATATGCTACATCCATGCAGTGGAAAAGTTGGAACCAAACCAGGAGTGAAATCCAGTTGAGCAGTGCAGGAGCAGGAGAAACAAACCATTACCAGTGAACTTATGGAGCTGTTAGGCTGCAGCCTCAGATCGTCACGTGAGGTCTGTAGGCTTAACACCAAGACCAACAATGGCCAAACTCATGCCAGCAGGCTTTGCAACTCCGGATGCATCAATGCTCTTCACTTCATGTGCTACATTGTTCCCTGGATTTGTGCCACTAAATTTAGATTTTCGTTCCAGCGTTCATCTAGTACACTTATAAAATTGAGGTCTGTAGTCTGACCATGAACTTTCAGGAGGAGGTCTTAACAAATGCACATGAAGTAAAACATGCCATCCAGAGGTACCTGAAGCTGGAGTCAGTATATAATGACCTGAATATTCACTCCCTGAGCAGTAAGAGAGCAGTAATGGGATGTATGGTCGTGTTCACATCAATATGCTTTCAATTTAAGTGCTGTTTCATTTACAGCACAACCATAAAATATGACGCCTGTTCGTCTCATGAAGGAACTGAGCAGCAGAGACCTAATAAGTCCTAAATCAGCATGAAACCTGCTTCTGGGTATGTTTATAAACTTTATCTCCACTAATGTTGTGGTTTTAACTCAAATAGCTCTCTGACAAATCACTCTAAATTGATCCACCCACCTATATTCTATGTTTCACACCGTCTCTTTTGTCAGTCATCATCTTGTGGTGGTGCATCGTGCATCATGGTTACTTTTACCTTTCGAAAAGTCTTCCAGAGGAAGTTAACTCTCCAGCAGTGGGTATGGAAACCTGTGTTTTGGCTGTGGCTATCAGTCTGTCAGAAATGTGCTCAGTTTGCGGTTTGACCTTTTTAAATATGCCGACACCTCTTCTTCTTCTGTAGCTAAAGAAAGACAAAGGCTTTAAAGAGACGAGTGGGAAACCCAGTGCTCTAGAACAACCGCACGCTGACATAGTAGGTGTGTTTCTCTATCATATTGACACATTATGTCTTAGTAAAGTCACAGCAGCGATTAATCAATTAGTACTTAACAGATGGACGGTATGAAACATTTAAAGGTGAGATTGCACTTTGCATAAATGACTTAATAAGATATTTTACTACATTGTAAATTCCAGTTTGAAGCTGTTGATGTTTTTTGGCTACTGGAGGTGAAAATGTGACCAAAGGATTCTTCACCGAGCATCCCGACCAAGAAAAATGTAATGTCGGAACAATATTTTAATTTTACCTAAAGCACATAGAAAACACTGTGTCAACACAGTTCTGCCCAGCAGAGTTCAAACCACGGAAAGTACATATATTTTTACCCAAAAAGGTAATAAATCCACACCCAAAGGCTGACCTCTGGTCAGTGTATTGAAAATGTTGACTTTCATGCCGAGTTTCATCCATCTTTTATCTATTTTTGTTTTGTTTACCTGTCTAAACCTCTGTGTGTCTATAGAGACTGTTTCTGTTTAGTACCCTTGTTTAGGCGTCTCAGACTATACTTTTCTAACAATCCCAGAGAAACCTGAAAGAACAGTAATAATATAGAATCATTTCATTTACAAATGATGAAATAATGTTTTAATAAGATGTCTAAATACCAATGTGATGAATGTTAAATATACAATATTAGAACCATAATAATCTAAAAAACAACTATTTGCCTCGTGATTTGTATATGTTAGTCGAATATTGTTAGTTGTTCCTCCTCTGTTTTCCAGGCTGCTGTGCTACAGTGGGCAGAGTTGTTTTTCCCTCTTACTGGAAGATCACTGGATCAATCCCCAGTCCTTGTCATGTGCCATAGTGTCCATGAGCAGGACGTTGAACCCCACACTGCATCATTGTCTCAGTCACTCATGATGTGCATCAGAAATGAGGAAGGTTAAATGGTTATATTAGTATTAATTAGTATTAACTATCGTTACCTGGAGAACTATAAGTGTTATGTACATATGACTGATACAGAGTTAGTTGATGTACTACGTCTTTATAAACAGGTGTAGACAGCAGAGGTGTTCAGAGGGTGGGACTGCAGGTCAGGATGCAGTTCTGGAAGTTCTGACCTGCAAACATCTACAGAACAGAAAAAGACGGGGTTATAATGGACCCGTCTCCATCATGCGTCAGCACTGCTGTGTGAGTCCAAATACGTAAAACCGGTTTTCCATCAGCTGTGGTCCAGGTCAAAGCCTAAGAGGCTGAACCTGTACTAGGGCCAACCTTCTCCACTGTACCCGTGTTGCTTAACCTTGGTAGGATCCAACGACTTAGCAAAGTAACACTTCACACCACTAGATGGCGGTAATTCATCACTTTCACTGTTTGCGTTCCGCGCAACGAAATCAACAGGAACCTGAGATAGTTCCTGCCCTTCTGCTTGCTGTGGTTTATATATATATATATATATATATATATATATATATATATATATATATATATATATATATATATATATATATATATATAGTGGTAATGATTGAGAAAAGAAGACTTGTTGGAGACACCCCTACCGAAACTCGCACAAATGGAAATCCACCTAGTGGAGGGGGACTTGAGTGGAAGGATGACTTAACGAAACGCGAGACATAAACATTGTGTTTCAAGGTGCTTCTGACTCTGGACATCCTGTTGCCTGAACTTTGTGTTTGTTTTTTTCCATAAATGCAAGCCCCACTGTAAAAGTACAGTAATATTTCCCAACTACGGTTAATTTCGCTCTTCTAAAAGTCTTCCAAGGGAAGTTTGGCTCTCCGGTGGTGGGCATGGAAACCTGAGTTTTGGCCGTGGTTATCGGTCTGTTATAAATGTTCTCCATTTGTGGTTTGACCTTTTTAAATCCACCAACACCTCTTCTTTACCTACAGACAAAGAAAGGCCTTTCAAGAGAAAATGTGTGGGAAGCCTGATGTCACATAGTAGTTGTATTTTTGTATAACAATGAGATAATAATTGATTTCGTTGTTCTGGAAGTCAGCCGATGCTGGCTTCAGGCTGAACGGCTCAGGCTTGGAAAGTGTCTGAGAGGAGGTAAAGGTGGAGGAAGATGTGTATAAAGACCGGTCTGCAGTTGGTCTGAGAAACATAAATAGTTGACAATGGTTCTGCTGTGTGAGAGGAGAAAAGTGTGGGTGGAATAGGAGGTGGTTATTGGTTGGCAGAGGTATGGGAGGATAATGAAGTGAAGGAGGAGTGGTGGTGAAGGGAGGTGGCAGGGTCAGGAGGAAACCATGGAAATGCAGATTGAATCTTTTAATTCTATTGCCAGGCTCAGCTTTGATGTACATGAGGAAAAAAGAAAAAAGCATTTATACAGACTAACTTTCACTGTGCCTGTCTTCCCGCCACCCTCCTCCTGCCTTTCGTCCCCCACTGGTTCGCTTTTCTCTCTCCTTCGCCGTGTCTCTCTTCAACTGACAAAACAGACCATTGGACCCACTGAGAAGTCTCCTCACTCTTTTCTTCTCCTTCACCTTTAACCTTAGCAGCATTTCAGATTTTTCTGGGAAGTTCTGGGCTTCTCTCTGCTGGCCAAAAGAAAAAGTTACATTAAAACCATTCAAATAAAACTTGACAGATATTTTGAAGGTTTCCCAAGACTCTCTCAACCAGACAAAAACTTTTACAGTTAGTCCAAAAAATATCCACTGTCTGGTAGAAGCAGATCTGGCGGTAACCAAGGGGCTACATCAGCCTTGATCGTCTGATCCAAGCCAGGATGCGAGTCTAGTTCCAGTCCCTCAACCAGTCTTTGAGTCCAAAAGTAAGTCAATCTCAGTGTTAAAACTTCCAAATTGGCAGCGTACATGGACACGTTTACAGCCCAGTCCAAATAAAGTTTGGTCTCCATCCATGGCTAGATTTCACCTAACCGTATGGATGTGAATTTACATCAGATTTATACCATAATTATAAAACATCATATATGCATAATTAGGGACTGGATCTTTGTGGTTATTAAAGAGGCCAGCACTGGTGTGTATAACTTTAAGGTACAGATAAAACAATGAATCGTTGAATTGTTATTTCCAGTTAACAATACACAGAATATTGATTCTAATAAATTGTTCAAATCGACATGTCTTTTTTATTTTCTCTTTACAACTCTCTTGACACAATTTGCTGAGCTCTAAATGAAATGTCTGCAGCATGCTTTGTTGAAGATCCTGCAGGGATACGTTACAACATCTCCATTTTCATCTGTGTTTTCACAGTCATGTTCACAGCAGTTGGTTTTTAGGGGATGGAGACAGCCTCATGACTGGACTCCTCCCTCCTTTTCCACTGGGTTTGGGCTCTTCTGAGCTCAGAGTTGCAGATTCACGGTTTCCATGTAATAGGAAGTGAAAATGCAGCATGGTGTGAAAACGGTTGGAGATAAAGATTGGAGCGCTGGGTAATTATATTCCAAATCTGTGACATCAAAGTACCTTTTACGAATGTGAACGGCTCACAGGATGACTTTGTCATCAGTGAGATTTCACTTCACTGTCTCATCTGGACATCATCAACATGCCTCTGGATTAATTTGGAGAAACCAAACCAATCAGAATCACGAGGATTGTTCAGCGCGGCCGCGATCGAATCCAGTGACCGAGAGGCGGTTGTGGCGCAACTCAGCCACGTTTAAAGTGACACCAAGCAGCCAGCATCATTGAGCTTTAACGTCTATGACTTCTGAGAGTTTTAGATGCTTAGACTTAAAACAACGTCAAACTGGGAATCGAAACATGCCAAAGTTAGAATGAAATTCAAACTCGTGCTGTAAATGTTTTCTTTGGCGTTTGTGAAGAACTTCAGTAAAAGATTATTTCAGGAAATGGTTTCACATTTGTCGTTTTTTAAGGAAAGAATAATCAACCAGGGCATTTTTTAATGTAACAACCTGTTGCTTGTTGTTCTCAGCTCATCATAACAACATGAATGTGTTATTTGAACCGGCCCAAGTTGCCGAGCCCAAACAGGGTTGGGGTCCTGACTGTTTTCTATCTCCACTGTCTTGATTTTTTTTTTTTTGTTTATATTCAGACCTTTATGAGACGGATTCAAGGAGCATCAGTCGAGGCAGTTTACTATGTTGTGCTCTTCTGTCTCCAGCCAAAAATGCTTTTGAACATCTTTTTTTTCGCCTTGGAAGCCTTGGTTCTTGGCTTTCACAGCGGCGTTCCTTTCAGATGTACCACCCACCTGGACATCCATGGCAACAGCACTCCCCGCTTCTCCCCACATCACAATAACTACTCACTGATGCTTGGTGAAAAACTTAAGGCCTTGACTCTGCTTCGGTGCTCACCTTATCTCGATCCAACTGAGCATTCGCTGGATGCACTGGAGTGAGAAGTGAACCCACAAATGGACCCGCACTAAAAAAGTGAAGCATCTGCGGCCAACGTCTCGGTGCCAGAGCGTATAACAACCCCAGTGGTCTCGCGTCCAGCGCTGATGCGCTACAGCTGTTTTGACCTACATAATATCAGGCGTGTGGTTTTAATCTGGCGGCCGATCGATGTGTGCCTCACTACAAACGTAAACCCCTCATGCCCTTAAGAACTGCTTAATCCCAGCTGACTATAAAACCTTGTATTGTTGATGGACATTATGCTGTAACACCACACACACGCAGCCCTCCTCCTCAGTTCCTGGTTCTTTCCCTCCTCCTCATCCAACTCACCCTTTGGCCTCTCCTTTCACCGCAGACCTGCATTTAAGATTAAGTCAAAGAGAAGTACAGGCACAAAAACAAACGATGAAGTTTCGGTTTTTAGGTGGTCTGGAGGCATGTTGAAACACAGATAGAAGCAAAAGCTGATTGATTAGTGAACCATGAACAAAAAATGGTCGGCTAATTAAATCTTTTTCTTTTTTTTACTGCCCTTCTGAGGAGAAACTAATCTGATGGTGGGTGGGAGCTGCCCTGTCCTTTCAAAAAGGAGTTTTCAAAAACCTTTCTTTTCTCGTTTCATTCGTTCTACTTCTCGGCCCACCCCTGATTTTCTTTGCCCACAGTGAATATTTTTTTCGCTGTGGTTGATGGAAGATTGAGAGTTGGAGAATGCAGAGCCTCATTACTGGAATAAAGTCTGAGCAAAGATGTGAAGAGAAAGAAGGAAAGGGAGGGGGACAAAACTAAATCACTCAGCAATGAGCAGGATTTAAAGCAGGGGAGAAATGCGAGGGGTTTTATCTTACATTTGAATGTGTGAATACAGTGGGTGGTGGGCGTGAGGGGGAGAGGCGAGGGGTGGAATAACAAAAAGAGAGAGGGAACAGCGTCGTAAAAGAAGCAGTTAGTGGCCAGTCTCATGTAAGAAGGACACGCTGAGGCCGAGTTCTTGTCTTCATCACGAAGCAGAAGGATGGGGGGGGGGGGGGGGGGGGGGGGGGGGGGGGCAGGGAAGCCAGCGATCTGAGATCAGATGTTTCCTCCTGATAACAAGCAGCTAGGAAGATTACTTCCAGACACAGACTGGGCTTTTGTTGGCCGCGAGGGCAGAGGTGGACGTCCACGTGCCCCGGCCCCGGCCCCGGCCCCGGCCCCGGCCCCGGCCCCGGCCCCGGCCCCGGCCCCGGCCCCGGCCCCGGCCCCGGCCCCGGCCCCGGCCTCCAGATCCTCCAGATAGCTCCTCCACCACTTTTTCCACCTTTTTAGCAGGAACATCTTAGCTGGCAGGACGGCTTGGGCCCATTAGGCCCTGTTAAGCCCAAATGTCATTTTGTTAAACTGGATGATGGAAACCACAGTATTTTATGGCACTGTGGTGGTAAACAAAAACAATGCTGCGGCATTTTAACGGTGGGAAAGGAGACTGCTGTAAGGTCCCCCACTCTTACTTACCTTCATATACCTCCTGGTTTAACTTGTACGTGCTTTTTTCTTATTTATGGTAAACGTACATGTGTTTAACTCTTTGTTTTGTTTGAGGGATTTTATCTTAATAAATCCAATGCACGTCCTACTCAAACCAACTGGAGGTAGTTGATCACTCAACTTTTTTTTTTTTTGTAAAAGACATAGTGATGCCAACCTTGACGCTGCTGCAGTTTTGCATCTGATAAAGCATGTTTTCGATGTGGGATCTTTGTGAAAACAAATGTGTGTGCGTAGAAATGTGTCAATCTGCCTGTAAATGCCAGTTATACAATTAATCATTGTAAGTGAAAGCATGTGTAAACAAAACACGTTTCAAACTTTAAAGACAGCTGCTCATGCACCTGCACAGCAAAGAAGAAGTCACCACCTGGAGTGAAGTAAGCAAACAGGTAGGAGCCTCCCCCTCCCATTGCAAAAGAACTGCAATGATTAATATGTTTGAGCAGGCAACAAGTTGTAGAAGTATTCATGATGCAGTGGCAAGTTTCTTATTCATTAAGCAGTGAGATGTGTTTGTGGAAAAGACGTTAGTCCGTTTGAGAAGACTCAAGTTGTCGGGCTTCATTAAAAACACAAATGTGTTCAGAGCTGTCCAAACACATCATTAAAACCTGGAAAGATGGACGTGAACCATCATGCCTGAGGCGGAAATGTGGTCAGAGAACAATTCTGAATGATCTCGATCAGAGATAACTTGAAAAACTTGGTGAAATGTTGCCAAAGAAAATCAACAGGCGAGCTCAAAGGAATGTTTATTCGTGAATGTTGGAGCGCTTCCACACAGGCGGTGTGACAAGGACTGAAGCATCCGCATAAATTAATCCGGTGGATTCCAGGATGTTAATGCTGGGTTTCACACGGCTCAGATTGTGTGGTTGAGGGTACGACAGACATCCTTTACACTTATAGATTGACCACCAGAGTCCAGACTTCAACCACAAAGAGAGTTTTTGGGACCTGCTACACAAAACTTTGCACCAGGTGTCGACTCCCATCATCAATAATAATAATTAACCCTTTAATACTGAGTTATGAAATAATGCACAGAATTTTTTAGAATGTATTCATTGTACACAACTATTTTTATTGTTTTGATTAAATAGGGGTTTGGGGGTCAGATGCCTCAGAAATGTTGCATGAAATCTCTCCCATCTGGCATTAAGGGGTTAACAACAATCTAGATGCAAAAACAACTTGACAGTGCAAGAACTTATCAAAATGATGTCATGACAAATGTAATCAGAGTTATAGGCCGATAAAAAATAAATGAGTGACTTTTATGGATTGTAATATAAGACTGCGTCTGGATTAAATATGTGTCCTAGTTCCAGACGTTTACAATCGGATGTTTTGGAAGCAGTTTGAATGCATGTTCTCATTTCTTCAAAGTTTAAATCTCATTTTAGTGTGAATATGTTCTATCAGATGTGTCTCCGTTTAAAAAAAAGAACTGTAGCTCAAAGAATAACAAACTGCTAAGTTTAAACTAAATAGGCTTTTTAGAATAAAAAAGAAAATAAGCATGAACAGAAAGGAAGCAGACACAGGTAGAGTGTGAAGGAATCGAAGGAAAGGGAAGAGTTAAGTCCATTTCCTGAGTATAAATTAAAAGCGTCTTGTAATCACATTGCAGGAATGCAGTCAGTGTACACTGTTAAACACTCCCTAAGCTCTGGCTCTACTTCACTCTCTCAGCACTGCATACAAAAGACTCTTTGTTCCCTCTGCTCTTGAAAAGCACTGCCCAGCTCCCCCCTCCTCCCCTCATCTCACCCTCCATCTCTGCTCCATCATGCTGCTTCTGTCATTCTCCCCCGTCCCCGCGCTATCTGCTTCTTTCATTCACAGACTTGTTTTTGGCCATCACACACACACCCACACACACGCACGCACACACGCACACACACACAAACATCTTCAGCTGCCTCACACTGCTGACTTTTGACATGTCATATGTGTGTTATCTCGATATAAAAGCATCAATTCTAAATAATAATCATCCATCCGTGGTCAAGTCCGCAGTGCTGTCAAAACAACAACAACAACAACAACAACAACAACAAAACGGGATTTCTCGGAGCGCACTCCCCTCGACATCATTTGCTCTGCCCCAACCAGCAGCTTCATTTGGTTAACCGCACATTTACGGTATGAAACTGGAATGGGGTGTGGAGGAAAGGGGTTTATGGAGGGGCGGGGGCCCTGGTCTCGCTCTCATTTCATCTCTCCCGGACTTGAAACATTTACACACCAGTTTGACCCACAACGCAGGCTGACGGCAAGAACCGCCGCGCACACCTGGCAGGATGGGAGCCTTTGGGCGTGTGAAGCTGGGATTTCGTTTGGCAATCGGGTCATACGTGACAAGCTGATACAATGACTCTGTCGAAACACGTCCTGGGAGGAGCCCTCGCAGGCTCCGCCTCCCCACAAACCTTGTGGCCTTCACCTGTTGATTGATTCTTCTATTATGTCAAAATAAAGGAAGCACACACACACACACACACACAGACACAGACACACACACAGACACACGCACACACACACACACACACACGCACACACACACACACACGCTTGTGCAGATTCAGTCAGTCAGAAGGACCGTTTATAACTTAAATAAACAATTGAAGCCTGAATTCATTATTTAATCCTCTACACTTTCATCAGCTTGTAGATAAGCAGAAAAAGCAGCTGGTGGTTTGGGGGCTGCCTTTAACTTCCTGCCACACTAATAAATGTATATATATATATATATATATATATATATATATATATATATGTACATTTATTAAGTATACCAGATGTTCCAAATAAAGTTGTCAGTGACTGTATGTTGTAAAGCGCTTTTAACTGCTCATAGGCATTGCTCTATATAAATAAACCTGCCTTTCCTGAAAAGCTTAACTTTAGTGACTTAATGGCGATGAGTTGATGACACAGTTATAGTCTACAAATAAATACGCAGCCGCACATAATGACTGTTTTCAGAAACATTCCTCCTTTCATTTACAGTCATTTCATAAAAACAGCTTTTACTCCAACTTAAGGGGGAGTAGTGTAGATTCGTGAATGAATAAAATTAATAATAATAATAATAATAAAAAAGCCCTTCAGTGGAGTTTTCCAGTACATTTTGGGATTAAGGTAGAAATAAAAGCATGTAACTAATTAATTTGAAATGCAGAACTAATGTGTAAAAGTTTATTTCCCTCCAGTCTGCTGAAATGTTGTGCAACTGCTTAAAGATTAAACCTTTTGCAGACGTAAAGTTGTAATTACTAATGTACTTACAACTGTGCAAGCATGACGTAACAGTGAACTGCAGTCCACAGGGGGGAGTTTTGTTTGGTTTGTTTTGTCAGTTTTAACGTTAGTTTCTGGTTCTGAGCTGCACAAACCATTGGCACCACACATTTGGCGGCACGCACAAATACCTGCAGCGGGATTTTTATCTCTGAATGATGTCAGAGACACACCTGAACGAGAGAGAGAAAGAGATACCTGGAAATACTGCAGATGACACAGCTCAAAGAGCAGAATCACTAATAAAGTTTATTCTTCGAGAACTTCTGCTGAATTGTTTCAGACAAAAGTTCAATTGTACGGTTTTCTTTCCTTTTTGGTAAAGGCGGCCGTATTGTATGACTGTACGAATCCAGTCCTGCTTGTTTGGTGGCCAGTAAAGCAATCATTGTGCTCTTTTTCATGAGCGTGAGCGTGTCTGGTCCCGCCGCTCTGAGAGGACCTGAGGCGTGAAGTGCAATCACGTCCATCAACTCTTATCAAACCTGTCACAGGGTGTCTGATGTAAGAGCGGCTTGCACAATCACCTCGTGACAGGGGAGCGTTTAACTCCACTGTTTATGATTATAAGGTTGCTTTTGAAGATTCCTGTCACTAGTTTCTACACCTCCTAGTCTCATAAACAATCTTTCCCCTGCTGATAAACGCATTTCCTAAATAGATGTTCCTGCCGCTGTGACTCTGCTCTTTCTAAAGTCTAAACCTCTGAATACATTTCTAATTGCAGCTACTCGTATTCAGAGGCAACCTTGAACATGTATTATCTTTAAACCTCCCCAGAAACAGAGAGACAGCAAACAATATCACTGAACGTAGGCCTACAAACACATGATGTTTCAATCATTTTTCTGTTTTATCTCGACTGCAGGAAAGTCACACCACAGAAACTCCTCAGACGATTAAGTGTTGTGCCAGCTGTTTGTTTGTTTTTCCTCTCATGGATCAACTTTCCCTTTTTTTAAATAAGGAAGTGACATCTTCATTTCTTGTGACAGCTGAAAATCTTCATCTAATGAGGAAAGTTTTGCACCAGCGGCGCAATGCTGAAGCTCTTTAATTCAATTGGTAGATGTGATCCTGTGTCGCACAAGTGATTCATCTTGTGATGGTTGTGGGCAATTCTTCATTTAATTGTTCCGATAAGAGGAATCCAAACATGAAAACACTCCTTTGTACTTTCGTGCTCCTTTGACCCAGTTTCCTAAGAAGCCTCTAATGCGAATTATCTTCTTCGTGACTGCTGCAATTTATTGCATTCCTGTTCAAGCCGAGGACTCCAGGTAGAATAAAATCAGTCCACAAGGTGAAATCGTTGCATCTTTCTATTTCAGACCTGATTTATAGGTTACATTGAATACTTTTACAGATGGCTCCTGGAATATATTTTAACCCATGTGTTTTAAAACTTAGTTGTAATCCTCAGAGATCTTCAGGCCCGCTTACATGGAGTTAACGATACTGGAATGAGGTGGCTTCGCTCCTGAGGGGGTTTTCATGTGCGTTAAGTTCAACATTGGTGATCTTTGACCCACAGACTTGTGCCTTGAAGAAAACTGTTTCAGCGGCTGAGCGGGTGGAGAGCTGCAGAATTAAGAATGAAGTTACGTTGTTCATACAATTGGATTTATGCCATGTATTTTTAGTTTGATGTACTTTTTATATTAAAAACATAATAAATATACTCTGATGGCAGTTGGTAATTAGTATTTGACCAGTAAGTATAACCTGATGACTAACAACATATAATAGTTTTCACCATGTCATCATTTTCTTGAAAAGTATATTGACATATGTAGGCAATACTAAGTACCCCCTGATTCAGTAGCATGTAGATCTACCTTTAGCAGTCTTAACTTTTTTTTTTCTTTTTTTTTTTTTTTTAAATCTATGGTTTTGTAGATTTGGTGATTGTAGATCATTGACCTTGATCATTGACAGTCACAGAAAACATCTGTAACACCTTGACAGAAGTCTGTTCAGCACTACTTTGAGCTGTCATCTGCATTGTGTCGCAGGAGTCGGTTGTGGCACCTCTGGCTCATTTGCAGATGTGATTGGAGGGTGCTGCTCCATCACTGGCAGAATGCAACGTCGGTGGCGTCTATACCCTCTTCTTTCCACCATATATGATCGTGGCTCTCAACTCCCTGACTTTACCACACCAATTTTGTCATGTCCTTTTTCTTTTGGAGTCTTACTACTTGGTTTGGTGTCGAGGGAGCAAGTGGCTTTCTGGTTTCGTCATAGCTGTCTTTCTTTGTGAGCTGGGCCTTGACACTGGCTGCTGCTTTTGCTGCTGGTTTAAGTAGGTCTCTGCAGATGGGCAGGACTGTACGAGTCCGTCTAGATTGCAGGCTGACGTAGAAAACTGTTCCATCTCTCTTAGTTGTCTCCAGTAGTTTTTTTGCACTCCTCACAGCACTTTCACTGAGCCCGCTGGACTGTGTGTACTACGGACTGCTTGTCACAAAGTCCTAGGATGCGGCAAAATCGTGTATTGAATGCCATTCTCCGAGTGCAGCCTCTGTGGAATGCTGTGGACAGAGAAGTGTCCTTTCAGCTTGTTGATCACGAAAGGAGAAGATAAACTGCTGAGCCGGTCGATCTCAAACCATCTCGAGTGGGAGTCCACAAGCACAAGATAATGACGGTTATTCTATTCAAAGATGTCTGAAGCAACAACAGACCAGGGCAGGTCAGGGACTGCTTGTAATTTTAGTGGTTCCTTTTGTTGGTGAGGTTTCAGACTATTACAGACACTGCACGCAGTAGCCTCGAAGTCATCACATGATGATGTCCAGAACACTCTCTCTCGCCCTTTGTTTTGAAGACTCCCCACCCAGCTAAACCGGCATTGCCTTAAACTCCTGCTTTTCTTCTTGCAGGGGACGGACATCACACCTGGATGCACGGGAAAGGGTGTCGGCCAGGTAGTCGTTTCCCCTTTCTGTTGACAAACGTCAGGTTGAATTTCTGCAGCCTTAACATCATGCACTGCAAGCGTGCTGGGACAGTGTGAAAAGGATCGTTGTGAATCGTGACCAAAGACTGGTGGTCTGTTTCTGTCACTATGAACTCGCCATAGATGTAGTCGTAAACTGTGTAGCGGGCTAAAACAACTGCACGTAACTCCTCTGTCTCATCTCAGTTTGACTCAGTCTGCGAGATGCGTACGCCACTGCTTGGCCATCTTGAAGGCAAGCTTCTCCTAGACCATGCTGGGAAGCGTCACAGGTGAGAGTCACTAGTTTTTGCAATTCTTTAAAATTAAAGCACAGGTGGGCTTGTGGCACATGTTCTGAGCTTATCAACAGCATCCTGTTGATGCTGCATCCAGATTCAAACAACATCCTTGTGCAGCTACTGACGTAGTGGTGTTGACAGTTCATTCAGGTTTGGAGGAATTTGCCAAGATAGTTAATCATCCCTAGGAAACACTGTAGAGCTGCTTTGTCCTCTGGAAGTGGCATTTCTTTGATAAGTGCGACCTCGGATGTGTTTAGTTGGCTCCGCTTTCAGGCCTGCGCTTGTGAACAAATGTCCCACATAGCTCACCTCTTTTTTGGGTTGAGCCCGAGTCTTACCTGCCTGGCTCGATCCAGCACTCTTTCCAGGTTGATCCATTCGATCCTCCTTGATTCTCTGGCCTGTTTCAGATTGATGGACTTCTTTGCTGTATGAGACCAGCCTCATCCTTAGGCTGTCTACCAAGCCTAAGATGGATTGTACGTCGTCCTTCACTACATGAAACTGCAGGTCATATAGCTGTTTACCCATCTGCATTTTATTGTCACTATATGGGCACTGATGGGCTTGATTGTTGCTCCCCCAAAAGCTACAAGTTTAACCTGCTTGTGTGGTGCAAGCGAAATTTTCAGTGTGTCTTTTGACGTTAAATGTGCTGAGCGAGATGACGCTGCATTTGTATCAGCCTTCATCTTGAGCAGTTTGCTGTTGACACTTATTGTGCAATGTCCTTCCTTTTTGTGACTTTTGTCTTCGGCCTGCAGAGAATTTATGTCACTGTCTTCATGTAATGACAAGCCTTCAATGGTGAATTTTGTCATCACCACCCATGTTTGTTTCCATTCGGGCCTGATGAACTTGTCTGCCTGGTTTTCTCACTTTAGCAGATCTGCATTAGTTCTTGAAGTGATTCTGCGTGTTAAAGTAGTGACATTGTCGACTGAAATCTGGACACTGTTCACGTTTGGCGAGATGCGTGCCCCCATGATTCTTGATGATTCATGATAATCTTGACCCGGAGTCAAGATTAGCGTTGACCAATCTATTCTCTACAGTACTGGCCTGCAGCTGGCCTGCAGCTTCTGAGAAGCAGTTCTAGGATCTTTTTGTACTTCTCTGAGCATTGCATTCTGGGGTTTGCAGTGAAGATAGTGAAGAGTCTTTCTCACTGTAGAAGAACTGTTGGAAACTGTTTTAAAACCTTCTTTAAACTGATGTGCAGCAACAGGTTGTTTCTTGTGTCTTTCCCTCCTGGCATTGTGTATCTTTGTCTGCTGATGGTTATGAGCAGAAAACCTCCAAAATGTTTGCTTTATAGAGGCCTGCATGGCTTAGCAGCACCTGGCTGCAACTTACCCCCTTTAATCCTCCTGGAAGCAGTATGGGGTACTTAGTTTTGCCCACATGATTTCCTTTTTCTTTTCTATTTGGCTTCAGCTTTGTTAAATAAATAATACCATGGTTACAGAGGTAATTCGATGAAGTTAATCTGCGGTTGTATTAACCAGTTACTGAGCCCCTTAAAATCAGATGTTTTTTATTCTTTTTTTTTTCACACACACAAAAGAAAAAAAACAGCATAGCATTAAAACAGTCTGAACATACTTTTACACGTGCTTTTTATGACACATTCCTTTTCTGTGTAAAGTACTGGTACTGTTTCAGAAGATGTTATATAAAGATTATTTAACAGTATTATTCTCTGAGAATAACACAGAAGAGCCCAGTTTCAAGCAGCAACACGTTCACCCTTTCTGGCAAATCTGTTTCAGTCTCTGCAGACTTACAAAAACACACACACACACACACACACAGACATGAGCACACACAGGCAGGAGCTGTTCCCTGTCTGCCCATCATGAGCCCAGATGTTGGCCTGTAGCAGCCTGTCTGTAACCAAACCATCTTTATGGGGCGAGAGAAATAGCTGAGGGTGTATATGCACTGCAGGCAGGGCCGGGCCCATCCCAGCCGCAGCCAGGCAGCTCCGGTGTCTTTGATGGCAGCTCCACGGATCAGATGAGTGAAAGGAGACACTGATATGAGCTGCTGTCGTGGAGAACACCCCACAGGCTCCAAGGTTCAAACCACAGTCACTTCCTTTCGTACGGCCTCAGAGAAGAGATCGCTGACAAATATGCGATGGAGAACATAGAGTATAACGAATATGTACAGCAACATTAGCCTGTCAAGCTTTGGAGTATTAATGCACTTTTCTTTGCAGACTTGACTCACTTCCCAAACGCTGATCCTAATTTTTGTCATAGCAGCTCACACACATGCGTTCTGTTTGCATCTGCATGTTTACACCTCCCACAACAGAGCTGATGTTAAACTGTATAGCATCTGTTTATCTTTTCTGGCATCGTCTTCTGACTTCTCCCTCTTGTGTGTTGCTTGTTTTCTACAGAGGGTGTTTGTTTTTAGACCAGCTGATTTTGCAGCCATAAAACAGAAAAGAAGTCAACTAAAGTTTATTTGTACAGCACATTTCAGCAACAAGGCAATTAAAGTAATGAAAACATGAAAAGTAAAAAGAAAAAAATGAAAAAAAAATGGTTACAATGCAGTGGCATGATAAAGAACTGAAATTATTATGATTTAAATCTAAATTCAGAATGTTTAAATAATCCAGTCAAAGGCAGCTGGAAACAAATGCGTTGATAACCTTGATTTACTGAGGGTTTCAACATTCCTGCGGTTTTCTGGAAGTTTGTTCCAGATCTGTGGAGCATAAAAGCTGAATGCTGCTTCTCCATGTTTGGTTCTGATTGTGGGGACACAGAGGAGACCTGAACCAGGAGACCTGAACCAGGAGACCTGAACCAGGAGACCCGAGAGGTCTGGATGCTTGATGTGGCAACAACAAGTCTCTGACGTCTTTTGTTTCTAAGCCATTCAGTGATTTATAAACTAACATAAGTATTTTCTATTCTCTGAGGTTCAGGGACCTCAGTACTGTAGGTACGACACTGCTGGGCCGCTTGGAGGGGGAAAACACTCAGACTCGCAGATATTGTTTTATACAGAGAGAACATTTCATCTTCAGCAGAAGAAGTCTAAATGCAACCTGTGGAGAACGTGTCTGTCATCATATCAGTGTTTGTACACAGAAAACTACTATAATGTCATCTAAATGGTGCACAATGCTAGAAAATGTGGGTAATCTCAAATCATCTGTGAACATTAAGTCGCTGATGTTGGTGTCTTTTGCTCTTTTTCATCCCAGTTCAGCGTGTCTGACCGTGCCTTCCTGTCCCATCAAGAACTTTTTGTTGCATCAACTTTTGGCTCCTGTGAAATAAAGGGTGACAAATGTTAAACAAAGCACAGACTTGCATATTATAGCCCTTTCACTGGTCAGTCGCTGTATGACCTCTGATCCTATGAACTGATGATCCTTCTGAGCTGTCGCCACACGTGGATGCTGCAAAAGAGGCTGCAGAGGAAAAAAAACATCACTTATGTTTCTTACTTCTCTACATACCATCCATAAAACACTGGGTACATTAAATGGGGGGGGGGGTCATTTCTCTAGGGTCAGTGTGTGCCCTTTTTTCCTTTGAGCCACAGTTTGTTAATGTCTTAATGAAATACCTGTGGCATGCTTTGATAAAAACAATCACAGACACAATCACCTAATCTCTTGCAACTAAAGTCACATTTCTTTTCATAACAGCTGGTTCAAGTGGGGCGACACGCCACTCAACCCTCCTCCTTTGTGGGTTGTGCCTTTTTTGAGACCTGACTTCCAGATTTAAGACACAAATTGCACTCAGTAACCCTTAACATGTATTTGTAATTATGAAACACCAACGCACATCAAAGTGATAGAAACATACATGACTGGCAGTTTTGTTTCTTCTTCTGCAATTTGGTCATAAACCGTTGGCACCAGTCCATCAGACAGACACAGTATTGCCACATTTCCTGTGTTGAATTGGCTCAGACTGGAAAACAAAAACACCAGTCTGCGAACGGGAATGCTGACTTACGGCCACTTTTCGAGATGGCGTTGTATTTATTCCACCAAACACTGAGCTTCGGTGCTGACCCTTTCTTCTCCTCTGAATTTTGTTCATATACCGAGATATTCATGGTAAGAGGTTACTTTACAAATACTGCTAGAATGTCATCACTTCTCTCTGTTGCAGTGCAGATGAATGCAGGAGGACTTTAAGTTGAAGTTGGGTGGCGAGCACAGGTGGAGATAAAGATGGAACGGCAGGATTGTTGTACTCTGAGCTCTGTACTCTGGGCCGGTGCCGTAGCAATCCCTCGCAAGTCTGAATGACCTACTTTTTCAACCTGGCAGAAACCTCCTACACCCAAATATAAGTTTTTAAACAGAACGAGAAGTTATTCTTTGTCCTTTTTATAATATGCCCCCTTTAAGAAAGTTCAATGAAACTTTTTCTCTCAAGAATATACATAAAAGAGAAAAAAGGAGTAACATAAACAGTCCCGTTGAATGGTGTTGCTCACGCTGTAAACGTCTGGTTACACCAAGCACGAGGGTTTGTGTTTTCACACCTACAGGTGAGCGCGTTGCGTGCGTCAGAATCAGCTCATGCGTGAGCGTTCGCACATTCAGACGGCTTCATGTGCAGAACGGAGGAAATCTAAGATAAAGAGCAGAGCATATAAAAATGCCAAACTCTTGTGCATCCCTTTGGACATCATTGAGTCTCAGCAAGCCCGCGGAGCCCCCTCCCCCCGGGGTAAGGAGTCAGAGGTCGCAGAGGTTATGCCTGATCCTCACAATCCCCCCCTGGAGGGGCAGACACAACATAACATAACTCTATTTATGACTATTTATAACTCTCTTTGCAAGAATTACTGCACTTCTGTGGAACGCGCTGGCTGCAGGAGGCTGTTTGCTTACGGAGAATGTG
Organism: Xenentodon cancila; assembly: GCA_014839995.1. NCBI lineage: Eukaryota > Metazoa > Chordata > Actinopteri > Beloniformes > Belonidae > Xenentodon > Xenentodon cancila. The sequence goes on along the minus strand of CM026210.1, from coordinate 4,501,605 downwards.
GGGCTGTGAGATGTGTTTTCTGTGTGTGTGTCCCTAATGACAGATAATAGTAGTTTTTAGTTTGGCAGTGTGTTTTGTGAGTGATTACACCTTTGTGTGCTCATTTGGGTGTGTGTGTGTGTGTGTGTGTGTGTGTGTGTGTGTGTGTGTGAGTGTGTGTGTGTGTGTGTGTGACTGTGTGGAAAGAGAGAGAAATGGAACTAGAGAAGTTTGTGGTGTGATAAAGTGACTGTCTAATTGCAGAGAGGCTCACTGTGTGGCATGTCGGATTGCTCTTCCCCTGTGGCCCAAAGCCGTCTGCAGAGAAAACGCACGAGTACGTGTGAGAGCCGCACATGTGCGTGTCAAACCGACGGGTTTCAACTGCCTGCTTCAGGTCTTGGCAGGTTGCCTGAGCGCCAGGGACCCAGTCAACCATATATCAAGCTCAGTCAAAAAGGAAGATTTAAAAACAAAAAAAAAAAAAAAGAAAAAACACTAAACATCTTTACCTTTATGTGGCTCTCTAACTGCTATGGTCCATTACAGCACATGTGTGTGGAAATAGTGTGTGTGTGAAAGGGGTGTTTTAGAGAGAGATGTAGCGATGGAGAAAAAACGGCGGTGAGTCCACGCTCACTGCGTCACAATGACTCGCATTGTTCTGCTGCTATAATCAGAGCGGACATGGAACTTGGCTTGGAGAACAAGAGGTCTCTGCGGCTCTGCACACAGCTGCTGGAACTCAGATTCACACCAAACCGTGGGCCGGGGAGCCAACGCAGGGGGTGGAGGTGGCGTGGGAGGCGGAGGACTGTCTGGATTTTCTGTCTCTTTTGTTTTACCTATGGGGTAGCACTTTGGCGCTTTTAAGCGCAGGTTTGAGTCATTTCGGCCAGTGAGAAACCCTGAACATTAGAGGTGAACGAAAGTTCAATTTTGGTTTTAGAAGTGTTGAAAACATCTTTCTAGAAACAAGTCATGGGCCTCTGTCACTAAAGTTATTTCCGAGCGAACCAGCTCCTACATGAGCCGCTCATATCTGAATGCACTGACTAATAAAGCGGATGCTCTTGGTGTTAAATCCTCGTCCTGAGAGGCTGCAGCCCAAATACAAGAGCGGTTGGTGGATCAATCAGTTCATGATTAATCCAGAACGGCTCCTGATGTTGCAGCCATGATATGGATACAAGAGAAATCATGTGGCTTGTACTATGAAGTGCTTTGACTGTCCTGAAAAGTACTATGAATCCATGCAGCTGATTAATATTCACTCATTAGACTGAACCGCAACGCTGCGCCGAACATGTTGGAACTGAAACTCATCTACTTTAGCTACTTTGCTTTTTATTTATCTGTCTGTTATGTAAGTTATGTGAAAGTAGTTTCATATCCAAACTAGCCCTCAACATATTCTTCAAATTAAAATATCAGTTTCAAGCAGAGACGAGGTCTGTCAAGCTTTGACGGTCTCATCTCACATCCAAAGTCGCCTTGGAGTCTTGTCCCGGTCGTGCCGCACCACAGCTGGTTTTACGGCGCAATGTCGCACAACGCCAACCGTGGAACTAGTTCTCAGAGGCACAGAGGACATCATTGCAGACATGAAGAAGACGCTCAACCAACTAATGGCAGAGAACAAAAACAAGAGAGACCGAGCAAGAAGCAAAACAAAAAGTAAACGTTAGTGTAAATGTACCGCCACAATCGTGCCGCTTTAAAGGTAGGGTAAGTGATTCTACATGATTTCTAACAAAGAACACTTTTTGTCAGATCTAGTGAATATCTCTTCACTAAAAGCGGGTCATCATGTGAGTACACTAAAATAAAATTTAAAAGGTGGCTTTAAATCATAGCCCTGGAAACAAACAGAAAGGGAGCTACCCGCCTCCTAAACCAGGGAGGAGGCTAGTAGAGAGTTCAGAGAGTTCACAATGGAGTGTATTTTTAAGGGGACACATATAGGGGGGATATATATATATATATATATATATATATATTCAGAGTAAAAATGTATCATGATGCCAAAGCTTTTGAAGAGCAGGAGAACATTTGTAACTGTTTCTGTTCATCTTTAGGATATGCTTGGCTAATCACCTAAAACAAGTAACTTTTTTTTTTTACATGCATTTTGCTGTGTTGCAAATCCTTTTGTAGTGTAAAACTGCAGTTACACACTTCAACTTTGATTTAAAAAAAAAAAAAAGAGAATGTGGAACTAAAAGCATTGTTTTCCAAACAAAAGAGCCTTCTTGTTTTCCATCCTACAATCAAGCCGCTACAACAAACTCTCTGCAAACGGCCCTTTATGTTTCTTTATTTTATGATACTGATGTCTGCTGTTTGTTTAATGCTGCTTGAGGATCTGAAACCTGCAGAAACAGTTCAAATGTTGTATTTTTGAGGGCTGCTTCTTTCACCACAGCTATAGTTGTTTTGTTATTCTGACTTCCTTTATCACTACTGTTTCCTGTTTCCTTGGGTAAAACAAAAGTTGTTCAAATAAGCATGATGAAGCTTTAGTGATTAGTTCCCTCTTTTCTAGTTGAAGGTTAGAGTACTTACTGCAGATTCCGACACAGAACCAATACCATTTTGCAGCCTGTGCAGGGACATTGTAAAGTTATCGGTGTGGATTTTGCAGGACTTCCCACCAGTGCTGTGGGTGCATGGACATGTGTGTGCTGCGCCACTTAGTACAAGGTTTGAGCAAGCTTGGACTGATGAAAGATTGGGCTTTCAACAACAGCACAAAACAGTGCGGTGGCAGTCCAACGACACCTCCACACCTCCTCACGCTGTGTTTTTTCTTCATAACTCAGATGGGCTCAGTCAAAGCAGCGCTTTTTAAACTCCATGTACCTCCGTGAAACATTGTAAGGAGAACAGGAGGTATGCAAATGTCTGGACAATCCAACTTCAAAGAATATTCACAGAAACTGAATGCAGCGCTTTTAAACCTCATACACTACAGATGGACATAACAAATGTCGGAAGTGAGACAATTTACAATTTCATTAATTAGCTCATTTTGAGTTTGGTGGCACCAACACGTCTGGAAAACAAAAGTAGGTGGTGTTAAAAAGAGGGACACTCTGCTACTAACAGGGTTAATTAGCTGCAGGTTAGTGACAGGACTGGTTGTAAAAAACAAAACTTACCAGAGAAAACGAGCTTTTCAGACATAAAGCAGATCCCAGCAGCGTTCTGCATATCACGAGGCAGTTGCAGAATGATGTTGGATGGAGAAACATCTGTTTGTAAGAAAGAAGACTGAAAATTGGTCCTGGATGCACATAATCTTCATCAGGCCTTCATATGACACTGCATTAAAACCGGGCCTGAGCTAGTAATGGAAATCACTGCGCTGGCTCAGGAACACGTGACACAGTTGGCCGTGGCATCCACATTAAAGCTGTATCATGCACTGAAGGAGCCGTGATCCAGAAACACTGGCAGCTCATTTAAAATGGACAAGTGGAAACGGGCCTGTTGCCAGACGAATCTAAACATGAAATTGTGCTGAAAGGGCTGCATCTCAGATGGTATGAGGATGCAATGGTGAGGGGGCCTGATCGAGGGTACAAGAGCCTGTGCTCAGGGCAGCGTGCACATCTGGGAATGAAGCATTACCGATGAAGCATTACCGACGGTGTGTAGAGGGTTTAGAGCGACGTATCCAGACAGCTTTGTTTCCAGGCGGGGCCTTGCATCTTTCAGCAGGACAATGCTAGACCACATTCTGAATGGCTTCATAGTAGAAGCTGCTGAACTGGCCTGCCTGCAGTCCAGACCTTCATGTGTCTCAAGATCTCATGTCCTAAAACTCCAACTGGTCCTCTCAGGTCCCAGATGCGCGTGAACTTTTGTTGGGAGGAGATGCTATGAAGTTGCTGCCATCAAATTCAAAATAATGATACATTTTTCATGAAATCGTCAGATGTTTATCTTTCAACATTTAGTATATTTTCATAAACATACGGACGTAGTGTTTAAAGATGAAACTACAAGGCTCGAGGTTTGAGACGAGCAGCAGCCTCTCCGAGGTCCCACTTCGTTAAAGAGGCAGCTTTCTGTTTCTCTCTTGTAAAAACTTCATCCTGCAGCGGCGGTGAAGTTCTACTAGAAAAGACTAGCCCGGCTCTGTCCAAAGTTCAAAACTCTGCAGCAACTTTAAAGCTCAGAAATGAGCGTGTCATATCATGTCTGTTTAATCTGTGATGAAAACAAAGTGTGAGGTTGAGGAGGTGTGTTTTCAGGGGGAGACGATGTCCCACATTTTCGTTTCTATTTTGTGAGTCTTGTCTCGACTCCAGACTCAAGTCAGAAACTACGAGATGTATGAAGTTAAACACCCCTCCCAGCTTGTCATTTTGACAAAGCGAATTAAACCAGTGACATAAAATGTGATTTCCTAGTGAGCTTTACAACTGCTGGTAGGCATTTTTGTGAATATGAGTTTATGTGGAACAATTTTCTTAAGCGTTGAAACTTTTTCATCGTCTTCGCTTTGAAAGGAAATGTTTCTCTTCAAGTGCTGGGAAACTCAAGGAAAAGCCCTGGAATACTCTTGATTGTGCTGGGGGAACTTCCACAAAATAATCGCCAGGATTACAAACGCAGAAAAAGGATGCATGAAAAAAAAAAAAAAAAACCCCAACAACAACAACATCTGAGTCAGTGGCTGGCATTGTTGCGTCTCCCGTGTGTCTGATCACTAAAGTGGCAGATGTGATGCTCTACATTCTTCACACACACTCGTATAACTGTGACCGTCTAATGCGGCTTGTCGGCAGCATGTTGAGCCGGAATAGCTGCACCATAACTTCTCAAAATTGATTTGATTCTGGGCTGTGTTTGTCTTGGCTGGGGCCTGCTGCCTGCCTTTGTGGTTGTGGTCTAAGAGTGGAAGGCAGGAGAGGGCGAGGGAGGGCGAGGGAGGGCGAGGGAGGGCGAGGGAGGGCGAGGGAGGGCGAGGGAGGGCGGGAGTTTGTGTGTTTGAGTGTTGGGGGAAGAGATCTTAGAAAGTCTGTTGAGAGAGAAGCAGGAGAGGGTGGTATTCCTAGCATTATGTAAGACTTCAAACAAGTCCAGTCTGGCGAGGAGTGTTGATGTGAGAGTTGTGGGCCCCTTGGGTCAGGTGGCCTCTCACATAGCCCTCCCATATGGTCTACATTTCCCCTCATTGCCGCCGCCCTTCGTCTAATTGCCAGGTAATGTAGCGTTGCTCTGGCCTATCCTTCTTTCCGTCACTGTTATTCTTCTCCTTTATTAATGGAAGGAGGTGCGTTGCTTGCAGTGGCTCCGGGTTTGGCATCTTGCCCCAAAGAGGCCCCGAAGCCGACACTTTATACACCGGCAGGTTTTACCAAGGTGTTCATTTCAGGATGGTCTCCTCTTCTGGAAGGTAAATCAAAGCTGGCGCTGATACAGGAGCCCTTATTCCAACTCATTTGTTACAACCCACACCCATCACAGTTGCTCCGCGCAGACGCACACACAGACACTTGTTTGCGTCCTCGAGCCTTCATCGCCCTCTCACCATGTAATCCTTTCATGCAGGCCTTTTTTTTTCCACGTCCCACTCATAACCAGCCAGTAAGTCGGCCCTTTCTGTGCGAGTCGGTGTTAAGTGCAACAAAACACCGGCAGACGTGTTCGTCAGGAAGAGGAAAAGCACAAAATGACATTACAACTGTTTACACTGAGCAAGGTTCAAAAAGAATCATTGTGCAGCACATTTAATCATGGATTGTACTAAACGCTCGTAATTTTCCACTGCTGTTGGACACAGAGAAGCCTAACTGCTGCAGCAAAACAATACGGGCCAATCAGCCTAAGTGGGCCTTTTAGTAGCAGCAGATGCCAAAACCTGTTTGTTATGCCTCACAGGCCAGGTCTCTCGCTGCAGCGGTCCATGTATGGGCCTGGTAGTCCGGCGCCTCCTGAATCCGTGTCAGGCCAGCCGCTGCAGGAACGACAGTAGCAACATGACTGAATTTGTCGGGCTTTCGTGAGGGCCATAAATGCACGTAGGGTTTTTGCTGACATCCTGTGCGGCAGATCAAGCCAACATGACCGTCTGCTGCACATGGAAGAGCTCAATTACATAACTTAAGACTTTCATTAGCCTCTCTGCTCTATTGAGCTCTCTGGGAAAGGTCCAGATGTGACTTCATGAAGGGCCCTCTATGTGGAGCCTGTTCGCTCTGTTCCGCTATCCTCACCCCCCCCTGCCACCCCCACCATCCACCCCTCTTTCTCATCCTCGCAGCTGTAAGCACTCAGAGGAAAGCAGGAACAGAGAGCGAGAGAAAGAGAAAGAGTGGAGGCAGGCTGAGAGCTTTATTAAAAGAGAAAAAAGTCAGACACTGTATAGGCCCCCACAATCTCCCTTCAAACACCCACCCAGAGGAGGGCTGCATTTCTCCCTTCTCCCCCACAGGTCGTCTAAAGTGGGCCAATAAGTCTTTTAGCATGTGTGCTTGTCAGGGTGAGGTGGCTGACTAGACAGACTGCTGCTCCAGGCGCAAGGTCAGGAAGTGGGAGCCGGCCATGAGACACTCTGAGAGGCTGCCCAAGTAAACAGCCCTCCCCCTTCAACACACATGCTCATACACACTTGTATGTGTTCATACTCTTACACGTCCACGTGTTTACATACGGCTTGTGCATGCACAAAGTGTCACCTCCACCTCTGACAACCATTTATTTGGGGGGCTGTAAATCTGAACGACACCGTCTCTATGTTGATAACAGGAGGATTTATGGACAACCTTAATTTGTTTAAAGCGTTCGGTTTTGCTGCGACCACAGCGGCCGTTTTATGAAAAGAAAACTCCTCATAATCCTCTTAATGAAATTGTTGGCTGTGTTGTTTTCATCGCTTGTGTGCAAAAGGATGAATTTGTGCAGCTGTGTGTGCACCGCTGTGCAGCGTCTTAGCAACGTTGCACGCCAAAATAACAATTTCTGCCATGAAGGGGTGGTCTGTTCCACTGGTTGCTGGTGTTTGGTGTCCAGAGCTTTTAAACGTGAGACTCTGCGTCCTGGTATTATGGTTGTGATGATTTTCCAGAGCAGCTGCGCCTGTGACTCTGCGTTTCTGGGAAGGCAGCGGACACAGGTGTGGAATCAGTTAAGGCCGTGATTTATCGAAAGCTCATTGTGCCGAGGTCTTCCTCTGGGCCTCGTCCTCCTCTCACACCCCACGTTCCCCTTCTCACTTGTTATTGTCTGTTTCTGATAACAATGATGCCTGATTCTCAGACTGGAAAACACTCGTGACTTTTCTTTGGAGAACAAATTTATCGTTGTAGAACTATTGTGTTGGTGGTCTATTTTATTCTTTTATATTTTTATTTTTTTACCTAGATAGATGCAGACCCAAACTGTCAGCTCTCTATTTAATTCTCCATTTAATCCTTGATGTGCTTTATTTTTATTTGTTACCAGATTTTATATGGTTAAAAACTAAGAGCCAATTACTTTAACTCTTGGAGGCCTGTGGCTTTTTTTTTTTTAACTATTTTTGTTTTTCCGTCATCTTTTCTATTAAATTCATGTTGACTTTGATACATTTTCAACTTATGCTGCAAAAAGACACACACAAATAAAGAATTTTGAAAAAAAAAAAAAACATTTTTTTTTACTATAGAGGATGTGAACATACATAACGGTTGTTGAAGAAGTGAAATATGAGCGTTCATGAAGTGAATCAGAACGTTCAACTACCGGGTGTTACTACGTGGCCTCGACCGTGCAGAACCAGACGTTTGATTTGATCGTTCAGCTGGATGGAGGGACTTTAAGGGTTAAAAGTAACTTTTAAAACACAGTAAGTAATCTGAATGTTAAATATGTTGTTAGGATGGGTTTACATGTGAAGGAGATTGAACGTTTCATTAATTTGATTGATTTGGAAAGATCACTTACACCATTCAGGCCTGAGACTTCATTTAAATAAACCTTATAAGCATAAAATAAATAAAAACCAAAAACCGCCTGCAAAATCATTTCCTCTCTCAGCTTCAGGAGAAAAAAAAAAAAAAAAGGTAAGAGGTTAACCATTTTATTATACATTATTGGCTTTGTCATCATGACTTTGAACAGACTTTGTGTCTGATATTTGTGAGGTCCTTCAAGTCCAAAATGTAAAAACAACCTATTTTACATCAGGTCTTAATGGGTTAAAAGTAAATGTGGTTTTAAAAATTACAGCTCGAAATGAAGCTTGCAAAAACTCAACCTCAGTTGTTTGGAAGCACAAACAAGATCCAGGTGCCAAAACACACACACACACACACACACACACACACACACACACACACACACGTGCACACACACACACACACACACACACACACACACACACACGTGCACACACACACACACACACACACACACACACACACACACACCTACTTAGACGTTAATCAGCTTCTTAGAGCTACGGCTGGTTCATGGTTACTGTTAGGAAACGCCCGCTGAAGTTCTGCACATATTCTGGCTCCTTGTTCCAGCCATCCACAGCCTCGTGCCAGTAGATGCAGCTGCCCGCAGCACACTGGGAATTAAAAACAAATCATATATATCAAATAAACAAATAAAACAAAAACTCATTAAGAAGCAGAAGGCCACGAGAATAAGCAAACCATTTACACGTAATGTCAGTAATGGCAGTTATAAGAGCAAAGATCCACTTCAGGTCCAATAGACTAAGACATTTTCTGAAAACCCGCCACAGCTGGATCTCAGAGGCGGCCAGTGGGAAAGGATATCCCACCTGGAGTTTTGGCAGGAGGAGTTTCCCAGACCGACCCCCAGCCACTCGCAGAGGTCTGTTTGCAAAATTAACAACACAACAAAAAGTGTGAGATGGCCAGAGTCACAAATGAAGATGTTTTAATATAAACAAAAGCTCTGCTCAGGCAGAAATCCAAAAGGGCCTCTAACAGAACGCATAAAAGAAAAACAAAAAAGTCAGGGTACAAAAGAAGGAAAACAGACAACCCAGCAGGGAGAAAGGGACAACAAGACCAGATACAGACAGAGTGCTGACGGGACGCAGGTAAGGAAAAACAAATATGAACGACACGGGAAACGCGTCACACACACAAGCCCAAACCTACAGAACCAAATAAAGCACAAGTGAAGAAACCGTAAAATATGACGTTTATTCACACCTCAGAAGACAGTCAAATGGTTCATGTGATGGCGATGTGCAATGAGGTGCCAAGGTGGTGGACATATGGCTTTACTTGTCATGATAGATGTAACTGCTGTATAAACTGTATAAACACACATGTGCCACATTTGCACAGGTTTACTATAATAAAGGATAGAGTGATAAAACTGGGTGCCCAAACTTTTGCTCAACCCATTAGCCACCAGCCTAGAACGATTTTATGTGCTAATTATAGGAAGGGTGAATTATTTACTTGCTCCAAATCAAGCTTGATTTAATAAATGTCCTTTTATGGGTTTAAGATGAGAGGGAAAGGAGATTTTATCATAAAATTCTCAGAGATGTTTTCTAAGAGAGGATTCGTAGAGAAAACGAATGTCAGTTGCACAGCAATATCCATGTAACGTTAGGTAACATTAGATAAGAGTCACGCAGCAGTCATACCAGAGCAAGTAAGACAGGAGAAGACAGTAGGAGCACAACCCTGCTGATCGCAACAAAACAGCACTGTGTTTATGGCTTCTGAGCTAAACGCTTCAACCAGAAAATCTCAATGTTTTATCCTTCAAAAGTTACCAAACATTTGCCCTTAAGTTGAGCGCCAAGCAGTTTTGAGATCAAGTATCGGTCCCAGACTGAGTTTTGTTTCAGGTGTCACATCCCTGAGGAGTGCTTTTGAATCCACTTGTAGTAATAATAGTCCTAATTTGGTTTAGCCACTTGACATTCTCTGGTAAAGTTTACAAAAGTCCCCTGACAAAAACAGCCCGCTGCGTCTGACGTTGCTGTTGAACATCTTGACACCACAATCACTCAAGACCTTTGTGTAAATTACGCTTTAATCCCTCTTTCCTCTCTTCCTGTACGAGCGCATGTCGTGGCAGGTTAGCAGGTGAGGCTGGAGGGTTGAGCGCAGGGCAGGAGCAAGCTTGACAGGTTTCAAGTTGGGCCTTATCTCCACACAAGTCCTGCCTCGAGAAATCTGAGCTGCAGTCAGACACAAACAATCTGTGTTGTATTTCTTCAGCTGAATTCCTCAATGGTGAAAAAAAGAAAGCCCCCCCCCCGTATGATTGTGCAGGGACCCAGTGTCAAATTTAAATGTGTGCATGCGTGGTAGGCCTGCACACGAGCGGGAGCGTTCGTGCATGTTCACTTCACAAGTGTGTACGTGCATACTCCGGTGTGTGCTCTTTCCTTGTGAGTGGGTGTGAGATCTGTGTTTTCTCACAGTCAGTTCTTATCTTCATTTCTCTGAGCCTCAGCCAGAAGATCATTGTGAAATACACGCACACACTGAAAGAGCGACACAGAGTTCGCTTTTAACTATTCCCTAACTTCCCAAGGCCAGATAATCTGGGGCTCGTTTGCAACACAAACAGAAAAACGATACACGAATGCTTACATTAGCAGGAGGGGTGACTCCGGTCCGGTCACGCGTCTCTTCTTTTTTGGTCTGTCTTTGCTTTGTTGCTGCTTTCTCAACTTTTCTGGCCTTGCATCTTATCTTGTCCCTATCTCATAATTTTTCATTTTGCTAAATAACATCATGTGACCGTGCTGAACGCTAGATTGTAGATACAAGTTGGCCATCTGAGCTGAGCGTAGACTTGGCCTCGGTACAAGACAGAGCGAGGACTTCCTGTAAAGCTATCACTGATGTCATCTTTTGTCTGCTTTTTACCTCTATTAGGGCCGAGTGACTCAGAGCAGCTGGTTAGTCAACTCTGTTGATCATTCATGGCCCACTGCGCATCTGTGGGCGGCGGCTGTGCAGGGACTGTGTTTATTTCTAAAAATGTCTCTTTGAGTGCTGAGGTCATATAAATTGACACGAAAACCGGTGAGAAACTGAAAACTGCTTATAAGAAGTGAGAATGAAACGGTTTTGCAGCGCCACTGCCGCCAGAGGAAACAGATGCTGCAAAACAAAACCGAGCGTCATATGCGAGGTGTTGTTTTTAACTTTAGGTTCAATGAGTTATAAAAGGGACGCAATCTGCCTTTTTTTTTTTTGTTTGTTTTGCAAAAGCTGATAAAATTTCCTGAGATCAAAATTGGATATCTGTAACATACTTTGATTAAAATCCCGAAGAGAAATATTACAACGGCTCCCTCTTTCAGCGTCTTTACAGCTCCGTTCATAGCTGTCAGTCTTAGGGGGTGGAGTCAACCACTCAGCTTAACCAGTCAGGGTCGTGACCGATGCCGATGCTGATCTGGAGTCAGGTGGGAGAAAAAATGGACAGTCTGAATAATTCTGACCATCCCAGTCCTTACCATTCACCTTACAAAAAAAAAGTCTGGTACCCCTCCCACCATCCCACCAATACAAGATGTACTGAACCTATCACAATGGGGCGAAGGCGGGCTTTATGTGATGACTCATGCATGAGTGTCCAAAAGCCAGCACCCAAGATAACCAAGAACCTTGCATCAGCAAGTTTTTGCTTCAAAACCAACAGCAGTCCTTCACCGACATTCCTACTCTACTACGCACAATTCTGGGTCTTCTGGGTCCACTGGTACTGGAGATCAAAGTCGAATCCAGAGGCACCGGACTAATTCTTTGTTTCAAAGAACAAAGAAATCAGAATGATTAGTCGGGTTCTCAGAAGTGGATCTATGATGTCACAGAACCTTTCAAATCTGAACATCTTACTGAATGATATATTTTTAGATACAGGTTTCCCAATTTCATCCTAATCCAAATATAACCTCTCAAATATAGAAAAAAAAAGGCTGAAGTGAAGCCAGTTTTCTGGTCTAAAACCAGTCGGTCTTAACTCGTGGTCCCATCGTGAGTTGAAAAACTGGCTCAGGCATCATATCTCGGCTCTTTTGCAATCCTGGTAGAGATCAGTTGTGACCAGGCTATTAAAAGCAAATGTATGGGCTGAACAGATCAAACTGAATGTGATATTATGTGAAGCAACTCATTTCTTCCTATATTTTTTTATTTATTTTCCAGTCGATACACTGATTCAAGTGTCAGGAACCTGACCTTATTGAGGGTGAACAGATGAATAAGAGGATTTTCAGCGCTGTCTAGTTTACGTACTGAGGTATTTAATTATTCGGACCTTTGAGTGCTGTGGTTGTGACCGGGAGCAGTAATTAGAAGCAGCTTTGTATTCGGAGGTCATGTGAAGGAAAGGTGGGGAACCACTGATTTAGATAATCAGGCTCAACACTGGGCTTGTTTACAACCCGTCTGACGGCCCGTTCCCACATCTCTACAAGGACTTTAACGAACAGTTGTCGTCATAGCTGCTTGAAAATAGCCAGCAGTAAGATGTAATAATCTGGAATTCTTTAGTAAGTTTGGGGCTTTGAGTCAAAGTACAATAGAGGTGTCGCTCTGCCAGTGCAGGCTGCTCTGCTCTGCTCTGCTCTGCTCTCACAACCTGCCATGGTGCTGGAGACAGAAACACTCGTGACAGCTGAAGCGGTGACTCGCCCGGGCCAGTGGACCAGAAAACCAAAGCACAACACTGTCAGGTCCAGGACGGGCACCCCAGGACAGTGCGAATCATTAGAAATAAGTCATCACTTGTCCATTTGCCCGGAGCTCAGAGAGCGCTCGGTGGCTTTGTGTTTGTTTTCCTGTCAAAACATTAAGGAGTGGAAGGGCGTGTTTCCATAACCTGTCAGACAGCCGTCACCGGTCCTTTCCTGCGAGGCTTTCTCACCTCCCGGCATCCTCTGCTCAACACATGTGTCGTCTGTTTCTTTCTTTTTTGTGGGTCAAGGGTTGCCACTTAGCCCGAGGGAAGAAAAGCCCGTGTGACACTGGATCCAGGCTAATGGTCATTACCGGGTAAGCTGTGAGTCAAAGCCTCCGTCACCTAGTTAAGAGCAGAGTGGAGCACATGGGTTAAACCCAGAGGATCAGGGCGTGTTTGTGACTTTTGTCTTTGATGATGTGTAATCATTCTCGCCGTGACACATATGGTCATACCCCTACAAAGATAAAGACCGACATTTCATGGAGGGAAACATACACTGAGATTAAAGCAGCACGATGACTGAACGGTAAAGCGTTGCAGTTACTGCTTGAGCACGACTATCAGGTATCTTTTTTTTTTTTTTATGCCAGAGGAAAAGCTTCGGTACGCTGCAAAACAGTTGTTTTCTTAAAGCCAAAGTTATTAAAAGTATTTTCCGTAGATTTAAGCATTGGGTGTCCCACTTTCTTTGTCAGTAATCTATGTTGTTTTGTATCCTGAAAGCAAACTTCCCAAACAGTGAAACACATGCTGCAGACTGTTAATTTTCAGGAAGGGATTAGACGTGGGATGAGAAGGCCCCCTTGTTAACACAAAATATGCAACCCATCCCCGTAATTAAAGCTAAGAATTTCAATATTTAGGAAAACAAGACGGTAGTTCCTCACAATTCCTCCCTTGTGTGAGGCCGCAGTTGCAGCTAACACAAAGGAGAGAGCTAAATGTTCGCAGCTACAGACAGAGAGGCTAAAGGTGTATTTTCATTGAACAGATGCAGAAATGGACCTTGGTCTCCGGGGTCCGCTCGTGAGTCTGTTCTGTAACAGCAAGGTCAACGGGTTTCAGATCAGCGCAGCAGTTTTTACAGCCTTTTCTCATTTAGAAAGCCTTAACCCAATTGGAAATGCTCCATTCGTAGTTAGTTAACACTGATTTGATGCTCTGCAGATGCTGCGATCCACATCGGTTTCACTTCTGACAGAGTCTGGGGTTCTTTTTTTGCCCTTTTTATGTCTTTATTTTGTTTTAAAGCAAAGCTAACTAGCTGCTGGCCTCACATGAGTAATCACCTGATCAGCGCTGCAAATCTTCACTCTCTGTAAGTAACTGATTTCAAAATCACTGTTGCACAACCTCACCGTGCATCCCCCCCCCCTCTCTCTGCTGAAGGGAAGATCACTGCAGTCACTTTGAATGCGCCGTGTTTGCTTAGGTGCACCTTCCTGATGCAGGTCTCTGATCCAGTGGTATGCACATCTGAAGGAGGTTAATTGTGCCTCCGTTTTCCTCCAGACAAAGCCCTCTCTGAATGGGCTGTAACCAAACCTGCTCCGTCAATGTTGACCTCAGCCTCTGTTTGGTGATTAATGAGCTCCTCCACCACACCTGCAGCATGCTGAAGCGGCGCGCAGTCGTGCATGCGTGCATGCGCGCATGCGTGCAAGGCTGCAGCTACGCTGGTCTCAGCTACGCCGGTCTCAGCTGAGAGGCCAGATAAGGGACAGGTTACCACATCTGCACTGTTTGCTCACCTCTTTCTCAAACAGGGAGGTAGACCTTCCTCTGATAACACAATTACAAAGTGTACATGCTGCGGTATTCTCTTGCTCAACGCTGAAGGTTAAAGGTGAACAAACATCAGGCAACTGAGAGTACAGAAATGGCCTCGCACTTGTCGCACAGGAAGCAATGAATGAACCACAAGCGGCATGTGTGCCACCCCCGTATGCCTCCATGTTGGAAAGTAACCTGCTGTTAAACATGATGAAGTAATGGAAGTTTTCTTTTTCTGCTCGCCACCATCTCAAAGAGCAGACGACCCCCGCCCCACCGGCATCCGCCACCTTCAGAAACCCACTTCCTGGTGCTTTGTATCAAGGTGCCTCTATGCACACAGCACACAAACAGGAAGCAGCCCTCTTTCATGTGCTTCGCACTGCAAATACCACATTCTCCTGCACGTTTGCATGAGCTCCACTTACCTGGGGTTCAACCTTCCTCTGAAACATGCTTTCTTTCTTCTTTGCACTTGAGGTATCGCCAAATAAGAAAACATGCAAATATGCATTACATGTGTTGGCGCCACACAAACAGGCGCAGAAACATGTGAAATGCATGTTTTACATCTTCAGAGTGGTGTAAAATAACAAAAACCCACATCTGAATAGACTCTTGTGAGTTCTGTTGTATTGGTGCATAAAAAAATCAAACCCCATTATTAATTTGGACAAATCACAGATACTGTAGAAAAAAACAAAAAACAAAACTGTGTTAATGGGGCTTTGGAGCTCCACATCCCACCAGCAACAGAAACACCCAGCATTAACAAAAACATTTATAACGTTCAAAAGCTGCAGACTGTATTCTATAACCTTTTCTTTTGAAACTAGCTCTTTATGTCTTATTGACTTACTAACCTGCTGTTTCATTACTGCTCCTGCTGCCAAGTGTGCGGCTGATTATTGCTTTGTTTCATAAGCCACAAACACTCGTTTGGGTTTCTTTGGCTGAGGGAATTTTAACTTTTGCTGAATTAAGAGAAATGTGCAGCACCTAAATAATTGTGTGTTGTGACTGATTTCAACCAGCTCCGCAGATGGAGAGATGAAGTTGAAGTAAATGCTTGTTCATAGAGGAGACTGAACGGGGGAAAAACACCAAGACAGGAGTCTACAGGGTTTAGGTTTTCTGGACTGGAGCGGCGGGGTCTCCGCAGGTCAACGGCGACGGGTCACCATGTTATGGAAGAATGGGAGTTCCTGTCGCAGCTCCTTTCTGCAACCTGAGAGCGTGTAAACACAGACAGACGGAAATGTCAAGACTGTGTAATTGGGGGAGGTTTTTTTTTTTATTTCAGATGTTTCTGAAAAGAAACACCAAGCTGCTTGCAGATTTGTATCTGTAATTATTCTCTTGGCCAGCTCAACATTTTAACATCATCTAGGATCAACAATAGGTTTTAATCTTGTTTTTCTTTTTCTACAATCATGCAGATGAACGTTTCAGGGGGAAAGTGAGGGTTCAGTGTCTTACCAACTGTTTGTCCCACTCTTATTGGTTTTATTATCTCACAATAATCGACTTTTTAAACTCGGGATCACCGGTCAGGTCAGTGCCTCAGCAAACCCCATTTTTTTTGTTTTTAATTCTTGGAAACTTTATGGTTACAGCATCCTCTAATCAATATTTCAGCTGAAAGCAGGCGTGTCGAGTGTTTGTGCAACCAAATTTGTTCAGTGGATCAGACTTTGATTATCCCCGGGTCAATACCCCTCAGACTGACCAGTCCAAGCGGCTCTCCAATCACCTTCCACCACCTTGAAACTCCCTTCAGTCCAGCAATAGCAGCAGAGAGGGTGGAAAGGCAGCACAGCACTTCCGTTTTTATGTTTAAACTCAACATTTTAGAGTATTTTGTCGCTTTAGACAAACTGCGTCTGAGGCTGGTTTAAAAGCAGCATTAAAAGTATTCAGTGCTGTAGACAGATGTTTGTTTGCAGCGTACCTGAGCATGTAAGACTAAAGGTGATGATACGCAGCTATTCTGGGGGATTTAAAAAAACCATTTTAGCTCACAAGCGTTTTCAAAACAAACTGCTTCTGCTGCCTCCCCGAATAAAGAAAAAGTAAAGCTGGAGCCTTATAGCACTTAACATTTTGGTAAAAACTGACTTTAACACTAAAGTAACAGATTTTTGCACTATCCTGCATTATGAACTGAAAGTCTTAAACGCTTCAGGTGTAAAAGCACCTGCCAACGAATAAACGGGCCTCATTTTTCAGACAACTCATGACACAGCTTAACTTTTCCAAAAAATATGGGGTTTATTGACTTAACTGCAATCAATACTTACAAAAAGAGGGAAAAAAAAAACCCAACAGGTTTCTTATAAACTCACAGAAATTACTGTAGTGAAAACACATGGCTGAAAAAGAAAAAAAAAAAAAAAAAATTACATTCAACAGTTTTACTTTCTTTGTGTCAGAATCTGTTCACCTCTTCTAAACACATGAAGGCAACATGGAACAAGAGACCTAATAAAAAAAAAAAAAAAGAAGAAGAAACTGTCCTCCATTATCAATTATAAAAAGGCCAAGAAGCCTTAGCTACCTGGAATGTATTCAAAGAGGCACTTCCACTGGTCAAGAGGGAGCCAAACAAGTGCATCAAGCATCCAACCAATTTAAAAGAAAACAAACCTTTCCTCAACCCATTTGGTCACAGCTATTGCTTGTTATAACAGACCGGGATGCAAGAACGTTACAAAACAGAAAACTTGGAACATAACCAGTCTCCGAACTCTGAACTGCTCCTAAACCAGCGATGCGAGGGTCTGCGTTTGTTTGGGCACCCTTTGCATCAACTTCCATCACCCCAGGTTGCATGTGAACACTTCTCTTCAAAGTGGGGACGAGCTGATTTACGTAATATAAATGTAATTAACAGTTAACAACTGTTACTGTCAGATTATTAAAAGGAAAAAAAAAAAAAAAAAAAAAAACAAGTTGTGGAGGGAAAAACGTCCGGGAATGAATACGAGCAAATCTAGTTCCAATGGAATTGCAGTCCAATGAAAGGGAGTCAATGAGAGAAAAAAAACAAAAAAAAAAAAACAATAAATAATCAAAACGCAAACGTTTTTTTTTCTTTGCATTTTCTGCTTTAAATTAGTTTCATTTTTGACAAAAGTGTAGTTGCAGAACAAAAGTCATTGAAGTACAATATATTAAACTGTGAAAAAAAGGAAACCGACAAAAACGTCTTCACAATCTTTAGATTAATATGGAAGATCATAATTTAACATAAAAGAAAATATATTCTATTGTTCATTATCCAGATAAATACAAAAAACAAAATTAACAAAAAAAAATGCATATGATCACCAATAAATATGTTCTGATAAGTTAAATAAGCAGTGACACACAAACCTTCTGTCTGGAAAGTTTCTCAAAATAATAATAACCGTAATAATAACATTAATAAAAAATAATTATCAAATAATGAAAGCAAAAGGGATGTAATGAGTACAGGGTGCTCCTTGGAGCAGGTTACAAAGTGGAGGGAAAAAGTCAAGTAAAATAGCTTGAAGATCAGATTTCTCTAAGTCGCTGGGTGAACAAACCGCACCAGTGGGAATGCTGGAATTCCCTAAATCAGCGCAGATGAAGAGAGGTGGGGGCAGGGCAAAAATGAACAGGGTTAATGTTCAGTTTGACATCAAGACTTCCATCCCAAAAAAAAAAAAAAAAATGAAAAAGAAAAAAGAGCCAGTGACCAGCAACAGGAAGAAAGCTCAGGAGGGGGCGGGGCTTGGGATGTGACCAACTTCCAGTTCAAAGTCCTTCTTGCAGACTCAGCCGATTCAATTACATAAGAAGAGGGGCTTGAGAAGAGCTGCGACAGGAGGGGTGGGAGCAAATGGAAGAGCGTGAAAGAGGGGGAGGAAAAAAAAAAAAAAACAAAAAAAAAAAAAAAAAACAGTAGTCCATTCACCCTAAACACATGCAGAAAACCACCCCAGGCACTTTACCTTTTTTTCTTTTTCCTTAAAAACTATTCATATATTTTCAGGGTCTGTAATTTTTTTTTTCCATCTCCATTAACGTTTAATATCAGTCTGTAAAAATGTCTGCGATAGAGCTACAGCTACATTAGTGAGCACCGTCTATCTAGCTCGGATGGGGGAAGTGGTATCACCAGGGAGGGAAGGAAGGAGGGAGGGAAGAAGGAAGGAAGAAGGGAGGGTGGGAGGGGTCTGGGGGCTAGTGCAATGCACTCCCCTGTCCAAGGCCACTTGTGCTGCTACACATTCAAGAACAAATAAAGAAAGAGAAGAAAAAAAAAAAAAAAAAAAAAATCAAGTGGCACCTGGCAAAACAGTCATCATCTTGTTCTCATGATTCTCATTGTTCAATTTCCTCTCCTCATTTGGCACTATGACACATGGCATCGTTTTCAAACCTTGCCGTGCAGATTGACTGGGGTGAAGTGATCATCTGAGTTAAGAAGAAGTTCCCTTAATCGATTACATCCTTACAATGAGAAGGAACTAAACAGTGTGTTGTGTAAAAAGGGGTCTGGCGGAGCTTGAGAGAGTGGCAGAGGTAGAGGGGAGTGCCATGTTCTCTTTGTGTCATCGAGCTGAAGATGCTGGTGGAAGCGTGCAGTCTAGTCATCAGAGATTGAGAGACGGCTGAAGATGGGAAGACGCCGGGTGGTGTCCAGCGTCGGGGACTCTGACCCACTCAGGCTACCACCAGAGCTGCTCTGGTAACCTTCTTGGTCTGAAAGAGAGTCTGGCGGGCTGGATGGAGACTCAAACATCTGAGGGGACTCCAACATTGGTCTGAAGTATAAGGGCGTTGGAGAGGGGGGTGCAGGGGTGCTGGGCTCGGTGCAGGTGGGACCGGCGCTGAGGCTGGGCACCAAAAGGTTGGCCAGCTCCTGGCTGGAGTAGGTGAATGGGTTACTGCTGGGCCAGTCTGGCATCTCATCTGGGAAGAACATGGGTGGAGGGGTGACCGAAGTGGGGCTGTCTCTCAGCCCGGCTGAAGTGGAGAAACCAGCAAAACTGTAGCTGTGCTGCAGTCGGGGCCTCTCCATCTTGTTCGAAGAGTTTAGAGGAGAGGTCTGCTGGGGAGGTCCACGGCGCTCCTCAGCGTTGTGGATGAAATGGCAGCGTGGCCCGTATGGGCAGAAACCGATGGTGTGGAAGGTGCGGCACAGCTCAGTTTTGTATTTTGGATGGCGGCTCAGGTTGCGCAGTTCGTGGATTCCATGGGCAAACTGGCATTTGTCACCATATTTGCAGGAACCGTTCTCCTCAAAGGGTCTGCAAAGCTCCGTCTTGTAGCGGCTGGAGTTCACTTGGCTGCTGCCACAGGTGGGACTGGCAGGGCCCAGGCACTTGCTGACGAGCCTCTCGCCCGTCTCGGAGAAGGAGCGATCTCGCAGGCGGTTCTCCTTGTTGCTGCTGGCATTGCCAACCCCTGAGATGAGCGAGGAGTGCTCCGCCGCCTTCAGGCTGTTCAGAAACTGGTTCTGGCTGTACTTTGTGCTGCTGACAGAGTGCCGTCGCTGGTACACACCTCCGACCGAGGGAGATCCCACCGCCTTCCTGTCCAGCAGGGCTCCGGCGGGATTGGAGATGGACAAGTTGGAGCCAGTGCAAGGGACTGACGTGGTGTGAGGGGAACCCAGGTTGATGTTATAGCTGAGCAGTTTGTTGTTCTGCAGGGAGGAAAAAAAAAACAACAACATGGAAACATCATTAGGACTGACACTGAACTGCAAAGCGGTGAAATCTCTGATTGCATGTGTTCTTTTGGCTGCGACAACACCAGCGGATACAAGTCTATAGAAAAGCAGCTGGTTTGGCTGGTTGCCCCGGTAGGAATGTGTGGCTGTTTAGTAAATGAACCACCAGCAGCAGAAGTAGCAGCACATGAGAGGCCTGCAAAAAGACCTCATCATCTGAAAGATAATGATGCATTCGAGCATCCTACACGTCAATGTTTCACCAGGAAAACCCGTCCAACCCACCTCCAAAACTAACAGAGATGAGCAGCTGGCCACTCATTTACATGAAGCGTTAACGGTTAGGAGTACACGAATCAAACTGAAGCGAGGCAGTTGGAGAGAAATCTGGCGCGGATAGTTTAGGAGATGGATGCAAATCCAAGCTATAAAAAAAAAAAAAAAAAAAAAAAAAAAAAAAAAGTTTTCCTCACTCAATATCAAGGTTAAACACCTTAACTGTTAAACTAATCTAGTCAATGATTGTGGATCCATGTGGCTGCTTAGGAGAAGTAAAACAGGGGCGGAAAGCGCCTCGTGGGTGACATAAAACCCTAAAAACAGGTAACTTCGCTGCATAATTTGGCCTGTAAACTCGTAAACAACAGCTAGCCGATGTGGCGTAAAGTTACGTCAAAAAAGCCGCCGGAGCGGTTCCGCATTTTATTTGACGTTAAAGTGTAAACAGCGCACGGAACAAAACAAAGCTGAGGGCCAGGAGGAGGTGGAGGTGGAGGTGGGGGGACAAGCGGAGGAAAGCAGCTCGTCATTCCTCCACAGCCGCCGCCTCCGCCTCCTCCGGCGCTAGCGGGCTAGCAGGCTAACGACTCCACTTTTCTTACCTTGTTCATGACCTCGAAGTCGAAGAAAGGCGACACGACAGCCGTGGTCATCTTTGCAGCAACCAGAACCGGAATCAAACTCGACGAAATTAAAAAAAAAAAAAAAAAAGTTAAAAAAAAACCCGCCAAACGCGCCGCTGGTTGGAAAGTTGCGCAGGTCTGCGGAGTTCCTGACTCGCGGCTCCGGGTGCGTGTTTTCGGACCTGCAGACTCCCCCTCTGCCCCGACGCGACTCACACATTTGCTTATAATCCTTTGCAGGAGGAGCTTAGCGGCTCTGGGCGTCAACTTTCAGTAACTTTTTTTTTTTTTTCCCTCCCTTCTTTTCTGCGACCAAAACTTGGTTCTGTAGCAGTGCGTCCTCAACAGTTTCATGTAGTAAAAGAACTTTTAATGTTCGCATCTACTTTTTCCCCTTTTTGGGTTGTCAGGCGTTGTGTTTTACATTTAAAAAACGGACTCATTAAATCTTTGTGGGAGGAAAAGTTAAATGTAAGCAAAGCAAACAGCTCCAACCCATTCAAAGGAAGAAATAATCTCTGGTTCCGCACCAGTCTGGAGTTGTTTACTGGAAAGCACTTGCGTTATCCTCGGGGTTTTAGATCCCATCCACTACTCTGTAATTAATTTACTCTTAATTGCTGGACTGTAAACTCACTTGTGGGACTTTCCAGGGCTTTTAACTCTTACCCCTCCACAGATCATTAATCCCTTCTTTCTTTCTTTTCTTTTTTCTCCGCCCAGATCATCTGTTGTGACTCACCAGTGAATCTAAAACTCCACTCCTGAACTGAATCGTATCATTTTCATCAGACAGGTGATAACCTGATACGCAAGTGACCTCACCAGATTCAACCACAACCTGTCACAAAGAGACGTAAGAAACTGAGCCAGGCGACTGACAGGGAGACCGACAACGCAAATCTGTTGTGGTTCATATTCTTCCTTCCTCCTGCCTTCCAAAACTCATGACAGAGCAGACATCAGCCATGAACTTATGTCAGGGTTGGATTGCAGTGGAAAACAGAGGAGGAAAGAAGAGAGGCAGGGGTGTCCAGGGCGACGGGGGAGTGAGCTGGTAACAAAAAAAAACAAAAAAGTTGGAGGAGAGAATGATGGCATGAGGAGAAGATTTATGAGGGACGTTTATTACTACACAGTACTGCCCCAGGGAGGTGAATGAGGAGGGGTGGGGATAGGGAGGCAAAACATTCCCTTTCCCCTTCCTCTTCTTTTTGCCCATACAGAAGCCACATAGGGGGTGGAGATCTTTGTCTCTCTGTTTGCAGCCAGAGGAGGGAAGGTTGTTTTTTTTTTTTTTTTTTCCACTGAGAAGTTTAATTCAGTTGAAACAGACGGTCAGGAACACAGCCTTGTTACCGTCCAACAGCAGGCCCTCATAAAACTGCAACGCTCCAAACGCTGCAAGAAAAGCAGCTATAAGTCCATGCTTGCTTCTTCTAGACTCTGTCAACGAGCAGTCAGGGTGTGTTTGAACATAAAAAGAGTTTTACGAGCCCAGGGTTGTGTGGAGTAATCTCCCCCTGGAGTGTTTTCACAGACGACAGGGTGGGATGACAGACTTGCTGGAAATCACGTCTGCAGTTCAAAGGCCTAGTCATTGATTGATTAAGTGGATCAGATCGATTGTCTCCCTCGAAGGAATAAATGCTGTATGGAACCAAGAGCGGGGGAGTCAGGAGGTTCTTTTTGTTTTGATTTTTTTTCCCCAGCGAACACAAAAAAAAAAACCTCTAGCTGGTGTGAAATTGCTTTAAGAGCATGTAATATGTCACACATTAAACAGAATCAGAGCCAGCCTTTAAGTGGAGTGTACTCATGTGGTTATGATGTTGGGGCTGGAAATTTCACCCCAGACACTCATGCATATTCGAACCAGGTAAGCAGCGCTCAAATAATGTCCTCTGCTTTCGGCCCTGGCCTCAAGGAGCCTCGCATGTTGGAGTTGTGTACTTTAATACTCTCAGATGTATGGTGCCTGCTCATTATTGTGCAACTCAGTTGTTCCACCAGGTTTAGGAGGAGGCACCTGTTTCCTGCCAAAAACAACAAAAAAAATATCTATAAAAGAACCAGCCTGCACTCTCAGGGGATAAAGTCAGATAGTCTTACTTTTAGCATGCAAGCAGTTAACCTGCTTAACAACTGTTGACATACCTTTGACATTGTGCATTGCAAAAGTTTGCACATGCCCCTTGATTTGCATTTCTGTGTGCCAGCATGTTTTGATAAGCAGAAAAGCATTTGTGCACTTCAGTGCCAAATCCTCCAGGGCTTGGAGTGACAAAACCAATTTTTCATGTCTCCAGTAACTTCTCTTCACCTATAAGCAGTAACGTCCTCAATATTCACTCCTTTTGCACGTGAGAGATGCCCTTTCGGGAAAATTTCCCTTCTGAAAGCCCAACAGGATGTCCCTAAATGTCTTGTTTTGTCTGATACACAGTTTGAAATCCAAATATTTTCAGTTTACCTTCAACGTGAGAAAAATGTCCAAAAGATAATAGGTTGAATGACAGAATATTTGGTTTCCATTGCTTGATAAGTACCTGGAATTATTAATCAGCTGTGAAAGTTATTTCACTTTTTTTCTATTTTCTTATGTTGAATTTCTAACTTCCATGGTGAAAAGCAAAAAAATTAACCACATGTCAGCTTCTCTTCTCCACTTTTCCCTCACTGTTGACAGTATGAAGTCCATTTCTGTGAGTTTAAGCACCTCGGGGTCAAGGCTGTGGTCCTAGCTGCAGTCGGTCACTCCTCAGCCTCTGCTGCCTGGTTTGATTACGGCATCTTGTGCTGTCATCTCTGATGACCCCCCTCCCCAGAAGGGAGTATGGGGATGAGGCTTGAGGTCACTGATAATATTTAAGTGGGATGGCAGGATGTTTAATTTTTATCTAACTGAGCAGGAGATGAAAGAAGTCACTGAGAAACACAACAAGTTGTTGGTAGTGACTGTAATTGCTGTAGTTCCACATTACAGCCAGAAGAGGGCAGAATTCTTCATTTTCTCCACCCTCTGAATTTCCCAAACGCTCTCTTCTCTTTTAATATATTTTAAGTTCATATATGTTTACCTAGAGTTTAACTTTAGAGTGGACTGGTTACACTCCCTGTGGGATTTTTTAAAAATTAAACACACGGGTCAGCTCAGTCAAACCCAACTCCTTCTTTGTGTTTAGTTGAACCAGACGCAGCATTGTGTAATCAGCCACTCCACTGACACTCTTAACTTACTTGCTGTATATAAAGCAAAGAGACTTATTGACCCAACACACAACAGCTCACATAAGTTGTGTGGTAATCTTAAACTGCACAGCACCACATCCCACTGAATGTGACCGCAAGCTGATTAAACAATGTTTTAAGTAGTATTTTTACTGCTGCGTTGGAACATAATGTGTGTTCTGGGGTTTCATAAGCTTGGTGATGAATACCAGTCACATGTAGGATTTGGATGGTACATTTTTTTCAGCTGAACTGTCTGTTTAGGAAGAAAAAAAAAACCTCCTACACACTTGTGTTTTCAATTCTTTAACAACTGGGGGCTATTTATTTCCACATCAGTAGCTAGAAGTGGAACAGTTTCTCATCAGCAAAAATATTTCACTATTCTTGTACGTTGAGTTGGAAATTTCACTTATTGGTGTCAGCGATTGTGAAGCATGCGCTGGTAAAATGTACGGAGAAAGCACAAAATCTTATTAAGGGAATAAAATCAGTGGTGTTTCAGCTCCATTTAAAGCCATAGATTACTTAACACTCCAATAACTTCCTATTTTTGCCAGCAAGTGAGCACATCTTTCGAAACACTGACAGGACAGCTCATCAGCCAGCTGTGTGTTGAGCAATCAGTGGTCAAGGATGTCCAAGTTCGAGCAGTTTGATTTTTTTGACTGTGTGTCAGCCTGTGTTCCCTGTGAAACTGCATGGGTTTTATGTCTGTTTACACTCTGTTCCCAACATCCCAGTTCGTGTGATCTGGTTCTTGTCTGTATAAGCTTTGACGGCCAGGGCAACATGATTGCCTCCTTTCATGTCTCACGGAATGCCAAGTTCATATGGGAGCACTGTGGTCATCGTGCAGGGTGAAACTCGCCTCAGCGGAGGAGAGACTGTGGGGAGAGAAAGATTGAGGTTAGAAGAAAATAAGAACTTGTAGCGATTAATTGTGCATAAGAGCAGCCACAGCATTGCTAGTGGTGAACCGCTGACTGCTCTTGCTCATGTTGTTCCCATGAATCGCTCCAGCATGTCCATCCGCTCACTTCCAGTACACTCCGTCTAACACTGGGTGGGATGTGGCATCAGCGCGGGGCCTGGCTGGCTCACCGACACGTCACAGTGTCACAATTATGAGCAGAATTCAAAACAAACACCATCCTGGTTTGCGGTTCCTTTGGTGCCAGTTTGCATTAAAACAGCAGAAAGAATGATGACGATCTGGTTAAAGTCCAGCTCGCATAAAATAGCAACAAAACAAGAGAGTGAGGGGTCAGCATTTACAGAAGATTTACTGTCCAGTTATTTGCTGGCACACCATTCTCTGGAGGGGGGTTGTATTTAGAACGAAAGGCCAGCTTCCTCATCTGACTTCCTGACCCGCGTTTCCTGAGGAACAATCTTTCTGTCTATCCAGAGGCCTCCAGGGGAAGGCAGAGGTTGGTTTTCCGTTTGGATCGTAGGGATTGCAGAGAAGTAGCGTGCACTTCGCCCGTGTTATTTTATGGTAATATTTTAGAATCGTTTTCATTTACAAATGATGTCATGGTTACTTCTGGACTCCTGCACCGAGGGCCGGACAGACCTGACCCAAGGCCGGGTGTCATTGACCGGCGACGGACGCTGAAACAGGATATTCCTTCGCTGCTCAATCAACACAAGGGGAAATCAATGGGCTTTGTATCGTGTTGGAACAGTGGAAGGCATTCTCTCACTTAAAAAAAAAAAAAAAAAGCCTGCCCCCTGTCCCATCTGTCTCAATTCTGTAGCTCTCACAGACCTCACAACCGGTCCTGTGTGGTCACTCCTGGACTAGAATTACACAGTCCATGTGTCCGGCTTTGGACAATTCACAAAGCCAATCGCCCAAGTGACCCTGCCCACTTTTCTCACACTTTATCCCCTGCAGATTTATTGAGTTGGATATGACTCCCCTCCAGCTATTGATATTCCTGACGAGGACGCACTTGCGGTCTGGCTACATTTTCTGTTCAATTGCATTCACTTATTTTGAAAAGGCCCTTGGATGCTGTCTTCTGATGATGTATGAACTGATGAAAGGGGGTCCTCGTTAAATGCTGCTAGGTTTTGAGAATAGGATCAGCCGTCGGAAAGCCGCTCTCAGTCCACCCAGAGCACATGCTGATGTTCAATTCCTTCTTGGCGGGCTTTTGCCAATACTCTAATTGGAGCCTTTTTGGTGCCTATATGTATTGCCAGTAGAATGATTGCATTTGTAATTATCTGCTGACTGCTATATGAATCCACTATTCAGCTTCACGGTTGGAGGGCTTTTTTGAAGGTCTTTTTAGTTCTCGAGTGGCTCCTAAGAGCTCCACAAGCAACATCTGGCAATGCATGCCTTTAGAGTAAACATAGGCAAATTTATTCCACACATTTAGAAAAGCTGAGCATCGGAGACAGTTTGAAATGAGCTCCCAATACAGCGAGCACTGCTGAATAAAATACTTATACAGAAATCGATTACAGAAACGTTACCATCCACCAAAGAAGCTTTTCACTTCAGTGTATCTCATATTCAGCATAGCTATAGTGTGAGTATTTATTCATTTACAAATCCCTTTTGTTTCCCTTATTACCCTCACAGCTACAACACCCTAAAGAAGGTGCACTATTAATGAGTTGTTGTGACATAACCCTGTATTATGTAAAGCTAGTCATTTATATACAAATGCTTCTTTGTGCCTCTAACAACGCCAGTTCAAAGGCTCTGGTTTGTTCATCCGCATGTTTATTGGCTGTGTATTTGCTTTTCTTCAAGTGCAGCCTGCTTTTGCAACCTTTTTCTTATTTTGGTGGCAGCCCAGTGGCCACAATAAAATGCTGCAGCATCACAAGTTGTTGCAAATAAACACAATAAACCTGTCAACCAAAAGGGATCAGCGCCAACTGAGATGCATGGCAAAGATCCCCTAACTGGTTTTATTCTGAATACTTTTTGTGTTGTTTGTCAGTGTGCAGGGTTAATGTTCTGAGTGTGTATCACTGCCAAAGCACGAGTCGGTTCCAAACACTAACCAAGTAGCTTTGCTGGCGAAGGCTAATCAAACAGAGTGAGGAGGACGACAGACTTTGCATGAGAACCAGTGTCCAAGAGGGCAAAGCTGATGGAGGAAAAACAAAATCACAAGACTTCATCTGAATCTCCAGAACTAAGGTGCATGTAGGAACTATTACACCTACCCTGGACTTGTTGGTGGATGTCATTGCAGAGCATTGCTGTGTTGGAGCATCACGACACCAACACCATGAACAGCTAATAGACTTTCATATTCAACATCCATCCATCCGTCCGTCCGTCCGTCCATCCATCCATCCATCCATCCATCCATCCATCCATCCATCCATCCATAAAAATAAATATTTATATATATATATATATATAGAGAGAGATTTTCTTCTGGCAGGCCTGCAGGCGTTGGACAGGAATGTCAGAGTCAGTCAGAGTCAAGTTTATTGTCAATTCTACCACATGTGAGATACATACAGAGAATCGAAATTGCGTTACTCTCAAACCCTCGGTGCTACACAATAAATACATTTTAAACACAAAGTGCAAATTAAAAAGAGACAAGAAACAAGTTGTGACATGACAACAACAGTTTTTCGGTTTGATTAAAGTGACATGGTGCAAAGCAAGCGGTCCAGTTCTGCCAAAAGTGCCGTGTGCAGATACTGAGATCAGAGTGAGTGAGGGGGGGGGGGCAAGGCGGGAAACGGTGGAAGAGCAGGGAGAGTGTTAAGTGTCCTGACAGCCTGGTGGACGAAGCTGTCCTTCAGTCGGCTGGTTCTGGCCCGGAGGCCCGGAGGCCCGAATGCTGCAGTGTTGCTTGTTGAGAACATGTTCTGTTATCCTGGACATGTCAATACGAAGGAGCACCTCTGCAGCCCTGTTGGCGGTAAGTCTTCATCCATCCTTTCCACTAAGAGCTCACCTGTGCTACCTGCTAATGCTGCACGCGACATCATCAGCCCAGTTGTTGCTTGTGGAGAAGATGCTTTCGTCGTTTGCTTGTGCTCATCAAGCCCACCGTAGTTAACAGTTTTACGAGGAGACCATGAGAGTGTGGCTTCAATAAACCATTCAGGGGGTTTAACGTTGAACTTAACACTATTACATAATTTGCTACCTCGAGAGCCACAGGTGTTTGAGCTTTAGAAGATTTATTCACGTGTTAAACTGCACCTCTGACTTTCCTCCACAGATGAAAAGTTCTTGTAAACGTCCGCTCCTTCCTTGTCTGTGACCTGCTGTGACTCCTACATGGCTACAGCGAGCTTGTGGAGTTTATTCACTCTCAGTTTAATGGAAAACAACAAGGAAATGAGCAAAATTCAGGCAGTCTGGATAAAGATCAAGGACCCTGTGGCAGAAATATTTCCGCAGATGAAACCTGACAAAGAATCAAGCAGTGTTGTATGTTCTCGGAGGGACCAGAATACGTCATCATCTTACCTCTTTGCTTGTAATTTTGCAAATGCGTTTCTAATCATTCAAACAAAGCAACTCTGGGGGATTTTTGCATAACTGCCCAGAGTCCAAACGCAGCACAGCCCAAAATAGAGTATAATGTTCAAAATGGGTTGAAGCTGCTTCTTTTTGTTTCTTGTTCTTCTTCTTTTATATTTCAAAGAAAACAACCCTCTGAGTCTTTGAGGCTTGTCCAGTGAAACTGCCCCCAACTGTTCCCCTCTCCGCCTCCCTTTCTCCTCTCCTTCTTTCATACTCTCTTCAGCGCTGGCATTGAAAGAAAGTGCAGCTGCGTGGAGTCCTTTGGGCTGAATGAGAAGAATCAGCCCATTTGGTTGACTTTCCTGGCATAAGCCATAATTTGCTGCTGCCAGTGCCTAACATGCAGGCCAGAGCAGTTCCTGGGCTCCAGCCACTTGCATTCAACAGGACAATGGATATTGTCCTGCAGCCATATAACACACAGGGGTCCAGTCGCCTGCTTGCCAAAATGTGGACGCACCAACAGGTCCAGATCTGATCCAACTGGGGGCAGTTAAAGTAAAAAAAAAAACTTCTTACTCATTAGTTTGTCAGTTTTAGGCGACTATAGACTGTCACAAAGCTATATGTATTGCAAATTATGAAGACAAAAAAAAAGGACCAAATTTTATTTCTGTCAACATTACAATATTTAGGAATATTTATCCCATCCAAAGGATATCACGCAATGGTAAAAGAAGTATTAATTTAACAAAGAAACACTCTTTGGGGGACAAGTGTAACTTTTTTTTTAACAGATGTGCGTAGATGTCGTTTTGATTTACAAACTGTGTGGTTTCACATTTATGTATGAGGCTGCATTACTTGTTAAGATGGATGTTTATTGTAATTTGACTAGCAACATGTGTTCCAGCAAGTTCAAAACTTTAACAAGCTGCTATGTATTATGCATTAAATTCGATTGTAGCATTTGTCAGTGGCTTAATGTCATTAGAATTTCCTCTGAAACATACACAGTGCTGCTTGTGCATGCTTCCAGTAAACATTATTAGTGTCACATCATACGCCGCGGCAGCCGCATGATCCTGCCAACCCAGGGGAGAACTCCTCTAACTGATGCATTGTGTGACAGCAGAATATGGAAACACTTTTTGTGCTTGTTAATACTTTCTGGTTTGCCTTTTTTCGTGCCTTGTACTCTAATAGGTTCTAAAAAGTCTAGTAAAAATGAAATGGCTTTCCCAGAAATGCAAGTTTTATTGTCCCCCTCAGCCCACCCGACTTAAATTTACCAAAAATGCCAAGCTGACACCCCCCACCTTCAGACCACTGCCAGTACCAGCACTGTACGCCGAATCTGCTGCAAAAGTACACCCAAACAATCGCGCTTTCTCCTCATTGAGCCTTTCCAACTGTCTGCGAGGAGTGTGTACTCCGACTAAATGCTGAAAATGAGCAGTCATAACGCTGCTGGTGAGAGGTGTGCAGTCTCTGTGTGTTAGTTTCATAATCATTGTAAAGATCTATCACATCTCCACCAGACATGTGGGCCAGCCTTTCTGCTGTATGCTGAAAGAAGAAAACAGCCTCCGTCTTCAGAAACAGACAGGAATCCTGATGGGGAGCTGTCAGGCCAACGGCCCGAGAGCCACAGACGAGTCCGTTTTCTTGAAGTGGAGTGGTTACCGGTGACTGCAGATTAACAGACTACCAGAGGAGCCACTTTTCCTCATCTGAAACAAGTCAAACCTCATGAATCATCATACATTTCACAGCGGTTTGAACAACGGCAGCTTTTACTCCATCTCACATTTGCATCAGACACGGAATATTGCATAAATGTTCTGCAGTAAAGAAAATGTGGCTAGTAAATGTGAGCGACTCAGTGTTTACTCAAAACACTGTGTTTTAGATGGTGAACATATTCACACAGGGGCAGCACGGTGGCTTAGTGGTTAGCACTGGTACCTCGCAGCGAGAGGGATCCCGGTTCAAATATATGTATGTATATATCTGTGTTTGGGTAAAGTCCCGGTCATCATCATTGTACAGATTGTATTATCAGTTTCTTTATCTGTTTTAATATTTGATCAGAAACATGACCAGTAATCCTGATATGAGGGGAGAATCCAAGTCACAAATATTCTGTGTATTGTTAAGTGAGACATAAGGATACCCGAACATCAACATCATCATCATCAAATTCAGTTAGAGTTCATTTAATGAAGCAGTTTCAGAGACCTAATAAACATACGATGTTCATGACAAGTTTCACTTACAGCCAGTTTGCACCTTTACATGTAAGGTTTTGGTCACATTGTCTCCAAAAACTATCCACATCGTTTACTTTCTTTGTGGAATTTTCTGACAAAAACAGCATAAAAACTGTTGTTTATTTGCTTTTGCCCATCGTACACCATGTTTATTTGCGCTGAAGTGATGTTTGACTACAAGAGATTTTGTGAAATTTCCTGAGTTTACAGTCAAGACTCTGTTTGTAAATGGGATCTTTTAGTGTGTGGTGTGCTGTCTGGGTCAACCCAAGAATCTGTTATTATTGTTGTTATTTTATTGTTATGTATGTGCTCTGTTGCAGATAATCGTGAAGTCTCCTACATTTTTAAACCTATTTTAATCTAGCGCTTTTCAAAGTCTTTTTTAACTTGCTTATTTCAACACTTATCCATCACCGGGCCAATGTTTTGTTTGAAGTCCTCATTCAGATCTTCTGACAATAGCAGCATGCAGTCAGCATGATCCAGTGAAATCACAGATAATATGAAAAGGAGGCTGAAATCAGTTCCACATGAGCGCCATCAAGACAACCGGAAACTCGCTAATGTGTTAAATATGGTTACCGCAGTTACTTTTCTTAGGTTGAGAAAAAAAACAAACAAAGATCTTGGCCAGAGCTGATTCAAGTTCGGCTTAGGTTACTTTAATCACCTACACTGATCAGCTTGAATATAGTTGGTAAAGTCTCCTACGTGAATGAAGACACTGGATGGAACGTTTAGCAGGTGAAAAGCGAAGATAAGTGAGCAAACGCAGAGCTGTGTGGGTGGGATCACTGCAGAGTACAGTTCTGGAGCTTCCACTGTGGGCACTTTCACACCGAATGACTCACTCAGGTATTCGCTGCACATTTCAAATACCACTGAAAGCATTCTCACACTTGCACCTACAAACTGTTGTCTGCACAACAACGTCAGCAGTTACATCATTTGCATTTGTTGGGGACAGTGTTAAAATATTTGACATTAAGACAAACTCAATCATTGAGAATAATTGACGTATTTGGTGATTAGATTGTCTTATCTGGTTTTGGTTTTACCTGGCAGCGTCAATCACGGTGACCTAGAGGCCGTTCATTGTTTTTCTCACGGTCCCCAAACACAGGATGTAAGTTCGTCCTGTTTGACAAGTCTTCCATCACATTACTGTCATGTGAGTTTAACACTGCTCTCTGCTATCATAACAGTTTTCCAAATTAATCAGGGTTGAATACTTGACACGAACAGAATGGGGAGAGCTATCAAACAAAAAACGTTGACAACCGTTTCTAAGGCCAGAGATGGAGCCGCATCGAGTAGGCGCTTGGAGAACTCAGTATTCAGGCATGATTTATTTCCAACAAGGTAATATGGAGGTCAACGCCCTGAAAATGTCTTTACTTCAACAAGATGCCTTGAGCTGGATAAGAGTGTCTAAAGCTCCCAGTTCAACGGCATGATGGATGAAAGCGTTCTGTCTTGTTTATGCAACCTGACACAAGGCATCTGCTGGTCTCGGGAGCGCTCAGATCATGCTGTAACAGCGCTCTCCACTCCCTATTAGACTATGAAACCAAGATTATCAAGGCATTTTGTATGCAGGTGATATGGAGGATGGTGAAGGAAAATTACTGCCAGCTCATGACACATTGGTGGTTTTCAAAGCTCTGTCAGCATTTAGTGGATTTTTGACATAGCTTTGAACGATATCTACCTTAAATCTTAAATCCCGCTTCGTCATCTTTAAAGTAATCCATCAATTATTTGGGGATTTAGTTATTAACAACCCAGGTAAAATTTATTTAAAAACAAAATGGGTTAAGACAGTTCTCACATTTGTTGTGGATTTTAAATGTAACTAAAAACAACATGAAGCTGCGTTGGAGTTGCATTGGACAGATTAAAATAAAAACATTTAAGGTAAACATGCTACCTTTGTTGGCCCAATTTTAAAAGTAATTTCTTTCAGTATTCTTTTCTTTTGTTTTTTGCCGGCGACCTGGGATTTACCACCTTGTAAGACAAAACGCTCAAGACTTTTAATTTGTAGAGACAGAGTTTGTGAGAGGAACAATCTTAAGTCCTAACCATTAACAAATTGTTTTAATCCCTAAATGTAACCCGGTGGTACAGTTGCCTAAATCTAACCAAACTGTGAATGAAAGTGAGTAAAATGTATATAGTGAGTAGAATGTGTTAAATATGTTAAAATAAAACTGCAAAACTAGCAGGCTTTCAAAAAACAAACAACGTTTTAATTTTATGTAGTGAAATTTTATAGGTTGCAGGTACAGTTTGTAACAAGAATAGTTTGTCTCCTTTGACAACAAGGACTTGGCTTCAGCAACATCAGCATCGAACCAACCCGCCTGTGCAGAACTGCACTTCCTTTGTTGAACACCGTGTGGCACAATTCCGAGTACAAGTGGAAGCGGGCCATTAGTGGGTGGAGTCTGTCACTTTACTCCACCCCTCTCCTCTGCTGGGTTTGCGCCTGTTGAAACCAGTAATACAGCTGTGCACTATTCGCTTCCACGGTGCAGAAAACAAAGCATAATATAAAGTTGGATGGTGAGTAAAGTATGGAAAAGCTTGAAAGTCCTGTTCTGATGTGGGATTATTTTTTATTATGATGACACAGATCTCCACAAATTTGAAATGCTCATTAAATGACTTATTTTCAGCCAAAGGGGACCTCAATCAAGGTCACAGGATTGTGTAAGGCCAAAACGATTTGCTCGAGCATAGACTTCAGACAGTTTGTTTTTGTGATGGACTGGCGACCTGTCCAGGGTAGACCCCCGCCTCTCGCCTGTAATGAGTTGGGATGGGCTCCGGCAGACCCCCGTGGCCCTGCGAAGGATAAAGCGGGTATAGAAAAGTGATGGATGGATGGATGGATGGATGGATAGACTTCAGACACCTGACTAAAATGCACTCAAGTACACAAAACATATGAATTTATTCACTTACTTTATAGTATGTCCCCTTTAAGTTTGGTGACAGTTAAATGTTGTTGGGACTTTACCTCTTTTGTTGTTTTATTTGCTCGCCGCATGACCTGGCTCTCCAGACTTTGTCATGTTCATGATTAAAAGTGGTTTCTGAGACGCAAATAAACCCACACTTGATCAGTTGTTGACTTTTATGTCTACACAAAAGCTCTGCGTTTATTGGGCTACTCGGACTAAAACGAGGAATCAAATCATTAAAGAGTATTTAGACAGAGTTTAAGCTCACATCTGATTGTGTACATACTTACAAAATAAAGCTTTCGTCGAGGGAATTATGTGAATTTATGACTTGTTTTTGAGCCACACGATTTGGCAAAGAGGCACTCAGCTAAAAACCAAGGCATCTGTAGCCATGAAATTTGCATAAACGCTGATCAGCGTAATCATTTCACCTTCTCCTGTTGGCAGTAGCTTCAGGGATCCTCGTGATTAGTGGAGGACGTTGCAGCTGTTGTAAAATCCTTCAAATTCTAATGATTTTAAAACTACAAATCCCCATGTCATTTTTTATATTATGAGGAAAGTGCATTTCAGCCAACTCTCTGAAGTTTCATGGCGTCAAGGTTCTGTTATGAACTGAACAAATCTTCTATTTTGAAGGGGAGTGGAAAGTTTGGCAAACTCGCGCGGCTGTAGATAGATGTGCTAACGCCGCCGCCGCTGCCTTTACTGAGCTGCCTTCGCCGGCGCCAAATCATGTCGCAAAAAGCCAATCAGCATTTTACTGTGGATGCCAGCAACACAGAGGTTTTTCTGTTTGTCAGTTAAGACAAAGAAATAAGTATGTATGGAAAAAATCTGCCAAAACAATGTTTGCTCTGACATGCTGGAGTCATTATACAGTCATGTAGTGTAGCATAACTGTCGTAGCGCAGGCAGTGATGGAGTGTGTTTGTTCTTGTGCGGCCTGGTGGTGTTTTTAAATTGTGCTCCATCTGTATAGAAGCTGTGGACTGTTTCCTCAATAACTCTCCCATCTGTCTCTGCCATGTGACTAACTCAAAGATCACTTCAGTCTTCTTTTATTATTATTATTACTATTCTGAAATCATCAGTCTTCTCTGCCGAACCTGGGCACCGACACACTGGACAGAAACCGGCTTGAAAAGAAGCAAACACATATGGACCGTGTTTTGTTGGTTTTTTTTTTTTTACAACAGGGTACAGTACCGACACAGGAAAAACAACAAGAAAGAAATAAAGACAGCTGAAGAAGGACAGAGTGAGAAGCAGTGGGAGGGAGGCAAAGACAGGCCTCGCACCAATAGGGAGAAAGTGCGGAGTCATGCTGTAGGAATGCTGGAGGGGGGGAATCGCTGGCGTGACTGCCCCATTTTTCACAGCCATAATCAGAGCCAGCTGTCAGTGAGAGGGCCCAGAAGATGAAGGAAACGAGCAGGAGGAGGAGGAGGAGGAGGAGGAGGAGGATGGAAGTAGGACAGCAAGGAATAAGAACGGGAGGAGTGGGAGTGTTGGGCTTTTGGAAGAACTTTGGACGAAGTTGCTGGTTACTTTTCACAGGCTTCATTTACGTCCCTTCCCGAGTGCTTATGTGAAACAAAATGTCTGTCGGAAAACGCAGGCGTGTCTGTGTAAGGATGCCCCCTTTTGCTCGTATGATAAGAGTTAAAAGGAGGAGTTCAGCTGTGGCCTTGACTCGGCCCAGCGGCTGAGCGAGTCAGGTCAAAGGCGGATTTGAAGAGGGGGGGGGTGGTTGGTGGAAGCAGGGCTGAGCTTCCTGTCTTCCTGCTGCTCCTGGGACCTCTGCAGTGAAGAATGACAAAGCAGAAGCTTCAAGACGATCCAGACGGTTTGTACAGACTGTGCACAAATCCCTCGTGTACATATAGAAAGCAGGCATATAAAGACTAAAGACTAAAACCCACATAAAGTGAATTTATTCACAGCATGATCACAGATCAGGGCCAGATCCTCTTATAGGTGCAATAGTTTGCACAAATCTGTGTTAATGCTGCTGCTACCAAGCGTGCCAGCGCCGTTACAGTCCTTCAGCGCCCAACGTAAACGTGTGCTGTGTTTATGTTTAGTCTGCACACGTGAACATGTGCGCTCACTATTCTCCGTTGTGTAATATATTGTTGTTGTAGGTCAAACCCATGTACTTATTGAACCATAATTTGATGAATAATGAAAAGAAAAACTGAAAATGCTGCTGACAACATGAAAACAATGTCACCCTCACTCGTAAAAAGTCTTCAGCTTGAAGATGGCAATAAATCTGAGGTAAATTATTACCCAGACGTTTCCTGAAGTAGGTTAAGGTATTAAGGTTCAAGTGCTGTGGCGAGGGATTTTTATGACCTATCTCTTGGCCTGCACTCCCTCGTACCGCGTATGGTGACGTGCCGCATATTTTATTTGACCCTGGGTAGAGTTTGGTGGAAAAAAAAGGCTCTAGTGGGAACGGCTTGGCTTGTTGATTTTGGGGTGATTCATTGCTGTTAAAGAGGTGACCTCCTCCATGTTGGACTGCACGTCAAAGCCCACATGTCTCCAACACAGAGAGTACCGTCAAGACTTCCAAGAAATAGTGTCACTGGCTAATGAACTTTGCAGCCGCCACACTGATCTCTTTCTTTCCTAAGTGGGTTAGAGTAAATTACCTTGTCGCTTGCATAAGGCAAGGGCTTGGCCTGTTGGTTACAGCCTTCTTGGAGAGCTGGTTTTCTTCAGTGCCAAGGCCTCCTCACCTGGTTTTGTTTTTAAAAATATACCCTCTTTGTGTGACTGCAATGAGCTCATGATGAAGAACAATGGAGGACACATGCAAGCTCAAGGCTTCAGAGAGACGCAGATCTTGGAGTTTGACAGACTATTTTAGTTTGAACAAAACTCCCCTTTTCTGCCCACTTCCTGTGCTCATGTCTCATCTTAATGCGGGGTTGTGAAGATACAGACAGTGATGTGCCATCAAAGGTTTTAAAATACCCACAACCCTAAAATTGACAGTAAAAGTACAAGTTGTAAAGAAGCACATGGTGATTTGGTGGTCTCCGACGTTTCAAGTGTTCAGGTAAAACCTGACAGTGAAAAACCCTTGAAAACCCTCGAGTGACATACAAACGTAAGACGCTCAGACCATCAGCGCTCAGCTGAGCCTCCTGCTTCTCCCTTCCCAGGAGTTGTTTATTAGTCCGAGCAAGTGGCCTGTAGCCTCTTTGAGTGGCAGCCAAGTCCAAAGAGGAGTGGGTTCAAAGTCTGGACTTCTGACTCTGGCAGTGTGTCAACTTCATGTAGCCTCGCTGGTCCATTGTCTTCAGCCAGGGTGCCACGCTGAACCTCGGAAAGTACAATGTCTGCTGTCATGAAAAAAAGAAATTACATTCTTATTTATGTATTTATTTTCCCAGGACATAATGAACAAAACAAACAAAAAAATCAAGTAATCTCTATAACATAATGCTAAAGAGGAAAGACATCATAGGTGATTTTAGAGAATCAGTTGTTGTTGCTCCACCAAGTTTGTCTTTAATTATTTTAAAAATGATATTTTTTTGTATCATTATGAAATAATTTAATAAATCAATTTTTCATTTTCTTATTTTATTTTGATTATGGGAGTGGTACAAAGGCCTCAGAAATTCATGTATCAAATATGATACATCTGGCATTTTAAAAAATAAAGGAATTGTAAAAACCACAAAAGCTACATCTCAGTCTGAGCTTCTGTTAGCATGTTAAATGTTCAAATGTATGAAAGTACAAATTAAAAATACAAAGTATGAAATGTCTGGTGCAGCACAACTTAGGTTTGCAAAGTTTCGCAAGAACATACCACAAGACCTCTGGAGCGATGTTCGCTGAACAGACGAGACGAGATGGAGACGAGATGGAGACGGATGGCCGAAATGGTGAAAAACAAATGCAACATATCAGCACAAGTGCCTCAAACTCAGTTCTAAAGCACGGTAGTGGAGAGGTGATGATCTGGGCTTGTTTTGCATCTGCAGGAC
The DNA here is from genome assembly GCA_014839995.1 of Xenentodon cancila. Classification (NCBI taxonomy): domain Eukaryota; kingdom Metazoa; phylum Chordata; class Actinopteri; order Beloniformes; family Belonidae; genus Xenentodon; species Xenentodon cancila. Next base: position 4,463,591 of record CM026210.1, on the reverse strand, counting down.
CTGTGCACATTGCATTTATTCGGGCAACCATAAATGTCTCCGTATGGCAAAGTATGTAGGGTCAAATTTGAGACCATCTGTCACGCAGATAAGACGAGTCATACAACAGGACAACGAGTTCAAACACGTCACCAAATCTACGACAGAGACAAAAGTCCAGACCTTAATGTGATTGAAGCGATGTGGTAGGATCTTCAGAGAGCTGAAGCAACATTTTATAAAAGAATGGGTCAAAATGCCTCCACAACAGATGCAACTTACAACATCACGCCAAAAAAATGACTATCTGAAACCCTAGTTTGGATGAAATTATTATTTACGATGTCATAAAATGTAAAACTGGAAGAGATGGTGCTTTTTTTTTCCAGACTGTACGTTGAGTCACCATCCAGCTGCCCACAGAACAAAAGCTGAGACCACAACTGGGTTGGAGAGTTTTAAAAAAATCCCCCTCAATGTTGCCTTAAATGTCACATTGTAGAAGACAAATTAATAAAAATAGACCTCTTAAGTGGCCGTGACTCTGCAGTTTCAGATTCACGCATATTTATTTGCTTTGAGGCTTTTCCATCTTCTTCATGGCCTTGTAACACAAAAACAAGAACACTCTTCCTGCATGTGTTTTCTCGTCAAACCTTTGAATCTCTGTTTTCTTCTTCACCATATGGAGATCAAGTCTCAGCCCAGAGTGTCTCAGCTTATTAACTGGTTGAGCATGATTTCCTCCCCAGTGTTCGGTGAATCGTCTTGGGTACTTTCCAGGACACTTTCTCCGGTTTGGCATCGTGCTGTCATGTTTACAGACCTACTAAACCCTGGTGACACCGCAAGCTGCGAGTCACCCTTTGAACCCTGGAGTCAAAACTTAAGCAGTTTACAAACAATATCTTGCTCAACGCATCCTCTTTGGCCACGGCCACTCTTGTTCCCGTTGTGTGCTTATTCAGATCTCGCTCTCAGGATCACGTTTTCAGAGTGATACGTCTCCAGTGGTTAAATTGACTTTGAATTCCTCTGCTGGTATAATCAGCTTTCTGAACTATTAAGAGTTATTGACCGATGTAATGAAACTGGATTAATAAAATGTTTTTATCAAATTTCCCTAGTACCACAGTCAAAGTTAACGTGGACTTCTCTTATCTAAAGCCTTAAAGCTGGGGTTGAAAGTTTAGAGATTAGACAGGACTGAGTCCTCACAAACCAAACTGTATTTTAACACAGTTTAAATATTTGTTTAGGAAAAAGAAAACCCAAAAGTTAACGCCAAGTTCCAAAAAAGTACAAAGGCCAAGTTTTGGGAAAGTACATTAAAAAAAGGGGTTTTTAATAAGTAATTTATAATCAGCATCAGATATCTATAGATTCTATTTTCTTTCAACAAAACACATGCAACGCTCACTTTCTGCCTCGTGCCGCTGCTGCACAGGATGCTGCAGGAACTTATGTCACTTCCTTTGTTATCTTGTTGATGTGGAAAAAGGAAGCCCCCTTACTTTCCCCAGACGCACTTGTCACAGGCTCAAAAAAGAAAAAAGAAGAAAGTGTGGTAGCTCTGCTTCAAGCTGAAATAACCTAATTTTTTCTTTTAGCAACATCTGAGCAGATTGTGCCATATTCAGTGTATTTCCTGGCTCGTAACCGTCACCTGTAACTCATGTGTGTCTGGCTGCGTTCTGGGTGAATCGTGGGGTTGCTGCAGCAGCTGTGTGGAGACCTTATTGAACAGGATGCCGGGGGTTGATTTGTGTCTCCTTACTGTTGCAGGCTTCCATCTCACCTACAAGGCTTTTCTGACGCTTGTACTGTATGAGTAAAAGTGGAGCTGCAGACTGTACGGAACATGCAGAGGAGGCGAGCAGCGCCTCACTCTCTGACGCCTCTGAGTACATCCGAAGGCATGAAGCGCGTCGACGCTCAGCCTTTTAACCCGTTCATTCCCACGCAAGAATAAAGTAATGTCATGAACGAAAAAGAACAACAACAACCTCCCTTTCGGTTCCATGCGGAACCTCCTCCACCTCTTAGGTGGTGTTTCCATGATGCCCTCATTTATCCAGTTTTACCATAAGAACCTTTTGTGTCAGAAAATGTATTTCTGCAAGAGTAATGGCAGCAGAGAGGGTCCCATGTGTTTATCATAAGACCTGGAAGACGGCATGCCATCAACAACTCAGAGCATAACCAAAACTTATCCCTTCGGCTATTTTTATGCAAACAACTTACTGTGTGTGTCATGTGAAAAATGTTGCTCGTAACGACAGAATCACAAGAAATTTTAACTTTAACAGTACGTGCAGGATTCTGGCGAGCACTCTGTTTCCATTGAACGGTGTCTCACCAGTTGACATAATTCTCATTTATTGTCTTCCTGCAAGACTTCTTCTTGTGAGCGTGACTCACCACATCTCGTCCTGTGGGACTTCTCTTTAAAACAAAGAAAAATAAGATCTCAACTACGACGGAGATGAACGGAAACAGGTTTGTTTTTGCGACTGCCGCTGTTGCCACAATAGTCAACAGGAGGTGAAAGCAGCAGATGATCATTCAAAGGCAAAGCCCTTATGTAATGTGGTAATGCATAATGACTAAGTAGTGTCAAAGCACAAATCATATAAATGTGGCAAAAAAAACAGCTGGAAAACTAGATTTTGATGACTTTTTAGACTGACTGGCTACGTCATACCCAGTGATGCTGGAGACGTGCAAATGCAAAAAAGTCTTTCCATTAAACGTTTGCGCTAAATTATATTACTGACAAGTCTGAAAAACCACCTTAAAAAGGTTTTTGCAATACTTGGCAGTTTTATCGACTTCTAGGCGTTTCTATTACAGATTTTTCTTTGCAATATTTAGACACTGCATCTTTGCGATATTTAGGTTTTTCGCAACTGTAGCTGTAGCATCTACAAAGATCTAAATACTGATATGTTCTTGATAAGATACTCTGTGCATGTTATCAGAGCGTGAACAATTTTCAGTTCTGTTTTTTTTGGTTTCTACTACATCTGTCCCTGTGTTTGCCCAAGGATGCAATTACATGCGGGCCAGGGCCGGTCCAGGGGTAAGCACATTTAAACGGTGCTGCATTACTTCCTGTGGAAAGTTGTTAATGGCACAAACAAACCTCCAAAACAACCGCTGGAAAGGGAAACAAGGAGCTCCGCTATGGTCTGCTGAGCTCACTTCTGAGCTGGAAGCTATTTAGAGAAACATAATGTGCTTCTTATCAAATCATAAGTCAGAGGATTCGTAATCCTGTTTGGTGAAGGTTTATGTTTATTTATATTCACGTTAGCAGTAACGTAAAATGACACGCACACACACACACACACACACGGAGGGGATTTGGTGGTAGTGGTGGTGGTGGTGGTGGTGGTGGTGGGGGGGGGGGGGGTGTAACAGACAAGTTTGGGTCTTGCTAAAGTGCAAATGCTATGAAAATAATGTCCTGAAATAATAGCGAAAGACCCAGATAATTTCCTGTAGTGGTGCTTAAACTCTGCTATTTCTGCTTTGCCCTGTTTATTTTTGGGAGGGGGGGTGCGGGGTGGGGGTGGACTGTGGACACATAATCCTCCCAGAAAAGTGATTTATTTATGAATTCCAGTGCAGAACCTCCCCTCCTGAGAGCGGGCCAGCCTGCCAGAAATCATTGGCTGATGTTTACAGGACTGGATTGGCTAATTCCCATGGTGCAGTGTGCCTGCAGAGCTATCTTATTTATACAAGACCTGATATGGGAGAACAGAGGGGTTTATTTTGGGATATTCCCCATAGAAGGATCCGATTTCTCCAACTGCAGCCGTTTCCTCCATACGTGCTGCTCTTCAGGTTCGAGCGGCGGGCCGCACGCCTGTGGACGCTCAAGTTTAAAAGGACTCCGCTGGGCTCGCAAAAGAAAACAGTGTCATGATGTCGAGAGATAGACTCGAGACAATAGGTCGAGTTTAGGAGCAACAGGAAGCTGAATATTAGCCTCAAAATGAGTACATTGTTTCTTCCAGAGATTTATCATCACATTCGCTCTGTAAATCTGTCTTAAATAACCCACAGTCTTTCAAAATGAGTCATTTTAACATACCTACTAATATCTGTCAGTTTAAAAGGCCTCAAACTGAAACATTATCTCATTTTCTGTGAGCAGTTTCAATGGTGTGATTGCAGCGATGACAAAAGAGAAAACTGAATCGCACTCAGAATCCTCAAAGCAAAACATGTGATTCATGTTTGCCTTTTTGAGCACATCACCTACAGGTCTCCACACATCTTGGTATTGTAATTATTATCTCGGGCGCTCAACGAGTCAAAGATGAGCAATTTCTTTTGAGGAGGGACGATGCTAATTAAAAGCCGGGCTCTTAGAGTCTGTAAATGTTTTAATTATGAAGCATAAACACTTGGAGACATATGGTCAAAACAGGACGTTTTTGTGATTTTGAAGCAGCGTCTGCCTCTTGTAGGAGCTCACGTCATCATCGGCTGTGTTTGGTCACTGGTGCATTACATAAGTGATGCTGGATAAACACCTTGCATCCTCCTGTTTATATCTCGCTTTCCTTTTTGATTTCTTTCAAACCCGTCAGTGTTTTAATCATTACAGAAAGGACTGAGAATGTCCTGTGAAGGAGCGCAGGACCCACGTTCTGATCCGTGTTTTCCTCGCTGTTGCTCTTACATTCTTTTCTCATCATCTGCTCCACGGATGATGATGATGTTTTCAGCAGTGATGCAAGGATATCCTTGAAACTCCTGTCCCCTGCACCTCTGGACACCCTTTCACTCTTTGTCTCCGAAGGTCTTTGGCTGCGAGCAGATCAAAGCAGCGTGTTGCATATTTCCCCTTAAGTAAAAGCCCTTTGTAACAACGACTGATGCCATCAACGTGAGCTTAGAGGATGTCTTATGTTACAAAATGACAGCAGTGCTCTGAATGGGCATTGGTGCTGAAGCTATTTGAAAATTTCACCACTCAGCTTTAAAGGAAACACAACAAACTTCCACATGTGCTTCCTTTTCATGCAATTGCTTGTGGGAATTTTTTATTTTAACTCTGCAGATGGTGTGTCGAGTTTCAGCTGTACAAACCCAGCTCCAAAAAAAAGATGTTGGGACACTGTGTGAAATGTCGATAATAACAGAAAGTAATGGTGTGCAAACCTCATAAAGCCATATTTTATGAACAATAGAACATTGAAAATATATTTAATGTGAAAGTGAGGAGATTTGCCATTCTAAGAAAAATGAGGTAAATTTGATTTTGACGGCAACAACATGTGTCACAAAGTTGGGTTTGCGTGATGGTAAGCACTGCGTTGTATCTCTTCTTTCAATAATAGTCCATTTACGTCTGAGAGCTGATGGAGTTTTGGGGGTGGGATGTTGTCCTGTTCAGGATTCAAGCTCCTCAACAGTCCCAAGTCTTCTTTCAGCACCTGGACTCCTCCACTATGAAGCTTTGCTTCCGTCAGGGATGCAGTACGCAGCTTAGGATTGTCTTGCTGAAAGATGCAAGGCCTTCCCTAAAAAAGATGTCGTCAGGACGGATTCATGTTTTGCTCCAAAACCTGTTTATAACATTCAGCATTGATGTTTTCTTTCCAGATGTGGAAGCTGCCCCTTCCATCGGCACAAATGGACCCCACCCCCACCCTCCCGTACCTTCACTGAGATCCCTGATTACGAATCAGATGGTCTGTTTCCTCTGCAGTCCAGAGGACGTGGCGCCCATGGTTTCCAAAAAACAATTTAAAAATTTCTATTTGTCTGACCACACGGCTGTTTTCCACTTTGCCTCAGTACATTTTAAATGAGCTTTGGTCCAGAGACGTTGGCAGTGTTTACGGATTATGTTCACATGTGGCTTTTCCTTTGCATGATACACTTTTAACCTGCACGTGTGCATGGCAAGGCAAACTGTTCTTGGACAATGATTTCCAGAATTTTGCCGTTCCCAAGGATTTCCAAGACAAACTCACAAATGATTTTAATGCCGGAGGTCCCAAAGATCACGGACATCCGTCATTGACTTTTGACCTCATCCATGTGCACCAGATATTTCTCCCCAATTTTGCCATCGTTTGATGTCCTGAACTGCAGATGATGACATATTCAAAGTCTTACTCTGAAATTGTGAACCGTCTATATCTGACAGGCTCCGCCTCTCAAATATATTCTTTTTATACCCAATCATGTCACTGATCTGTTTCCAATCAACCTTATTATTATGTTTCCAGATGTTCTGCCAGGTGTTTCTTTTCAGTACCACCTATTCCTCCACCCTTACCTCGCTCATGTCACAACGTCTTTGGGGGCATCCTGCATCCATCAAAATCAAAATGAGCTAATCTTTTTGAAAACAATGGTAAGTATTGTAATTAGGATTAAACATGCACTACAGCGCAGCTCAACATAAAGTGTTAATTTATGTTCCTGTATTGCACAATAGTCATGAAGAAAAAAGAAAAGAAAAGAAAAGAAAAGCAGTGAGAGAATTACGTTGTTTCTCCATAAAAATCATCTGTAATGGACAACAGACTTTCTAATCAGCTCTATGGGAGGAAGCCAGATGGAATTATAACATGACAAGACTCCAAGCAAGCTGTGACCACAATCCCCGGGGTCTGGGTGTAGGAAACCTAAAGACTCTGATCATATTCTTCTAATCATTTGTTAGCTGTGCATGTCCTGCTGTGGGATTAGCGTGCCTCGAGAACTCGGGGATTAAATGTCTTCCTGGGCAGGAGTGAGGATGGATGGAAACAACACACGTTTGGTTTTATTGCTCACGGGCTTCAGTTGCAGACGCAGTTATGATTTTGTTGAAGCAATGAAATGGTTCACTATTGGCCAAGTGAAGAAAAAGGAGTCTGAGCGAGCTTGAGTGGTTTGATGATGCTTTACTGCTGATGGCAGATGCGTCCACACCACTGAGTGGTTGTATTTCATAGGTTTGAACTTGATCTTTCTGAATTCAGGCTTTGCTATTTAGTTGAAAATTCCCCTCTCGGCTCTTTGTACACTCAGTATAAAGTTCAACTTAATTCAATGAAAAATGACCGCTTGGTGAGGCTTAGGGACCAAACTTGGAAAAAAAAATGTTAGTTGAGTTAATGAGTAAAGAAAGCAGGATTTGGGAGCTTCTCATAACCTAATATATAAACACACACACACACACACACAAACACACACACACACACACACACACATTTTTAATTTGTAATTTTCTGTCCGTTTGTATATGTTGGCATGACTGCATTTTTACTGCAACACATTTGCACCGACACATCACCCAAACATTACAGCAGTCACCACACTACACACACTGCACCCATCACTGTCTTGTCTTTCTAGCAGTCTTGTCCTTCTGTCTTTCACTTTGGTAATTTTGGTCCTCTGTCAGAATATGGAATCCAAATGTTAAAATATGTTAGATTAGACTGGTGAAGGACACACACTGTCACACACATTCACTGTAGGAAAACTAACATCTGCTGCAAGCTTAAAACTGCATATATACGTAATTTTTACCAAATCATGGTACTAACTACTAATATATATGCAGATAGATTAAAAAAAATAACTCTTCATACCTCTGCCTGTCACTTACTTTCTTTCTCTTCATTTCTTTTGCGTTGTCTTGCGTTATCTTTCCACATCTTTTGTGTTTATCGCAGTTTGAGATAAAACTGAGATCAAAGTTCCTGATTCAAGCTTGTAAAAATGTCAACGATAAACTTACATTACCAGCCTACACCCTCATACTTCTTGTGCCCTTCAAGAATTGAGTAGAGAGAAAGTATAAAGATAAAGCCAAATGCAAAAATCATTAAAAAAAAGACAGTAAGTTAACACCAGCTTGATTTGTTCAGATATTATGACAAAGTATCAAACGCTGGACGACTAAAATCCGTCTTTAGCCTACACATCTGCAGAAGCTGCTGTTTATTATCACATTATTATCACAAAGGCCTCATTTACTAAAAAATAAACCCAGAGCTTCAGAAAATCTAAAAATGCCATTAAAAACTCGCACACTTATTTTTCAAACCCTGAACAAAGTCAAACAATTAAATAAAAACACTAAAGAGGTTAAACATGAGATGGGCAGTTCCAGTCATGTTTGTTTAGAATACTTTTACTTTAGTTTCACTCTCATCACCACCTTCAAACAATGTTTAGTTACTTTAGAGCAATAAAGGATAAATGCCTATATATATATATATATATATATATATATATATATATATACAAATTTTGTGCGTTGGAGATGTTGGTGTGCTGGTTGCATTTACCATGTGAACGTACCATGTGAACTCGTGAATGAGTGTCAGACCCCTTTTTTTCCTTTTCGTGAGGCCTGTTTTTGGAATGACTCATGATATTTTCAAAACTGCTCTTTACGTCTAACATATGTGCTTTCCCATCATGAAAATGCATGACACATGTATGTGAATCATACTTCATCTGGTTTCCTGTCTTTGGCTGGTTGCAGAAAGGAGATCCATCAGGATTGGCAGCCCCCCCTGATCTTCTCCATCAAGACCCTCTCCTCTCTTCCTCACAAACCCCAAACTCTCGTCAATGGTTTCCAGCTGGCTGTGGCGTGGCGTGGCGGTTCTCCGGGGAGAGGAGGAGCCCTTAGATGGCTCCAGGCTCAACATCCAAAAGCCTTGCCTCTCCCCCCTCATTCCCGTTCGCCAACTCCACCCCCTCTTTATTTGTTCAATTTGTGGAAAAATCCTACAAACATCTTTGTATGATTTTTGGAGAGTGAGTGACAGGGAGCATGCAAACAGTCCTGTTCATGTGTTTGTGTTTGTAGTCCAAATTTCAAAGGTTGTCATTGGGTAAAAAAAGGCAAGAATGTGCTGTCGGTGTAGTCAGAATGACATTCTGTGATGCATCAGTGGCTGAAACTGCAAAAAACATTTAAAAAAAATGCTGAGGTGGTTAACCTTGAGTGGCTGTAGGGTAGGGGCTAGGGGTGGTCTTCCTAAGACTTAATTTCATGTCTTTCATGAGAGCAGCACTTTGGTCTGGTGGAGTGGAACTTCTAAATATAGATGAGAGCGGCTGAAAAACAGGGGGCTGCATGCGTCATACCGTGTAAATATTTCTCCTTTTGGCAACAGTTGTGTGCCCTAAACCTCGCGTTTCCATGAACATTCAGCAGAAAGATCGAAGAGTGCTGGCTCCAGTCACGGTTGCAGGTGGGTCGGTTTCAGGGAGGTTTTTGATAAAACCAGACCACGTGAAGCTGAGCAAAGAGCAAACCAAAAATGTTTAAAGGAAAAGGACACACACATAAAACTGAGCGTACATTGACACAAAGACACACATGCACAGCTGCAGTGTGGGTCTGCTAGTTTTTTGTAGGATGCGGTGTTTACTTTGCAGGAGTGACGGCGATGACAGTCTGTTGTCGTCAGGGTCAGAGGTGAAACACAGAGGTTTCTGGGGGAGGGGAAGTTGGTGTCTGCGCTGCTGATGGAAGGTGCTTTGTCACTCGTCACCTCTGGTCAGGAGACAGAGAGTGTTTGCTTCACTTTTACAGCGTGTGAGTGGTTCTTTGCATGTGTCAGTGCCTATGAGTGTACATGCTGGCATTTCTTTGCAGAAAGCCAACATATTGCTGGGAAACTGGTGTGTGTGTGTGTGTGTGTGTGTGCGTGCGTGCGTGCGTGCGTGTGTGCGTATGTGTGTGTGCATTATGACTGTACTGCATGACATCATACACATTTAAAGGGCTGCACATTCAGCTGGTCTAAAAGTAGAGTTTAACATTTTGTTGAGTTAATTAGATTTTTTTTAAAGCTTGAAAATACATTATTTTGGCATCCATTTAGTGTATTTGAGAAAAAATAAAACATGTTGGCATAAAGACATATTGTCACTAAGAAGTTATTCCAATGTCCCCTGTTTTCATAATTAACTGTCTTCCTCTGATCTTCTACACAGCTCCTGACCTGAAGCCCTCCGGTGCCACACCAGAGCTTTTCGCATCAACACTGCCGTGAAACTGCTGCTAAGTCAGTTGTCCGGGTCCCTTTTTACGTCCATAGCAGGCCCGCGTAAAACCACAAGGTAAACTCAGCCGAGGCCAGCTGAGTCAGAGCTCTTGTGCTTGACAAGAACATGTGGCGAGGAAGAGCGCCGTGTTATCTGCGTTTAAATGTCATCCCTTTCAAAGTGGATGGTGCAGCTTTGCTGAGTGTTTTGGTTACGGTTGGCTTTGCGGTGAAGTCTGCAGTTAATATCGCAAGACATCGATGGCTTAGTGAGAACTGACAAACATACCATGAAGCCGTTTTAACTTTATTGCATAATGTCTTCAAAATAGCATCACGTATTTATGATGAAATGAGTAACATTTAGAAATAAATGTTGGCAGAGGAAGCAATATTCACAGATGTGCACAAGGTGTCCTTTAGGCTTTAAGAGCCCATAGTTACTTCTGAATGTAATAACCGCTGGCACCGCCGATAGTCGTGCTTGTTCTTATTATTATATCTGCTTATACTGTCATCCATTACCGGGGATCCACAGAAACAGATTTTCTCCTCTCTACAAATATGGTCAACACAGAGGCCTGCGTGGTTAAAAGAATTTGCCGTCTTCATGATTTTTCAATAAAAGCCTTGTCTGTAGGAGGACGGAGGGTTGGTGGAGGAAGCTCACAGGGCTTTGAACCATGAAACCTGGGAAGAGAGCTTGTTTGTCTTCTGTTTCCTTTTCACTTGCCGTTTACTTTTGTTTTCATTTGCTGTGTATAAGAAGAAGAAATAACAGTCAGAAGCTGTTTTAACTGTCGCCATCACGGCCCTTTCAGAGCCAGAAATGTCTATATATAGATGAGAAGGAAATCTAATTGGACAAGAACATTCTTCTCTTTGGCATCTAAAGTCATTTGAGTTAATCAGTTATTTTCAGAGGGACCACCAAGACGCTGGCCAGAAAGAGTGAATTTAACAAACGACACCAAAATGACTCTTGGATGGAGTTTATTAAAGTGGTATTTCATGAGAGAAAATGATGCTTTGCGAAGCAGAGTGGACTGGAGCCTGAGAAGTTGTAGAGACGGTTTGGCTTAAAACACACGACATCACACGTGTAAACGTGTAAAAAAAAAATATTTTATTTCCTAATGCTGTGGTGCACCCTGAAAGTCAGGGCAAAAAACATAATCAACCAAGGCCCCCTGTGTCGAGATGTTGCTACGTTCCAATTATCGTCACAGGAAGTAACGCAACATCCATCCGCTCATCCATTAACTTCCTGATAAAGGTTGAGGTTGCAGATAAAGCAGCCAAAGCAAAGAGGCGCAGACCTCCTTCTCGCACGGCCACCTCCTCTAATTCTTCCAGGGTAGTACCAAGGCATTCCTAAGTCTGGGTCTGCTCTGAGGCCCCCGCCTGGTTGGAAATGGACTAAATATGTCCAGTCAAGGTGTGCATCTTCACCAGATTCCTAAACCACCATAGGTGAGAGCTGGAACACAAACTAGTACACAGATAGCCTTGTCCTCTGGCCCAAAGGTTTAACCCTTTGTCCTGTTCCTTAGACTCAGAGCTTATGAATGTTTTGGCGAGTAACAAGCTTGGCAGTTGTGCATCAGGTGGAGGGGCGGTAGATAAAGGTAGGTAGTAGGTAGAGGCGAACACCTTTTTGCTATTTTAGGTATACCAATCAAGTTAGTGGGTGAATTCAGAATGAACCGTCTATTGGAGGTGTCTATGTTGCCTGCCTCAACTAGCTCACAGGCATTGTCACATTTTTTCGGGGGCTATTTGGACCTCTTTATTAACACTAAATGTCTGCTGCTGTCTGGACGAGGTCTGCCCGAGGGAGTTCAGCTTTCCACCTCCCCAGATTGGAGCCAGTTGCTGCCATTCCCTCCTGATCCCCACAAAATCCCCGTCAATGTGAAAACACTTGAACTAATCGATAGCAGAAGATTAAAGGAAAGGTTCAGTAGTTTGGAACATTTACTGGGAGAGAATTTGATTAGCACTTTAATACCGCAATCAATACATATGCAGTAATCATCTGAAAACGAACTAACAGAGAAAACGTCTAGTTTTAATGTTTTGCGTATCAGGAAAAGAGACATAGACGTCAATATGGTCCTTCTGATACACTTTTTTAGCAGGTCTGCAAGAGAAGAAGTTTTGGCAGTTTGGTAGTCAACATCCAGGTATGTGTAAACATAATGCCAAGGAGGAAAGATAGTAGCAGTGATTTTAGAGAAGCATTTTATTCCATCTATTAATCTGGGAAGGAATATGATGCCATATCCCAACGGCTTTGAGTGCATGGTTCTACAGTGGGAATGACTGAATGATGGAAACAATCAAAACAGTTGCAAAAAGTAAAGAAAATAAGTGAATGAAGAGAGGTACATCAGATGCTACAGGCTTTAATTGGCATGCTAAATGTTATTGTTTATGACTGTACAATTCGAAACAGACAGGAAGGGTTGCCAGGAAAAAAAGGTCTCTTCTCTCTAACAGGAACACAGCAGCATGGTTTAGGTTTGCAAAGTTGCATCTGGACCAACCGCAAGCTAAGTGGAGATGTTTGGTTTAATACACAGCAGTTAGTTTGCCAAAGAAGAAACTCATTATATGAACCTGAACACTGCGTACCAAGTGGGAAGCATGGTGGTGGTGGGAGGATGATTAGGGGTTGTTTTGCAGCTTGCAGGACCTGAAACTCTTCCATATACTTTTTCCATGAGTTACGTTCAAGACCTCCTCTCTAATTAAGGTGCTCCAAAGCCACACTTTTTATTGTACATCAGGATATGTAAAGCTTTAGAATTTCACATGGGCATAATTTAGTTTTTGATATGACTGTTGGCCCTGTAGCAGCACATTCACCCTCCCAACTCATCTAAAGTCCAGTAATTCGGCAAAAATACGTCAGCGGACCGAGGTTCCAGGGAGGTAATAGTCACTGCCCGAGTGTTAAACCGGTGGATCATTTCCCATTGCTGTCAGTGCCTTAATGCTGCGTTTGTTGCTGCTAATCACTGAAAACCCATCAAGATGGAATCCAAATGCACTGAGAGGATATGGCACGTGCATTAAGAGCTATATGGGCTGTGGCTGTGAATGACACCCTCCAGACCAGCTGAGATGTATCTTTGTGAACAGATTGTCTTTGTGTGACAGGAGCTCCTCCTCAGACAACAGACAGGTGTCCAACCGGTTTCTCAGGCCGACCAACCCCGACCCCTAGGCCTGGCTCTGGTGCCGTAACGCTGGAGGTTAGAGGTTAATGGAGCAGAGTGGCGCCGGTCGGTCATCCCCCAGGATCCTGGGTGGATTTGGTAAACAGTGAAGCTGTCACTGTGGATTAATACTGAGAGGAGGTAGAACAGGGCCGAGCACACGGGGGGCTAATAGCTCCCAACTCAGCCATGAAAGTGCTTGTCCTCCTCATTCTCTTCTCTCTCTCATCCCCAACCATAAGCCCCCCGGTCTTAGAGAGGGAGAGAGGGGTGGAGGAGGACTTAAGGAAAGGGAAGAAAAAGGTAGAAAGAGTAGTTTACTCTGAAATGAGGAACTAAAAAGAAGGCAATAACCACTAGTGCACTTGAACACTTGAAACACTGACTGGTAAATACAAGAAAAAGTGTCGTAAACTCACAAGACGTTTGAGGAACAGAGTCTCTTCTGGTTGTAAGTGTCATTCCCTGTTTAAAGCTGCGAGAGCACAACCCCAACCTCCAGCTCTGCTCTGTGGGGGATCTACAGGGACTTTTCTATTATGAAGTCTTGACACTAAGGTTTATCTGTCTTTGTATCTTAGATACGAGGGGGCGGCCCCACTTCATATCCAGCTTGTGTACTGGCAGGATATTGTATGTCATGTTGCTGCTTTTGCTGCCGATTGTGGTTACACTTTCACCACAACTCATGCAACAGAGAGTAAAAAATAAACAGATATGACCCCCCAAACAGGTCTTATTGTGGGGCATTATCTCCTCATTACTTCATGCACAAATTATGCCTGTTTTTTTCCACTTGAGTTGTGGTGTTTTTCCATTTATGCAATATGTAATTTTTGGCACTTTGATCATTTCATCTGCAGAGCCACATGGATTCAGCAAATATGACAGAACTCAAGCTGTGGTTCTGCAGATTTGAAGGTTTGAAATGATTCTTTAGTGTGCATTTGTACGTATGTTTACAAGCGAAAGACCCAACTAAGACCATTAGAAGATGGCATTTTTTAATCAAAAATATTATAAAAGCATTGCTTTTTTTCTAAATGTTGATCAAATCATATCTAAAGAAAAGTGAAGAATTTGTGGTTATTTGAGCTCAAAAACAGAGATGTGACTGAACTTTTGTTAGGAAGTGAAAAACGAGTTTGTGACGGGAGCTTTTCAGTAGAAGTGAGTGTTTGTTCTGCTGCCACCAAGTGACCAAACAAGTCAAACAATGCACATTCTGCTTCCAATGCTGTATTTACAGTTTAACGCACTTGTGCAGGTGTTTCATATATCAGGTACATTCCTAAAATGCATAGCCATTCCCTCATTAGTCTTATTTATAATTTTCTTAAATGGGGCCTGTTGAAATGCTGCTTGTCGCAGCAGATGGAATTATTTACAGCAGCCCACAGGGAAGCGATAATCACATTCTTGCATAAATACTTACATAAATACCACGTACTAAATCTGTAAACCTGATTCTATCTTCATCCTATCGTCATTTCTGACGGTTTTATGTACATTTTGACCGGAGTGAACTTATGACCTGGTTTGTGAGGGTCTGGTTGTTTTTTTTTTCCCTTTGGGGTACCTCTAACTGTCGGTGCGTGGCCTACATCCAGGATATCTGAAATAACTGCACATTGCTGTATTCACCTCCCGTCATTCCCTTCAAGATTGTATTGTCAGTTGGCCTCCGGGAGTCAGGGAGGGGGTCTAGGGCAGAGCTGCTGGGAGGGGGATTTGCAGTGGTCCATTGTACAGTCCTGACAATAGAACCAAGGCTTTGATCTTAGAGGGGTGCACCACCTCCTCCTCCTCCTCCTCCTCATCTCCCTGCTCTTTCTTTTACTTGTATCCTAAGAGGTATCCCTCCACGTACCGCCAAGAGGGCCGAGAGAGTGGAGAGAGGAAATGAAAAACTGATTGAAATGAATGAAAGTATAACAAAAGTAGAGAGAGGGCTTGGAAACATGGAATACGAGGCGAGGAGGGGAAACAAAGATCAGTTGTTATTCCTTCCTTATTACAAGGCCTAAGGGGGCGAACTCCTCTGACAGATATTTTTTTCACTGTATACGGGCCAGTCTTCCCTTATCTCTCTTCTGAAAGCAGAGCAGGTGCCGCCACACAGAAACTTTAGTTACTGGATGGACGAAAACCACAGAAAAGCTCTTTTAAACGTTCCTGATCAAGTTTGTCACATAAATATTTGTGTATTTTGTGACTGCTTTTTTAAGGATTTTCCACACCATCATGTTCATTCTCTTATTTTTAGAAAGACAAAGGCCTAACTTCCCCACCGTACCCTCCTCAACCTCCCACCTGGTATCCCAACGCTCCGTAGCTGGCTGGATCTGCGAGGCATTGCATTGTCTCCCCTCTCTGGCCTCCTGCCAAGAACCAAGCCAGGTTTGTAAAACGTTGCGTTTCAGTAGAGCCTCGTGTTTTCTTTGCTCCTCTTGCCGCTCCCCGCTCTTTCCTTTTTTCTTTCCTCCCTGCCTGCTGCTATTTACAGATGCAGAGGCACTGACAGTTATTGTGTTCTGACAAAATGGAGTCCAGAAGACCGCAGGAGCAGCCTGAATAAACATGGAGATGCATACAGTGAAATACCTTAGATACAGGAGACAGTTGATTCACCTAAAGTGCTAAAAGTGGCATTTGGTTTGGCATCTCCGCCTTCTTGGCCCAAAAGAGCAACAACATAGCGCAGTCACCTGGGTCCAATCAGCTGGTAATCAGCTGCTGATCAGCTCCTTGCGAATGACGACACCTGTAGCTGAGAGAAGAGAAGAGCCAGGAGGCAGACAAAACCAAAAGAGACTGCAGAAACTCATCGAAGACCATAACGCAGTAGACCTATAAGCCATACGAAGCATGCATGATCTATCGCACACTTTGTATGCTCTCTCTTTGTATCACAGCTACTCTTGATGCGGAAGGAAGAGTTTCCATCCATCCATCATCTATACTCGCTCCAGGTCACGGGGGGTCTGTCGGAGCCTATCCCGACACATAGTAGGCGAAAGGCAGGGGTCCACCCTGGACAGGTCGCCAGTCTATCCAGGGCCACATACAAGACAAACAAGCAATCACACTCACATGCACACCTACGGAGAATTTAGGATGATCAATTAATCTACCCTGCATGTTTTTGGACTGTGGGAGGAAGCCGGAGTACCCGGAGGGAACCCACGCAAGCACGGGGAGAACATGCAAACTCCACACAGAAAGACCCACCGGGCCGGGAATTGAACCAGGAACCTTCTTGCTGTGAGGCAACAGTGCTAACCACTAAGCCACCGTGCTGCCAGGAAGAGTTTCTCATTTGTGAAATTACACATTTTCTTTTCTGTTTGTACACGTGTTACACGGCACGCTTTACTAACCTGCCTTACCAACGAAAGAGATCGCTTGAAGGAGACTTGCAATACAATGATCCGTATATCTTCTTATGCCTGATGTGAAAAAAGGTTTGCTTGCCTTATTTGGGTTAATCCAGAGGAAGTCTGTGATTGTGTCTCTCACACAGGTTGATGGGAACAGTGAAAATCAATTAAATTAGTAAACTGTCGCTTTGTTAAAAAAGTGAAGTGAAAGTTCTTTCAATTCTAAGGGGGTTTTTTTGTATCTAGACATAACAAATCTGGTCTTTCATAGGTTAATGCAGCCTCAGATGAACATCAACACCTAACTAACACTAAGTTAATCTGCAGAAGATGGTTAAAAACTTAAGTACACTGCATGATTCAACGGCGTAAAGGATCACTGTCATCAGCAATAACCTGAGGTAATCGTCATCTGTTTCTCACATTGGTGTGAAGGACGTTTGGACTGCTGTTTTTTAATCAGCAATTTCTGTTTCCTGCTTATCCCCAAGTTGTTTTGCCTGTTCATGTTTCTGCCACTTTTTTTTTTTTTTTTAAATATACAGCACATATACCTTCAAACGTCTCTCAAATCAGTACTTATAACAACTAATTCATTCACTTTCTTTCACTTTGCAAAACTCTCAACATTATTTATCCTCAAAAAGCGTTTCACAATTGTAATATTGCTGTCCTCAATGTCGAGCATTCTGCTGTGCACATAAATGTGATCAGATGGATCCATCCAGTCGTTCATTTCTAATTATTAAGGTTCAGATCTCAGGGGCAGCAGCCTGCGCAGAGACCCTGATGAAGGTGGGCACCAGGGTGTTCCTGGTCCTGAGGCAGACCTTCCCTAGGTCTGCCTCAGGACCTTCTTTTGGTTGGACATGCCTTAAACCCTTCCCCAAGGGGGCATCAAACCAGACGCCCGCACCGCTACAAGACCCCGAGATACTTGAAGTTACTAATTCTCAATCCTTGCAGCTTTGTATTCAGTGGGAACACCTCTTGGCTGACCCTGGAAATTGTGTCCATAAAAAAAAAAAAAAAAAAAAATTAAACATTAAAACAATGTTTTTCAAAGATGATTAATTCCCATAGACTGTTGCTGCAGTTAAAAGATGTCACTCGGCTGCAGCAAGTTAACACCGAGGGTCTTGCACTGGTCAAAACTTATATTAATGATCTGGAGTTTCTCGCATAGTTTCCTGAGAAGATCTTCACTGAGGAAATGGAATCATAAATACTGTGTCTTATGAAGCAAACAGCATTATTAATGTTAAAATTTACATAGTCACAGAACTTGGAATAAATGATGACCTAAGTGTTTGTGTTGCCAGCGAACAGCCACACCTCGAGTAAAAATCCAGCAGCTGCAGCCTCTCCGTGGTTGCATCACACCGCCTCCAGGTTCCCTTGGGAAGAACGCTCTGGCAGATTGAGCCACAAAGAGAAATGACAGCATTTGTCATTTCAATTAAACGTTAATTGACGAACCCAGAAGTTAAGTTTAGAAATATAAAAAGGAAGCAAACACTAAGAAAGACACACTATTGCTAATTTCCTTTGTCTTTTTAGCACTGCACATTTAGATTTAATAAGTTATAGTCTAGTGTTGACGGATGTGCTAGAAACAGATCAAAGCCAACAGCACGCCACACGATAAGACTGATGCTTCCCTACAGCAATTCAAAGAAATCAACTCAACTCTTCTGGCCTGTCCCTTCACTCCTCCACCCTGATGCTTCCCAGTGTCACCTATCCCAACAGCACCTACTCGCTGGAGGGGGGATTGCACAGGGGTGTAGGTGAGTGGGGGCAGGGAATCGCATCTCAGCAGCAGTCTCCATCCCAGACGTAAACATGGGTGACAAATGGGCCACAATAACAGCTATCAGGTGTCGGCGTGGAAGATTTATAAGGTAACAAGATAATGAGAGGGAGACAAAAAAAAGCTATCTCCCAACAGCACTAAGAAGCTTTCTTCTGCAGCAAAATCAACTTTGATTCCAGGCAGCCAGGGGTAAAATGATCTAAGTTTTCTTGTCCATACGGCACAGATTAAGTGCTGTTGCACAACTTAGTCTGAGGTCGGTGGCTCACCAGAAGGACGTGCTTCACTGTGCTGACTGAGGACAGAGAAGTCAGGCACAAGAGGACTTGTTGTGAAATGAAGGAAGTTCCCACTCATAGAAAGGGAAGTCAGAGGTCAGGTAGAAGTTGGCTGCAACTGGCTGGAGCAGGCGATTGTCTGCAGGGAACTTACATCTCTTTGTACTTAATGAGCTCGGAGGAGATCCAACCTTTCTTGGTCTATGGGTCACAGTAAAGTACAGTGTTTGCTTTATTGTTGTGCATGAGAAGCAATACTCCCTACTCTGGCACTTCCAATTTCTAAATTATGAATTTCTGACATATCTAAACAAGCACATTACACACTGTTCCTGTGACAAAACTAACACTTTTAACTCTAGCTGTCAAATCAGGGCTGATGTTTGCTGAGCAGGACCAGACATCCACCTCACAGGGATCCTGTCATCCATCTCCGACATATCAAGGTGATGACAGGTGAAATAGGAGACATTTCAGCGTGTTAAGGAGGAAAGGGGCACTGGCACCGCGTGGCCCGAGATCCCCACAGATATTTGAAACTGTGTTCCTGACTTTTGAAAATCATCCCCGCTCCCTGTCCTTTGTCTGTTCACAATGTGGAAAGGCACAGTGAGCTCTGACACCTAACAGATCCTTCTGAAGCTCCTCAGGGAACAGCAAGAGCTTTTTTTTTCTTTTTTTTTTATTTCTACGGAGTTAGAGGTGGGGGGTGTATTTGGGTGGTTCAGTGAATGCCCGGTGGTGTTTGCTTTGGCCTCCTCCATTTGACCTCTTTCTCAGTTTTCTTCTACTTTTTAATTTGACCTTTCTTAATCCAGATTGGCCAAGTTAAGTTATAGTTAATCATGACAGAAAATTAAATTGAAGTGGATGCATATTTAAGCAGTTGATCAGCTCTGGGTTATCAATCAGCTGCGTTTCGGGTTCCTTGAAGTTCGATTGTGTAATATTTTGGTTAATCTGTAGGCCAAAATGCAACATAATATTTGCAATGTATTGTTTTTAATTATGTAGAATTGTACAAAAATGAAATCGGATGATTTTTATTATCTTAGGGATGATTGTATCTAAACTGTGCAAACAACCGGCTTCCTCAACCCTCCACCACCCTGCATCGTCACCTTACTACAGAGACCTCCAGGGACAAACCAGTCACCAGGGACAAACCAGTCTCCAGTAGGCTGTTTTTCTGCCCAGGTTTTCATTGCACACTTGGGACCTTGCTCTTGGTAGGGTTCAGTTGGTTTGTGATTTGTTTTGTTAAAAGTTAGTACATACTAGCCCTGAAGGGGACTTGATGAAGGTATGACCAAAAAAAAACTTTTTTATTTTTTTGTACTATGAGCAGCCTGGAGTATAAGCCTGTATGACTCAAGATTGCTTTATTTGTCATTGAGCCAGAGTCCCGGAACCACGAAAGTTTGTTTTAGTACAACCTGTCCAAGAGAACAAGAAAAAAAAACCAAAACAACATAAGACATGGGTAGACAGGTGCCTGAGGCCGCAGCCCGGTCAGCGCCGCCCTTTCATTTAGTAAGAAAAAAGGGTGACACAAGGAAAGAAGAGGGGGGAAAAAGCATCTCCCAGACCATGTCCTGTCCTGTGATTACGTTGAGGTAGGTGGAAGCCAAGCCAGACATCACTCCGCAGGACCAAATCTTAAAAGAGATATGATGGGTAATGGGATCAAAGTGGACACAAGGGTTTATAGATCACAGTTCAAGCAGGAGAAGCCTCATCTACTGCTCGTCGTCACTGCCACCTACAGCAACCAGGATCAACACTGCTAATACACCGAAAGGATAAGAATTACTTAGACTCAGTTGGAGAGGCCAAACTTTACTGCGCTCCATAACCTCAGGTGTACATAGCGAGTTGTCAATCTTATATTATGTAGTGCTACCTGACAAGCACTGCATGACATAAGATCGGAAGTTGCAAAGATATATAGCTCCCATCTACTAAGCTTCAGATCTAAAGTTACAGCTTTAGATCTTGTGCGAGGTAAACTCACAACACTAGAGGCAATTGGCTTCAGTTTGTAAACTTTGGCGATAAGGTCCTTGCACAACAATGGACTGAGTGCAGTGTTTGTGGCCCTCCACCTACTAAGAAAAGTTGATGTGAAAAGATCTGTTAATTCTTAACTGAAAAGAGAGCTGCTGTACTCCATCGTTGTGGTATTCTGACCAAAACATGTCACAGACGTTTCACTTAGATCCCAGGAAATTGTTTCAACTTTTGGAAAAAAAACAAAAAAAAGCATATGTTTCCTTTAAGCATTTTTCAGCTCATTGTTTTGCTTCAACCATACAGCTGTCATCATCGCTTTTCAGCTGCTGAGCAGACAACACCAAGTCAACATATTGAAACATTTAGCAGCTAGACAGCCAGATATTTCCCATTAAAAAAGTGGTCAAAAAGCAAATCAGGGCTACAAGACGAGTTCATGTTAGGCTTGGAAACTCCGCTTCAAGTAGATGCTAATGATGCTCTGTGTCTGCTGGTTGTGCAAATAATCAACTGCTTGCCAGCGTGTTTGCTGAGTCATTTTCAGGCGCTTTCAGTTGACACGATTCTAGGCCCGGTCTTCCAGCTGCAGGGCTCCAGAGATCTGTGGCACATCGGTGAGTGGTTGCTGGTCCGGATTAGATTAGTAAATGGGAACAACCCGTAGGATGCTCGCAGATATGCTGCTGAGTCATTATAGAAACAATTCCAGATAGAAAACAAGATTAATTATCTGGACCCAGTAGTGAAATCCCAGTTTGAGCAACTGAGCGAGTGAGTCATCAGGTAAAGTCACCAGGAGAAAGGAAATCCTGAAGATTAAATCGACAGATCAGCAGAGACATGTGCACAGCTTGCAATGTTGCGATAGTAGCAGCAGCTGATCATTTTCAAATAATCGGCTCATATTTCGACTGTGGCTCGGCCTCATTTTCCACGTGTGGTTCTCACACTAGAACCTTTCATGATTAAAGAATAGAAACAGAACTTGTGGTTTTTCAGAGCAGTATGCAATTAAAAAAAATAAAAACTAAAATAAGTTGTCTATCTTGCAGTGTGTGAATTAAGTAATTTATGGAGCTGCTATAATTTCCTGCATCACGGACCAACACTGCTGGGAGAAGCTCCTTAAACTTCATTTAAGCACAGCTGGACAATGTTGTGGTAGATATTAGTTCTTTACTAATAAAAATGCTGGAAAGGAAATTGCACTGTAATAAGTATGACTTGTGCTGCTCATACACTACATTGCCAAAAGTATTCGCTCATCCATCCAAATAATCGGAATCAGGTGTTCTGATCACTTCCGTGGCCACAGGTGTATAAAATCAAGCACCTCGGCATGCAGACTGTTTTTACAACTATTTCTTACAGAACGGGTCGCTCAGTGAATTCCAGCATGGAACTGTGATAAGATGTCACCTGTGATACAAATCCAGTCGGGAAATTTTGTCGCTCCTAAATATTCCAGGTGTCAGCTGTATTATAAGAACATGGAAGTGTTTGGGAACAACAGCAACTCAGACACAAAGTGGTAGGTAACGTTAACTGATGGAGCGGGGGCAGCAGATGCTGAGGTGCATAGAGCAAAGAAGTTGCCAACTTTCTGTAGAGTCAATCAATACAGACCTCCAGACTTCATGTGGCCTTCAGATCAGCTCAAAACCAGTGTGCAGAGAGCTTCATGGATGGGTTTCCATGGCCGAGCAGATGCATCCAAGTCATACATTACCAAGTGCAATGCAAAGCATCAGATGCCACTGGACTCTAGAGCAGTGGAGACACCTTAGCAAGGTCCATAAAGACCTGGATGACAGAGTCTGGTGTGGATGAACCTGACTGGCCTGCACAGAGTCCTGACCTCAACCTGACAGAACACCTTTGGGATGAATTAGAGCGGAGACTGAGACCTTCTGGTCCAACGTCAGTGTGACCTCACATATGCACTTCTGGAAGAATAGTCAAAAATTCCCATCAACACACTCCTAAACCTTGTGGACAACCTTCACAGAAGAGTTGAAGCTGTTATAGCTGCAGAGGGTGGACCGACGTCATATTGAACCCTCTGGATTAGGAATGGGAGGTCTCTTTTAAGCTCTGGCTGGGT
Source organism: Xenentodon cancila (assembly GCA_014839995.1). Lineage (NCBI taxonomy): Eukaryota > Metazoa > Chordata > Actinopteri > Beloniformes > Belonidae > Xenentodon > Xenentodon cancila. The sequence continues at coordinate 4,440,769 of CM026210.1, read as the reverse complement.
TGAAGCAGAGCCAGAGTACTGCTGAACATTATATTCTCTCACCACTCAGCTGCAGTGACTTCATGAACTTGATGAAAGTTATGTCTATTTGAGAAATGATTAATCTTTCTGTCCCACAGTCGACACCACTAAACTGTCTGATGTTAGGCCCTTGGAGACTGGTCTCATTCTTAAGTCTCTTACTTACACTGTTTTCCCCATTAACTTTATTGAATTTATGTCAACAATCAGGGTGACCAAAAGCCTATTGGACCACGTCCTAACTACACTGTTCCACCTCTTACTAACACATCTGTACTCAGTCAAATCAATCTGGGTTGACTCGCTTCGTAGGCTACCAAAGACCTTGTAGTTAGATGTCGTTAAAACACTGATTAAAAAGCACACACTTGTGTTGTTGCTCTTACCAGTTACAGACCTATGCCAAACCTTGTCTTAAAGGAAAATTACAGAATCAAAACAACCGTGGGTCTGTTAGTAGATCGTAAGGAGGGTAAACTTTAGTTGGGGACAAATCTACCATCGATAGACTCAACTGCTACTAACACTTGCCTACTTTGTCATAAATAAATAATTACCTATCCAGTTCTGGATGGATTGGTAATTACCTAATTATAGACCTCTGGAATGTCATTCAGAACAACTAATCACCTGCTTCTCGAATAATACTTTTTTTTTTCTTTTTTTTTTACCATGAATGGCTGTAGTTTGAAGTCATCGTACAAGACTGCATTGCTTAAAGTTATAATTAGTTTCTGAAAGCGTCTGATGTTGGTTTTGCCTCTGTGCTGATCCTGTTAGATCTCAGTTCCTCTGACCACAACATCTTATTGCGTCTCCATCCAAGAGACATCCAGGAGACATCCTAACCAGGTGCCTGAAGCACCTCAATTAGCTGGATGTGGAGGAGCAGCGACCCTGTTATGAGCTCCTCCAGAGTGACAGAACTTCTCAACCGTTCTCTAAAAAGGAGTCCAGCAGAAGAAAACATGCTGATGATACCCAACTCTATTCATCCATGAGCATTGAGGAAAATCATCAGTTACTGGAGTTACAGTCATCTTATAAAGTCCTGTAATTTTCTGCTTCCACATTTTCGCCCTAAACATTTCAGACATGTAAACATGTACTTAACCGTGGGTAGTGTTGCAGTAGCCTCCAGTGCTACTTTAAGGAACTGTGGAGTCATTTTCCACCAGGATTTGTCTCTTAATTCACATATAAAACATGTGGCTGCTTATTTTCTTCTGTGTAACATCACCAAAGCTGCTGGAAAACGGACTCATGCTGCGATACCATTTTAACCAGGTGTTCAAACTATTTCCTTTCAGCTGATTTAAAACGCTGTAGCCTGAGACTGACTGCCAAAAGTAATTTTACTTTCCTATGTTGGTCTCACTACTCTATTTGGTAGTTTTTATTAAACCCCTTTCTTATGGGATAATGTTTTTTGTTATATGATTTGGTAATATTATTTTCATATAACTTTTTTATTTTTTATTTTTACTACATTCATATTTCTTTTATGCAGGTATTTCTTTTTTTTTCATTTAAGTTTTTTTTCCCCACATTTGCCTCATTTTAATGTGACTTTTATCTATTTTAAGTACTCTGGGTCGCACATTTCAATAAAAAAATAGTAATTTGTAAAGCTGAAGTTAAAGATACGTTTGTCTAAAGTAATTGATGAACATCTTACTTATCTTCACAATTCTTTAATGGCCACAGAGCAACTTTTCTTTTCTGCTGTCTGAGCAATAGCTCGTCGCCAAATTCTTCAAGTCCTCTCAGTGGGAGGAGCTTTCTGATTGGCTGCCAGTGCTGGGGCTGGATTGGCTGATGGAGACAGCTGAGTTGAGTGACAGGCTGTCAGATGGGATCCATCGGAGACAATGTACCCACTCAGAGGCTCAGAGGTCAGCTTGCTAACAACGACTCCACTGGGGAAGTTTGTTTTCTCGGGAGGTGCCGCCCCTTTCATGTGTGCAACTCATTATCAGAGCTTGTGCCCCCCACTGCCCCAAACAAGGCCGTCTGTGTCATACCATTGTGTGTGTGTATTTCACCAAAAAACTCTTTATATTTTGCGTTGACCCTGTTTTGCCAGAACTGGAGCGCATACAATTAGGAATCTGACTCAGGTTGAGCAGAGCTGGCCGAGGCTCGTCTGTGTTTTGTTTGGCTTTAGAGAAGGGCTGGAGGTTTTATCTAGACAACTTCTATCACTTTCTGCAGTTTTACTCCTTTCTTTCCCAGGCCCATTATAACCTCAGCCAGTTTCATTTCAGCTATTCACAGCTGTCTGAGCTCTAAGCTTTTACATAATCAGTGTTGGCAAAGAATGTACATCTTGGGGGGGGGGGGGGACTAAATAAATAAAACTGTGCTGATATGGAATAGTTCCTGGAATGTGGCCACCACTGGGGGGGAAGGTCAACAGATTTAAATTTTTAGGAGCTGACTGGGGAGTAGAAAATCAGATGAAACAGTGGATTTCCTGTCGTGGACCAGATGAATGAAGATCACTTGGTTGGAGATAGAGGAGTGTAATTCTGAGCCGAAGCGAGATAAACACAGACCTTTTGTGTTACAGATGAGATGAGGGGCTGTGTTTGTGTGAATTCATGTCGCTCGTGCTGGGATGGTGCATTTGGCTATGTGCAAACGCTGCACGTGTAAATGAGGATGCATGCATACATTTCTGTGCACATGTGCGGGTCAGTTGCATGCGTGTGGCTTCGCTGCTGAGATGTGGCCTTTTCTGCAGAGAAGAAAGCAGCTCAGTGTCCTCATGCTGTCCTGGGTCTACAGTTTCGTCTGGCCTGGCCTGGCCTGAAACTGGGCCTCGCATGGCTGGAGCTCAGTGTCTCTGCACGCTGAAGACGGGCCTTGTTCCCAGCTGTTTGTTCAGCTGGCCCACCAGCCGGGACACCAGGGACTCAAACCCCGCCCCTCCAAGGTCCAGTCAGACACCTCCACCTCTGCTCCCACCCAGGTCACCAACCCCTTGACTCCCTGACTCGGGGGGGTTATTTGCTCCGAGGCCATCGTTTAAGAAGGCTGTTTTGTTCGTCACTCATTTGGTCCGGAGTCTCAGCTTGGGCTCTTGTCATCAGTGCCATTGATCCGATCTAAATGAGCTGATTAGGGGGCCTGCAGTTTGTCCCATTAAGTGAGCTGGCCTAAGCCGAGCTGAGAATGGCAGGAACAGGAGGGGGTTATAAGGATGAGGAACAGGGGTCAGAGGGCGCATAGAGCAAACACAGTTGGGCATTCACGCTCAAATATGCAACATGAAATTAGTAGTCGTTTGAAGAGGATTGGATCAAGACTGCTCGGCTGTGCTTGTTGTGTCAGTTCCAACTCCTGCAGCTTTGGTGATGCTTCACAACTCAAATCAGTGTTGTCTTTTAAAGCTCTCTCTTTGATTTTCACTCATGGACACCGTGTTTTCCTTTTACTTTGTCTTCCTGCTTTGACAAGCTTCTTTTAACTCTTCCATAAGGGTCATTTTCTTGTCGGAGGCATAAGGTTTACATGAAAGTTATACAAATATTTTTTTTTCTCTTGATAAAACTAACGTCAGTCATTAGGAGGCATATGAGAACATTCCCTTTGCTAATTGATCCAATGTGTAAGAAGGTAACGTAAGAGCAGCGCAGTTTCGAACAACATCTGACCGGTGCAAATACCAAAAAGACCAGTGTACTTAGTTGTGAGTCCAGGGGTCGACTGTTGATTCCACTCATCTGCATCCTGATGTCCAAACTGGCTACACGAGCCATTTCACTCATATTTATTAGTTGGACCGTGGTCCCGGTACGAAAAAATAGCTCCAGATTTTGTCTCTGACCAGACCAAGTCCTCTCACAGTGCTTGTTTTGAACCACATCCAAGTATGATTCCTGTGTCTACATGTGGCAAATGGATCGGGGGGGGGGGGGGGGTTGCAAATCAGAGACTGATTCAGCAGCAGAAGTTTGAAAACGCATTCCAGGAGAGGACAAGAGCTGCAGAAGAATAATGTCCTGACACCAGTAAAAACCTGCATCTCTGTCTGAGTGTACGTACGCAGTCATGTGTGTTTGCAATTCCTCGTGTTTATCAGCCATGGGGCCTTATAATTACAGCCTTAGTGTAATCTAATACTCCCACCACTCTCTGTATAAACTGAGAGTCCTCCCTCTTCTGGGTCAGAGATTAAGGATGAGGCCCTGCTGAATGAGATGCACATAACTTGGAGGCATTCTTAACACATTGTCAAGGGAGACATCAATAATCTTTTCTAGGATAAAGGTTTGTCTTAGGCCCAGAGATAAGGAGACAGGGCAGTTAATGACAGACGGAGAGGGGTTACTTTCAATCCCTCATACAATTTGTCATGAAGGCATAAACAGGGAAGCAGTGATTTCAAATAATGAACAGTGTTGTGGACACGCTGTGCACATGCGTGGTTAGGAAACTCCTCGCATATCTGATTTGAAAGGGCTTAGGAGCTACAATGACGCCTTTGTTTTCCTGCTTGTTGACCACAAGCTGATGTTTTCCACAACTTGAGCTGTGAAAACGTTTCTTCCAGTGGTATCGCGAAAAAGCCAAATGCATAAAAAAAAAAAAGGGCAAATGAAGCCATGTTCTCGTGACAGAGCTCTCTCTTCCCCTCTCTTTTTTCAAGCCACACATTGACCCAGTGCTATGTTGTGTCACAGGTCAAAGTTTGCAGGGTTAGGGGCGGACACTGCGTCCTCGCATCCGTCTTCATTCATTAGAGGTCTGGAAGTACTCAGTGGCCAGACCTCCTTCTCTTCCTCCTCTTCCTTTTACAAACTATCTGTCGGTTTCTGATAAACAGCCACATCAGAAGCGAGGTTTTAGCAGTGTCAACACAGAGCTGCCTGACACAATCCACCCGTGAGACGCTCTCTCCTGTAAACAACACCCACTTGCTCTGAGATGTTATCTCAGTTGTGGAAAAAAGAGATTGAATTCAAGAGATAAGTCGCACAGATTCCCAAAAGCATCTTGTTGATTTTGGGATTAGACCGCATTTAGGTGATGTACAACTTACGCACTTAGTGGACATGCAAGTTTAGGCGCTGAAATAAACGAAGCAGACAGTCAGTCTGCTCAGTGTTTATGTCAGTTGGATGATTTGTTTTGGGTGGGGAAAAAAAAAAGGATTTTAATCGTTTCATTTTGAACACTATTAAGAAATATTTCATAATCTTGACTAGTATCAACAGAAGACATCCAAAATGTCATAAAGTGGAGGAGCAATGCAGGTGAATGACTGTGTGAATGAATGTCGGTGTGGCAGCAAAAACATGTTGATCCATTTAAGGTGCTCAGAAGGAGAAAGGCCGCCACACCGCTGGCGGGTGTCTAATAATCATGACCGTAAAACTTTTTATTCTGCATGTGTGGAGGTAACAAGGACACTGTTACACACATACATTATGTACAGCAACATCTGTTTCCTAAAATATCAAAGCAGACCTCAAAACCCACTTGACACAAATGTTATTATGTTCTTCCAGAGTAATTCAATGAAATACGATCATTCTTCTCATGTGCTTCCCACTATGGAGAATCTAATGGTTTTTATTCTGAAATTTAGGGAGCCGGCCTTTGGTGATGCATTTAACCTAGTTAAAAGTTGATTTAACTCAATTGAACCAGACACTTGGCCAAAGTCGAGCAGACACAACACATATGAGCGGACCGTCCCGCTTCCTGCCCGGGGTTCTTATCGGAACAATGACATCACTTTAGTGACATTAGCAAATCTGCAACGAGGTTCGGGGCCGGAGGAGAAAGCAGAGGAGCAGCGAAGACGGCAACGTGCAAGAACGACAAGACGCTGACGGAAAGAAAGATGCAGCGACAGGGATGCAGCAGTTTCAGAGAGAAAGAGGAGAGCCGGGGGAGAGAGCCTCGAGCAGCGGCTTGGCTGAACTCACCGTGAACCTCAGCAGATTTATTTTCTCCGGAGCCTGTTGCTTTCTCAAAGGGGGCCAGATTTACATGCCTCTCCCTGAACTGCTGTGAAGCTCAGCTGGGGGAGCTGAGGATGAGATGATTGTCCTCAAGGGACAGGATGGAGGATTTTATTTCATCAGGTTATGGGGGTGACGGGGATGGGGGAGGGGTTCTTATTTGCTGTTTTAATAATCAACCCTTGCGTTTGGCACATTCTGATGGAGCGTTCCCGCTTGCCAGCTTGCCGTCCTAATAAGAACCAGTCCCGCCATTAACTGGGGTGTTTCATTTAAAACCCTGTCATTCTCTCTGGCACGTCTGGTGTGAGATGATGGATCCCAGTTTTCACAACTCATTCCCAGCCCTCTCTGTGGTGGCGCGATTTATATTTGTGTGTTGTTCCCTTACCATGAAAGTTATGTAACTTTTTAACAGTATCTGATTTAAGGACTGACATAACACACTGCATGACTATGACATACAAAGATGTGCATAACATTTATTTTAAGTCCACTTTGCCCTTCTTTTGTCCAAGCAGCAACGATGTGATACCATGCTGTGATACCACATTTCAGTCTCATGTTTAAACTCTCCTCTACGGGAATACCAGGAATACCGTCTGCTGTTACATTTCCCATAAAATACTTTTTTTTTTTTTTTAGTTTCCTGGCAGGTTTCCAAGTATGCCACATTGAGACTGATGATGCCATGTGGTTTTACTATGACTGAAACTGATAAGCATTTGTTTGTTCTTCACTTTGGTTGCCTCAAAAGCAGACTCGTGGTTCTGAGGCTTTTTAACTACACCCCATCCTCTGACAGCGTGTACAACCTCATTTACAAGCAATAATTTCTTATAATCGTTTTCTGTAAACTTTTTCAATCTCTCACACCCTTGTGGATGACTTTAAAATATTCTTTGCACCACTCTCTTAGTTAACCTACTGAAACTCGAGGTCCCGCAACAGCATTTTTGCCCCATTGAGGTTCGGACTTTTTGGCACCTCGATTCTTCAGTTGATTTATTTCTTTGGGGTCATTGTCTTGATGCATGATCCAGTTTCTGCTAAGCTATATCTGTCAGACAGGTGACAGACAGCCTCACATTTAAACTATTGTTGGTTGGTAACTAGACAAAGTGGTGAACTGTTTCCACCAGTAGTCAGTGGATGTTATCAGCTCCATCACTGCCAATGGAGACGCCACATCCCTGTTACAACTCGAGCCTCCTACATTTTGCCCCAGAACCCTGCTCATGGAAACCCAGCAAATATGACCAGGTCACGTGACTGCAAAGCAAGCCCAAACCATCACCCCTCCACCACCGGGCTCGACATTTGGTAAGACGTATTTGAGCTGACAAGTTTTGTTTGGTGTCACTGCGCATCATAGCCGCATTTCTCCACCTTGATGTTGCCGGTCCAAAGGACATTGTTCCAGTCTTTATCATTATTATTGTTAGTGTTGTTATTGAAAGTGTCACTTTCATGGCTGTATTATTGCATTAGACAAAGTATTAAGAAATAAGATAAAAAAAAGGCAAGAAAAAACCTAAAATAATTATGAAATTGCCATAAAACCTGAATTGAGGGAAGTGAAATAAGGTTCTGAAACTCATTTTTTCTCTTTTTTTGTTTTTGTATGGTGGTGGGGGAGTTAAACCACTTTGTTCTCTGGCCAGGAGCCTGCTTTAGTTTCTATTAGACTAGCAGGCGCTTCATGTTTTTTGTTTTTAACTTTCACATTAATATCTTTACTTCGTTATACAACAGATCTGCCTGATGATCTTTTGGATCATTGCAACACATTTGTAGGATACCGTTTCATGTCGGGCAGTGTAAATATAATTTACCTAGGAAGTTCAAACCTTTTGTTTCTAATTTCTCTGGAGACAAATAGTAAAAGGGAAGTGAAAAACATCTTTTAAGACAGGAATCACAAGGTCAGCAGAGTAACATCATTTTCCATCCTTCATCTTCCTCCTTCTTATAATCACCAGTATCAAATGTGAACATTATGACATATGCAGTAATGCATTTAGAAATGTTTTAAAATGTTAAATGTACCCTCATGAAGTAGAAGAAATGTCATTCCGACGTACCTACATAGGAAGTTAAGAAGGAAATGAGGAAAACCTCGGCACTGCACAGCAAAGAAGCCCTCACTGTAAAATGGTAACTAATCAGGCTGTAGAGCAACATAAGTTTATATAATGTCACTACTTGACCTATATGATCCAAAAGAGTCATAGAGACCAGACCTCCAGTTAATAGCACCTATTTATGTGAATACCTGGATGTTATGTGAGGAAGTGAAAGCCTGGCCAGCAGATGGAGCCCCCTGCTGGAGAGACAGAGAAAAAAACAAACAAACGAGAAAATGCAACCTAGCTGTTCAACTGCCCTCCAACTTGATTTCTAGGCAAGCGCCACCCATCTGACTTGGGGGTTGAGTCTTGTTCGTTGCAGTTTGCAGTCCATGGGAGCCACAGCTAACTTTGATTGACATACTGTGGGCGTGGTCCTGTCAGCTTCTCATGGCTGCGGCCTGTAAGATGAAGAAGAGCTTTAAACCGCTCTTCAGAAGCCGATCGGTGGCGCGGCCTAAGGCTTCATCCGTTGTTGTCTGTGTATTTAGGCAGTGTTGCCTTTCCAGCGTGAAGTCGGTCAAATAGTAATAAGGAGTGTCCGTAACCTTTCTGCTTCCTCTCGTTTTGTGGCTTCTTTCTTTTCGTACAAATGGATTGACGTCGCTTCAGTGGATCTGTGATGCAACAGACTCCAGATGTCGTTGACATCATATGAAAACTGAAATCTCTGCGCATGTTGTTCATATTTATTTTAAACTTTTTTTTAACTCAGCATCTGTGCAACTTTAAACAAATCAGTTGTAGATGACATGCTAGTTTGTTTGTTTTTTCCTTCAATACAACAAATTATTCTGGTTCATCTGGATTCCACTTTGATTTCCAACCGGTGCAGAAGAAACTTCCTCTGAATGCCATTTTACCAGTTGAAATGGCTGGGAAAAGCGGCTGAGCCGAACCCAACCTCATGAGAAAGAACGGGAGAACATCCAGGCTGTCTGCAGATGCAAAGTCTAAGAAGCTGGGGAGATTTTTACTCTTTAAATTGTCACAAAAGGTGTATATTTAAACTGTCCTACTTTAAATCCTGTATCAAAGGGCCTAACATTCACTGTCAGGTTTTCCCTTCAGGATAAACAAAGGGGTTAACATTGGAAAGCTCAGAGAACAGCTGTTCACTTTGCATCCAAAAGCTGACTTCACTCTAATTTAAAAAGGATTTCCGCTTTTTCTTTAGCTGTACTTCTTGTACTGTAATTGTAGAGGATAATACTGTATGCAAGCTCACAACTGGAGCCCACTGAGGAAGGGAGGAATTATGTAGCTGTCCTGCACTGCTCACTAAACTCTCCGTGAACTGCCTGTGGAACCAGGGGTCAGCGACTCTGCGTTTCATATTATCTTCCCACTGCTCTGCTGTTTGCGCTGGGGGTGAGTTTAGAAGGGCTCTCGTCCCCCCACCCCCCACCCCCCACCCCCATCCCAGGGCTCGGTCTGTCTGACAATTAACACCCTGCGTACATGTCGGAGTTGTGTCCCAGAGAGCGAGGAGCAGTGAGGGTGAAAGGCAGGGAAAGAGATTGCATTAGACCACAACGTTAAGTAAACCAGCTGTGGGATTAAACCAAACAAAATCTTCCTGGTGTTGTATGCATTTGAGTTCACAAACACTACTTTTTCTGCTTGTTTTCAGTCAGCTGCTTTTTCTTCCTCTTATAGTGTGCAATAGTTTAGAGGAAGCTCGAGATGCATCACTGATACAGAGTTGCTAAACGTACAATTTTACTTCTCCAAACGAGAGGCACAAAAGTGCTTAGCAAACAACAAAGCCTTAATGTGCTGGATCAGACGAGTAAAACTATGTGAAATTTTCATTTTTCTGGCGATAATTCAACAGCAGCAGATCAGGACAGGAAGTGATGTTACCCCAGAGCTGAAATCAGTCTGCTGTTTGTCATTCACTGCATATCAGTCATGTTGTGTTTAATATTACCCAGATAGCAGACTCAGCTGGGTTTAATCTGGACTATTTTGGGCCCTTATGGCCAAATTACTGCACTGGCAACTTTTATGTAGGCCACAGGTGGGTCAAAGGTCATGAACTGGCCTTAACTTGAGTTAAGGAGTGTGTTGTTTGGGCTAAATGCTGTAGGCCAGGCGTGGCCCAAAAGATCGCGTAAAATGCATTCGAAGGCCATGACTGGTGAATATGTGTCTGAATTTAGACAGACGCACTGAAGCCCGAGTCAAGGCCAAGTCTGAGCCAAAGAAAACTGCAGCTGTGGGGCGGGTTTGGGTCAAACATCCTTTGCTATCTGACTGATTGCTCAACCTCCTGCGTATCTCCAAAGATATCTTACACTGTTATTAATATTTAACTGGATTTCCTTTTGGCTTTGAACATTTCACTCAGAGGTGAAAACACGTTTATTTATCCATTGTGCCACTTTATAAATATACATCCTTTGTGTTTTCAGAGGAGTCTCAAAGCAGGGTCAAACTGCACTCTAAATTAAGCAGTTAATGATTATAAATACATTTTATACTTTACACGTATTTCTGCTTGAACCGGTGAGGTTCTGTATATATGCAGTGTTAGAACTGTTTGCACAGTTACTCTTATTTCCCGGAAGGACAGACAACTGTGCTGTTCTCTTAACGTTTGACTTTAAGTCTGGAGTCTGAGTAAGAGATGAGCTGAGTGCTGTGACATCAGCCACAGGTTTGTGGACGGTCACTCTGACGTCTCGTGCATGACTTTTGACCATTTTGATCTTTTTGGAGATCCAACCAGCTGTTGGATCTTGAGGAAGGTCGTTGAAAGCTGATCGGACAAAAAATATAATTCCTTGAGGACTTATCCATCCATCCATTAACTTCCGCTCATCCAAGATCAGTTCCAGACCTCCTTCTCCCCAGCCACCTCCTTCAGCTCCTCCCGGGGGAATACTGAGGCACTCCCAGGCCAGCTGAGAGATAATCTCTCCAGCGTGTCATTACTTTTGCCTCAGGACCTATTCCAGGCTGGACATGGACAAAACACCTCCCCTGGGAGGTGTCGAGGGGGGACCCTGGCCAGATGTGGAGGTGACTACTTCAAGTCAGTCTCGGATGGCTGAACCTCTCGCCCTTAATTATAAAGTTATTTATAGAAGGACCACCAGCACGCTGATCAGGACCATTGCGTGATGAAAACATCAGTTTTGAAAAGAATGCTAAATGCTTAATGCGGTTATGAAGAACCAGCAAGTGGAGGTTTATAATAGTTTTTAAACTAGTTTTTAATATCTGTCCCTGCTTTATTATAAATGATAAAACCACCACTGACGTCAACACCAGGCGCTGAGTCATTGAGTAGCCAATGAGCTACTAGATCTCAGCTATGTCCCGCCTCCCCGCTGTAGATTGACATGGTCCTGATATTACACTCGTTTCAGAACTACAACCACAAAAACACAAAGTGAAACTGAGAAAGACGGTTGAAAACTGGATATGATGGTGAGTAAAGAAAAGTGCAACCGAGAACGATGATTGCACTCTCGGTTAGAGGTTCGGATTTCTTGGTTAAGGATTCTGGATTTTCAGTCTCAGATTTTGGGTTTTGATTCGCAACACATTTGCTGGTGAATTGACGCCAGAGTTCCGAGTCTGACGTTTCAACTGGAACGCTCCCTGAACTCAGAATTCCAACTTGAAAAGTCCAAGAAGACTCCAGCATGGCTGCGAACATGAATCAGCAAAGTAAACACATAGCTATTGTTACTATCTATGACAGTTTACTCCTATTTTGTTTATACCAAGTCAGATATACTCGTACTGTTAGATTTTAATCCGTTGAGGTGTTGCTGTGGCGTTTGTACTTTCTAAATTCAGATTGTACTTTTCGAGAGCAAAGTTTCACTTTAATGATAAAGTTGTCCAACGACACATTACAGAGCTCTTTTGGGCTCTTGGAGCTACTTAAAGCACAAATAAGATGTAATTACATTTCAGTGCACCAACACACAAACTCAAGTGTGTGTTTTTTTTTAGGTTAACGCTCTAATCGTAAGTGCATCCGTAGACTCACACAGTGCAAACACACTTGAGGGTGGAGAAGGAGGGAGTAGATCAAAGAAAACGTGGTTATAAAAGTATAAAAGGACTCCCAGGGACACCCACCTCCACATAAACAGGGATCTCCTTACCAAAAACAAAGAGGTCTGCAGCAGCCAGCTCACATCCAGCGGAACAGGGAGGGCAGAAACGGGCTTCAGAAAAGGGAAGGGGATCAAAACAACATGCTTCATGGGCGGAAAGGTAGAGCGTAATCATTCATCAGAGTAATTACAACCTGAGCCGACTTGCTCTTTCATTCTGCAAAAGGAGAAAAGAAAAGAGGGAGATGGGAGATTAAACTGGCCCACAGAGGTGTTAACCACACGCTGGCGGAAAAAGAAAACAAACTTCATTTTCTTTTCCTCAGATGACAAGCACACATGTAAACGCATACTGTAACACAGGCTCCAGTTGAAGGGAGGCTTTTTCTGTCAGAAAATGAAATACGCTGCATATAAAAACTGTTTCCATCCGTTTTTATTTGCCACCTTAAACTCACTCCACAGGTCCAGAGAAAAAGGGCTTCAACAAACAAACATTTCTTGCTTCATTGTTTTTGTGCACTTCAGTGATAAAAACGTTTTACCTTTTGCCTCTAATGGTTCATTGTGAGCACTGCCACTTTCAAAGGACAGTGGATAACAGGAAAACCTTTACTTGGAGTGACATTTTTGTTTCAAATTCAACCACTTTACTTTTTGAATCCTCGTTAGAGTTGAAGTCCTCGGACCAGCGCTGCACGACAGGCAGGCGGAGAGAGCGAGTAGCTGGGTAGCATAAGCCAATTTCCCACTGGACAAAACCCCATTAACACGCACCAACATCTGGCTTTGGTTTGAGTGGAAATGGTCTGCATACAGTCCCAGATCAAATGACTCGGCAGTAGTCACGGGTATTTATCAGTTCCAGTTCTGATTTACGGTGATAGAAAATGTGACATCCGGCTTGATAAGTTAATTTACGTCGGGTCTGTTGCGCTTTGAGCTGTGAGAAGAAGCACAGCCTGGGAATGAGTTCTTTAAAATGTACATTTCCTGCAAAGACATGTCTGACATTGGGTGCATGGTGGCCGGTTGCACATTTTCACTCCTGATGTGGACAGATGACTCAACCTGGCTTCAAAGAAATACTTTTCCTAACATTGCATTACACGGTGAAGGCACGAAACATATTAAAACGACATGCTGGTACCATGGAAGGTGCTAAGGAAGTCCTCCGTCATCATGAAACATGACAAGGCCACCACTTTGTAAAACATATGATGTCATTATTATGATTTTATGACATCATCATCAGGGAAAGGTGATGTAGCTCTTGTAGTGATAAGATATTTAATGACACTGTGTTCTTTTAAAAGGTTTTTAAAACGTTTTCAACCGCACACAAGGAATGTCCGGCTCCTGCTTTGTTTTTGTTTCCATAATGTTTTGGAATAAATGTGTATTTGGTTGGAAATCAATGTTTTCCAGCTTTAGCTGGATTGCTTCAGTAATCCAGCTAAAGCTGGACTGCTTTTCCAGCCGTCCCAAACGGAGACGCCAGTATTTGTTGTTGCAGTTCCTTCAGTTGATGACTTTGAATTCTGGCTCAAACGTGTGTGGCTGGATTTCTGGACTTGTCGTTGAGAGTGCAAGTAAGCTCTCCCAAGTTTTGTTTATTGTGGTGGTTTGGAGCGCCGTGTTCAGATCCTGACTGGTAACAGGAGTCATGCTGGTCCATGAGGCGCCCCCGCCGCTCACACGAAGCTTGCATGAAATTTGACCAATCAGAAAACACTTGAGGCAACATCATCCCAGGAAACTGTATTAGTCGGGGTAGTTTTTTCATTATTGTTTTGAAGTGATTACAAAGTATTGGGACAAAAATGGAAAAATAAAAACCACCTCATGTCCACTTTAAGTGGCGAACAGAAGATTTGGTCATTTAACAGGAGTCATCAGGAACCACAACCACATGTTTTAACCACAAGCAAGCCTAAACCTAACCATGTAATCACTTCCTCAAACCTAACTAAAGTGAAGCTGATTACCAAGCTTGTAATGAGCAATTTAATATATGTTATAAGGTCCAGACAAGTCAGATTGCCATGGCATAACGGTATGAAAAAAAAGTACTGGCGAATCATCCGTTCATCATCGTACCAACTGTTATTAATAATAACCCCCAACAGAGCAATGTCTGAATGCAAGTTTTCCATAAACCAGTGGGTGATGTTCATTTTTCATTGATCTGTGTGCTCTGGACAACATCCACTCACAAAGTCAAGCAACGGTGTTGCGATAGTAACAGAAGCAAAGAGTTATTATATCAACAGCGTGTTATTGAAAGACAATAGGTACTGATACTTCACACAGTAAGCTTTTATTAAGACTGGCATTTATCACACAGACATCCAATTATACATAAACTATATTATATATTTTTTTGCAGTAAGGTTAAATTTAAGTGCAATATTCGGATGAATTTGAGAGGTTGTGTTGCTTCCAAAGTTCTAGAGATGGTTGTCTGATCAACAAAAGATCCACACAACGCTTGAAAATGTGAAATAAATAAGGATTTATTTCAGAACTTTATTCCATGCCAAACTGGTAATATAATTACATCCCAAGAAACGGTCGTCATCAGGTCCCTTTTAATCATGAAAATGCATCATAATTACCTTTTTCTATGAATTTAAAAGGGCACACCACTCAATATATTGTCTGAAAGCCTCATGTAAGATATGTTATCTCGCATGTGTATCTGATAATGATCATTTGTGGACTTTCTAGAATAAGATGACTCACTTTGTGGCAGCTTCCTGTCATTTTACGACCTCCCGTCAGTGTGTTTACCCTCCTCTCTTGCTCTCTCTGGGTCCCAAAGGACTTCTTAAACACTGCCCTGAGTATCCCTCTGGGGAAAGAAACTTACAGCAGACAGGAAGGGAAACAGTAGCTCAATGCGGTCTGACGACGACAACAACAACAATGCGAGGAAACTTCACCTGCTGAGCCGCATTCCTCTGCGGTTTCAGCTTAAGCTGTTTCCAGTTATTCAGAGGACCTAAAGGTGTCAAATTTGCAGGAAATGAGCCTCAAGCATCTTCTGATGTTGACTTAAAAATGTGATAGCGTTTGACTCATAGAAAAGTACAAACCCTGTTTTCAGAGGTTTTCTAAAATATGACAAGAACTTAAGTTAATTTGTTAAAATTTTGGCTCAAGAGACGTATACGAAGGAAATTTGGACTAAAATATAGAAACTAATATAAAACTTATTAACAGCAATCCACTAAAAACACAACACAAAGAATTCATCTTTTGCGCTGTTATATCAACCTTTTTCTTTTAATCATATTATTTGCGTCCAACGTGTAATTCATGCAGAATGAATGAAAAATTTGAAAATTGCTCAACTTTTTACAGAAGCAACTGATCCGACACAACGAACAGAGCCAACAATCGGCATCGCACGTTGTCACCCCATTCAAGGTGAAATGTCAGTGATCACAGGACACTTCCAACGCTGCTGCGTGAGCGCACCGTTATGCTTGAGGCCAACTTGTTCTTGTGATACGTTGCCCCCATGTGTTCAGTGGTGGTATTGCTACACTGAGTGGTTGTCGTACCATCACAGACGGCCAAACAGATTCCCACGCAGTGTTTTCTGAGGGCTTTTGGCCTTGGTCTTTAGGTACTAAGATGTCCAGGACTCTGAATGTTTTCATAATTTGATGTAGATGTAAAAAGACTTCCACGTTGAGAACTATTTTCGTTATTTAATCGATAATTCTTTGACAGAGTTTGACACAAAGTGATGACCTACAACCCATCCTAGCTTGGAAATGGGAGGTTTATGCTTCTGTTTTGAACCGATGACATGTTCCCCGTAGAACAGGACCCTGCACCGTAACCTCCATCGTAGCCTGTACTTCCCCAGAAATGTAGCTACGCATCGGGTTGATGCGAATAGAGGCGAGAATAAAAAAACTGGCTTCACATCAGAACCGGCTCCAAATTTCTTGAAGAATTAGACCTAGACTGCCTCTAAATCTATCAATTTATCAATGCTGGTGGCTGCTGAAAATGTACATAGCAAATCAGCAACAAGACAAAAGAGACGAGACATTTAGATAATATGCCACAACTGTGCACAGCTGTAGTGTAGTTGTAGTTGAAGTGGAGGTAGGACAGCACCCTCAAAGTTGTTGAGTTACTGACCAGTTGGAAGTGTTCATTTTGGAGTTTTATACAGTAAAGCAGCTCCGTTAAGGCTAAAACTTGTTTTCTCACTGAAACTCAGTCTGGAATTTATTGGGGAATCAACAAAGAATTGGATCGATAATGGCACTGATATCAATAAAATCTCTTAAATTCCCATTCTGAAATGAACATCAACAAATGTGATTGTTCTGCTTGGTATTTCCATCCTTCTGTGTATTTCACACCAGAACCTTTCTGTCGTTTTCAAGCTGCGTGGAAATACAGATTGATGCCATGTCAGTAAAAGAATCACTGTTGCTATTAATCAGCTCCAGCTCACATACAGTATATTTGATTTGTTTTGTTTCCAAGGAAGTAAACAAAAGGAAGCCCAGCACTGCAAAGTCACAACACTGCAGAACAGCGCCACCTAACATTTAGTGGTGCAATTACAGGGCAACACTAACAGTAAACAAGTATAAAAGCCAACTACGACGTAGATCCTCTACATAGGTTACATGCATAGTAGCTGTCCACATGAAACAAACTTAAGGCCTTGACAGATGCTACTTTTAGACCCAAACCTGACGCCCCCTCCTTTCACCACCTCGTCTGGAGAATCTTTCAAAAAAGAGGGAATTGTGAATTATATAAACTTTTCTGTCCAGGTCCGTGTCTCTCCCTACTTTTTTGTGTTATTGGCATCAAGATTTGGTCCAATTTTCTCAGTACAGAGGAGTTGCCCAGTGAAGACACTGACAATCCTGCCACTTGTTCTTGTATTTGTTCAAATAAGGGCTCAACAAATTATATATGAAAGTTTTGCTTCATTGCAGAAAACATTTCTGGAAATGGGGATTTAGCATTTGGTAATTGCTGCAGACTCTACACAGGACATGTAAGTGCTTGTGAAGATGTTTGCAGATGCGTGTTGTAGGTATTTTTCTACAGGTTATGTGGTTTGTGTGCATCTGGTCCTTATGTTAGTTACATGTTTTTATGTCACGTAAAACTCTCATTTTAGATGTTTTCATGTCTACTGTTGTGCTTGTGTGTTTTCCTTCACACGCGTGAGGCTACAAGTGTGTGTCCCAAGAACAAATCAGAGTTCCTACTTTTGAACCTCTGCTGTGTGAATCATGGCGGATGCGGAACACAAGCGCCACCTAGTGGACAGGGAGGTTACTACACGGAGGTTGAGAAGTGCAGACCACAGCAGAAACGATGTCTGAGGGTTTCCCTCTGTAGCTGGTTGCACATGGCCAAGCACCCACTGTTTACATGGTTCTGTTATTAAACCATATGTCTCTGCTGACCCTTATTCTTGTGCACACCAAGTTTCTGTCTGATCAATTTGAGTCTAGTTTAGACAAGATAATTTTCTTACTCTAAACAAATTTTCCAGTTGATGACCTAATTGATCAAATTACCTCGGCCAGAATGTCCAGAAAATGGATGACGTATAAAGGGATAAATTCATTTGAGATGTTCCCAAGCATTTAATCGTTATAAAACACAACTTCAGTAGAACGAGTTCGTCAGAAACCTGATGGAGACTAAAACTTCATGACAACATGGAGACCCAAACACATTTCTGCAGCGACATCCACTAGTTTTAGTTTATTGGTCTGCAAACAGCTCTCAGTTTGATTAGAAAAACATTTATTACAAACATTCCTGCCCACAGAAAGCAAGACAAAAATCATGGAAAAGCTTGTAAATCCAGTACTTGCAATAGGGACCTGCAAATACTGTGTATTTCTTTTTCTTCACAGTTAAACTGTTACATGTATACATGTTTTAGTACACTGACTGCACCAGACTAACCAAAACCAGAAGCATCTTAGTATATTTCTGTATAAATATATAGCAGAGTGAGACAGAAACTTGTAACTCGTGAAGTTTGTGGCTGGGCAACTATTACACAATAAAATGCTTGAAATGGGTGCATTAAAGTTCTCGGAATAGAAGGAGCAAGATCTTCAGAAATCAAAACGCCTCATAAAAGACTAAATATGATGGTAGTGACAACCATCGTGGTCATGGGATGAGTCATGAGTTATTGCATCCTGCCATTCTTCATGGTCATACAACAGTCACTGCAGATAAATCTTACGCTCAGCTCTCATGATGTTTAAGAACAAATTCTCTCTTCATGAACTCCAGAGTGAAGTTAAGACGCCCCCCAAGGCCTCTTCACGCATCAGATTTTCCTTCCTGGAGATCAGTCTAGTATTACATCATGTATATTTGAACATTTGCCCGTCTTATGTGAGCCCACAGGGAAGACAAGCTTTGTTATTTTCCGGTTGTTTATTTATAGGAAACTCTGTTCCTTTTGCTTTTCTTTTTTTTTTTTTTTTTTTGTCTATTGAAAGATTTTATGTAGCGCTCAGACCATCTTCATTCATCTATGTGCATATCTTTCATGCACAGTTTATGTGGAGCATCCACTGCTTTCTAAATAGAAACCAGCTCTCAATGGATGATTGTATTTGCTCCTGCAAATTTACACCTCTGATCGTTTCTTCTTCCAACCACAAAACTGTTCTCCGTTCTACGGCCCATTTGGTTATATACATAGACACATGTGTGCTTTGCCACTATATAAAAAACAAATGTGTGATGTGAGCTCAGCGTAAATATGGATACTCAAGCCCCCCTCATATATACGCCTGAAGAAGCGTGCAGCAGCCTCCTTTCTGCTGACGGGACATCTGCAGCCCAGATGTGCACGGCACTCCGAGGTGCTGCCGAACGCAGGATGTTTTGTATTCCCTCTGTGGAACATGTGAGGCGTTCCTGTGGGCCGTCTGTCTGGCTGCATCAGTCTGTGTGTCATGGGGATCTGTTTGCATCAGCCCCCTCGTTGGCTGGCTCCAGGGGTTTGGGCACGTCCGTTAGTGCGTTAATTCAGGGCAGATGTGGGATGCTGAATCAGGTGGTGAGAGGAAACTCTGGCCCTAGCAGGAGGGAGACACTGGCTGCCCTGTGTGGCGGCCCATCCCCATACATAACAACGTCCTTCCAGCCTCTCTGGAGCAGAAAAATGCATTTGAGCGTGGCGCTCCAAAATAACCGTCACATCTTAGGATTTAGTTCATTACGATTTGGGTTAAAGGTTATTTACAGTGCTCAACCTCTGACAAGACAAAATAGGGGCAAAAACTTGACCTGAAGGTAACTTTTAAAGGTCATTTAATCTCCCTAAAGTCATGTGATGCAATATGAAAACTATTTAGGTTTGAAAGAGAAATAATTAATCGTGCAACTGCAAAAGAAAGAAACTGGACCATTTTCAATAGTTTTCATACCTAGAAAAAAAAAACACATCACATTTATATTTTAATAGCAGAAAACTCATTAAAAGAAACCGTGAACATAAATAAATAAGTTCTTTTTGCAGTCACTTTGGCTTGTGGGGAAAATATGCGGTTTCTTTTACACAACAACAACACAGACAGCATCAACACACCCAGATTTGTTTCTCTCTTTCATCAGCTGGCTTCAGGGAACTCTTTCCAGTCATGGGATGGACCTCTTCGCTGAGATAATAAGTTACATAATGTTTTCTGACGTTGTTGAGTGTTGCCATGCTGGACAAATAACCCACTTTAACTTTGCTCAGGGCTTTTAAATTCAAGTCTGATCAGATCTGAGTGTCTTCAGGAACAAGTCAAAGGTGATCAGAAGGGCATAAAATCAATGTTAGGATCCACTTTACTTTATTGTTGTATTTAAGTGGCATTCGTGTTGTGCTAATTCGTAACAGCAGCCTAATTAAAACAACAAACTGCACAGAATCCTATAAAGTAAAAAGAACAGAGTGAAGAACGTGCCCAGGGAATCATGGGAAGTCCTCCAGCCAAAGGGACGACTCAGGGTCACCAGAACCATTCCTAACACCACTCCTTTACACCTAATCTAGATGTAGTGTCTGTGCTGTGAGCTCAGACTGGAAGCTGGTTTCAGGAGACTGATAACTGCAGGTTTCAGCCTCCCGTTTTACTTTTGGAAACTCAAGGCGTGAGACTGCAGATGGAGCGCCAAATGTTCTGTTGGATAAGAAGCTCTGAGGTCTATATGATCCAGTGAACCTTGGTTTTATAGGGCTTTATTTTGAATTTTATCTTGGATTTCACAGGAAGCCATTGAAGAGAAGTTAAGACTGGAGAGATAAAATCTCTTCCTGCAGAATTTTGGAACAGCTACAGACAATAATTATTTCACCAAAGTAATGTGTTTATGTTTGAATTAAAGGACACATCCTGGCTAAAAATAACTCCAAGGTTTATTGGACTGGGAGTTGATTTTAAGGAGATCTGATATTGGATATATCTCTGGTCATCAAAGCTTGTTTGTGGGTTTTTAATATTCTTCTTCTAGGATGGTCATTATATATCATCCCTAATATTTACTAGCTGACACCAGACAGGTTTATGAGACTATTAATCACCCATCTGTCCCTTTTTCTTCTTGTATCCTGCTCAGGTTAACAAGGTGTTGGAGGATTTTCCAGCTGTGACACGTAACATGTACCGGTCCGCTCACGCAGGAGCAGCAACTGAGGGTTTCTGATGCGCCTTCGTCATAACATTAATACAACATAACATAATAATGACATAACATAAATATCTGCATAGATGCCAGCAGACGTTTACAGCCGAATACACTGTTTATTAAATAAACTGAGACCAAAATGTATTTTGATCCAGGTTGTGTTTACGTTTATTTCTGCTGTAAAGTTGAATATTTTAACATGGGAGTCAACAGATTGACAACGGACAGTGGAGCCTGCCTCCGGTGGTCAGTCGAGGAACTGCAACGCAGAAGTTAGATGGTTGCTGCCTGGTTCTGCGCCCACGAATCATTTCACTGGCTAGAATGGCAGCTGACAGGCTTGTAGCCACAATTTGATTGGCTGAAAGTTGCATCAAACCCTGAAAAGTTTGAAAACGTAGAACTTTTTGTAACTTGTAATTAGAGCAACACTTCCACCACTTTCCAACAGTGTCAAAATTCAAATCGGTTGACGTACTTATCCGTTGTTGTCTTTTTTCTTCTTTTGTTTGCATCCTATTTATAGCTTAGAGATAGCAACGGAGCAAATAAGACAAATCTCACTTGAGTCGACGCTGATAAATGTTTTTAATGAGCTTGAAAACAACAAAGCTGAAGCAGTGGCAGTAAAATAAATAAAAGTAAATACTTGGCGGGCCAGTCACATTTGCTTCAGATTGAGTGGTCTTGACGCAGGGGTAGCATTTCTGGAGAGGTCCACGTTAAACTACGGTGGATGTTATAGCCCCTCTACAGTGGACATACAACATCAGCTCAGCGAAGAAGCAAAAACGACAAAAAAATTCATCGTTTAAAGGAAAGTTGTGCAGCTGGAAAAACCCACGAAGAAAAAGCCCAGCTGAGATTGCAACCAACAAACCACCGATCCACCTGGCCGCTCGACTCAAAATGCACTGAAAGAAAGTATTTGTACAGTTTTGAGAAAGGACTTCCACATGTTTGAAGATAAAGACCTTCATCTCAAAGTTAACTTAAATTAAAAAACGGTAACCCAACTACTGTTTATTCAACTCCCTGCTTTTACAAACCACCATCAGGACTCCGCTAATGACTATTTTCACAAGATTTATTGCCTTTATCTCTACCGGTCTCGGGACTGTATACCCACGAGCATCAGTCGTATTTTCCAAGGAGAACATTGCCGTTGGCCGGCGACTCCACAGCTGGCCGAGAACAGATTCCAGCCGGACCCAAGCAATTGTTGGGCTCACACCACCTGCTCGAGGGTCGTGATCTCAGAGTTTGATTGCTCGGGTCGAGTACAGTGTGTGAGATGATGCTCGTGGGTGCGTGGATGCTTTAACACACATAACTGACACAGCTTGAGGCTCCATTGTGTCATAATCAGGATACCAGGAACTGAATAACCAGTATGTCCTCCATCCTTTGCTCCAGTTGAGTGAGTACTGCGAGATAGAGGCAGCGAGAGACGGAGGGCAGGAATTCCCCTTTGATCAAAGTGTCCGTTATTCAATGGGATGTGGCGTTGCGGGGGAGTGGAGGAGCGTGAGGAGGCTGCTGGGGCCGAGCACAGGGAGAGAGTGCTCAATTGTCTTGTCCCTTTTTTTACTCACCCCCAGTAAGAAGCCGATACCAAGGTCGTGACCTATTGCTCTCTGTTCCCTGAGCCACGTCAGGTCTTGTAGAAGGACGCTTTTTGTCACATGTAACAACCTCCTTTCAGAGAACGTATCTATTCGAATGGTCTCACACAACATCATCGCGGATGTGGCGAGGGAGGCGCTGGCCTGGGGGTTTGGGAGTTTTCCTGTCAGAGGAGTGGATTAAAGACAAAAACTGACAATAACCGGACAAAGGACAAATTGACTGTGTCAGTGTGGCTGAGGAGCGTGTTGGTGATGGAAGCATCTGTCGCTGTGAACGCTGTGGAAGTTTTGTGAAAAGAAGCACAAGCCTTCTTCTGAGAACTGGAGGAGGGGCGCAGCCAAGGGAGGGAGCTGTTTGGTTCAGTCTGGTGTTATTTACGCTTTTGTTTTATCTGTGTGCACAGGCAAGCCATCAAAGACTCTTTCCCAGCACATTTGGCCATCAACTGCACTGTTGTGTTTGACAGCTGTAAAACATATTGTCTTTTGAAAGCATGAAGTCTCCCGCAGAGAGCATGTGCAGCCTTTAAAAGACGGTCCAGAGCAAGAGACTTGACACCAGATATCCATGGTAAAAGCTTGGAAATTAGTCTCAGCAACTGACAACAATGACACCGATGAGTCAGGCAGGTTCTTAACTGTCTTCTGGGAAGTGGTAAACAGTAAAAAATAAAAAAGATTAATAAAAATAACTTGTCAAACTGAGAAAAATGTGTTGTAATAGCTCAGATATTTCACGATGTGGAGTAATGTGTTTATGCAAGCCAAGCAAAAACAATTCTGCATTTCACTGCACACAATATTTCAGCACTTCAGCACTTTACTGGTTGTTGGTACAGGCACGCCTCTGCTCCTGTTACCCTGAACAGGATGATGCGTATAAAATAGATAGATGGATGGTCATCATTCATCCTTCAATCCATGAACTTCCATTTATCCAAATTGGAGCCCAAACTTCCTCAAGTAGCTTCACTTGGGGAGCAGCAACTATGCTCTGAGTCCCTCCTGATTGGCAGAACTCCTCACTGTATCTCTAAAAGAGAGTCCAGCCACCATACAAAGGACATTTCAGCTGCTTGTATCTGGGACCTCTTTACTTCGGGCATTAACCACAGTTCATGACTACAGGTGAGGGTCAGACCGTAAATAGGCCAGTAAAGAGAGTCTCTATTTGGCTCAATGCACTTTTCACAACAACAGACTAGTAAAGAGTCCCCATCACTGCAGACATCACACTGATCCACCTGCTGATGCCTTGTTTCACTCTTCCCACAGCAGGGTGGACACTGAATGGACCCCATGGCTGAAGGCTAAGCACGTTTGTTCCCCAGGCCTGGATCCAATGTAGGACTCCTGTAACCCACACTTGTGCAAGAAGCATGTATAGGAAAGAAACAAAATATCTCAAAAATATAAAATGTGACCATTCATTTGGAATTACTGTTTGTTTTCTCCAAATAAACTTTACTTATCTTTGTATTTGGAGTTTGACCAGAACCTTTAGTAAATATAAACGCCATGGTTCAAGTTAAAGTTTATTTTTGTATTACATTTAAAACAACAAGAGCTGAACAAATTGCTGTATAAATTGCACAGATTAAAAAAAAATACAACATCAATAAAAAAAATACAGAGCTACGACGAATAAAACCTAATGCAATAAAGAGTATGCATAATATTTAAAACGTAAAACAATAACGCAGCTCTGGCGGCCTCTTGTGGTGAATGAAAACATACAGAAAGCGACAGTACTGTTTTGTCCAGCAGATGGCAGCATATCACTGAAATGAAACCGATATGATATCGTGACGCAAACAGTGCACTTCACGTTCAAATTTCTATTTTACCCACTCTTCCTTTTAAAATGCCTTTCGCTCCTGCATTTCCCTTTTCTATGCCATCATATAGCTACTTCATTTAATTATTTACCACAATTACTACATTCCCCCTTTTCCCCACAAAGTTGTTCCACAGTAAACTTTACTAAAAAGCAGTCCTACAAATTCTTCAGTTGTGGAACAGAAAGTGTTTTTGTCTCCTTTCTGTAATGGCGTCTCCTCCATTGCAGTCTGTTAAAACTATCTCCTCATCTTCTCTCTCTCTCTCTCTCTGTCTCCTCACCCCTCTCTCTCCTTGACCACCTCTGTGTTGCTTTCTTCTTCAAATCTTTTCTCCTTACAGTTTTTTTCTGCCTTTCTCCTTTCCATTTCTCTTAGCCCTTCAAAAGGTTTGGCATCCTTTCTCTCGGCAACCAAATTCTGTAATTGACCACAGGGGTATGACACGGCAACCCGCTACGGACATGGGGGAAATATTTGTGATTGTTATTTTGGCTTTTATTTTTGCCCCCAGCATCAAGTCTGTTCATTTTCTTTTTAAAAGAGGATGCAAAAGAAAACCAGCAATTCGGACAAATAATGAGCACTAATCTACTCTGCATGTGGAAACCACAAATTAAAGTTATTCTCGTTTTTATTAATAAACTTCTTTATTTGGAGTTGCGCATTACTTTAAATAGAGTGCCAGTGTTCAGTTATGAACAAACAGAAGGAATTTCCATGTAGGAATGTTGAATTGATTTAAAAGACATCTGGATCTTTCTGGTTTATCTTTAAATCGAGGCCATTTGAAAACCCGAAATCAGCATTTAACACAGTTTTACCATTTTTATCCCTCCCTTTAAAGACTTGTAGAGCTCCAACAGTGTTAGCGATGTCTTTAATTTGGAAGTTTATAGTTCAGGCTGAAATGACGTATTGATGGGTTACCATAAGAAACGTTTGATTGTGAGATTGCGAGCTTTGTCGTGCATTGTGCAGTTGTTCGCATGACACTCAGCCACTCATGCTGAGAGCTGCAGAGCTGCTGACATAGCGCTACACCTGCACTTTCTTTTCTAATCCTAATATTACTTTACATTTGCACGCACTTCAAATAATTTAATAGCTTCCTTTTTCTCCCGCAGAAGATAAAAAAAAATGCTGTTCCAACTCCTAAAGACCAGTTGATCAGATGGACAACAAACTGTGTGTTTTATAAAATGTGAAAACCCCAGATGGCAGCATGTAAACTATGTACGTGTGCAGTGGCTGTAGGTTTACAAGCCCGGCATACATGGCTCTCCGTCCGGCTCTGTGCCCCCCAAAGTCATCTGCAGTCTCCTAGTGAGACTCCTTCAACAACAAAGCCAGTTGGCGTGCGTCTACACAAAGCTGTCCTCAGTGGCTTCTCGAGTCCTCTGCGGAGGCTGAGGTGCACACAAAAAACACCTCTGAACACTGGCCGAGCAGGGGATTTATGGCTTCATAAATGTCTGGTTTGGGGATATGGTCCCTAGTTTCCCCTTCAGGAGGTCATCTTGTGCTGGTGTCTGCTGTGTCGACGTGTCAAACGGCTAGTTTATCGGCCTGCAGCTCCTGGCAGTGACAACTACCTCTAATATTTGTCCTGTGTGTCAATGAGCGCTAATGTCGTTTTAGGCAAATAGTTGTCCCTTTTAGGAGTATTTATTTTCAGAGACCTATCAGGTTGTATGAAGATCTGTGTGGGCCTCACACCATCAGGTCGTTCTTCACTCTTCACTGCCTTTTCACAACACCGGCAGCAGATGTATTCACACACTGACAGCAGAGCAGCAGCAGGAAGCTGAGCTGGGACAAAACAAAACATCAAATGAGAGTAAAGCCCCATTTCCCTGTCACATAAGACCAAGTATTTGTCTCAGGCATTTGCACTTTTTCCATTTACAGCCATTCAGAAAGGTACCTATTCCCAACACTGCAGGTAAGTTGTTACAGGCAGAGCGTCTTCCCCATAACAAGCTCAGCTTGACAAATTAAAGTTATTTCCAGTTCTTTACAGTCTAATGTCATTTAGTGAACTTCACTAAAGGAGGGATTTTTTTTTTAGATTTAGGACGGGTGAAGGGATTTCTGAATGATGTCATGTCTGTTGACACTTGAAACAGAACACAAAAGCAACCTCCTCGCCCCTCCCTCTAGGGCACCACGAGAAAACAAGCCCCATCATGAGCTCTTCCAAGCTTCACCCCGACTCACGAGCTCAGACTATATGAAGAAGTGAACAAACCCTTCCGTTGACATCAACCAAAGGTTTACTGAGCAATGCTTTTAAAGCCTTTTTCGTACTTTGTATTGGTATTACTTTGCACTCTTTCAGATCACATCTGGTCAAATGTTTTGTGCTGGGATCTACCGTTGCCCACAGGACGAAGAACAGACACATCGACCTGTCTACCAACCTAAAAATGTAAGCATGATAGTCGCAAGCAGAGTAGAACCTGATATACGCTTCTCTCTCAAATCAACGGAGTCCCAACACAGAGCCCCTGTGACGCCTAAGGCGTCCTCCAACGTTTTCAGACTACGTGTCGACGCCGGACGGACTCCAAAGGCTCTGGTCGTGATTCCCTTCCCTTTTCCATTCTGTGACATAAAGAACACTTCTTTGCATGCCTTCTAATTTACGATTATGATGCAGCAATTGCAATGAATTGTTTGCTGCTTCACGTCGATCAGTTCCAGCTCCGACAGCCGGTGTCCTCTGGTTAGTCGTGGCTAGCAGCGTTCAACCAGGGCGGAGGAGAGCTGCTGCAAGCTGCTTTGCTTTGCCCCCCGAACCCTTCAAGGACAGAACCAAACCCATCTCTGAGTGCAGTTAATACTAAAGCAAGTCCGATTTGTTTTACAATAAATTAACTGTGTTAGATTATTATCAACACGGAGCAACGCCAAAGGCGGTTTGGTGGAGGTATTAAAACATCACCGGCTGAGGTTTGGAAGCAAGAACACGTTTGTCAGGGTTAGGAAACAAGAATCACACATAATACATCAAGATGCATTTTCCAAATCCAAGCCAGCACTGATGAAACTTCACATATGAAAAGTGGCTTTTTGACTTTTCAGCTCTTATCTGGGCCATGGGACCCAGCTTCACATCCTCTGTGCCTGTGTCAAACAAAGCGCTTGTGCAAACTGGATCTTATCATCTCTGCGTGCAAAACACTCTCACTCTGTAGCCACTGACACACAGGCCAGGACGGCGGCCAAATCTTCCCAGCCAGATGAAGCCTTCAGGCGAGAGAGTCGCCATACACAGCGTTGGGTTGTCTCCATTTTATGCTCTCACACTCTTCGCTGTCCCTGAGCTTTCATTGCTCCCTTTCTGAACGGTTTAGAAATATCACATGGCATTGCTTTATTCTCTGTTTGCAAAACACCCTTGCTTTTTGTATCTCCACCCTGATTTTAGCAAGGTCTGTTCTTCTAATTTTTGTTTTTTTCAAATTTGCGAAATAAGCTTGCATGCTGTCTGGTAGAACGCTATATTCCTATCATTCCCTCTCTCCATCATTCTCTGTGTCCTCCGGTCCTTTAACCTGATACGCCATTTCCCAGTCTTGACAGAGAATGCTCTGTGCCTGGACAGATATTGTCTGTCCTGGATCCGACTGTTTTGTCTGACTGTTTTGTCTGTGAGTGTCACCCTGATAGACTGAGATCCACTTGTTGCCTGTGTGAATGTTTCTGCTCTTTCCCCTGCACTCTGTTTAAGGTTTCTTGTAGGACCGTGATACAGAGATATTAAAATATGTGAATGTTTTCAAGAAACACATGAATAGTTATGCTAGATTTGGTTTATGAGTTGAAATACCTTCTTTTGTTTTCATCTAAAGATGTAGAAGAAGAAATAAATAACAGCAAACCTTGCAGTCTTAGCTCTGCATAAAGAGTGGGAAAGTGGAAATTAATTAATTAATGGCTGTAAAAGCCACTCAATGTCTATCAAGGATAACATGATGGTAAATGAGACCACTTAGACCACGTGGTTTGATCTTTGAAGACCTCATCTCATCTAATCCAATCTCCCAGAAGAGACACTAAACATTCCCTCTGATGCACATGCATATCTTTTTAAAGGGAAGTTATTATTTAATGAGGTGAAAGGAGCTCTAACAATATCAGATCTGACTACATGCTTGTCAGCGCGAAATCTTTTATTGTGAATGTGTGACCACAGAATGTGAACGTGGCTGGTTTCACAGCTTTAGTCAGACTGGAAAACTATATTCAACAATTGTGGTCTGGCGGTTTTGTGGATTGGATCAGATTTGGACCCCAACCAACCATAAAGACTATTGCTGGATCACCTACAGTAGAATCACTGCAAAGCCTGAGAGTCTGTGTTGTAATTTCAATCTTTGCAGAAATGCATTACCTTCTGCACACACATGTGCTTATTGTCCAGAGAACTCCTACTTCTAACTCACATATGTCCTTCAGAGATGAACAAACACACATGCAGTCCCACGTGCAGCTTTATGAAATAAGTGTTATTGTGTACCAGCAAAACAGTCATCACTTCCTGGAGCTGTGATTTAAGGATTACTGTCTGACCACACTTACTCTGTCTGCCTCCAAAGTCACGCTGGCCTACATCTCACTCATCAGATGCCCCTGAGTGCTGATGATGTTGACAGCATGCATACGGCCAACCCAAACCATTGCTTAAATATCTATTATCCATGCCTAGTATTATGTCATTGTGTGCACACTCAACTTGGACCTTAATTCCCAAGAAACCCCCCCCAAATAAAGAAGATGAATGATAAAATGAATGATAACATTGTTCTTGCCAGGACAAGCTCTGGGAGATTCTGACCACCTGGCTCATCTAGATATGGAGAGTCCAGGTGAGTGAGTGAGCGAGTGAATGCAAAGATTCTTACCCTGCCTCTAAGGCACCTCACAACCAGAGTCAACCATCATCCTCTTCGTTTACCAAAATGATGCAGAGCCAAATATGAGACAATATGTGTGAGACTGAACCTTCATGGTCATTGGCACTGACCAAATTTCAACCTTTCACCACTTGACCCAGTGGAACAGTTGGTGCAATATGGATCCTTTATTTATAGGCTCAAAAAAGGCTGTTAAGAGAGCTGTCCATAAACCTCAATGAGGTGAAGCAAAGTTGGAGAGGAGAGTGGACCAAAAGTCCTCAGCAATTAGTGAGAGTGACAACATCATCCTGCAAACGATTATTTCAAGCCTTTGCTGCCAAAGGGCATATTTAGCCTACTTTCATCAGTCTACCTTTATTTCAGTTGCACACCTCTTGTTGTGGATGGTCCTTTACTCATGGTTAAATCTAATTTTATTCTTATATTGGTGCTACATGAATACAATCACCATAAAAGCCGACCAAATTTTAGAAGGTTTTGATAAAAAAAAAAAAAATTGATGGTCCTTCAGCTTTCTCATTTCACAGCTGTAGCCAAAAAAAAAGATGACCTCAACCTACAACATACACTTTTGTCAACTTGAAGCTGTGGTGTTGCTCATCAACTAGACCACACATGGAGGAGGTGAAAGCACACAACCCAAATAGGAAGCGAAGAGAAATAGGCTAAAAAAAAAAAGGCAAAGGGGAGAGGGGTTAATGGTCTTGTTATCACAGCCCCTCTGTGGGGGAGGGGGTGAAATGGTGTGTAGTTTTTCAGCCAAAAAAACTTATGATGTATGCTCACCAGTTCCCCTCCCTGTCAAGTGTGTTATCCCTTGCAACTCATTCACAACGCCATCCACTCTCTCACAATGCTGCTGTTAAAGTGAGTTTGGTTTATTTTCTTTTTATATGGCGTTTCCATCAAGCTCCACTCCCTCTGTGGTTCCACGACGGCTGGCCAAATGGCAATAAAATGCTCAAAGGACATCAGAGAGGGAAAGGAGGCCTATTTGTTAACCTAACAAAATCCCCAGTGGTTAAAAAGGCAGTCAACATGCAAGAGAAAGAGTGCAACGTTCTGCTGAAGTGATGTAGAAAAAGGCCAAGACAAGTGGCTTAACAGCTGCTGAGAAGATTTTCACTGCTGTCAGCGTCTGTGTGGAAGAGTTTAGGATGTTCTTTTTATGTAGAAGGTCAATTACAACTGGGTTACACTGCAAAGCATAAGAAAATAAACACATTCTAGAGGACAAATTGAAAAACATATCAAACTAAGGAAGCTATGGTTATATAAAAGATTTGTATAAAATCATCAGAAGTATAAGTCTATTTTGTGTTGGCTCAAATTATGGTTATAAATATATGTTAGTGGAGTGTATTTCATGTGAATCAAACACAAAGAAGACTTTTTAAACTTTGATGCTGCCTTTGAATCCATGACATTATTATATTTCAGCATTACAGTAATTTTCAATCTGGACTCTATTGGAAAGAAATTGATCAACTGAATTAAAATTGTTGGGACCAAATTGTAAAATAATTGAAGTTAATTGGATTGTTTCTGACTGGACCACATTTTACTCTTCTTTCTGGTTAAGTGTCTTGAGATTACTTTTGCTGTTAAATAAAAGTGAACTGAAGTTGTTAGGGATCAAAAATGATCAAAATCAACCTTTTAAATTTGTTTTTGCAATATTTCATCCAGTTTGTTCCTCCTGGATGCTGCAGCTAGAGGAGTGATGACTGCAGGAGATGAAGTAAGTTATTTAAGTTATTTTATTATAACAGGCGCGTAGCTACTCATTCCTTTAATAACCATGTCAACTTATTGGGACTAAATAGATGTGAAGCCTTAAAGATATATCCTTACAAGTGAGGCCCTATTGAGTTTTTTATTCTTCTAATGGTTTAATTTCAAAAGCTTCAACTCTGGAGAGACGAAGAAAGGTCATGTGGTCTGAGGAGTCCATGTGAGGGTTATGAGGGTAGAGAGCAGCAAACGTGGTGAGGCAGCCGTCACCTTTGTACCTGTGAAAGCCTGCGGTAGCAGGATCATGATCTGGGATTGATTCAGCCGTCAGCTGTACATCCATCAGAGTGACTGGATGCACGCTGGTGTAGTCAGAGTAAAGAGTCTATCACAAGACTCCACCAACAGTGCATTTCTCTCTGCTTGCACGCTCCCTGTCCGGCAGCTCTCCCACCCAGCTGACGCTGCTGTTCGATGGTTAACTTCCAGCACAGCTCGTTGACCCCGCCGCAGCCTGGGTCATCACATCGCTCTTGAGGTTAAATAGCAGCGAGAACACACACTGATCTTTGAACAGTTGATGGAATTGGCCGTAAAGACCCCTTTCAATCACATTTAACTTTCTCACTCTGTTACATGTCTATAGGTGTAGTTGCTGTTATTATTACAGGTGTTATAAGACATCATCATCATAAGCAAAATCAGCCATCGATGCTGTTGCTGAGGTTTCCACTTGGAAACGTTCCACTGCATGTTCAAGAACATTTACAAGAATTTCAAATGTTTCAAAGTCTTTTATGGACAAGTAGTGATATTTATTCAAGGACTTAGTATTTCCATAGCTGTCCCTTCTGCAGTATGATCCAGCATGTTGGACATAAACCGTATTTCTGGGACATATTCTGACTGCTGGAGATCCACTCTTGCTGTATCGGTGCTGCGTTGATCATTGATTGAGTCTTGTGGGCAAGGATCCAGAATGTCTCTGACTCTCAGTCCCTTCGCCATCTCTGTAGGATGTGTAAGAGCCCACTCTTCAAACATAGATGATTGCAGGAGGATTTTACTGACTTTTACTGACTTTCACAAACAGGTTGGAGGGTATTTGCACCGTTCCACCGTTGCAAGGACTGGACAAATACGTTTTCTACTGTCCTCCCTGGCCTTCGCTGCACTGGCAGCCATGCTGGAGAACAGGCACGTAAACCATTTATGCCTGACACAAGTTGTTTTGCCTGAGAGCACTGAGGCACTGACTGATTGTGCAACATGAGGCAGAGCCTTTAGCCTGGCTCGCTACACCTATATGTCCCCACGGCAAAACTATCCCTCGCAGGATGGGGTTCGGAAACATTTTTCCCCAGAAAGGTGCAGTTCATCATATCAGTAAAAGCTCAGTTACACAGTGGAGTGTAATTCTCATCACTGCATCGTGCTCTTGAGAAAACTCCACCCATTACGCCACTACATCTGCTGTGAAAGTTGCTCTGAGGACGTTTTCTGAGTCGTATCTGGACCAACAGACGCCTTCAAAGATTCTCAAAGAAGGTCGCCAAGAAAATAATATGAAACAGTTGCATTGATTCGCATGTTTATCTGAAGAGCTCATCAGAAAGTACAATGATTTCAAAAAGACGTTTAAATCGGTGAAAAAGGAACATAAGCTTTTCATCATGTAAATATCGCGTTTCCTGGGATGCCACTTTAGTCCAAACTTAAACATCTGAACTCACCATCTGTGCTCCTAAAACGCTTTAACTGTACATGAACATGTGATCGTATTTCCATGTCACAGCTTCTCTCTCCTCCGGCCACTTCGTCCACAGAGCAGCTGCTGTGAAGTATTCGTGGTTATTTGGCTTCTTTAGTCAGTGGACGCAGAAGGGTGTGTCACACCGCTGCGTGCCTGCTACATGAACATGCACTCTTAAAAAATAAGCCGCGATTTTGTTTCAGGATGTGTTACAGTCAGATTTTGATCTGTTGTTGTTAGTAAAAACCCGCAGAGAAAAGTCATATTTCTACCGGAGCGACAAGTCTGCCTTTCTGATTAGGACCCATTTGTTTCCAAACTGCATTAACTGATTAAAGCAGCTAAACCGTCTGACATTTGAGGGAATCCTTGTGATGTTTCCAGAGTGAAGGCCAAGACTCTGAAGACCTTGACGTGCTTGCATTTTGCTGGTGTGGTCTCGAGCCTTCCCGAATTATGCCCCCACAACTCTTTTACTACCCAGATAATGATTCATTACAGCAGCAAAGCTCCACACGGGGGTTTAACAACTTATTATTCCAGTAAAGCCCGGCCTGCAAGCCTTGCCAATAAACAAACATTCTGTAATTAGGCTACTTAAAACCTTGAAATCTGACTTTTCAGTTCGCTCACTTGGTGGTCCCTAAATGGTTGATTTTCAATCATAGGTAATATCCAGGCTGTTTCTAAGCAGAACAAAAATAATCTATGACCTCACAGGGACGTGTGAAGATGACTGCGACAAATTTTCTTCCTTGCAGAGTTTTTATTCGGGTTTTCATTTTCAACTGCTGAAGGTGAAAAGTGCCTCTGCTGTGCACCGATGCAAAAAATAACTTGAAGTGGCTCAACCAACACATCCGAAGTTAACTGTTATACAGAAATATCAAACCTCAAGCAAACTAAAGGCATCTTCTGTTGAATAAACCTTTTTATATATACAAAGAAGGCTTGTTCAGGCTTGTTTCTGGTCTTTATTTTGTCATACAAAAGAATGATAATCTTTAGGTGAGGGAGTGAAACACCACGATGAGAAAAATTTAAAGTGACGTATGCCTTTGAAAGAACAAAAAGAAGCTTTCTGAGTTATTAAAAAGATGACAGGGACATGTTTGTTTTTGTCAAAGTACGACTCAAATACAGAACAAATGCAACCTTTTTAACTACATATATTTACATAATTGTTCAAAGAAGATGGTTTTAGTGGGGGGAAGTCCACTTCATCCACTACACCACTTCATATAATGGAACATACTTTATAATTAACTTCCCTTCTGGGATTAATACAATATTTTGAACTAATTTGAATTATTGAATTGGCATGTTGGTCTTGCACTTTGTCAGCAACATATATGGTGCATAAATGAGATGCAGGTTACAGTTGGAGGTGGAGGTGCTAGTGCAGGTCAGTGCAGGTCAGTGCAGGTCAGTGCAGACGTTGACCACCAGTCAGGGAGCTCTACTGCGAGTGGTGGTGTGTTGAAGAAGAGGAGCAAGCCAATGCACCAGACTGTCAAACACAAGAAACAAACCCCTATCCCAGTGACATTGATGCAATGGCCTAACTTACCACACCCGATGGCTCTGGTGTCGTTTTCTCTACTTCTTTCCTAACAGCGTCGCATTCTTGGATGCAGTTGCATTTATGACTCTGGGTTTGCATCCTGTGTCTCCAGCGGGGACTTTCAGCATCCCTTGGACCACCTGGACAGTAACGATGAATGAAATGGTTGTGTATGCAAACGACGTGAACACGTACCGTTCTCAGTTCTCTCTGTTCCCTTTGAACGGAGTGACCTCCAGGGCTGTCACCCTGGACTGTGTAGCAGCGGGGGTGTTGCTTTTGTCAAAGGTCGGGGAGTTTTCAACATTTGAAGAGTGCCAGCCAATCCACACAGCTAGAGGTAGCCCACGAAATCATACATGGCAGCGTATGTGCTTATCTGTGTACTGGAAACAAAGACATTTGATTGGTTGTTCATGGTGTGACAAGGCACATCAGAATGGACCTTATGGAAGCTCCAAATAAACTGAAATTGTTTGGTTCCCCGAGTATCCAAAATGTGTACATAAACAAAAAAAATTTTCCATCCATTATCTATACCCGCTTTATCCGTTTCCGGGTCACGGGGGTCTGTCGGAGCCTATCCCGACGCATATCAGGCGAAAGGCAGGGGTACACCCTGGACAGGTCGCCAGTCTATCCAGGGCCACATGGAAGACAAACAACCAATCACACTCACATTCACACCTAGGGAGAATTTAGAAAGATCAATTAACCTAGACCGCATGTTTTTGGACTGTGGGAGGAAGCCGGAGTACCCGGAGGAAACCCACGCAAGCACGGGGAGAACATGCAAACTCCACACAGAAAGACCCACCGGGCCGGGAATTGAACCGGGAACCTTCTTGCTGTGAGGCAACAGTGCTAACCACTAAG
The DNA here is from genome assembly GCA_014839995.1 of Xenentodon cancila. Taxonomy (NCBI): domain Eukaryota; kingdom Metazoa; phylum Chordata; class Actinopteri; order Beloniformes; family Belonidae; genus Xenentodon; species Xenentodon cancila. The sequence goes on along the minus strand of CM026210.1, from coordinate 4,405,544 downwards.
CCACCGTGCTGCCCCAAAAAACATTTTAAAAATCCAAATAAGTCTCGTAAGTGTCATAATAGTGCTTGCATGTTCCCCTGCCACGTCCCTCCTTGCTGTCTTTTACACCTGATTTCTGTGATTTTTAATCATCTGAAGGACATTAAACAATGCGTCCCAGAGGCTCCGAACAGAAATAAACTATTTTCACTCCGTTCGCCTCAAAGATCTCCTCTCTAGACTGTTTACATCCTTGAGGGAAAACCCCAAGACAGCTTTAATGCAATATCCTGAGCGGCTCCTGCACTCAAGGGGGGGGGGGGGGGGGGGGGGGGGGGGGGGCCGGCTCCTGGAGAAATTTGATACTGCATTCGGCCCTTTAAAGGAAAATGGGATGAGTCTGGTGAATGGAGCTGTGAGCGCGTTTCACCAACGGCGACGGAGAAAGAAAAAGCCGAGGGCAGCGGCAGGACGGAGCCGCAACAAGACGTGTGAAGCGCTGGAGCGAAATGAATGAGTGAAGGAGTCGAGACGACGCGGTGAACAAGTTATGAACCGGATCGCAAAGAATTACCGGGGGAGGTGTCCGTGAGCGCAGAAAGCCGACTGAAGAGAGGGGGGCAGCGGAGTCACAAGGTAATTCAGCTGAAAAGGGCTCTGTTGAGGCAAATTACAGCGAAACTTTAAAATATTTCACTGACATGCAAAACAACTCAGTTTCATGCGCTTTCGGACAGATGACGGGTTGACAGTTTGGTATTATAAGAGGTGTCTAGATTATTTTATTTACTTTTTTGCTGACCAATGCGCATTGAAATGCGCACACCTGTTCCTTTTTTTTTTTAACAAAAAGGTTTGATCACAGTTTGCCTTTGCAGCAGTTCGGAAAGCAGTTAAAGCTGCACAAAGCCTGTAAAGAGAAAAATATTTAGGAGCAAAGTTCACGTGGTTTGAAAGACCCGGTGCTATGAATTAAAACAAAGCGAAACTGGTTTTTTTTAGTCTGACATATGGAAAAGAGGTGCATCTGTCTTTTTTCCCCAAACTGTATGGTTAAATCTGGCCCTTCACAAAACACGCAATTTTCCAGAAACGAGTCCATGACCTCCCTGCAGTTCTACTGGAAGACATGAAGTGTGCATGCAGAGGATGGGAGACTTGCAGAGGTAGATGTTTACACCTCAGTGCAGAGGAATGTCAGGGCCTGTATTTAAGACTGAGACTGATGAGCGTGGTCAGTTTGCTCAGGCCTGTCATTAACCTGTGCTGGGAGAGAGCTGCAGGTTTGCAAAAGGTTAGAGGAGGAGAGGATGTGGGGAGAATGAGGGAGGGTGGGAAAGGTGCTGCGAGAGGAGTGGGAAGGAGTGCATTGGGAGGGAAAATGAGGTGGGACAGATGGAAAGACAACACAGATAAGAGAGTAAAATAGATTAGAATGAAGTGTAGGAGCAAAGAGATAACCTCCTCCGTGCTTCACGGTGTTTCAGATGTAGACACTTTACATTTTTTGTAAGATAACAATTTTACTTAAAAGGCGCCTCTTATTTAAGGTTAGAGGTTAAGAAATGTGAACCTCCACTGGAGATATTTGTAGGAGAACGTCTGCGGTATAGCTGCATAATCCACCTAATTTAAACAAAACTGTGTGGCCTACCTGACTGGATTGTAGTCTTTAACATGTGGGGCCGCAGAGGGGGAGATAAGGCAATATTTACCGCAGTCCACGCTTGACTCCTCAAACTCGCAGGTCATTTGTCTGCATCACCTTACGTACACGCAGCGATCTGCCACGACTGACCCAGATTTGCGTGCACGTTCCTGTCCTGTCTGATGTCTTTTTCCAAAGCTCAGGGAGGCCAAGTTGGACCTCAGCAGAGACAACACTGGGAATTTGAAAAGTCTGCCGGGGATGATATCACTGATCCACCTAAGCACTTACATCACCGCAGCTGCGTGCTCAGCAGTGTGTCAGCGTGCGCGCGCATTTACTTGCACATGTGTCTGTTTCCAATCTGGGTTTTTTTTTTCTCCTTTTTTTCTACGTTTCCAGCTCTGTGCTGCGGTAGGCGAGCGCTGAAGAGTTACAACTGGCTGCAGAGTGTGTGTTTGAATTAGTGATAATGAAGGAGGTTCACATGAGACTTGTGCACGTGGTCCCTTCATCTTCCATGTAGCAGCTCAAGCTCTTTCTCCTTTTTTGTGCGAGGAATGGCAAAGATGCCGTCACAAAGCCCCAGGGAAACATCACAGCCTGTCCCAACCAAACAACAGTATTTTATTACAATCTGTGATGGTGTTACAGGTCAGGATGAAAACACTCCTGGCAGGACATCAAATCTTACTCACTTTGTGGAATAAAGCAGTATAGCTGTCAGCGTTTTCAGATGAAAGCCCTTGTCTGCAGTGGCAGCTGTAGAGACAGTCCTGCAGGGATTGTTGCCGTGCCTTTTCCATTCAGTCCTCTTTCTCAGTATTTGCTCTGGCTGTAGCTGAAGGCTAGCTCCTGCAGCCAGTTGGAAGTAGAGAAGCTCTCAGGGCCTTCATGTCTGTCTGTAATCCAGGGGAGGACTCACAATTCTGGGCTGCATCCCTCAGCACCGAGTGGCCCAAATGTTGCAAGCAGTGGAGCTTACGTGCATATACCTAGATGCTTTTATTTTCTTTCTAATTGTGGTTGAGTCTGATTGTGTGCAATTGTGTCCTCAGTATGCATTTCAATAGCCTTAACCTGGTGGAGGGTTTTTGTGGTTCAAAAAGAGGACTAAATATGAATTTGTATTGTGCTATTTTTCCATCTGAACATGAACATGACATCATTCTTGACACACATTTGCTCCTCAGGATCACTACACATCCTTCCCTGATTTACCAAACCTATAACAGATGGCTGTTACCAAGTCAGCTCTTGTAACAGCTGCATATCGCTTGATGGCCCGGTGTCATTCATTAATAATCATGAAATGAGTTCATAGAGCTCATAGAGTTGACATCATGGCAGAGACAACTAAGGCTGCACTCACACTGACAAGCAGGATTATGGCCTAATGTGAGTGGCCTGTTCTGCGCTCAAGCATCGCATGATGGTGCATGAACAAGCGGCGGTTGTGCGTAACCCCGGTTGAAACTGGAGTAAAATGAGTACGGGCCAGCTGAGGAATTGGGAGGGAGGGTAACTCATGCCTCGGCCCGTCAAGGTACAACGTTGCTAGTATGAGTTGGGCATAAGAGTCTAAAGAAAGTAATGATGGAAAAGAAAAGGGCTGAGTGGCTGTTACGGCCCTCGGCCGCAGCCTGAGTATGTGATTGGTAGGTGGCTGAACAGCGACAGCTTGCCCCTCTTGCTTCTTTGGACTTTGACTTTATTTGTTAATAATGCGATTTGTCTTGTCTGTTTGTAAGTTTTGGTTAGGTTTAATTCCTTTAGTGAGAATATCTTCTTTTTTTTATCTGGACTTAGATTGGATTTTGTGTAGTTGTGTATTTACTTTATGTTAAAATGAAACTGTTTTTAAGTAAACCTTTACCTCCAGGCATCCTATCCATTTCTTTTAAGTAACGGGTTGAAACCTTCACTAACCCGGGTCGTAACAGTTACCAAGACTGAACAAGAGTAAATTTAAACTATTGTAAAAGAGACTTAACCTTAAGGTTCCTTTGTGCAGCTTTAAAACAAACACAAACAACCCAATAAAACCTGCCCCCTTTATAATCATTTGTAATCCTGGTTATACAGAAGGTCATCCACGAAACAGCCAATGCTGGTTCTTACCAAGTGCCAACCATCTAAGTTCCAGGTTGAACTAAGATGTGTTGCAGTTCCTTGACTGGCCACTGGAGGCTTTTTGCAAAAGCAACTCGATCTCTGCGAACTCCCACATTAAAAAGTCCAACTTTAGAGCAGAAGTAAACATATGTACAACTTGGATTAAAAAAAAACCAAAACATTTTGGCTTCAATTTTTTAATTTAACATTAAACTCGTTTAATATAATTTCAGCTTATTAATAAAACGTGCAGAGGAACCTGAGTGTTTGGGACAACAGATTTGCAGCAGTCAATGCTTAAAATAGCATCAACGTGCATCTCCAATGCTATGAAGCTCATAAAACGTATAATCTAATGAAAAAGGTAGTAGAGCACACATGTATGTGGTTAATTATTAGGAATAAAATAAGAATCAAGTCAGAACTTATAAAACAATCCTGGCTCATTATTCCGTTTTGGTTTACTTTGGTTTGAGCTTCAGCCACGTTTCTGAGTCAGACAAGCTTTGAGCGCTGAAGGAATTGGTTCAGTGGGAACTGGCGTGACAGTGGTGAGTGTGTTTAACCAGCGACTGGTTTGTTCACAGCCAGCTGTTTTAGTTTTGAGTAAGAGTCCGGCCTCGTCGGTCCCAGTTTGCCTCGTAGGGCTCGTTTAGGCTGACTTATCCCACTTCCACTGTCCGGCGTTGCTCGACCTTCATAACCTCGAGTTTGGCCCAGACACAGAGGAAGATTGTTGGTAGTTGGACCTCGACTGTCCAGCCTGGGCACGGCGGTCGTCGCTGGTGAAACCTCCACAGGCCTGACTTCTGTCATTTGTTTGCTAGCCTGTATTTATGAGCCCGCTGATTGTAGGGAGCGCCATGGTGCACTTATAGTTGCTGGACTTTGAAAGTCTCCAGTTTTGCTGACACTGTCGGGCTGCACTTTGGATCTTTCTGGAAACTTACCCCTTCTCGCTTCCCTGAAACTCATTTGGTTTAATTTTGACAGCTTAAGCTGGACATCCTGAGTTTCCTCCTAGTTCACTCCTTATGAATGAGTTCTCAGAAAAAAGAGGCCCTCATCAGTCCACCTCAGGTAAAAAATAACTTCAGCGGCCCAGCTTCCCACATTCAGCCCTTGGCCCATTCATTGTCGCACATTCTTTCCTCCTTTCTCTGCTGAGGCGAGATGACTGTCTCCCCCCTCCCCCTTGCTGTGATGGGACCGTCATGCAGAAGGACACTATTGTACCGTGCAGGTTCCGCTCCTTTCTTGTAATTAAGAGGGGATTGCAAGGCCGGGGAGTTGTGGGTGGGGAGGGAGCAGAGAGCAGGGGATTGGGTTAGTAGGTAATTGGGCTAAAAAGCAAAGCGCTGACCTGCTCTGAGTCTGGCAGGCCTGAGAGCCGGTATGCACGAAGCTGCTCCCCCACTGACAGAGCCTCCCTGCTGAGGTTTTATTCAGTGTGTGTGGGCATGTGGGGAGGCGGCAGATGAAAAGACAGATTCAGCTGTGGTAATGCTTCTGTATATGTATGAATGTTTCTTTTGGTTGTATGTCCATGCTGAAAGTCAGAAGAGGAAGCTTTCATTCAAACCATATTCTTGTTGATGCATAAATAGTGTTTGCTTTGCTCACGTTTCCTTTGGTGAATCATAGGAAGTGCGGTCAGCAGAGAACATTTTAGATCTTCATTCACATTTTTAAATGAAAACAGAAGCAGAGCTGCTTGAGGAAATGCCTTTTATTCAGGCTGATGTACTGTTTCGCAACTTAAGAGTGTATTAAACTAAACTGCCACTGCATTCACGACTGACAACTCAAACCACTCAGACATAAAGGTCATCATGCATTCATTCTTTTAGTCCAGCCTGAGTCGAGAGGCCTGAATCCTCGCCATGGCTGACGTGTTGGAGAGCAGCGGAGCAGGAGGTGTGGGAGCGGCCAACGTGGACTGGCAGAAACGCTGCATCGCTCTGGAGATGCAGCTGCTGAGGTTCCGGCTGCAGGCCGGGAAGATCCGAGAGCTGCTGGCAGACAAGGTGAGACGGAAATGCTCCATGGGTAATGTGGCACAGTCTTTTGAAAACGTTCACTGTTCACTCTAAAGAAAATCATTAAAAAAAAAAATATATATATATATATATATATATATATATATATATATATCTCGCTCTCCTCCATCTATTGACAGCAGTTTGTGACATCAATAGTCAGCTTGTATGAATTTATAACAGGATGAAAGTGACTGTACTGAGACCCGTGTATTAATTTTTTTAATGCACTTTTTGTACACTTGCATAGTTAAAATTGTCTTTACGGACTCTAACCACGCTGTCACTTAAATGGAATGACATGTTTCAGTCTTTTCAGATGTCATGTCTTTTTGTCTCTAATAAAAGCTTACACTTCTTATTATCTTACACTAGAACAAGAGGTTATTTTAACCCCAGAATGTTCCTTTTAAAGTAAACTATATGTCACATGTTTGAGCTTGTGATTTGAAAAGGCTCTGATGTGACGTGATCTGGATACGTGGCTGTTTTGAACAAAAGCGCAGTTGTGGAAATTAGATTTAAACATGTCATGCCTCCTTCATCCTTAAAATTAGACATACTTCTAGACATTCAGGCCAAACACTTTTCTTCTCTTGTGACCTGACAGTGTTTTTAAGTGTTACGTGCAGGAGGAAACCATTAGAGTAAATGGATCAGTTGGAAAATAGCTACAGGTGTGGATGACTGTATGTTTGTTTTTTGTGGGAATAAAGACAGATGAGGTTACCAAGATGAATTTTCAAAGACTCGGTCAACTAATAGTGTGTCATCAGAAGCTGGTTACAGTTTCAGCCAAAAGGAATGTTTAACATTTAACTCGTCGTTTCTGGTGGTTTTCCCTCAAGTTAGAGAAATAACCACCACAGTCACTGGCCAAATGTTTGTAAAGTTGTGGCTGTTGTAAAGCCACCAACCTGAGTATCAGACACTTTGGAAAGCAGTCAGCTGTCGTCAGGGTATTTAGTTCCCCCCGAAGAGATGTTGGTTAGAGAGTGGAAATGTTTCGAATTAGAAGAAAAAGCAGTTTTCTTGACTTTCCAACTGTTTTCTTTTGATTCATAAAGGATGTTTTTTTGTTTTAGATCCGAATAGCTTCGACTTGCTTTTGTCACATCGCTTTTCTCCTGTTTCATGTTCAGTTCCAGGGTGCTTCATTCAGTCAGCAGGATGTTTACCGTCCAAAAGTAACCCTGTGGCTGATAAGAGCGGGACGACTCCCTGCCGTGTCCTCTGTCCAATCCTGCCAGACTTCCAGCTTTTTTCAGGGATCCCACTCTGCCTCTCTCTCTCTCTCTCTCTCTCTCTCTCTCTCTCACATACACACACACACACACACACACACACACACACACAAACACACACACACACACACACACACACACCAGCACTTAGAAAGGGGGAAATGGTTGTGTCAAGCACCTCTGCACTAAGACAATCTCCAATCCAGGAGAATCGCTGGGTATTTTTATCAGCTGCAGATAAGCGTGCATTTGCATAAATCCGGTGGTCAGTCTGCCTCTGTGGGACGATACATCACACTCTCTAGACGCCACAAGTCTCAGCTGCGTGCATGTACAAGATGGAGGAAGTCTTCATTTGGCTTATGACGTGCTTTTCAGAGACGTGCTTGCTTTTTGGGAACCCCGATGACTGAAAAGCTGGAAAGTTTCTTGTCTGAAGAAAAGCAAATAGTAACATTACTGCATGAATTTACAATGACTTTTCTTTCTTTCTTTTTGACTGAAGAACTCAGGAAATTAGTCTTTTGCAGACAACGTTGAACACACAACAACCTTCTTTGTACAGATGGTTACCTGGCAACACAAGCGGTCGAAGGAGGTGGAGAGAAGCTTCTGAGTTTTGATTATGTGTAACTATTTACATTTCTCTGAGTGCTCAAGCTGCATAACTGCTAACTCTCTGAAACTAGACAGCTGCTGACGCTGAAAATGTGCCCCAAGAAATTACCTTGTAACCAGCTACTGTAGTTTAAAAAATAAAAATGAAAACTCAGATTCTTTCAGATTTGCACTATTCTGAGGTGACAACAACTGTTGACCACTGCAGTCTTAGTGTTCAGCTGCTAATAAAGTATTTGTTACAACATGTGCAAACGTACTGTGAATGTCGAGTGTTGGCGTTTGTATTTGAAAATTATTATTTAAGCTGTGATGTCAGCGGAGTTCAAATTCAAAAATAACATGCATGAACATCCATGCATATACGGCATACACAGTTGGTTGTTTAAGGGAGGCTGAGCGACCCGACTGCTGAGCGACCCGGACTGCTGAGGGGCCCGACTGCTGAGCGACCCAGACTGCTGAGCGACCCGACTGCTGAGTGACCCGGACAGCTGAGCGACCCGACTGCTGAGCGACCCGACTGCTGAGCGACCCGGACAGCTAGCGACCCGACTGCTGAGCGGCCCGGACTGCTGAGCGACCTGACTGCTGAGCGACCCGGACTGCTGAGCGGCCCGGACTGCTGAGCGACCCAACAGCTGAGCGACCCGACTGCTGAGCGGCCCGGACTGCTGAGCGACCCAACAGCTGAGCGACCCGACTGCTGAGCGACCCGGACTGCTGAGCGGCCCGCACTGCTGAGCGGCCCGACTGCTGAGCGGCCCGGACTGCTGAGCGACCTGACTGCTGAGCGACCCGGACAGCTGAGCGACCCGACTGCTGAGCGGCCCGGACAGCTGAGCGACCTGACTGCTGAGCGACCCGACTGCTGAGCGGCCCGGACTGCTGAGCGGCCCGGACTGCTGAGCGGCCCGACTGCTGAGCGACCCGACTGCTGAGCGGCCCGGACTGCTGAGCGACCCAGACTGCTGAGCGGCCCGGACTGCTGAGCGACCCGGACTGCTGAGCGACCCGGACTGCTGAGCGTTCACCATTCCTGCTGTTTGGAAAGACTGTTTCATGCTCTTTATTTTCCCTCTTGACAAGTTAGGAGTGTTTTACGCATTGACCCACTTTGGAGTGGAAAAACATGAAGGACAAAAAGCTGAAGTTGTTGCCTTTGACATGGCATTTATCTCCAGCAGCTGACTGCAAGTCAGAGAGACGGGAGAAATGGGGGAAAAGTGATGGGAGGCGTGCGGCAGAACGGTTACTGCAGTTCAGAATTCAATTGTTTGGCGACAATAAAAGTTAAACAAACTCCCTAAAATGCCCGTCCCTTGTTTGAATGTGTTGAATGCAGAGGTCTCCAATTCTGGCCCTCGGGGTCCGCCGTCGGTCAGGATTTAGATGTTTCACCTGCTTTCCCTGTTTCCTTGTGTCCATTTTTCACGAGATGACACAATTTCTTGCTTCATTTGTAACGTCCAGTCTTTGATTTTCCTGCTTCTTATTTAGGTTCTTGTTGTCAGCTGTCTTAGCTGAGGCCCCCGGACCTCCGCCTCCTCAGCTATGTCCTCCCAGTCCACCTTGGTCCATCTTCGTCAAAAGTCAATTGAGAGAAGCTGTGTCCACAAACACTCCTTACTCACTATGTTGTTTCTTCACCATATTGAATTTCTGGCTGAGTTTATTTTCATAATTTTTAAACACTATATATTTTATTTTGTGTATCCCACAATACATCATATAAAGTAGTATTAGCCTACAGTCGATGGCTCCTACATTAGGTGGCAATATGCAGTAAGCTATTGAATCCTGCTGATAAAATGCCATCAGTGGCGTCTGAAAGTTCATTCTGCTGATGAGCTCTGTCTTTAGTCGTCCTCTATATCGTTACGAGGGAGTACTGCACAGAGCAGTGTAGGGGTGACTTCAGGCATGACTGACCTCTCCGTGTACTCCAAAGTCTGCTCCACTCCAAGGTTCTCTTGATTTCTGAAACATCTCCCCTCGTGTCCACACAAACTGGATGGTGTGTAGTATGAGAGTGTGACATGTTCTGGGCAAAACACCACAGGATTACAGTAGCTACCACAGCACAAACATATCTATATATTATTAATATTACCACAAAGTCATGTCATAACAAAATATTTAATATTTTGTCCTATTCCCACTTGAAGGTTTCAATTAAATTAGTTTAAGTCTCTTCTTTAGGTCTGATGTGGCTTGAGGAGTCTAACGCTGTTATTTGACTTGCACAAGAGGTGTCGGCGGTAAAGAAGCCTCTGCAGCCGAGTATTTTCAGCTCCGTAGCAAAGCAGAGCAGCGGTTGTAAGGGGGCGGAGTTGGCATCGTGACTCCACTCCCCTCTTCTGCTGGGTCCGTAATGTCACAGTACCCTGGAAATTTGAACCGTCACCCAAATGACATGCTTTCAGACTCAGACGGCCCTGGAATAATGTGACGAGGTTGTTATCTCATAGTTTTTAAGCTGATAGTCACTTCAGACTCCCAAACAAAAATATCAGTTTTTAATATGTGTTCCGGTCTTCTCTATGCACGAGTGGGTTCGTTAGATTATTATTCTCATTAACGCTGAGCCATTTGGGAATTCGTCTGTGCTTACATGCCCTAACTTAACTATTCCAATAATTTTCCCCTTCATCTGGCCGTATTGTTTTTAAAGACATGCACACACCTGTGTGATCATTTCCTCTTTTTGCAAAACTAATATTTAGATCTTTAGGAGCACTGGCATCTCTCTGGTTTTTCTTTTAAACTCAGGGTTTGAAAGAGGAGGAGGCAGCACATCTTTACTCGATTACAACACAGATTCAATCCTTATTTCTAGCTCTGCGTATATGCATCCTGTCTGCACAGGCTTCTGTCAGAACTTCACGCTAACAACCTTCACTGACTCGTGCTTTGATCTCTATCCAACCACTTTCTGACTTCTAAACAGCACATGGCAGCCGTTCATGCTCCCAAAATAGCCTCTTCTTTTCTGAACTTCTCACACATGGCCCGCTTTGTGACCCCAGAGGTACTTTTTGCATTCACCGTAGGCATTTTATGCTCTTGTTTTAGTTTTACAAAAAGAAAGTGCATCCTTTTTCTTCTCTCTGGCTGAAGTTTGCTGAAGCCTTTGACTCACGTTGAAGGCTTTTGACCCTGAGGTGAGGACTTGTCCAACCATTAACCATTGCTCTTCGCCCGCACCTCCCCTGCGCTCTGGCTTGAATCAGTGTTAATCTGGCTGCAGGGAAGCATTCAGATGTTTTGAGTGGTGGATTTTGGGAATCTTTTTGTGGAGGTGATGAAAAGGAAGAAAGACAGAAAAAAATACAAAAGGAGCAGAAGTTATGGGAGACATTCACATGCATCTCTCTAATAGAGTGAATCCATTAGGATGTTTGCTCTCCTTTTAAATGGGTCGCTGAACTCGCAAGAAAAGGCCGTCCCGTGTTGAACTTATGCATGTGCAAGCATTTCCGTGTGTGTGTGTGCGTGTGCGTGAGCGTGAGAGAGAGAGACAGAAAGAGAGAGAGAGAGAGCTGATGGGGTTCTTGCAGATGTGTGCATACTCGCGTGGTGGACAGTGTTTGCCTTTGAAAGCATGAGTATGCATGCTTGCACAAAAGATGATGCAAGCTTGTGTGCACACTTGCTCGCTCGCTCGCACGCACACGCACACGCACACGCACACGCACACGCTCCCATTTACCAGCAGTAGTAGCATGAGAGATTGTTCATCCTCCTCTCAGGGCCTCACAACTATTTTCTGTCCTTCTGCTTACAGTGAAACTTCTTGTTAAACGCTCTGTTTTTACAGAAGATTAATCTGTGTGCGTTTTTCTGACTCACTGGCTTCCTGAGTCCGAGTGTCCTTCCAGAACGGATTCAGAAACATGCCCTTATCACAAAAGTTTTCCCAATAGAGTCTGTCTGTGATAGTTCATTTCATTAATCTTTTAAATGGTTTCCAGTGGCAGTGATTATGATGGAGACAATGCATCTGCACACATCTGTAAATGTGTTTTTGCGTGTGTGTGCAGACTTCTTGCTGTGTGGTCTAACACACTTTTCAGAGGCAGGTTATGGGATGTCTGTTGACACAACTTCTTGTTCTGAGCTGTTTGGGGATTCCCGCCCTCATTGTTAGGCTAAATGTGGCAATCTCAACTTCAAAAAATGCTGACTGTTCAAACTCTAGGTAAAACTGAATTGCAGCAGTCTGTAAATGGTTGACAGCTGTATATTTAATCAAAACTGATCATCCTTCCTTTGTCCAGGAACGAGGAGTCTTCATGTTGGAGCCCATTTTAACCTTCTTTGTCTCTAATTCTAATCCAGATGCAGGAGCTTGAGCAGAGGGTGATGGAGGCCGACCAGCGGGCTGAGGATGCTGAGAAACAGGTAGACGAGCACCTTTCATCCTTCTGACCAAAGATCTAAAAATAGTTACTGCATTTCAACTGGAATCTAAAATGGTAAAAGCTTTGCAACCACAAACATCGCTCAAAAGAGGTCTGCAGAGCAGCCAGGTAGTTTTGTTTTGTACCTGGATTAGAGAATGGATTTTAACCAGAAGCTGTTTAGAGGCTGTGTCAATTCTTCTAAGCCTGATACAGAGATTCTTTTAACAGCTGACAAACTGAATCTCAGAACCATCCGAAGAGAACATTTTCTTTGGCCGTTCAGTTTTTTTGGAGATTCTTGTTGAAGATCACACGTTAAGTTTTGCTTGTGTTCAGTGCCAAGTGTAGATCAGAGAAGGCGCTTTGGATGTTGTGGAAACTGATTTGTAATGAGGACAGAGCAATTATGGAGAGAGGAGAGAGACAATAGTATCATCAGCGTATGTGTGTCTGCAGAATTTGCTATAGTGTGGGTGATATTGTTTATGTAAATGTTGAAAAGTGCTGCACCGCATATGGATTCTTGAGGAGCACCATTGTGGATGGGAACATTAATGTGTCAGAAGAATCTTGACTGAACTGCTGTCACTCAACTTAAATCAGATGTTTATCTATGTGCTTTTGTGCTAATATCTTCCAATATTTTAAATAATGCTGCATTAAGACTTGTTGCAGTGACGTCTCTGTGTCTTTACAACACCTTTGCACCTTGATAAATCTACCAAAATAACTTTTCTGTAATCTTCTTGAAAGCAATGTTGATCATTTTCCAAACCAAGTAAATGCTTTCCCGTTCATTAGTGACATTTGCAAGTTAAGAAGAAAAAGAAGAACCCTAACCCATCAAGAAGAAAGTTGAAATTCTGATCGCTGCATGTGTGCACACTAATCTGGAACAGGGTGTCTATTAAATCAAAGACAGACTTGACAGTGTCAAGTTTGAGTGTGTGTTGCTGTCAGGTTTACACACCAATTTGCTGTCATTACTGGCTGTTCCAGGTGTTTTCTGTAGGTGGTAATTTAATGGTGCCTTTTTCTTTAAAAACACAAAATACCTCAGGGCTTAGAAGGCCTTCTTTTTTTTCTTTTTCTTTTTTTTTAAGCAGCGCTGGCAAATGGCATCCTCACTGTTTTCTTTTTGGCTTTGTCTGGTGCCCATCAAAACTAAACGAACCGTGCATATTTGAGCTGTCATTGAGTCGGGCTTGTGCAGTCACTCCTTTTTAATGATACATTTCAGATCCATGTCATGGAAGAAAAGCTGAAGTCTGCAAACGTGCAAACTAGTGAATCTGAGAGCTCGCTGCATACAAAGTACCAAGACCTGACGAATCGGGTTGAAGAAAAAGATGCTGCAATAAAGACACTAGAGATGCAGCTGGAAAAACAGGTATGGACCAAAGCGTCAGATGAAGACGGTGTTGTTTGCACATAACATGTTTTTTTTCTTTTTTTGTCTACAAAACCTATTTTCTCCATCTACAGATCTCAATCAGAGCACAGGAGGCAAAAATTATTGAGGAGAAGGCTGCAAAGATTAAAGACTGGGTCACCTTAAAGCTTAGAGAGGTAAGCTGAGACATATAGATGCAACACTGATTAAAGGACTGATGGCTAAAATCAGTTCCTACCTGGGATGTCTCTGGTAGAGAGGGGCAGAGAAGCTCTGCCAATTGGGAGGTACTGAGGATAAAGACACTGCTCCTTTTAACCAATTGAGATGATTTGTGGATGCCCCCTGGATGCCTCTGTAGGGAGGTGTTTTGGACGTATACAACCGGATGGAGGCTCCAGGGCAGACCCGGGACATGCTTAAGAGATTAAATCTCTTGTCTGACTTGGGAATGTCTTGACATTCTCCCGGAAGAGCTCGGGGCGATGGCTAGAAAGAGGGTAAAACTTCAGCCTAACAAAAAGTAGCCTTGCCAGCCATCTGTTTTTCCATCAGCCAAGTTTTTTCCTCTCTGATACAAATAATTATTTTGGATCCTTTGAATTCAGCTTTGACTTCCAGCCCATGTAGATGACGCAGCCTCTGGACTATGGGAAAGGCACACAATCAATATTGAGAGCAACAGCAGACATCTTAGTTCTTTTGGAAAAGGCTCTTGGATGCTTCTATGTGCGTTTCTTGCCTTAACCCCACCCCCGCCCTGCTGGGATTGGTTCGGTTTGTCCTGTACGGGCGGAAGTTGCTGTGAAAGGGAGGGGCACCAGAGCCTTTCCACAAGAGATCATTTTCATCAAATCTATATTCATTAAGTCAATATTATTTAATCGTTTTCAGCACAGTGAGTGGGTGACTACTTTGATTTGTGTTTTAATGTTATGAACTGTATGTACGTGGTTTATCAGATGGAGCTTGAGAACCAGCAGCTGAAGATGGAGAACTTGAAGCAGACGGAGCAGATCATGCTGCTGCAAGACAAAGTACAAAGTGAGTACAGCTGCAGGAGTTTTTACTGCTACTCTGGTGACACTTTTTAATAAATGTTTATCTTACATGTACATAAAAACAGAATACAGCCTACACAGCAATCTGTTCGGACTACGTGCATCCCAATATTTGACTGGTATATATAGTTTGTTTTTGAAGAGTCAAGTGTAGCTTCCATTAGTGGATTCAGAGAGTACCTGAGTCCACTACAGAGTCCTATTTAGTTTTAAATGCAAACTTCCCTGTGACTCATGAGGTCATAACCTTTAAAACAGTGGTCTTCAGTCTTGTTCACTTTTTTTTCTTTCTACTTCCAGGTGAAATCTTCAAATGCCTTATAAAAGGTTTCGCTGACATTCAGTTTCGCTTTAAAGTAGTGTTCAAGCGATGGACCATAGTTGTTTGGTTGATTCATCTGCATTAAATTATCACGTCTACACTTACAAGGTGTCTTTTTAAGTTTGTCGACGTTCTTCTCCTAAAAAGGTGTTTTTTTGACTTCTCTGGGGACGTGTTTAATAGGGAGCTAGAGCGAAGAGATTCGCTGATGTCCAACAGCAGATTCAGGAGGAAGAATGCAGTTTTCGACCTAGTTGTGGGACGCTAGACCAGCTCTTTATCCTCGCATGGATACTTGAGGGAAGGTCTGAGTTTGCTCAACCAGTCTTCTTGTGTTTTATGGACTTGCAACCGTGTTCGCTTTGATTTTCATTGGGAAGTCCTGTTGGAGTATGGAGTGTAATGCCCTGCGCTATTGGCCATTTAAGGGACTTTATGGGTCTTCCACTAGGTGATATTACCGGTTAGTACCTCCTTTTCTTGTACCTACATGGCTGGGGTTCCAACCACGCTGAGTTGGGCTGAAAATGCGACGTCACCAGGCTGCAGGCCTCTGATTGTCCAGACAGTAACGTCTCGTAACTCCTTCATACCCGCCGTATTTAAAACCTGGCAACAGCGACCTCATTAAATTAAGCGTACATTGAAAATGGGAAGCAAACCTACTCTGTGGTGCAACAAGGAGGTCCACCTCTTTTCAGGGGGTGCTGGACTCTGACAGGGTAACCCTTTTTTCAACAGCTCTGTTCGTAACCTTTGTGGTCAGAATTTCCAGGTGTAGCAGAGGCGGAGGCCGTTTTGGTCTCTTAAGAGTGCATATTTGCTGATGTTGTCTTTCCTTGATCAGAAGGCCTCCATTAGTTGCTGGAGGAGTGTGACGCAGCTGAGACGGGAATCAGTATCTCCAGATCTGAGGGAATGGTCCACAGTCAGAACACGGTGGATTTACCTGTTCTAGGTTGTGAAGGATTTGGTTCCTTCAGTGGAGAAGTTCAAGTATTTTGGGGTCACACTTACACTCACACCCAGTCCATTGTGTTATAAAACAGATCAACGCCAAAAGGCAAAGCTCTCAGATTAACAGTTGATCTCCGTTCCAACCCTTGCCTATCGTCGTGAGGGGTGGGTCGTCAGGAGCAATGAGATCAGGAATGCAAGCTGCCAAAGTGAGCTTTATCTGAAGGGTGACTTGGCCAAACCTTAAGAAAGGCTGAGGAGCTCAGTGGTTTGGGATGGGATCAGACTAGTGCCACAGCTCCTCCACATGAACTATCCGTCATCAGGAACCACTTGATGTGGTTCTGGATTTTTGCCTGATGCCTTCCATAGGAAGTTTTTTAGGCATGTCTTACTTAAAAAGGGACCTTTGGACAGACCCAAGATTCACTAGAGATGACATTGATCAGCTGGCTTGGGAATTATTTAATTTCCCTTCAGGGTTTAAAAAAGTATTTTTGAACTGAATTAAATTTAAATCCCTAAGTAGAACTAGTGGAGGAATCTATGGTTTTGGAGCTGGAAACATCTAAAACAGGCAGGTCAGACCCTTGGGGACTGGAACCTGGGAAAACTGCATTAAACTCCTTAGCTTATATTGTATTCTGTTACCAAAAACAACAAAATATTGACTAATGCAGTTTGGTTAAATGTATAAAGGAGAGTTAAAGGAGACAGTTACCACTGCTGTCTTTGTTTTCCAGCTCTCTTAGAGAAATCTACATCCTCTGGATCTCCTGCAGCTTCCCCTGTAATGGATGCTCACCTGGTGCCCAACAGCCCACTGTTTCCTCCCAGCTGTCACGGCACGTCACCTGGCCAAGATGACAGCTGGAGACGGGCGGGTCCCAGTGGAGCCGCCTGTAATATCAAGACCCTGCTAACAGGTGTGTTCCCCTTAATTCATATTGTCCTGGGAAGGAAAGCAGGAAGCTTTTGAAGCGATGCAGACGGGGAGGATCACACGACAAGGCTCAGCCTCTAACAACTGAGTATGAGGCTAATTTGAGCTGTAATATTTTAGGGATTATTTCCAATTTTTCTGTTTTATGTGGGTTCTCGTGAGCCTCTTTGAAGGTCTTGACACATTAAATGCACAAATCATTTTCTTCTTCTTCTTTTTTTTTTTTTTTTTGAGGAGTGAGTGAATCCATCAGCTTTAAAACTTTTAAAAAAATCCGTATTACTTTTTCATCAGGAAAATAGTTGTGGAAGATATCTGTGAGCACAGATTGGCAAGGACAACAATTTATGCAACCTATATGGTGAAAATAACTCATGGAGGAATAACAACCAAAACATATAGGACAGTAAACTTATTCCATCGCTTCCAAAGCCTCGACCGCCTGATACAGGATCATTGGGGGCCTATTCGGTCCCAGTTCTTCACTCCTGACAATCCCAGGTAACGTTCTGAATCATTCTGCGGATGGTTTTATCTGATTTTCCTGTGGTGTGAGGTGTGTAAGAGTAAGAAAATCTGTTTGGAAGATGAGCCACACCCATGTCAAAATGCAAACGTGTAGATCAGAAATCTTTTAATTGGATTGAGCACCTGGTTGAGCAGGTGCTCCATATACAGAGACCTGGAGCCTCAGTGCAGCTAATCCAGGTTCAAGTCCGACCTGGGATCCTTCGCCGTGCATCACCCCCCTCGCTCTTCCTGCTTTCCTGTATCTGTACTTTCTCTAATAAAGGCTACTAGGGCCCAAATCAGGCCGTCTCAAAAAGACTTGACTCTCTCTTTCCAAAAGAGACCTGAGATGCATTGAAACCTTTTAAAATATTCCAGATAGATGTAGTCGCTCCATGTTCTCTCTCCACAGATGTGAAGAGGTCTCCTGAAATGGTCTGCAAAGGTATTTGTATCGTCCCCCCTGATTCTCAAGGTCACAGAAGGGCGTGTCCCAGCAGCTCCATCGGCAGACCAGAGCTGCCAGAGGGCCCAGAGGTGCCGGCGGGATGCTCCGACAGAGACAACTCCTCTGATGAACTCAACAGCAAGTTCCGCTCTCAGTGCCTTTACTCATCCTCATCATCCTCATCTTCATCCTCCGCATACGAAATGGCACAAGGACCAAGTTCTCCAGAGTCCCCTATCAGAGTAACATCCAAAAGCCCGCTCCTGTCCCGCTCCCCCTCCACCAATAACCCCTTTCCCAATCCTGCTCAGGCTCAGTTGCACCAGTCCGGCACCAGCATGACGTTGCCTAAAATCCGGACCCCGCTCACCCCCAGAGACAGCATCCAGCTGCTCAAGAAGCATTACAGCCAGCCGCAGCCAAGCCTGGATAGACTCCAACATCTGAGCGTGGAGATCGCGCTGCCATCCTCTGCTTCCTCCACTCTGAAGAGCACTGAAACGACCACCTCACCTTTCTCTCAGCTCGTGGAAGAGACGGACATCGATGACGGGCTCCCGGATAGCATGGACGGTGTGGTGGAGGGCCCGCAGTTAGAGGAGCCATCTTGGGATGGAGTCTCCTTTGTAGGTCTTGCAGAAGAGCTGGAGCGCTTGGATCCAGAGGTTCTCAAGCCGCCAACGCCTCCTTTGCATCGATTCCCCTCATGGGTATAACACCTGCATGGATCCTATTTTACTAAATCATTTACCAAAATGTGAATGTCTCTGCATGCGTTACGAACCAGCCTGTTCTCAGTCTTCTGCTCTCACGTGACATCTGCCCCCTGTACAGGGCGCTCTGGTAGTCGAGGGGTGTTAAAGTGAATTGAGCTGTGCTGTTGATCTTTGCAGGAAAGTCGGATCTATGCTGTTGCCAAGTCAGGAATGAGGGTATCAGAGGGAAGTCCTGGAGCCAGGGGCCCCGGACGAGGTGAGCGCCCTTCATCCAGACACAAGAATCATCAGTGTCCTGATACTTCTTTTTTTTTTTGTAGTTGTTTTTAACCTTGAGTGTGTTCATTCAGTGGTGTTTGTGTGTTAGTGTATGTGTGTGTCACGACCTCATTATTGTTTGTTGTGTGGGAAGCGATCCAGTGCTGTGAAGAGACGTGCCATTTAACTAGTGCTTAAGCTTCGGTGTGGGGGGAGGCGCTGTTTGGATCTGTCATTGCTGCTTTTGATGTAACTTCCTCTGGCCCGCGGCCCTACACACCTGTGCACCCCCCTCCTCCAATCCCCACTTCCTTTTCTTTTGCAAGAGCGGTGGAGGATCATGAAAAGGAGAAAAAAGAGCAGTGTAGGAAGAGGCTGTTTTTTAATCAGCTGCAATGAAAGGATGCGGTCTGGGTGAAAATTATTGCTGTAGTTTTCGGTCCTGAGATCATCCACTTCGTCGGGATGCGAACACTGACGTTTGGCTGCACTTTGACGATTGAAGTTCTGGCTGCTGCGTACCTGCAGCCGACTGCCAAGTCCCCGCGGCAGATTAGGTTTAAGCTTGCTCAGCTTGTTCCCTTTCTTGCATGTCTTTACCCAAAAGTGCCTCTGCCACAGAAGAATCGCCTTGAAAATAAACCACATGTTTCAGCTGAGGATTTTTTAATTAAACAATAAAGTGACATTAGAGCTGATTTTTTTTTTCTTCCCTGTTAAGACACAGGATGTTAATTTCTACAATAACAAGCCAATGTGTGGAGTTTTTTTTTAAACTTTTTGTTTATGTAGTCTTCTGTAAGAGTTACCACATCTACGGATTATTTTAACAGGTTTTAAGCAACTAAACGACTTCTCAGAGTAAATCAGCTGATAAAATATTCATGATGTCAAAGGAGCCATATTATACTTCTGTTTTTTTAGTCATCTACAAAGTTATATTGATAAATTATTAAGAACACTGCAAAAATTCATTTCTAAAAAGGTTTTAAAAAACACCTTTTGTAAAGAAATGTTTTCTCATATTTTGTTTAGAGACCAGACTAATTTCTAGGTTTTTCAATTTAGTCAATAAATGTTTTTCTCGCTATTTGCAGAGATATATTTGTTTAATATAAGACAGTTTGACTAAATTTAAGAATATTAGGTCTAGATCGGTCGTTTTTGCAGTGAATGAGGTGCAAAGATGTTGCAGCAGAAAGTTTAAGAAGGGAGATTTACAAAGTCCTGCAGATCCTGTGTTACTTTGCAAGACTGCTGCCTCTGACTTAAGTAAGAGAGCAGAAGGTCAGAAGTTCACCACAGAGTGCAACTTGACCAATCAGAAGACCCTTGATCGCTACCTGAGCTCTGCTTGTAACATTTATCCTCTCGCTATCTGAAGTGTTTCTTCTAGTAATAGTTGGTTTTTGTTGGTTGTTGGTCTGAAATACGTTTGAGTTATGCCCCGTGCAAACCAACTGTAGAGGTACCAAAAACATGGAAATAGGATGGATGCAATGTGTTATATGAAAAAAGAAAAGACAAAAGTTCTTTTGGCTTGAAAATCACTTTGACTATAACTGCACGCTTCAGGTTCTTTGGAGGTTCAAAGTGTTTACTGATGTTAACGTGGGTCCTTGTGTGTCGTGTCTTTCTGTAATTCGCTGCTCTTCAGCTAACTTTACATACTCTCACTTTAAATCATAAAGGAAGGCAGCTGATCTGCTGTGTGTTGACATTTCTTTCTCTAATTTATTAGTAACTCGTTGAATGATTCGCGTTGCAGGATCCAACTTACCCCAGTATCCTGCTGCAGGTCCGTTCACCCAGCTCATCTACAAGAATATTAACGTTCCAGTTTATACCACACTGAAAGGGGTGAGTCCCGTCCTCCTCAGCTCCTCAGTCACAGTGTTTACGTCACCTTCTCGTGTTTTTAAGCTTTAGGCGCTGCCGGCGAGCTTTGGCTTTGGGCATTGCCGGTATGAGACCAGCTTTCGCAGCTCATGGCTGGTGTGTATACGTTTCAGAAAGCCACTCAGATCAGCAGCGTTCCACTGCCGGATGATGACTCCGGGTCGGAGGACGACAGCAGCTCTCTGGCCAGTTCACGCACCTCCATCCTGAGCCCAGACAGGAAAGGCAGCGTCCCTGGGAGCCCGCGAGCTGTCAAGAGAGGTGAGGATTAAACAGCGGGAAAAGCAGTGTTAATCCAGAAAAGAAAAGTCAGAGATAATTAAATAATATCATTCTTGGGTCAAAATCCAACTTTGTGTTTAGGCTTGTTCAAAAGGGGTGGAGTCAACCAATACTTCACCCCTCTCTCCAGCGGTGTGTGCGCCTTTTCAAATCGGTACAGCCACACGTTTTTTTTATCCTAACGTTAAGTTAGGTGGAGATGACAATAGGTAGGCTCTGTAATTCTAGTCTTTAGTGGCTTTGTGATGTTGCAGTCGTTCCAGATCTGAACGGCTCCCTGAAATGAGAAGGTTTCTGAACTTGACCACACCATACAAAATGACAGGGTTGTGTTATTTAGGACTTTTTCTGTTGGTAGTTACTTCAAAAAGCTAAATATACACTCTGAGGCACAAAAGGTTTTTTTTTTTTTCTAAACAAAATCAAATTTACAAAGCCTGGCCACGTTCCAGGAGGTTGAAGCGAAAGCCTCAGCAGTAATTAAACGTGTGTACAGCTTTTAATAAAGGTTACAGCTGAAGCCAAATAAAAAATAAAACAACAAAAAACGGGATTCTTGTGCCACAGGCGTGTCGGTGTCCTCCATCAGCTCGGAGAGCGACTACGCCATTCCTCCTGATGCCTACTCCCTGGACAGCGACTACTCGGAGCCGGAACATAAAGTCCAGCGCACCTCCTCCTACTCCTGTGAGAGCGCCGGACCTGTGAGTAGAACCCTGTTTACACCTAGTAGAACCCCGTGTCACCTGATCAAACAGATGTTGGTCATACCTCTGTTCAAACCTGTTCTGCTGCTGCACCATTTAATTAATTCACAGCCTTTCCTTAACAAGTTCTAGTTTTCACTTCTCATCTGACAGTCAAAGCGTTCAGATGCCTTTAAATAATTCTGCGCTGTTTGTGTCTGAAGGAGGCGCTGGAAAAGTCCGGCTACCTGCTGAAGATGGGCAGTCAGGTGAAAGTCTGGAAGCGCCGCTGGTTCATCCTCAGGAATGGAGAGATTCTCTACTACAAATCCCCTGTGAGTGTAGCTCCTGTCCAGCGCTCCCGTCTGCTTCCTTCTAAGGCCTTGCTGGAAAACAGAAAACAGTGCTGGAATAGTTCTGTGTCTAAATGGACGACAGCTGTCAAGGCGTCTGTATAGACCAACGATTTACCAAGAACGTACGATAATGAATGACACAGTCCCCGTTTTGGACTGAAGCTGTGATCTTTGTGGGTGTTTTCAGAGTGATGTGATCAGGAAACCTCAGGGTCAGATCGAGCTGAGCTCTTCTTGCTGTATAGTTCGCGGAGAAGGAGCTCAGACGTTTCAGGTGAGTGCTTTCTGCTACTCTGTGTAGAAGACGGAAGTGTCTGAAAAAAACAACAAAAAAACCCTGTAAAATGTTAGGAAACTTAGCAGTGTGAAGAGTTTGACTGCTGCATTCCAGGGGAGCAGCTTCAGATGACGTCAGGTGCAGCATTGAGCTGGAATGCATTCCTGGCTCTTCGGAGGCTGATCCTGATCTGTCCCGACAGGGCGACACCGTCTCAGTCGGGTTGCACATTCTCTTATTTCTGTCTTCTGTCTAATCAGCTGATTACGGAGAAGAAGACCTTCTACCTGACCGCCGACTCGCCCAACATCCTGGAGGAGTGGATCCGCGTCCTGCAGAACCTACTCAAAGTCCAGACCAGCAGCCCGGTCTCTGTGGAGATGAGGGCAAAGCCCACTGTGAGAGGCTGGCTCACAAAGGTCAGAAGTCATGATTTATCCTTCGAGTTGATCTTTAAAGTGGACCAAACCCCTTCCTGACACTGACCGCTGTGAAGTTGTAAAACATGTAGAGAAACCAGGGTTTGTGTCTGAGGACGGGGTAAGAAATGGCTCGTTTCCAGTCCTAACGTGGCCTTTCAGGTGGATATAATTTGAGATGCAGATGCTTCCTCTACGGGATGGGGAGTGCCAGACAGAGCACTCATCAGAGAGACTCTTGAATGTCAGAAAGATCCTTCCTGCTTCTCAACCCCTCCTTAGCTGACGCCCGGCTGCTTTTCAATAACGGGCCTCCGGCAGATGACTGACAGCCTCCAGCAGATGTGATGGAGCTCCTGTTTTCTCACCACCAGCCCAAACCCATCACGCGATATGGCTTTGATCTGCGGCTCGTGGCATGACGACCCAGTCAGGGGATGCTCGGCCTTTCAATCCACACTTTGGGATCCTCCCGAGGGCGTCCACGCAACTTCATCTGCGATCTTCTCGTAGTTCACATTTCTGCAGCTGTCTGGGAGAAGTCCTCATCAGAAACTGATGTGTAATTATCATCTCCAGCTGCATCTCGGGTTTAAAGTGACTGAAGCGAGGCAGTCGGTGTGTTTTCATTTGAAGAGAATTAGTTGTGACGTGACTTTCGACACAGGAAGTTGAAGTTAAGTGGTTTGCATGGCTGCCGAAACACTGTTGGGACATCTGAGGCTCAGATGTACAAAAACCTCGATAAACTTTGTCTTGATTTCTTTTGCAAAGAATCCCAAACCGTCGTGTTTTACAGCTGCCGTGAGAAGAAATACTGGAGCTTCTCCTGAAACGTTTCTCCTGGAGTCACTGCTTTTCTTTTTTTTCAGGTCAAGCACGGACACTCGAAGCTGGTGTGGGGTTCTTTGTTTGGGAAGATCTTCTACTACTACCGCAACCAGGAGGACAAGGTTCATAAGACGAGTATTTCTTTCCCTGGTTCTCTGTTTTGAATTTAGTGTCTACGTACAGGCAAAGCCGAGCATCTGCTGTCAGGAGCATCAGCGAACGTCTGTTTCTCATCTTCTCGGTGTGTAACACATCGTCGGCTCTGTCGGACCACGTTTCCACTCTACATGTTGAGCTGGTGTCAGGTCTGCTGTCTTTTAGCAGGTCCACATAGAAAACGATACTCCGATGACAACTTTACCAAAGGAAAACTCTCAATCAGAAATGACCGTGTAATCGTGAAGTGAATCCGCAGGGTAAGCCTCGATGGCACAAAGACATTTATGCTGACGGACCTCCACATGTGGCAGCTGTGCAGAACAACAGTGAAAAGCTGGAAGCCGTACAAAACACACTCTCAGCGGTATCGTAACACAAAAAACTCATGCGTTATGGTGTTGTATTAAATTGTGGAGGGAGCAGTGGAGCAGATGCTTCTCTGATTTCTGCATGTCAGCTGAGAAGTGCGTCCCCCGGTGGGAACGTGCACAGCTACCAGACATTCAGGCTGAAGCTGTGCAGACATTATGTGGACGTTTTTGTTTTAGTTGTGCATGTTGTTGTGCATCAGTTGCGCTGTATTTTCTGTTTATTCCGTTTTGACTGAACGTTTCTCTGTGTTAGTTGCCTCTGGGTCAGCTGCAAATCCAAGAGGCTTCGGTGCAGGAGGTTGATCGCTCCTGCGATTCAGACGAGGACTACGAGGCAGGCAGTCGAGGCTTCCTCTCCTCCCACTACACGCTGGTGGTCCAGCCAAAGGAGCAGAGTCCTACATACCTGCTCATTGGCACCAAGCAGGAGAAGGTAGCAGAACAGGAGATGCCTCGGTGAACACTTAACTGCCCTTCTCTCATGAATATTGTGCTTTTTTTGTTTGTTTTACAAAAGGAGACCTGGTTG
This sequence comes from Xenentodon cancila, assembly GCA_014839995.1. NCBI lineage: Eukaryota > Metazoa > Chordata > Actinopteri > Beloniformes > Belonidae > Xenentodon > Xenentodon cancila. The sequence goes on along the minus strand of CM026210.1, from coordinate 4,381,078 downwards.
TATCACCTGATGGTTGCAGCTGGCAGCAGTGCGAAGTTTAAAGTGGGCACGCAACACGAGCAGCTCATCGGTAAACTCCTCGATGCAGATGGAGATCCAGGTGAGAAGTCTGTATTTTATCACAAAGAAGTCTGTCTGGGAAAAAGTCACCACTCATTTGTTGCTTTGACCCATTTTACCATTTTGTCGGACACAAATATGTACTTTATTACTCCGTCTCCTTTGTAGACAACAACAGAAATGCATTTATAACAGTTGGGCAGCGTACAGTGCATGTATTTACGGAAGGCCTGAGACTTGCAGTTTTGTCTTTAAAGTGGCTCCAGTTTCACTGAGTCTCATGCTACGTGTTATTTTGAATCACGTCGTCTGGCAGCTTTAATTCACATCGCAGACGCTGTTTACGACTGCAGAGGAGTGTGTGAATTTTTGTCAGCTGTTGAGTCATTTCAGCTTTGAAACTCAATCTTTGTGTGTGTGTGTGTGTGTGTGTGTGTGTGTGTGTGTGTGTTTCCCAGAGTCTGTGTTGTGGAAAAGCGAGGCCTTGAGTTTCTGTAAGGAGGGTCTGTGCTCGCCTCTCACCACTCTGCCGTCGGAAGCCCTGCAGACCGAAGCGCTCAAGCTTTTCAAGGTCCGTCTGTCCACCTGTCACCCTTCTGTCTGTTTTTTGTTTCTTTCCCTTTTCATTCTTCTCTTTGCTTTTATCTCCTTCTCTGAAACTCTCTTTCCCGTGTGGCTCCTCTCAATGTGATGGCAACTCAACCCAATCCAGCCGGTGCAGCCCGTCTGATGGCCCTCTTTTCTCTTTCTTCCTGCGTCTAAAATAGATCAAAGGCTTGAGGCAGTGGGGCCCAGCTCATCAAAACTGTGGAAAAGAGATAATGGCCTCGATTATCCACTGTGTTTGAAGCTAACTCTTCTGTGGTTAACAGCAGTTAAAGAAAAAGAAAAACCTTTTTAAGAGGAGAAATGGGAGGTCTGGGTCTTCAAGAGTGAAATGGGATCAGAGCAGAACAGGGAGCGTGTAGGAAGATGGCAGTTCCTTTCCCCCCCCCCCCCAACTCTGTAACCCTCACTGCGCCACCCCAGAAGCTCTCCCTCTCCCTCAACAGTTCCACATTAAAGGCTGAATGGGTCGGCCTTTTCCTTGAGCAGTCAAGCTTAAAAATTGTCCAACCACAATGAAACAGAATGAATTAGGGTGACACACTTTTCAAGTCCGTGCCTCGCTTCTTGTCTGTGAGGTATTAGCGGATCTGACAAGACTCATAGAGCCTTTTTAAGTTTTTTACTGTTCAATTGTCCCAAACTTTCCTCACACTGACACTCTGACTCCGTGATATTTTTGTTTTTATCTTACCTGTCTGTTACCATCACCCAGTGCTGTATTTGTGCTGCTGTTTCAAGCTCCATCATACGTGTGCTCCCAGAGTTTATGAATTGGATTTACTGAAGTGTCTTTGTCGCCACCTGCTGGTTATTCAAAGACATTAAATACCGGACGCATTTAAATAAGCGTCTTCTTTCTGTAGTCCTGTCAGCTGTTCATCAATGTGCTGGTGGAGTCTCCGTCTGTTGATTACCACACATCGTTGGCCCAGAATGCATTGCAAGTGTGTCTGACCCACCCAGAGCTGCAGAATGAAATGTACTGCCAACTCATCAAACAGACAAACCGCCGGACGCCACACAACTACTCCCTCACGCAGGTCAGTCATGTGCACCGTTAAAACAAAAACAGGAAATACGATCATTCCTAAGTAACCTTTAACCTTTTTGTTTGTGTAGTGTTGGCAGCTGCTGTCTCTGTGTGTGGCGCTGTTCCTTCCTCAACAGCACTTCCTCTGGTACCTGAGACAGTACCTGCAGCTCAACGCAGACCCCAGGTGATCTTCAGTCAGAAGCAGAAAATCTCAAAAAAACTTGTCACATTGCATCACAAACGCTTGCTTCTTACGCCCGCCATCTGTTTTCTGTACAAAACAGGACTGAGGTGGGGAAGTACGCAGTGTACTGTCAGAGATCTCTGGAGCGAACCCTGCAGAACGGAGAGCGGGAAGCGAAACCTTCAAGGATGGAGATAGTTTCCATCCTGCTGAGGAACCCCTACCACCATTCACTGCCCTTCAGCATCCCGGTTCACTTCATGAACAATACCTACCAGGTGACACATGGTTCAAAAATTGATCATCCTGTTTGATTATTATCTCTTGTCACCTGATTTATAGCAGCAAAGCACCAAATTAGATCGATCTTACCAAAGAAAGGCATAGATAAAAGTAAAGACTTCTGGAAGTCAACAATCTTCTAAGTTTTACACCACTGAGACGACCCACCTCACCTATGAGACATCTCATCCTCTTCGGAAATCAAGCCCAATACAGTTGTTTCAGTGACAACTCTTATGATGGCATTTGAAGAGTAGATGGGAGTTCAATGGTGTTTAAACTCATTACACAGATTTTTTCATTTTGCACACATGCTACTTTATACAACTGAGACTTTGCACACATTCATTTGTAGTTGCAAACATAAAGCAAATGTTCACACAGAGTGCTGTGCTTTGGCTGCTCATGCAGGTTGTGGGCTTTGACGGCTCCACTACGGTAGAAGAGTTCCTCAACACGTTGAACCAGCGGATTGGCATGAGGAAACCCCACCTGACGGGGTTCGCCCTATTCACCGATGATCCATCTGGCAAAGACCTGGAGCACTGCCTGCAGCTGTCTGCCAAGGTAGAGAGGCCCTCGGCATATGTGGACGCCACATAACATCACAAAAGCCACATGCTTCATGTTGTCACGGTAGAAGTTTGTTGTGATATCTGAAATGGTTCCACTACGTTTATTCAGTCGAGGACGGTATTGTACCTTCATCGTTGAGAGGATGTGCATCTGTTTTTGAGCAGATTAGTGTATTTTGCTGTGATTGCTGCCACCTGCTGGCTCAAGTTAAATATGTGCATTTACTGTATATATGAGAGGAGACTGACTGTTGTCGCCTTTTATCAGATCTGTGATGTCATTTCCAAGTGGGAGCAGGCGCTAAAGGAGCTGCATCCTGGGAAAAATGAGGGGACGCGGATTGTTCGACTTACATACAAAAACAGGTGTGACTCTAAAGTTAGAGACTGAAACTGGGTTCATCATCCACTTCAGCAGCAGCTTTCTTTACCATATAGACGTTTGTTTTAGAGATTGTGTTCTACTCAAACCAGCATGTGAAACCAGCATTGATCTTTCTCTTATTGTCGTTCTCGAGGAGAGGTTTCCTGTTTCCAGTTGAGATTGGCGGTCTAGTGCAGACCGTAGCCTGGAGTGAGAAGCTATTTTCGAAAGTTTGTTTGGCATTTGTCCTTCTTTAGGCGTTTATGTGCTGTCAGTCAGTTATTTTTTATCAAATAAAAGAACTTCACAATGTGTTCGGGATGGGGACAAAAAGGAGCCAGATTTGGACGATATTTAAAAGTCACTGGACTTCCTGTCAGAAGAGGTTTCTGCTGTCAGAATCCAGCAGAAAACGATCTTGGACTTGGTTGAGGAGGTCAGATCACTGAAACTCCAGAACGCCGAAAAGGACAAGCAGATAACGTTCCTGGAGAACCGAGTGTCGGACTTGGAGCAGTACAGCGGAACAACAACGTGATCACCGGCACAGACTTGCATGTCAAACCTCGCTCATACCCTTGGGTGGTCAGCGCGGAGGCGGACGGGACCGCAGATGAGAAATTATCAGATTCCGTCGAGCAACAGGTGGCTTCTTTTCTCCTGTCCAAGGGAATAGAGGAACACCATCGAAGCCTGTCACCCGCTGCCCAGGAGGAGCAGCAACAACAAACCAGCCATAATTATGAGGTTTGTCAACAATAAACACAAAACGGAGCTTCTAAAACAAGGAAAGAAGCTGAGAGGATCGGATGTCAACATAAACGAACATATGACCAAACTGAACACGGACATCGCAACAAAGCCCGGTTCCTGAAGAAACAATGGAAGATCCGGGCTACGTGGACCTCAAGTTACAAGATCTTCATCAAGCCGAACAGAATACCGGAGGAGGCGAAGGTTCTGGGCATCGGAGACATGGAGGAGCTGGAGAGATTTAACTGAGCACTGATGGGACTGAAGGTAAAACAGACAGTAAGAACTCCTCACCATCAGGATGAAACCCAGCACTAGCAATTATTCCTCATCATCTGTTGACAAACAATCACCTTTTACGACTGTGAACTGCGATAAAATAGAGCTGAAAACATTTAATCAGGACATGGAGGATGACGTTGACCCGGGTAATAACTTCTGTGACATCATCATCAACGACTGCTGTTACTCAGAGGATCAGTACTACAGGACAGTTTAATCTATCACGCATTTCAACAGCATTTATGCAAACTTTAACCAAATCCAGCATCATCTGAGCCAGTCTAAACAGCTATTCAGCATTATTGCATCTCTGAAATGCTAAAAGTTTGCGTTAAAATAATATGTTTTTTTTCTCTCTTTATAAATTCATGAGATTCTAAAAACCGGATGAATGTAAAGTGTATATTTATTAGTGGGATATAGTGTATATATATTAATGTACACATACTTAATTTATTTATATAGATTTATTTGTGAATGCACATGTATATATGTTTGTTTATAGATTCATACTAGTGTTAACGTTGTCATGCTTTACACGATGGTTTTGACATGTCTGGAATGAATCAATAAAACAAACAAACCTAACAATCTCACGTTTTGTTGAACGTAGACTTTTTCTGAACTGGGAAATAAACATGACAAGTCACTGGAGCTGTTGTCACGTCCAGTGGAAGGGATTCATGACAACTCTTTCCTTGTGTGCACCTTCAGGCTGTGTTTCAGAGCTCAGGTAAAAGGGGAGACGGAGCGAGAGCGCCTCCTGCTGGCGTACCAGGTGAATGATGAAGTTCAGCAAGGCCACTTCCCTGCGAACAAAGAGCTGGCTCTGGAGGTGGCTGCGCTCATGGCAAAGGTCTGTTAAAACAGTAAATTAATCTTGTGTAGGTGTACACATCCAGTTTAATCGCTGCATACACTGATGTATTCAAGCTCCCGGTGACACCAGAGCAGTAGCTCTTTAAACTGATGTCTCCGCCTGGATATACAGACATATTTGATTGGACATTTCAAACTGTCTGTCTTTTTCAGCCCACTTGTCCCCGCCATGCCCCCATTATCTATATCTGTTTATTCCGTAGACAAGCAAAACCATTTTTGACGACATGAGGTATATAGATACATACAGATCTGCTGTGTTGACAATACAGTGCTAATGTGTGGGGCTGCGCTGGCTGCAGTGTTACTACATAGAGTGGCTTTAATGTAGCACAATTCTTACCCCATAAGCAGGTCACAAAGATTTACAGCACATACAAAGATAAAAATAAATATTAAATAGATAAAACATGTGTTACTATTTCATAACATATCAGCCGGTTGTGTCTTAAGTCCTGATTTTAAACTGCTGATGCCACTTTGGCTGTTTTACATTAGGAAGGCTGTCGTCTTTTAACCTGCTACTGCTTGACTTATTTAATTATTACTTTTATATATTGCAAAACCAGTGTTTTCTTCAGGAGCAAAACAACTGGCATTGTTGTGTATTTTGATAAATCGTAACAATAATCCACACACTTTGAAATACGTTGTGATGCTCTTGTTCTCCATTCACCAGGTTGAACATGGTGATTTGGAGCGATCAGGCGTCTCGTCTCCGACCGGAGCTCCTCAGCCTAAACCTCAGCTGCTTCTTCTGCAGGTCTTGGAGCGCTTCTATCCCAAACGCTACAAGCAGGACTGCAACTCCGAGCAGCTCAAGTAAAACAAACACCCAAACTATCGTGTCATTCTACACTTTTCTTAAGTAAACCTGACAAGTCTTTCAGTTTCTTCTAGTAGCAAAAATTGATAATTGTCAGATCAGACAGATTCTTTTGGAAGGTTTTTATTGCAAATCTTTTTCTGTCTTCAGAGATCTTGTTGAGTGTCTGGCCACTAAGTGGTCAATGCTTCGTGGGTGCAGTGCATCCGAGTGCGTGAGAATATACCTGACTGTGGCCCGGAAATGGCCCTTGTTCGGAGCCAAGCTCTTCGAAGCCAAGGTAAAAGAAAGGAAAAGAAAGAAAGAAAAAAAGGAGCCGGTAGTTAAATATTAATGGCTCTGCTTGTTCTTCGGTTTAACTGAAAACAAGCAGGTGTTGTTGACCCTGACCAGTGGCTCCACTAATTATTAAACAAAATAATTAGTTACATCTCCCTGTGATTTTACAAAATTGCCAATAAAATTATAAAAATCCCATAAACAAATGAGTTGCTACTGGGGGACTGTGTTTGAAAACTATTTGAATTGTTATGATGCCACCTTGTGGAATAACTGGAGAATTACAGTTAGAGAAATTCACTTTTTGGGATCAGCTACAGGAAAATCGATGTGCAAAACCTTTACAGAAACTTGTTTGATGTCTAAATTTGTTCTCGAGGGGGCCCAACCGCGTCGCTGCCGAGATTTCTTCATTGTTTCGCTGATTGTTGCGCTGTGAACCGTAGCCATAACGACAGTGAAAGTGACATCACTGCCCAGCTGGTCCAGTGTTACTCATGACATAAGCACATTTGTGCGAGCCAGAACCCAGAGAGATCATACTGAAGTGTCTGAAATGCACTTATGACATCTGGCATGAAGCTTAACGCTGAGTCAAGTTAAGAACATGAAGAAGACCCAGAAGGGAAAGATGATGACATCGGTAAAACAACCCCGTGTCTGCTTGTCCACAGCCGGTCCCGCCCTCTCCCGTTGAGCAGAGCCAGGTGTGGCTGGCGGTCAGTGAGGATGGACTGTGTGTGCTGGACTACACAATGGTAAGTGTAGAGGACAAATGTGAGACAAAGAACAACATATTTTTACAACTGTAACTTTTAGCAGCCCTTGTTGATCCATCTCCTTCCTTTGAATCCACATCAACACCGTACACCAGACCAGAGTGGAGGCAGGAGAAACAAAGTGAAAACTGCAGCCCTCTTTGTCACATTCAGTTTAGAGCTCAGAAAAGCAGAAACCAAAACGATTTCCTGTTTGGATCACCTGCTCTGTGTCAGTTAACTCTCACGCTGGCAACGCTTTTGTTTCTCAGCACATCCTGGTGACGTACTCCTACCAGTTGATTATTACCTTTGGCGGTTGCCGCGATGACTTCATGCTGGTTACGAGCCAGCAGAAGGAGCCTGGAGTTGGGAAAAAGAGCGTGGAAAAGCTGGTCTTTGCAATGGCTAAACCAAAGGTAGGCATCCTGCGTGCACCGGCGCAAAAGAGTCCGACGAATGATTTACTGCTGCAAAGCCGAGCTGAGTCATGTCAAGTTTTCATAGACACCGTGTTAAATGATAACGCATTCTTGTGCTCCTCCTGAAAATTAAGAAATAAGGGCTTTTGGTTGAAAAATAAATAATTTAGTGAGAGCTTTAGCAAAAGAAATGCTTGATGCTCCCACATCCCACTGGAGTTCGTGTGCAGGATGTGGGAACATCTGTAAAAAACAGAAATGAATAAGAAAACGTCTACTCTTTCACTTGTTCTCACACTAATGCAGAAAACAGGTTTTCTCGTGTTTTACACGCAGACTCTCAGCGGAGCTTTAACGCCGGTCGCGTTACTACTGTAGCTCATGTTAACGGGGGAAACGCCTTTCAGGTCATTTGGGTTTTTCCGGTTTTCACGTGCTTTCGGAGGAAATTGTTCCCCACATTCAGATGAAATGCCTCCAGCTCACAGCGGGAAAGCTGAACTGTAGATCTGGCCTGTTTGTCTCAGATACTGGAGCTGACCCTGCTCATGGCCAGCTACATTAACCACTGGAACCCCGGCGCCCCGCCCGCCTCCCACCAGCCCCTCGGCCACTGGGACGCAGACAGCAGGCACTTCCCGGCCATGACCTACACTACCAACGGCCCCACTTTGCTGTGAAGAACTGCGACAGAAGGGCTTTATGACAGCGGCTGCTGTTGGTCTGGGTTCTTCAGGAACCATCCTGGGTTTCATTCTTGCAGAACAGGTTCTAAGAGGTTTGTTGATACAAGGATCGGCTTTTAGAAATGGCAGATTCAGTCTTGTTAGACAAGAGTGTTTAAACCATACTTTTCATGGGTATTAGACTTTTTCTTTCTTCTTCTTTTTATATTATTATATGAAATTGCAGTGTAGACTGATTTTATTGACATTTTGTGATGTGGCTCCAAATCTCACATAAACGTACACACTTTCATCACAAACCTCACCTCAGACTTTCTGTGATCGTGCGTTTCTCTGACAAAAACACACAATTTTGAATTCACTGAGGGTACTTCAAACTCGCAGAAGAAGCCAATCAGATACGAATTTTATTGTCCAGTTGTCCCATTAATATTATTCTTATTTAGGTCTATTTTTAACATTTATTTCCATTGTATTGTAGGTTAATATAACGTCTTTTACAAATATTGAATGAATTGTTCTGTGCATCAAATGTCAGAAAATGCAAGTGTCTGTAACAGGCTCTCTGTATGTCAAAAAAACGTAAAGGCACTTTATGTAGGAATACCTCTTCTCACCACATGGGGGCGCAGAGCTCAGCTGTGTCAAGAAAACAACCACTGACAGTACTGTGCTAATGAGTGGGAAAGGTCCGGCGCGTCTTGACGCATCACTTCCGCTGTTTCTCAATGCCAACTACAAAACCTGAACTGCATCAGTTTGGCTTTCACGCTGTTGGAAGAGCCGTGAACTCGATGTCACAGTTCAGCGAGCGAGCAAACATATTTTCATCTACAGGTTAACTTTTCATGGACCATTGACTCCCGACACAAGCTTTCATGACGCGTTACTTTGTATAATGTGGGTTTGATTTTATGGTTTTATATTACAACCATGTTATAAGAAAGATTCTGTGGAGGAAAAAAAAAAAAGAGACACATTGAAGTAAATGTTCAACTAGGTTTTATCTTGACAACCACAAATCTTTGAAGTTAGAAGCATGAAAGTATCTTAAAATTTATATTCCTGTGACATAATAGCAACATTTTAAATGTTCTTTCTTCTTTTCTCTAAACTTTCTCCTCCACCATCACTGCTGCTTTTTGCTATAAAATGAATTGAGGTTCTTTGCTGCTTTAAGTCTAAACCAACCACCAACCATCTAACTTCCAGGTTGAGGCTCATGTGGAACTAAGATCAGCTGCAGTTCCTCTACTGACCGATAGAGGCCGGCTCCAAAAGCGAGTCGGTCTCCACTGAGACCCATGTAAAAAGGTCCCACTTTAGAGCAGAAATAAACATATTTGCAGCCTGTAGCCTACAGCCTTGTACCATGCCAGGAGAGTTTATATAACGCATTAAGTTTATTTCTATTATTATTATTATGGCTGCGCCCCATACAAAAAAAAAACAGGCTTCAAAACCGCTCTTTAGAAATGAAGAGTCACATGACCGGCTGCTTTGTCCATTGTTTCATACTGTCTACTGACTAAATACTCTACTCATTATGTAGTCCACCACTGGTCTAGTGGTGTCTGGACATGTAGTGAAAACATCCCACAATGCATCATGAATAGTAGTGTACAAGCGATGGTCAGTAGTCACGCGTCTGTACCATCATGCATTGTGCTCCAGCAAGACAAAAAACTGAGACATGAACAGAGATCAGCGATATTAATGTCGATAACATCAGTTTAACTTTCGGTGAGTTCTCTACAAACGACTCCCTTTGTAGTGACTGTGGACCAGTGGACTCGACGACAACAAGCGGCAGCTTTGGACTCAGCCTGCATGAGGCTCCACAGGATTCATTCCAGATCAGATGGGCGGAGCTAGAACACATTCTGGAGTTGACTGCTGCACTTGACCACACCCATGCTTTAATTTTTAACACGTATAGACAAATAGTTTTTATACCACTGGAGGAGAACTTTATTGCATCTTACTCCAGGAGTTAACAGATTAACCTCCTTGTGATATACTGCCCTATGTGGTCAGAAGTGTTACTACATAGAGTGGCTTTAAAAGTGAAAAGGAATTGAACCTAACACACACAAAATCATACTTGATCATTTTATGTGGATACAGGTTTGTTTTAATGATTTGTTTTCTGTTAATTTGTGAGTTTTATTCCAAATAACCGGGCTTTCCTTGAAAACTACGGGATAAACTCCCCTTTTACCTTTTATTTATGTTATTTATTTTTTATTTGTATTTTTACAAACAGCAGCTAAAAGACGACGCTGACGTGTCACTTGTATGGTTCGGATCTGCTCTCGATGAGACTCCCCTGGGATGAAAAACGTTTTTAGTGATGTACTTTATGAATATCTGTGAACAATTTCCAGTGGTCCATTTAAAACATGTATACAAAACAAAAACTGAAGGACATCCAGTTTGTTCGTCAGCATTTTTAATGATCACCAGTTTATAAAAAAAGAGCTACAAAAATATTTGAATGACTTGAACCGCTATGGGTAAACCACTGTGTTTATATGATTTATTTATTGTCTATCTAACAGTTTAAGGATTTTGCATAAAAGTAGTAGTTTTCCATAACTGTTGTAGTTTTTCTTTTTTTTTGTCGTCAGTTTCTTGATCGTTTCAGAGCAGAGTATGTTTGGCTGCTGTGCTAGAATGTGCTATGAATGATTAAACGATGTGTTCGTGTGGTCATCAAATAAACGGTTCAAACCAACCTTTCCTAACCCGGCTTTTGTGTATTTTTTAACACATCATATTGATATTAAATTCATTTGACAGCTATTATAAGTTAACTATTATGATACCCTTTAACAATTTAAACTTTGGAAAACAAAATAAATGTAATTATTTGAATGCAGGCATGCATAGTTGGTGTGATTTTCAGTCGTATTATGCCGTTATGTCTTTTTTTTTGAGGAGAATGCAGAAACATTTTTATTGGGTGTGTTTTTCAGGGCATCCATCATTTTTTTTGGCATTTTACTGATGCTGGAAAGGAGCCTCCATTGGCTTTCCCTCACAAAGCACTTCTGGCAGAATGAGCGCAGTATTATATATTCAGGAAGTGCGGGGTTAATGCAATGCCATCAAAATGCATATTTTAGTCAAAGCTCCTCTTGGAGGAACAAAAACAGCGTTTTTACACACTGTGCCACTCAAATGCGTCTTTTCTCATTTGTTCTGTCCATAAACTAAATAGTTACCCTCTGTGCTGGTCGTGCACAGCGTTCCCAGTCCATGTTTTACTGGAGTTGGGTTTGTGAGTGTGGAAACTGTTCTTTTTCTTATCCGAGGGGGGTCAAAGTGGTAATGGCGTTTTCCTGCCAAATTTATGCTGTAAATCCCTGATTTTTTTGATTTTTTTATAGCTTGTCGAAGGCTCTTGTTGTTCCGTAGCTGCTCTCATACAAAATGAAATCCTCGTTACGGGGTTCACTGCTGAATTCCTGCGTGCCTTCGCTTCTCATCAACAAAGAAAATAATTCTTCCAACTTTTCCTCGCAGCAATGCTGCTCTGGCCTTGTGCTTCGTAAGAGTTTAAATAACGTTTAATTTAATTTTCATTTTTATGGTAGAGGTGAACCTTCTTTACCCTTGTTGCATTTTTTTGAGGCTGTCTGCATCATTTGGTGGAATGACAAAAAAGATGTGAAAAACAATTTTAAACTTTTTTTAAAGGAATGGGTTTCTTTATTGTACGAGACGTTAACAACATAAATAACCTGATGTTCCGACTCGGGAGACTCTAGTCTGATAACTTCTGTTGAACACAGAAAATAAAATCAGGTAGTTAACCTCAGTGTACAGCTGTTTATTAAAAAGTTACATCCTATCATTGTGTAATTTTTACAAATGGAAGTTTGTGATGATAGAAGAAATTTGTATTAGTTGTGTCCACTGAACTCGTTCCAATTAGATTTATTAGTTGTGCTGTTCACTCAGAGGGGATTTTCCTTAGCTTGAGGTTTGTAGTAGTCCACATTTTTACAGTATTTGCCCTCTTCCACTCCCATGGCAGTCTATTAACGGTAAATGTGATGTTTTATTTTAAAGTCAAATCCCATTTCAAAGTGAGCCCCATTATAACTCTGTAATTTAATACATTTAAATACTGGAGGGATATTAATCATCATTACTGCGCTGTTGAACCACATGAGAATTTTGTAAAATACAGTTGCAGAAGTTATTAAAATGTATTATAATTATATGCTGCAGTTAGAAGACACAGTGTTATTGGAAAAATGCATATAAATGCATGATGCTGAGACAAAATAATCGTCTTTTACGATTATTCATGAGGATGGATCATCCCAACAGAATGAAGCAGGATCTGTTCTGCAGAAATCAGACACCAAGGCTGAAGGCTGAGGACTGGTCCATTACAGAAACACACGCACCTCTGAGGAGGTTTGGTTCACCCTTGGAGCAGCCAGCAGGCCTCAGCAATACAAGATGACTAATAAAAACACAGGAAAGAAGAAAGAAAACATCTGGTCCTTATTCGTTTAAACTGTGATCCCAATTGTTTATTTAAAATATGCACACAAAACCAGGACATGTTGAAGGACAAGTATTAACTCAAACAGTTTACTCTAAATGTGTCTAATGGTTTGGCTAAAAACATCTGGTGTCAAGCAAAACCCATCAAGTAAAAACATTTGATATGGTTAACTGGTCATTTAAACAACAACAACAAAACAATACAAACACTAATATTTTGTTGGATTGACTTAAACTCACCAAACCCACATTCTACATTTATTTCTGTCCAGTAATTTATTAATTTTTAACTAAGATCCGGTATTGATTATGGGAGACTTGCACGGGGGTGTAAAGGTCTTCTCACTGATGATACTTTTTCTCTTTTTGGTGTATATTGTTTTCCTTTTAACAACAGGCACAGAACATATGTCACATTACATTGCAAGATACATAACTGTGCATGTGCCAAAAATAAAAGCTTATATTAAATAACTGATTGCCTTTTATGGACAACTAAACGCCAGATGAGAATTGTATTTGTATTAATAAGACAATCTGTGACTCCTAGAAAACGCACTGTGACCCGGACTGTTTAGTTGGGAGTTAAGCAGGTTAAAGTGTCCCAGGGAGGCAGGACGGGCCAGTCTGTGGACACACGGAGACATATCGCTGCTACTCTCCGGAGCGCGTGGACAAACTTTGGAGCCCACGAGTCAACTCACAACCGGACGACGCCACGGGGACAAGCCGTGAGGTTTGTGGCGCCGAGGCACACCTTACCGCGACGCCCTCATGTGTACTGCGTCAAATGTCGAGTCCGTAACGGTTTGCTCCCCGCGTTTGCTTTGACAGGACAAGTTTTGGCGGTGAAGATGACAACCGGGAGGCCACGGAGCTTGTTCCGGGAAGCTTCTCATCAGATTATTGCAGGCGGATCCGCCGGTAAGTTCAACATTCTTTCGCTTTTGTCCTTTTTGTGATGGCGTAGTACGATTCCGCGTCCGCTCTCAAAGGGAATCGTTTCCCAAACAATGGTAGCAGAGTCTTTTCCATCAATTCTCAGCAAAATGGTACCGAGTTGAAGGGAATAACTCGCGCATGCGTGAATGTCTAACAAATAAAAGGCGGTTGGAGCGCTCCTGTTTCCAAAGATGAACTGTCACCAAGAGGATTCCCTCCCGCGACGGAGACGAACCGACGGCTCGGGAAGTCGGTTTACGCATGCGTAACGGTGCAACTTCGTGGCAGCCGCATAGAATGTAAAATTACTCAAAAGACTATTTATGTCACCTACAGGTGTCTGAAAAGCATTTTGAACGCCTCTTCTTCCATGTACTGCGCATCACCATGTTATAAATGAACAGAACAAGCGGCAGAAGGAAATACGCCCACTGTATGCAAAGTTAGCTGTAATGGTTCCTTCAGCTGTTGTTCCCGGTTCCTTCAAGCTGTTGTTCCCGGTTCCTTCATGCTGTGGTTCCCGGTTCCTTCATGCTGTTGTTCCCGGTTCCTTCATGCTGTTGTTCCCGGTTCCTTCATGCTGTTGTTCCCGGTTCCTTCATGCTGTTGTTCCCGGTTCCTTCATGCTGTTGTTTCCGGTTCCTTCATGCTGTTGTTCCCGGTTCCTTCATGCTGTTGTTCCCGGTTCCTTCAAGCTGTTGTTTCCGGTTCCTTCATGCTGTTGTTTCCGGTTCCTTCATGCTGTTGTTTCCGGTTCCTTCATGCTGTTGTTTCAGGTTCCTTCATGCTGTTGTTCCCGGTTCCTTCATGCTGTTGTTCCCGGTTCCTTCATGCTTTGTTTACTTAGCTTATCTTAGTAGTCTCTTATGCTATTGCATTTTATTTTTAAATGCTTAATTTAATTTTAAAATTTCATGGTCACAGTATCAATAATATTCCATAATAATAATTCTTCCCTCACTCGTGAATAAGACCCGAAATACTTAAACTCCTCCACTTGAGGCAGCACTTCTCTTTCAATCTGGAGGTGACGTTCCAACTTTTTTTGATTTACAGAAAATATGCAACATTTTGCTATAAATGTTGAATTAGAATTAGATTGAAGAATTAAAGTCCGTCCGTGTTCCGTCTCGTAGAGAAACTCAGTGTTGCGTTTTGAGTCTGTTGTCCAGGTGGACACCAGCATATCTGTACTTGTCCATCTCCTCCGTCTCTTGTTCCTGGTAAAATCCAACATCATCTCCTTTTGTCTTATTGTTTGTTCCCAAACCAAACCACAAAGCGGTGCACCAGTTTTCTGGCTCAGCTTCCTGTCAACTACTGACATACCCAACAATGGCAGAGTCAGCCGAGTATTACTGCAGACGAGAGGACTCTGAGTTGTGCTGCGAGTCTGTGGTGTGAAGAAAATAACGAGAGGTCAGTCTTTTGTGGTGTTTCTGCAGACACACAACCCGTCGGTCTCAGAATCTGTGCTCTGTTGACTGTCAACTGCCTTGGCAGTCAATAATCCTGGGAATTGTTGAGGCATCCATCTGTTTTTCTTGAGTTTCTTACTTACTTACTTAATGCATGTAAAATAGTGTTAAATAAACTAACATGGTCCTCATGTTGCCTGGTTTGTTTAGATGACAGTGGGCTTCCTGAAGCAGGGAGGTGAAGGCATCTTCAACTTTAACCCCAGGACTGTAAGCAATCGGCAGTGGGTTCTCAAAGGTTCTTGTTTGCTTATTTATGTAGCCCAATAACAGAATAACTCCAGAAATTATACGGCATCAGACATTTCTGTAAACACGTCTATTATGTTTCAGCTGTTTTCGACAGAAATGGTTGGTTGGTGTTTTCAGAAGTCAAATATTTATTTCAGTCTATCCAGCTCACTTACAGTGCTGTTTTGAGAAAAACTCAACAGTAACGTCAAGCACTTTGATTGTTTTGCAGTTAGAGCCTTGAAACGACGGGCTTGAGATATCGCTTTGGTGCCCAATATTGTTTTTCTTGTTATTTAAACAAACTGTGAACTATTTGTGCTATATGAACATTGGTTGTGATATATGATATATTAATGCTGCTAGTCCCACCCCTAAAGTCCTAGGCCCCACCCTGTTATGACCTCGAGAGCCCTCCGGGGTTGACAACCTGCAGTCTTGTACTGTCATCCTGAAGCCGAGGGCCTCTCATCTGTCCTCACCAGGGCCAATGGGAGCGTGGGGAGGACAAAGGTTTATACCTGAGCAGAAAGAGTTCAGTGTGCCTTCACGCTTCCACCTCCCCATTAGAGGTTTTGTTTTTTCAGTCTGATTCAGTGTTAACAAGGGTAGAGAGGGGTAATTTACATGCAGCCCGGTCACAGGGCTGATGTCAAATGGGCTTTAGGTGGAGAAAGCAAGAATTTGATCGCATTTCTATATATATATATATATATATATATATATATATATATATATATATATATATATATATATATATATATATATATATATATATATATATATATATATATATATATATATATATATATATATATATATATATATATATGTGTGTGTGTGTGTGTCATCTGCATATCTGTGGGAGTTATTTTGTTGTTTTTTATAATCTGTGCCAATGGGAGCATGTAGACGTTAGATGTGGATGTCAAAGGTTGGAAAGTACTGTCCTTTGGTCTGTCAAAGTCATTTGAATATCTGTAATATTTGCAGGACAAAGCAAAAAAGAGATTTATATTTAAAAGCTTTAAATCTTTAACATTATGGAAACTGTAGACGTCATGTCACTCAAAAATCCAAAGGAAGGCAACTGGACTTCTATTCTTTCTTCTTGAAAATGTTTAATCTCTCATCTCAAAGGCTTCTAATGGATTAGAGGGGAAGTTAAAGGATTCTAGTGTCGCTGGCACATATATTTTTGTCAGTTCTTAAAGTCACATTTGAATCAATTGTCTCACTCGTGGGACATTGTTTTGGTTAAAATATCAACAAGATACAATAGAGATACAAGATATATAATTTTAAAATCTTGATGCTCAACTGTGTTTTCGACAGCCAGTTTTAGGGGGTGGAGCCACCCAGCCACTCAACTCCAGTCACATGTACCGCATGTGTCTATTACCTGAAACAGCCCCACAACAAGGATTTTAAGGAACTTATATGGGATCAAAACAAGTTAGGTACTTGAGTTACAGTTGGGTACTTCAGTCTGACCCTGAAAAACTGCTGGGTGGGAGACGAGTTTTCTCTGTGCTGACCGGAAACACTGTGGGCAGGAGATGACGTTGCTCAGTGTCCCTTTTGAGTATTATCACTGTCTCCTTTCATTCATTGCCACCATTGCAGTGCTCACAAACAGAAATGCAGCAACTATCTCAGCTCCCTCAATGTCTTGTCATTCTAGTATTTATAAAATTGTATAAAATTGTCATTTACGAGTCAGTGGATCCTTCCAGGTCCATCACTGTCATTTTAAAGATGGAGGAGAAGGTCCATCCTGTTACAATACTACCCTTGTAGGATTTACCGCAAACCCCAGTGGGACGTTAGATGGTGATTATGTAGAAAAATAATAATCATAACAAATGTGGGGCAGAGGCTGAGTAATTCTTCTCTGGTCAGGGTCTGTGATGTCACAGCAACCTGCAATCTGAGCTTTTCACGGCATGAGAATTTTTTAGACTTTGACCACTCTAAAAACACAAGGTGATAGCATTTGGTGTTTTTTTTTTGTTGGTCAGACACCCAAATATATGCTCATAAGTACATAAAGAGTTCTTCTTTTTTCATAATATGTCCTATTTAAGGTTGTTGTCATCTATACATTTTTATTGGGTTAGTCACATGAAATAACAATTGAAAGTGCAATGCTGTATTTTGATTTGTAGAACCTAAGATTAAAATAAATTATTAAAATAAATAACATTAATCAAAGAACAATAAAAGCCTGCGTCAAACACAGCATAAGTGAAAACAGACCTAAAAACTTTGTCATTCCATATGTGCCAGGAATGTCTGAGAAACTTTGAAGAATTCCTCCAAATAAAACTTCCTGGTACACTTCAGTGAAAAGTGAAACTTCTTCAAGAAACAAAAACAGAAGTCCAGGGCCTTCTGTTTAAGCCTTGAGGATTACCATCATCTGGATGACTGAGAATGTACACTAAATAAGCAATTTTTTCACTTTATTTGGAAACATTTCACAGTTTAACATATATGCGTCACCAGTGCTGGTATCAGAGCAAATTATAAATAAAAATAAAATAAGCTGACCATTTATGCAGTTGTGTAAAACTATTCTTAAAAATGTGTGTGCCAGTTTCACTCTGTAGCGGAGATTTGTGCAGTGACGAAAGGGAACTATGTTAATGTCCGTTCTTCTGTCCACAAGGGGGCAGTAGCTGCTTGCTGTATATGTCTCCATAATTAAAGTATGCAGCGGTGGTTTGGTTAGAGTGATGCGTGCAGTGTGGCCTCTGCAACTTGTCTCAGAAGTCTTATCTGAAAAGTAAATTAAAGAACGAAAGCAGGGACAGGAAACAAAAGATGAAGGGCAAATTCCTATGATTAAATAGCCTACAGAATGAAGCCAATTTAAAACAGCTAATCCATCTAGTTACCTTGTCTTTGCGGTAATGTTTTCTCTGAGTCCTTTATTTCCTCAGCAGATTCTTTTTTTAAGTCCATGAGTAAATCGATCCGTCTCCAGCAAATGGACTGTGACGACCTGGGACAGACGCCCCGCGTGTGATTGCTGCAGCCTTCCCTCCAGACTGTCGGAGGCCGCTCTGAACGCACCGCTCCGTTCAGTTAATTGGTTTTAAACAGTCAACCTGAAATCAGTCGGGAAAGAACAAATAAAGCCCCTTAGCCTAAATGAACGCGAGGAAGAAAAGAAGAGAGGGGGATAAAATAAATAAAGTCGCACAAAATGCGTGTACGTGTATGTGTGCGTGAGTGAGTGTGTGTGCTTGCAGGGGGGTTGTCCACTGACAGAGACCGCACTTGGCAATGGATGTTTTTTCTCTCCGTAATTCCTGAGCGGCGGCACCAATCACAGCCGAATTAGGCCTAATATTTATTTCCACAAACAATTGTACATGTTTCAGAGGGGCTTTGATTGAACTGCTGGCGGACATGTTGTAGACAGATGTTTAGATGACCTCATGTTTGAAGTAATGTTGATTCTGGATGGGGCTATTCTTCTAAATCAGCTCCCGCCGCCTCCCATCTTTTTTTTTTTTTTTTTTTTGTCTCAGTCCAGTACACGCGCAGTCTCCTTTAAATTTTAATATGTGCTTTGGCTCGTATTAAATAACATCCATTTAGATGTTTTCCCCCCATCTTTGACAGACAGATGTCCACGCACGGAGCCGTGGATGGCTTGTTTAAAATGAGCCATGGTAGTGCTGAAGGATGGCTACTTAACCGGACACATGTGTCTTTTGTTCTGTGCGCGTCAGTCCTCTAACATGACCAGGATTTATCGTTAGTGCACATCCTCCTGCAACCGTGAGACAAAATGGGCTTTCTCTCTGATAGACTTACCAGTTCCCCGATTTGAGTGACTTTCTCCGCACATTTCTGCAGGAATGAAGTAGTGGACGGCCGCGTCTAAGCTGACATTAAAATGTTAACCTATGTTTAATACGAAAAAATTAACAAATCAGTCTTAAACTACACACAAGAGGATTTATTGTTTCCATTAAGTAATCATCGTCCACGATGAAAGTGAAAGATCGCGATGTCATGAGAAATTAATCAACTGGAAAAAGGCAACGCAAAGGCCTCGGACACCGAAATGATAAAAACGAGAGATTACACTTGTTGATTAGGTAATAAGTTATGCAAAATAATTTAAGTGGGAAAAAATCGTGAAATTATAAGGCTTGATTTTTTAAAAATGTTTTTTAGTTTGAGACAATGTTTGTCGTTTTTCGTTATATCGTTTAAACAGGAGGGCTTTTGAAATGTATTTTATTAAATTATTGTTTTTAGCGAATCTATAATTTGCCTTAGGGGGTCTTTAACATGCTTTTCTTTCTTTCTTTCTTTCTTTCTTTCTTTCTTTCTTTCTTTCTTTCTTTCTTTCTTTCTTTCTTTCTTTCTTTCTTTCTTTCTTTCTTTCTTTCTTTCTTTCTTTCTTTCTTTCAAGCCAAACATATTCTATCAAAACTCAAGGCCGCGTGTTATAGCGGCGGAAACGGCTTCCTTAAACTGTCTAGGCCTATTTAAGTTTATGCAGCGCCAGCAGCAAAATGTCATTTCTCTCGGTTTGTGTTTTTAGCCACAAGTTCTAGTTAAACGTCTCCAAAGCTGCAGGCGAGACGACGGTCGTCGTTTTCAGAAGTGACCTTCTGATTGAGATGCGTCTCTACAAGTCTTGGATGCAACCATCCAACATATTCGTATACGCACAGGCCAGTGCTGTGCAAATTTCAGTCATTATTAAAATAAAAATAAAATATGTTCACTGATTATAAAGAAGTGATATTTTGAAGTCGTATATTTTTCAGCTAGAAAAACAGAAGCGCTGTTAATGCGGTGTGAAACGTGTTGCTGAGGCTCCGTGACGTGACGTATGAGCTCGCGCTGCGCTCGCGGCCTTATCTTGATGGCGTGTTGGATGAAAATGGCTCCTGCGTCCTGGAGGAAGACCCCGACTGAAGTCTGGGTGTGCGGGCGTGAAACGGTGGAGCGCGCAATTACACGACTGTAGCTGAGAGCTGACTTACTCCAGCACGTACGGGCACGAGCATGGCTTAACTTCAATGAGGCAAAAGAAAAAAAAAAGAAAAGTGCATGTGCCCTGCACTTTCTTCTGAGGCTCTTCTAGGTGACGCACTACTGCATCGTGACATGGTGGTCTTATTAGTCTGTGTATTATTGACTACATGACTGCAGCAGCTGTATTTAATGCCATTTAAAAGCCAAAAAGGCTTAGACATGATCAATGAAACCATGATCTTTAATTGATGATGGGCTAATTGTGTCTAGTAAATATTTCCACTGAACAGAATAGATTATAAACATTGTGGATGTCCAGCACAAAGCTGCCATAGATGAGTTACTATACAGACCGGCTTTTTATTAATCCCAGAGGAGAGTTTTTTCAATTAAACCAAAGTGATAGTGGAAAATAAGTCTTAATCGTTGTTCCAAAAGGTATAAAGGGGATGTGTTGGTGGACTGATGTCTGACTGCACAGAAAGTGCATTTGGTAACCATACAGGATAATATGAATCCATCTGTCCATTCTCCCATGAAATATAACGTTTTTTTTATAACAATTAAAAAAAAGAGAAAGAAAAGAAAAATGAAGAAAATGGCATGTGCTTTACATAGAGGAATAATCAAGCAAGTAAAATTGAAAGGCTGTCAGGTATGCAGAGGAGGTTTAGGTTTAACAAAAACTTTGAAATCATTAAAGTTCGAATGACATCCAATGCGATC
Organism: Xenentodon cancila; assembly: GCA_014839995.1. Classification (NCBI taxonomy): domain Eukaryota; kingdom Metazoa; phylum Chordata; class Actinopteri; order Beloniformes; family Belonidae; genus Xenentodon; species Xenentodon cancila. Next base: position 4,360,178 of record CM026210.1, on the reverse strand, counting down.
AGTGTTGAGGAGGAAAATGTGAGGTGAATAAGTGAGCAGATTTAGGAATCTAACAAGGAATCAGTGAAGAAACATGAGCTCAAGCATCTTCGTCCCAAATTAGTTCCATTAATGAGTCAAGCACCAAAGCTTTGGACATCAGTTATGGCAAGGAAACATAAAATCACTGCCTGCTAATTATGTTAATGAATTGTCATTTTTATAAACGAAAGTCTCCTTCTGTTAATTGATAGTTAATTTGAAACACCTTAAGTAGACAGTGATTTGTGGTTATTCCAACCACATAAGTAGTACCTATGGTAGTCGGTGTGAGGAGTGATGATGGGGCGGTCGTATGTTGGTGGACAGAACTGGGCTCTAATTTACACCATCTTCATGCACGTCAGATCTAAGAATAGCAATAAGTATCCTGTTATTTGTCCAGGAGGAGAATTGTGATCTGTCAGAATGGATGCTGCTCAGTCGTATCGGTTATTAAAGCCATGACACTGCACTGCACACACACAACTTGTTTCATCTTGTTACTGCAAGACTTCATGCAGCTAACAAGATAAACTTAAAGGTCTTCTGCACCTTCACCACACCACCCTTCAAGTCATTATCATAGGAGGTCAGGAAACAGCAAACTTGGATGGGACGAGGGTTGATGTAGATGAGGCAGTGAGGTCACGAAGCAATTTCATTTCATCTGGAAAAATATTAGAGCATATGAGACGAAGAATAAAAGAGGTGGTTAATAAGCTCAACAAGCTCTTAGACTCAGTGGTGAAGGAGAAAAAAACGAGTTGCACGCAGAACATGAAAGAATACGGTTGTGACGAGTGGACCTTTTGCACATATTTGCACTGTGGGCCTTAATGCTGCAGAGTCGTTGCATGTTTTTTTTTGTTTGTTTTGTGCATATAAAGTAGATATAAATTCCAGAAAAATTGTTATAACTGCATGCGTTTCAGGGTGGAAATAAATGGCCATGCATGCAAGGAAACGGATGTATCTACGCGTCTGCATGCATTTAGATGTATATTTTTTGTGTCTTTAACTTTGTTATTTCATCGCAGGATAAACAAACCCTCTAATTAACAAGGCTTCTGTCTGTCATCCCGCCATCTCTGTGTAGATGTTTGATATGCTGTTACAACATTCAGCTGTATTTAAATCATAGCAAATTTGAGAGAATACAAACACAAGAACTTAACTTTTTTTTTTTTTTTTTGAATTTCAACTTAGCCACTCAAGAGTCACAACTTGCCCTCTGTTTATTCTCCAACACTGTGTTACTTATGAACACTGACGTGTGTTGAAAAGTTTTGAATTGGGCATTTAACCTCCTGCCCTGAAACCCGTAGCCACAGTTGGTAGCAGGTCAGACATATGGGCCTTTTCTGCTGCGGTAGAGGTAACCACTGGATGCTGATTTCTTTCAGGCTCACTGGTTTTTTGATCTCTTGTTTAATAGTTTTAGTTTTGTTTCAGGAAATATTCAAAAAGCGAAAAAAAAAAAAAAAGACCATGGCAAACCTCATGTTATTTCAACTCAATCTGATACAAGAGTTCAGATACAGTAATTACAAGCCCTTCTGCAAGCACTGAAATATAAATAAACATAATAAGTACTGTCAAAAAAACAAAAACAAAACCGGACAAACTAAAACCCCTGAATTACATGGGTGTTTTGTCCATGTATGTATTTCAGTGTGTGCTTATAGATGTGCACATTTTGTGCACGTATGCCCTGTGATTCTCTGGATGAGCTGGAAATTTACAACCCCGGTTTTTACAGTAAGCCCCCACAAAAAACCGTAGTTCTTTGTCCCCTTTTAGCTCTATGCTGTTGGGCGACAGGCCTACCCACTCTGGGTTAACTCCGTCAAGATGAACAGCGTTTGGGCCAGTGCAGTAATCATAAAGTAATTTGTCATGCTCATGGGGCAATTTGTGCCATTTCAGAGGATATATCCTGTGCCTGGTGGCTATGCGAGAGCCTGTCCTGCCGGGTAAGGCTTTAATTAAGGAAGCTCAAATTTATAGACACTTAGTATTATTTGATCTGGAGCGGTCGGAGGATGACATACCGAGGAGAAGGACGCTGGCAGAGGACGAAGGGAAAAAACTGATAATGAGAACCAAAACTGAATGAAAGGTCATGTTTGGAATTTGTTTACCATTTCATTATCATTTTCGAATCAAAGAGTCCTGCAGTGAAATCAAAGCAGACATAAATGTCACGGTCTGGAAATGGTTTAAAGGGCCGGTGAGAGGTATGCACCGGTTCTCCTAAATTTGTGTGAAATAAGAGCAAGCAACGGAGATTTAAAAGGAGCTGCCAGATTTGTTGAGAGGAGCAGCGTGTTGGCGTGTTAATGTTCGTCTGTTGGGAAGGCTGCGACCCTGAGGACAGTGCAGCCTTTTCTGGACCTGTCTGGTTCTGATTTCTGATGAAAAGACAGCGAGACTCAAACATCTGGGCAAATTAGGAGGAGAACAACAGACTCTTTTAATTTGGGCATTAATTTGCTGCACAGCTGTTTAATGAGGATTTTGCCTTTTTAAAGGAGAATCTCTTATAAATATTAGAGAATATGTAACTTGGTCTTCCTAGAGGGCAGAAGAGAGCTTTAGTGGTTCTTTCTCTTTTCATCTCTGTAATGTGTTAAGAGTCTGTTGTTTCCAAGCAGCACTTTGATCACAAAAACATGGCAAAGTTCATGGATTTTAAGGTCATAAAGAGATGGATACGTTTGCTGTATCTTGCACGAGTACATGCAAGCAGTTTCACTTAACCAAGCAGTAGAGCCCCTCAGAATATGATATAATCCGCTCCCATCTGTGTTTATTTTACCGCAGGTATCACTGGAAATGTTAATATTACCAGCAGACGCTGTCTTCATTTACCCTGAACAGCCTCCAAGCTTTCATTCAGCGCAGTGGTTCTTGAAATAGTTTCATCCCACACCAAGATCCAAACCATGACTCAGATGCGACACGCAGGATCCTCTGTGGTCAGTGGAGTTTTAAAACAAGAGTTCACACTGAGATGCGTTTAGTAGAACGGGGGACCTCACAGGCCGCCGGCCTGGGAGCTCTGCGGTGTTTGATGTAGGTCTGGAGGGGGGTTACGGGGGGCAAGGAGCAGGACGGTGGAAGGTGAAGTTATCAGTGATCTGACAGCGTGAGCTCTTAGCCGGGCTGCTCTGTAATCACCAGCTCTGACAGATGCTTTCTCGATAAGAATCCCCCACAAGCTCTGGAGGAACACACAGGCTGACAGCTGTTTCCATAGCGAGACATTGATGTTAACATCTTCAAAAGGACAATGTAAACCCAGCAACAGCAGAGTGTGTCACTTTTCAAAAGTCCGTCTAATCTCCTCCGTATCAGAGCAGGTGACCCCCCCCCTCCCCCAACCACCTCCTCTTCATTTCTTTACCTGTTTATATTTTGATTCAGCTTTCTTTTTTTGCACGTGAATGAGTGTTTCACTGGTTTGCACTCCGTGCGTAAGAGTTAAAGGGGAATTAGTCAAAACATTTTCCTCCTCCTTTGCCTCTACCGCACAAGAAGAAAACATTCAGGATCGCCATTGGTGTTCTGGTCCTTTCCTGAATTGCGGTACTCTCGGGTGTATTTCATAATGCTACTTGGAGCGTTGCAGCCTGATGTATCGCACCCGCGGGAGAAACTGCAATCCGTACCAATCTATCACTCCTGAGTCTGAGGAAGGCAGAATGACACGCTCATGCCTCTGCGATTATAGCTCCCCTGTCATATTCAGAATTTACTTTAAACTGAGGCTATGGCTTTTTTTTCCCTCCTCCTTTTCTTTTTTTCATTGAGGGTCTTGAGTGATCATATACAGACAACTGTGGTCTTCAAATTCTGTTTTTATTGTGATTACTTGAGGAAATGTTGTGTTAGTAGAATATTTTATCTTCAGGTCTTCAGTCATTTTCTTTTGAAAGCTGCTGTATAAACAGGAGAATGTAAGTTGATCCGTTATTAGGCCGCCGGTTGTTAGTACGATTTAGTTCAGTAGTTCAATGATATTTACATCCCCTCTCTTTCTGATTTAATGCATTTATTATCATAAGTGTAGTAATGATTGTGAAAATATTACAAATTTTGCGCAAACCTGACTTCCTACTTGATAGAATAACACTACGGCTTTTGGTTTTTTTCTTAAGTGGAAAGGAGACAAGGTAATTACCCTTGGGGCAATTAGAGAAAGGGGCTGAGGGAGTTGCAAAGTCATTTTCTAACCCAAACATCCTGGTCCGAGGGGCCGGAGTGGCTGGACAGCCTCCTGGAGGCCGCTGGCTGACTCGCAGGGAGCCGATCGCGGGAAGCAGATCAGGCTTTGTTTTCTTTCTCCGGAGGCAGGACTCTGAAACTTCTGCCAGATGAAGTGCACCTGAAGCCCAGCAGCTGCCCTGCAGCCGTCAGCAGAGGGAGTGATGCGGCTGCGCTCAGCCAGGCGCGCTCTGTGCTGGAACCCTGCGCCAGCTTCATCACTTCACCAAAGGCCCGGGACAGAGGTTGCTGCTTGGTTGTTATTTTTCTGCAGCTCAGTGATGCTTATGTGAACAACCGAACATGCACAACCCAAACAGTGCTGTCAGAGGCAAGGTGGCAGTTTTCTACAAGTTTCTTCCTCTCGTCTGATGAATCAGCAACTTTATAAGTATAACTTTATAAGAGTTTTCACATAACTACATTCACAGTACATCACTCTTGTTTTTCACATAAAATGTCTTATTTGATTAATACAAGAAAGAAAAAAAAACAGTTTTTAAAATAGACTATTATGAAATAACACACAAAAAAAGATAATAAATAGCACAATAGTGGCCTTTAAGGAAGGTGACAATTTATGATTTGAAAAATCATAAAAAAAAATTAAAAAAAACATTAAAAAAATTAAACGGATTTCTTGAGAAAATTACCTTTTGTATTAATAAAGCAGTTATAATTAATATTATCATAAAAATATTATTACTGTGCAATTAACTCTGATTCAAAGGCACAGAAAAACTAAAAGAGAGAAGAGTGGTGTTAGTGTTGAACGTGGCGCAAAATGAGAGCACTAGCTGTAATCTCACGGTCATTAAGATGCACCGGGGCCCTGTTTTATAAATATCAACCACCACGATGGGTTGCAGTTGTACGGTTCTCCACTTCAAAGGTATCCTTAAAGGACTGAAGGCAAATACTTATGGTAACCAGAAAGGTCATTTTTGTTATTTGCAGGAGACACATGAGCTTTTTAGGAGAAGGAAGTCTATTTTGGTTCTGATACTAAACACATGGACAGCAGGGATTCATAAAAATGCTGAAGTCATGTTTTTTGTTTGGTTTGTTTTTTGTATTGGAGCTATAAGACTGACTAAATTAACGAGGAAAAGCTCTCATAGTTAATAGGAAATATCACGCATGGTTGCCCTCTTAAATGCCTTTTTAATTTATATATTTGCAGGTTTTCTTCGACTCTTATGCTGCCATCCTAGATGGACAACTTTTCTTTTCATATTGATAATCCTTTAAATTAGTTTTATAAAAATAAAGGAAGCAATTGGATATCCCTAAACTCCAAATCACAGAAGTGCACAGAAATCCTCAGAAGACTCCGAAACATGCTCAAAAAAATACTGGCATTTTACAATTTGCAAAGGTCAAACATGGTCGTCAGGCTCTGTTCGGCTTAGAAAGTGCAGCAGTTTTGCAACTTTTGAGGGTTTATCATGAAATATTAGTTGTTTTTTTTGTTTTGAAGACCAAGGTATGAGTAGCCAATCAGTAATAAAAGATCGTCAATAGCTGCAGCCCGATTTTAAACGTCTTGTGCACAAAAACCTCACGGAGACTGCATTTTAAGGGTGTAAGTTGCTTTCCTCTACCAGCCAGGCTTCAAAGAGCGTAGACAAACTGATGTGGTCATCAGAGAGAGGAGCAGAAAGACGGGGAGAAAGGCCGAGATGAAGAAAAGCTTAGAAAGATTTGGGAGTGGCAGCAGCATAAAAGAGAAAGCCCTCGCTGGCACTGTCCTCCTCTCCTCTGATCCAGCTGTGCATTCGATCTGAGAACTGACTCTGCAAGCTGAGTCACAGCACCGACACTCGGGGCCAAAGAGCAGTTCAGAAGCTTAACGGCTTGTGAGTGATACCCATCAGGGAAGAAACGGGGCGGAAAGCTCTGCATGAAAATCCTATATGAAATATTGAGCCTTGTGGGAAAGTGAGGGAGGAGGGGAGGGGGTGTTTTTGCATATAGGTGAATCAAGCTGAGTTACAGTGAGCTGACTAAACGACAAATGTAATCCCTTCATTAGTCCAGCCAATCTCCTCCCTTCCATATTCTGCACAGCACGCCACTTGATCAGAAAAGCAGGGAGAGAGAAAGGAGGCAAGTTCATATTTGCATTCACGACTGAGTGAGAATTAGTGTTGGCCTCCTGACAAGAATCTCTAATGAGCAAACTCTGGATGACATCATTTTGAGGTTTCTCTTGATTAGAATAACCCTCCACTCTCACCTTGGCCAAGCATCCAACTCCTCTGCAGTTGGCCTGTCAAAGTGTCTCCCAGCTCCCAGGGCTCTGCTTCTGAGACCTCTCTGCCCGTGCAGCAGTGGCTTTAATGTGGAATAAAGGCATTAAAGAAAAATAAATGCTTTTGCTGACATTTTGTTTAGCTCGCCTTTGTTGAAGGTTTCTAGCCGTTAACGGAGAGTGCGGTCTGGTTTATTTGCCGTCGAGAGTTCGTACATTCTTCGAGAAGATGAGTGAGGTTTGCCATCAGCACTCTAAAAACTATGAGCCACACCTGCCAAACTTTCTACTTAATTAGTGAAGCATTTCACACTCTGCAGAACATCAAAAAGGAAATGGAAAATTGACAAATTAAGCATGGTCCATGTGGAGTGGGAGGGCTTTTTATTTTCTTTCTGCAGGGGAGATTTGGTGGAGATCCAATACAGCACAAACATCACAAATGATCTGGCTTGTTTCACACACTGTTTTAGTTTAATTTTGCAGACATTTTTATTTGAGCTAATTCATCTCTATTTGTTGATCATAAAGGCCTTTATACATGACCATGAGGACCTTGATAAGCGTGAGATGAAAGCGCTAAATGGTGTTCGGTGCAACCACGGCATGTCTTCATTGGGATTTCTGGACAAAAGGAATGCCTTTAAATTTGGCTGCCGCATTTCCTGGGTGTGTCAAACAAGCACTCGAAACACAATCACATGCAAAGTCTTAAATGAGATCAAAAAACAACAAGGGTTTGGTTTTGTTAAGTGTTGATTGTGTAAAAGCCGGTGTCTGTGAGGACTGGCAGGACATTCTCATTTGGGAATACCAGGTCCTTCGTAATGACTGCACCGGCTGGGGTCAGGAAAGTCCGGTGCGGATATTTGAGATGGACAGCGATGCTCTGCGCTGCCTTAAGTAACATTATTTTGAGCATCACTGACTAAATTTAAAGCAGGAAAGATCTAAAACACTAAATTATGTCTTGCATATCAACTGACTTTGAGTTTATTTACATTTCATAACATTATTGTTTTATTGTGGGTCTCTAGCTAAACCAATACAGTAAATACTGTGTAGTACAATTCAGTGTAAAATAGAAACCCTTATCGTCTCTCAACTGCAAATCCATGGACTCATCCCTTAGATATACACTTATTTTTACATGCACATACACTGTTTATACAAGCGGCACAAAACTGCACACTAATACGACATGCTCCTCATACATATATACATACACACCCTGATTGTGATCACAGCGCCCCACTCAGTCGGTCCTGCAGCCCGGGTCTATCAGGGCCAAGCAAACAGACCGAACTGTCACTGTGTCCACTGCTGCACTCTGGAGAGTTGAACTTGACTCAAACATATGTCTTCAATTTTAATAGCTCTCCATTCCCCCAGATGGCCTGGAGGGGGGAGGGGTTTGCCTGAGAAGCTGCGTTTCATGTAAGAATAATTTGTGCTAAGTAGCTGGGCGATCTGTTTGTTACGCTAGAGCTGACAGTTTGTTTATGTTTCTTGAGGAGTATGATGGATGGGGCAGGAGTTGATGCTAATTAGACTAAATTGTTGCGAAGAATGCTGAGGGTCTGCGCTGCACCGCTGAGGCCAGTTTCCATTGTTCCTGCGTCTTCGCACTTTGGGCGTAATTGAATGGAGCTTGGGTCCATTCATCATGGCAGCGGGCGTCTAGAGCAAGAAGCAAACGGTTGGGTCTGGATGGAGGAGTTCTGTGGAGAGGGATGTGACGGCAGGGAGGCGAGCCACTGGAGTGACGACATGTCACTTTCTTCCTCCAGTCCAATTAGGACAGATACAACCTGGCTCCAACGGGCCATGAAATCATGTTTACTCATGAGTAAGCAGGATTTTCAGCTTTTAAACTCCTCCCCCACAGCCTGACAGATGTGGTCAGCTGCAAAAGACGGCCATTAGGGAAAGTGTCATTGCCTGTTTACCTGCTGGAACAACGAGTCTGAAGAAGCTGAAGCTTCAATTTTCAATTAAAAACAGAAACATATGCAAATGAATATAGCTATCATTAAAATATTGTCCAATGCACATGCTGTTCTGGTACTAGTACTACTTTATTTGTTATGCCTTTTATATTAAGTCAATAAAAATGGCTCATTTTTATCTTGAGACTCAAAAGGAAGCGTGATTCTGGCTCGAAGCCTCGTTTATTGTTGTTGGAGCCGCTTCAAACTGAATCAGACAGAAATATGTCGGCTTGAGGTCCAATATGCACTTGCTGAAGGGATTATTCTTCAAAGGACCACCAGAACCCTAACCAAAAGGAATACACCTGTCTAATGACACCTTTATGAATTTGAATATTTTTTTAATTTATTTGGAAAAGTCAGAGATGCTCCAGAGACACCTCATACGGCTGCCTGACACTGAGGCTCGTTCACGTTGACCTCATGTCTCAACGTAGTGGCTTCGCTGCTGTTTTCTTTAAAGCCTGCAATATATTTGTAGTAAATTAAAGGGTTAAATAATTATTTTGGCATAATCGGTTATAGTCTGGCATGCAGGTGGCCAGGTGAGATATTGTTGCTTTTCTTGGCATCAGATTATAGTAAACAGATATTCTTTGGGATTAGAACTGTTTGTCAGACAAAACGAGATGATTTCCTCCGAAAATGAAAATATACTAACCGCGCTGGAGGTTAAGCTGCGTTTCAGCATCTGTGTTTACCGCAGCGTACCTGAAGCCCTCCCAGTTCTCGTTATCATACAGGAACCCTACTGCAGGCTGTCCTCCCTGTTTGTTTTTATTTTATTCTATTTAATTTGCCGTTTCTCCTTCTGGAGGGATGGTTTGGGAATGAAGAGGAAAATAAAACGAGGAAATTAGATTACAAAACAGTTAAAGCCGCAGTGCCTGCCAGCTATTCTATAAGTATAGTACTGGGTGTACGGTTTGCTTGAAAAGTAGCACATTGCACTTATTTCTTCTATTTCCTCTTCATGTATAATTGAGAATTCCCACCACATTTCCACAATATTTCCACCACACAGCAGGAAAAAGGTGAAGGTAATGTCGGCATAGGAGTGAAACAAGCAAGCGCACCCTCTAAAGATGTTAGATCTGAGGACATCATGAAACCATCTGGTCCTTATTGAGTAAATACAACTTGAATGATCAGCAAAACATTACATATGCCACATAAATATTTAATATAATTTGAACTAAAATGCAGAAATTACTGCTGTTGCAGGACTCCACTAATAAGGGTTCCCTTCCCACAGCACACAATAGATATTTCCAAAGATGTTTATCAAAGTTTGTTTAGGAGATAAAAATACAGTGGTGGCAGCCCCGATGTCCAACCCCGCTGCTCCACAGCTTCCCCTACAGCTACGCTGAAACCACACCCCACCACCACAACTACTAATAAAATGAATTTGATTAATTGATCATCATCATCAGTGGGAACATCTCTATAAACGCAGGCGTTACAGTAGTTTGCTGGTCTGCAGCTTTTTTGTGTGCAAACACAAAGCCAAGAAGGATCAGTAATGATCTTGGAGAAGCAGCTGCTGCTGCCCATCAGTCTGGGAAAGCTTTTAAAACCATTTCGAAACAGTTTGGAAACCATCACTGCGCAGTGCAAGAGATCATTCACAAGAGGAAAACATCCAAGACTGCTGCCAATCATCCTAGGAGCCGATGCACCAACAAGTTGACCTCAAGGTCAGACTGCGCAAGGTTCAGAAAAAGTGGTAAAAACCCAAGAGCCACATCTCAGACTGTTACAGCCTTATTTAGCATGTTAATCGTTAAAGTTCATGATAGTGCAATTATGAAAAAGACTGCACAGGGTGGCTTGTTCAGAAGGGTTGTCTTCTGAAAAGAAGATGCTAAGCTACGGCGAATTTGCCATACAGCTTTCAGCCCGAACACCTCATGCTTCTGCCGAGCGGCTTGGCAGAGGGGAGACGGTCTGGGCTTGCTTTGCAGCTACAGGACCTGAGCACCTTGGACTCTTGAAGTTGAACGTGAACTCCGCCGTGTACCAAACTAGTCTAGAGCCAAATGTGAGATTGTCTTTTTGAAAGCTGAAGAGTGACTGAAATTGGGTCACACAACAGAGAATGAACCCAAACACAACAGCAAATCTACCAGAGAAGGGAAGAAGAAGAAAAGAAGCAGGGTGTTGCCGTGCACCAGTCAAGGTCCGGACCGCATCCTGACTGAAATGTGATGCTTAGGAGGAGGGTGGGCCAGAGACGGATGACATCATACATTAAAAAAATTTAAAAAATGTAATCATTAAAGGTGGTTCTTCAAGCGATTAAATTACAGTGTTCTTAGTTTTTTTTTTTTTTACACGCTGCTTCTGAAATCTTTTTACGCCCAACGAGGGTACTGGCTGGCAAGTTGGCAAAACTGGACACAACACCGTACCGAACCCTGCCAACGCGTCCACTGTTTATCACCCTGACCCCGTTACTTCCTCATCCTAGAAACATGCCTGACACTTCATCTGCAAGTCATTAACCCTTAAACACAGCCAGCACAACAATGCTGTAAACAGAATGGCATTGTCACAGTTTCAGCATGCTCGGTCTTGACTAACAGAGAACAGAGCCGGGTCGAGCAGCCCGGACCCGGCGCATGTTCAGCCTCACGTTGGCCTGACAAGGATTTTCCCCCCTCCGGCTTGCAGACTGGTTCAGCTTGACTTCACGTCTGAGGGTCTCCAATGTTCCACGTTGTGAGCAAATAAACAGTTTCATTTTTTTTTTTTTAATCATCTTCTCTTGGGATACCAAGTAATAATAATCAAATTCATATCAAGATTTATTTTGATTCACTTGTTATGGTAATGTGTCATTTTATTCTGTAAATAATCCCAATGATCGTAATACGTTCATGTGTAGTTTATATACAGTAGATATGAAAATGAAGTGATGCCAGACCAACACATTCACACCCGCTCAGTGTTGTGTCCATATGTGACCTCACTGTCTAAATCGTAGCTGCTAACTTGAGCTGACAAGGTTTTACTGATATTTACACGTTTTTTTGATGGATTCTGTGGATGCATTTCACAGTAGTTTTAAAAACTAAAAAAAAAAAAAGTGCCAAGGAAGTTCCCAACCAAAAACAGCCGTGAAAGAGGTCCTACAGTGGCGATGGGTGTGCTCCGAACATGCAGAAAAATGCAGACAACCCCTAAAATGGGCTCCTAATTCCTGCTGTGGAAAGCAGCCTAATGTGAAGGTGGAGAAGAATGTCACACAGGGTCAGACCTCAGGGCTCGTGAAAGCGCAAACCACTGAGCCACGTTAAATTTAAACTACAACCAGAAACAATTTCGCGTTCTTCTCACCAAAATCTTTATTAATTACTTTCTATGTTTTCTTTTTGTTTGTTTATATATATTTTGTTGCATTTTGCATTTTGTTGCAGTTTTAGTCGTTGTCTTTCTTTTTTTTAAACATTTTTATTTCTCTTTGAAAGTTTTTTTTTTTTCTTTTTTTTTTTTCTTGCCATTTTTAAAAATCGTGTTGAATCCGTGACCGCTGGAAAACTGGCCGGAAAACCTGCAGGATTTTCAGGGCAGCCCTTGAAGTTGGCGAGTAAGCTGCACTTCTGAAAATTGCCATTGCAGATCATGTCCAAACCTTTAGCATCAAGCAACACCCCAGGTTTTATTTTGGTGGTATTTTGTGTTAGGCAAAGCAAGATGTTGACTTTTTCCAGTTGAGTAACTATGAATGAGAAGTGCATGTTTTAGAAGCAAATGTCTGCTAGAAATTGGCCCTAAAAAGGACAATCTGGAGGAACATTTTGCATATGTGTATGCCCACTCGGTCCAATCTAGGTGCCTGTCTTTTTTTTTGTTTGTTTTTTTTTTGCATTTTTCTTTTTAAAAAAAAAGGGGCTTCTTAGTTTTTCTTTCTTTGGGTGCAAAGCACTGTGGGTAATTGAGGCTTCTTTTTCTCAGTGAACAACTGAGTATTTCCTCATCCTTTTGGACACAGATCACCATAGATCATCAAATATTACAGCAGAGTAAAGCCTAAAAAGGATTAGTGACTGACACCAAATATAGCTATATGTTTTATATGGGTAAGAAACCTCAGACTGGCCAGATGCCTTTGTGTCTGCAACTGAAGTAGCTCGCTGCATCTCAGTGTTTTGGATATTTTATTCAGTCCGATTTACTGAGGATTTTGTTTTCTGTAGTTTTCATGGAGAATTAAGGTAAATACGTATCCTCGTTGGCCTAGGTCTTCTAAAAAAAAATCTTCAGGTGCCTGAACAAAGCTGTACCGAGTGTTAAAATGTCTCGTGTTTAATTTTGTGACTTCACATTTGGAAAATGAATTGTGTCAAGTAAAAATCCTCCTGGTTCTGCTGTTAGAGTGCATGTACTGTACATCGGATCAGAAAGTGAAACTGTATGGGTGGGATGTGGGCTGAGGATCTCGAACATAGAGGGTGGGGGCAGGAGGGTGGAGGGTGGGGGGTGGAATGAGGGGATAGAGAAAGGAAGCAAGTTAGCCTCGGATGGGCGAGAGTGAAACCTGAGTATGATTGAGTTAGGGGGAAAGGAGACAGGAGCCCTGAGGCTGCCAGTCAGATGTGTGTCTCTGTGTGTGTGTGTGTGTGTGTGTGTGTGTGTGTGTGTGTGTGTGTGTGTGTGTGTGTGTGTGTGTGTGTGTGTGTGTGTGTGTGTGTGTGTGTGTGTGTGTGTGTGTGTGTGTGTGTGTGTGTGTGTGTGTGCGTGTGTGTGTGTACACGGCGCTCTTGTCACGCTGCCCTGTTAGCATGGGGAGATTGTGATGGAGTTATCTGGCTTGGCCCTAAAAACTGCTTGTCATCTTGTGTATACACAAGGAGGTAGCGTTGGTCTGTGTGTATGCTTGTCCGGTGCCAGCAACATTACTCACAGGCCTTCTGGGACACCAGCAAAGCCTCGCCTGGTTCCTTTCCCTTTCAGTGGAAATATACTCATTGCATCCTCTGAATTCTCAGAAGATGAAGGTTATACAAACAGCAATGGAAATTAGGTCTTAGAGGTTTAAACTATTACCTTTCTTGTGGGATTCATCTTCACCTGCTTTCCAAATGGTCTGTGACTTGGCTGGAAATGTGAATGAATCAAACGCGTTGCACACGAAAACAAGAAATAATTGTCGCCAAATTTTATTTAATTATATTTTTTATTACATTAAAAACTGCAACCTTTAGGCTTTAAAGACCTTTGCTACCCCTTTTTCATCGTGCGTACTGTGCAAAATGATGCTGTTTAAACTGTCAGGGAAGAGAAAAAAAAATGTCCCAAACTGAACACAGTATGGAGCCACTGCTTCACACTGCAGCAGCACTAAGCAAAAGCAGATGTTATAAAGTTTACAGAAATCAGAACATTATTTTCCTGTTTCCATTGCATTCTTCTAAACACTTAGTGAACAAGCTTTGAAGTCACCCAAGAAATCTAGTCTGCGGGAGAAATGATAGGATCTCCTGGAGCAATGGAGCCTATTGTGGAAGGAGGGAGGGAGGGAAGGAGGGAGGAAAGAGGGGACTGAGAGGGGTGGCAGTGGATGAGAAGGAGTCTCTGAAACACTTAGGGTTTGATTAAGAATAAGGGGTTGGGGGGGCGACCCATGTACATTTCCCATAGGATGTTTAGGTTCCGATCGGTGCTGGTTTGGACATCTTGATGTTTCTTTCAAACGTATATTTTTTTTTCACACGGGTTGAATGTGATCTAAGCGAGTGGGAGGGAGATAAGCTGTGTTTAGTCAGGTCTGCTGTGGGTCTGATTGAAACATCAGATAAACCTGACTGTGTTAGTCTCACCGCAGGCCGTGTGCTGGACCGCCACAAGCTCCCATTAGGTCTCTGTAATGCATAGGCAGTTGCATGACTAATGTTCCGTCCTAGAGGGATATCCATTTGAAACGTTTAAAGAAACTTCTTATCGTCCATCTTTCTTGCACCTATCCTTCATTTCTGCAGCTTCACCAGTGGTTTCAGCCTGTCTTGTTAATGTTCAAGTAACTGAACAGCCATTCTCTTGCGAATAAAAAAGCTTTTGCCTTGATCAAAGTGGACGGAACATGATTAATTTACACCTGCACATAAATACATACAGTTTCTCTATGATTCTCTTTCCTTGAAGGGAGAAACAATGAAGCAGCAGTGCAGCAAGCTTTCAATAAAAGTGTGACTTGTGAGATGGCTACATCTGCAGCGCATTAGAGTTCAAGCACGCTCTCACAGGTTAACCAGCTCTTCATGTTACCTCGACTGAGCCTCCTGAGAAGCAAATGGACTGCATTGAGCTCTGATGCAAAGCACAATGAAGAGCTTCATCATTTTAAGATGCATCGGACTTCCACGTTGCCATCACTTGGTTTTGATTTAACTGTGCAAATCACCCTTGTTACCATGTATTATGAGCACAGGAGAATACAAATGCCTTGTCCCTCTCCTCTAGCGTTCCAAGCCAATCTGTCTCCTCTCAGCCCTTGTTGTACACTAATACAATGTGGCATGTGAAGCATACACACAATGCATGTCTTCATCCAGCCTCTACAGACAGGACCTCACAAGATAGGCACTTTAGCATTTCCTGCTGTCTCATCTTCAAGGCTTAGCAGAGACATGCATTCCCTTTCTCTTCACATAATTCAATAGAGGGTTTGACAATCACAATTAGGGTGAAGGCAAAGTAACCTGGCAGCTTTCCTCTGGTAATATGGAATTACAAAACTCTGCCCATTTATCCACCCACATGTGGTGGGTCCAATGCAGTGATGCATCTTTGTTGGGTTTATCCCAGAAAAAAGACCCCCCTCGCCCTCCCCTCTGCAAAGCAAAGTGTCTGTAGAGAGTTCTGGAAGATGGCCAAATTGGATTGCCACTGAAAGCCCCTGAGAACGTCTCCATGGTCTCTGAGCCTTAAAGATTTCTTCAAGTGTGTGAGTAAGGGATCTATCCCAGTGTCTGCTGGGAAAGAAGAGGGTGATGTATATGTATAAAGTAGACCTGCAGGTATTTCCGTCCAAAGAGACCTCTTTTTTTCCCTTCTTCTCTTTGTTTGCCTTGTTTCTTCTCCACACGCTCCATTGTTTTCATTGGCAACACGGTGGATGATGCTGCAACTCTGGAAAATGGCTGGTGTGATTTTTACAGGAGGACAGGGAACATGGGTCATAAAACCTGCCTCGTCTATTTTCCACAGTCAAAAAGAAAAAACAAAAAAAAAAAACCCTGCACCCCCTCCTCTTCACCTTCCCTGTCAAAGCACTAGACGTCTGTGGGAAGTCTGTAATGTAACGGCGAGAAAAGACATGCGCTGCCACACACACACATTCTGACAAAGATGTCTTACTTGAGACGTGGGCGAATGTGCCTCCACGTACCACAAGAAACCCGCAGACCGGTGGGCTGTGATGTGATGTCATGATTTGAATATTTTTTTGCAATTTTAGGCATTCTGGTGATGTGATAGGCAGTGAAGGGAATCTCAAGGGACCCTAGAACAACAAGCAGCCATTCTGGTCTGAGGTCCCCTGGGATCTGGGGGGTGCAGGATCTACAGCATTCCTCCTGTGGACGGCCTCACCCTGCCCAGACAGGGAGGCTGTCCGTCTCTCTGCCCTGTTTTTGTATCCGTATTTAAATGCCGTCGTTACTCCTGGAGTAAGTGGCTACCGACACTATTAAAGTCCTCATTCACAAAAAAATAAATACATAAAAATAATAATGGTTGTCTTTCCTCACCATCTGCAGTTTCAGACGACAGTTTTTGACATCTCCTTTAGTTAAAGTACTCTACATGGTAAACATTCCCATTGGCTTGACCTTTGCCCACAGGTCAAACTGACCAGTGGGGATTTATCTCCTCTGGTGTGTGTGTGTGTGTGTGTGTGTGTGTGTGTGTGTGTGTGTGTGTGTGTGTGTGTGTGTGTGTGTGTGTGTGTGTGTGTGTGTGTGTGTGTGTGTCTGTGTCAGGCGGCTGATACAGGAAATCTCTTCCACGTAGTTTTGGGGTGTGAAGGAGGGGAAAATGTGGGGTGAAAGATGGCCCTGCAGGACCTGAGACAAGCCATGAAAGTTTAAGTAAATATGGAGAGGGGGATTAACACTGGTGGTCTGGGGTCCCCCCCTTTCTCAGCTGATGTTTTCGCTCTCCTCTGCCCTTGTTTGGACAGCAGTGTGCAGTGTTGTATGATGCCCCAGTGGCTCAGTCTTAAAGTTTGCTTTCCTTGAGGATAAACTACTGTATATTCACAACGTGCTGGTGCGAGTTATGTCTAATTCCTTGCAGTCACAGGTGTCTACGTTTAGATAGATGCACTTAGAGGAGTGGAGTGAGTCAGAAAAACACACGCTAACATGAATAGTTGTTTCCATAGAGATGATGCAAGGTAAACATCTTGCAGTGTGCTTCCTTCGGGCTTCATGATCTTATTCCTGTGGACGCACAAAGCACATAAAAAGCTTTATAATGTCACACACATTATAAGAGGTGACGTGTCCCAAAGGGGCTCTATTCATTCCTAGATCTACGTCATGTGATCATTGCTGGGTGCAATTCATTTGTTTGTTTGTTTGTTTGTTTCTCTCCAAAAAAACGGTAATGTCCTGTGTTATGTTTTCCACTTTAGTACACCGTTTTCAACTTTAAAACCAGCTCATGCGTGGTAAACATCTGAAATTAGTTGCCGTCGTCGAATCTATTCACACCCTGCATTCCTGCGTTAATGTCCAACTGCTCTTCTACGTAATTAAAAACAGACCAATTTGCTTCTAAACATTTTAGCACCATGTTTTTCACTAAGAGTGTTTGTGCCTAGAGATTTACCCATCCTCCACCAGGCTGATATTTCCGGCATCCCTCTGCCACTCATTAGTATAACCTCTGTTGCTGAGTGCATCTTCCCACATGTGTACCCTGCTATGTGTGCTTTTGTTATTCGGCGAGGTCAGGGCAGACCCTCGAATCGGTGATTTATAAAGTGACTTGAAGGATTCCTTTTGCATTCTTGTGGCTTGCTGGAAGGGTAGGTATGTTTTTATGTGGATGTGGGAGTTAAAATAGATTGGCAAAGGAGAAGGAGGTTTAGCATCCCGATGAGAACTGCATCTAGTCTAGTCTTGGCTCTGTATGTGAGCCATTAATCAATGAAGACATCTCTGTATGTAGATGGTGAATAACTGGCCTGGCCAGCATCCTAATTCTTTTCTCTTTGATACGAAGAATTAGTCTGGTTCCTAATGCGACTGACTTTGGTACCTCCAGACGCTGCAGGAACTGCCTCTGTGCGCCACTGGATAGACCGGCGACCAGAAAAACAAACCATGTGACATAGAACAATATTCAGACTAGTTTTCACAAAAGACTTACAAAATGGTGTGTAGTGGAAAAGAGTTGTCGGATTTGTAGTGACAAAAATGTTGATTCAAGGTTTTATTAACAATAGTGCTGCCAGAATTGTTGTTTGTAAATGCCGGCTCCTGTGTCATCGCACAAATCCCGCCCCCGACCTGTTGTGATTGGTGTGGTACTTTCTGTACCTGTGGAAATGACTGTCAGTGTGAGGGGTACTAGAGCGATTTAACGGGAGAGAATTTTTGAATGATTGAAGCAGGCCAGACCAGTGAATACCAGAACGGATGGTGCTTGTCACAGTTTAAAGCCACATGCATTGTAAAAAAATGTATATAAGACAGTTTAACCTAAACTTTCACGTTTAAACGTTTTAGTATGTTGAAGTCCATTTATAAAAGAAATAAAAGAAAAAGATCTTACAACTCATTCACAGCTGATTTAGGTTTCCAATTTTTTGAACATTTTGGGAAACATTCCTTGAAATGTTAATGCATTTTGGCTGGAATGTTTTTGGCTGAAATGTTTTTGAAGTCACCCTTTTCTGAGACATTAAAAATAACTGAAGCATGAAGGAAAAATGTAGTTTAATTATGATCGATTTGTGCAGGTCGTGACGTTGGTCTGCACAGTGTTTGTTGTTGGGTTTTTTTTAATGTTCTTTAACGTGGTGAAAACCTGTCAGTGTGAACACCGAAAAACAAAATAAAACCAATTCTTAATAACAACAACAGCCCATAGTGTTAAGGTAACAATTTAGATAGATGCACAGTGTGAATCTGCATTCAACATATACATGTTTCAGCTGAAAAAAAAAAAAATCAATAAGTAGTTGCCCCTTTTTTGTTTTATAGTGTGAATTATTTGCATACCAACGTGTGTGGCCCAGAACTACCAATGTAGAGAGATCCGTAGTTGAATGACGCCATCTGTTAGTCCACTCAGCGTTTTCAGGATCACTGTGGGAACTCATAGATGTTTCCATAGATGGAACCATTTCTTTGGATTTGACAGTTAGTTTGCATTCTGTCCGTCGCAACCGCATGATTAAAATTCATCGTCGGCCCGGTGAAATGTTACTCCCATGTGGAAGTTGTCCATCGAGCAGGTGTGTGCATGCCTTGTTGAATCTTTCCCACCCTGATTAAATTGGTGTGTTTTTGATTATGCTGTGTTTTTTGGCTACTCGCCGTTCAGAGGTTTTGTGTATTCTTTTTGAACTCATTGCCGGTTCTCTCTTCACATGCTGCTGGGCCGAGCATCGTAGCCGGGAGCCGAGTGGCCTGTAACGGGCCTCGTTCAAGGAGCCAGAGCCGGACTGCAGCTGTTTGTTTATTGTGAGCTCAGAACACCTTGAATTTATAATTACCGAGGCCTCTGATTGAATGGGTGAATTAAGAGAAAAGGTCTGCTTTTGTTTGAAAAAGAAGACAGTAGAGTGTTTTGAGTTTTTACAAGCGGTAAAGTTAAAGTATATAATTGCAGATGCAAAGATATTCTTGTTACTGCTGACTAAAATGCAAAAAAAAAAAAAAAATAGTAAAAAAGCACAAAAAAACCCACCTGCAGTGGCTCATTGTGATTACATAGTCTAGGAGTAGATTTCATATTTTTATTTCAGGCCTGGAAAAGTCATGCATGATAATCAAAAAGAAAAAAAAAAGTCAGGGAAAGCATTCGTGATGTTTATAGATTTCCTTTAGGCAAGTTAAGTACTTTGACATCAGTTTTTCGCATTTGAAAAGTCCGACCAACATTTTCAAGCACAATAAACCAACATCCCATTTTTCTTCGTTATTCGTACATGAGTCACAAACCAAAATCTGAGTCATCTGAACCCGAAAATCTGTCAGAAAATAACATTTTAGCGAAACATTTACATGGAGTTTGGCCGCGGTCACAGAACGGCAAAGAAAATGAGCAGCAAACCATCGCCCAGGGCAGACTCAACCAAGTTATCTGGGTGTTTCCTGACGCGGCAGAGACCCCTCAGCGTCCATAACGCATGTCCAGAAACCTCAGCTCTAAATCTGATGGGTGGATGTAAGAGGAGACGTACGGTAGAATAACAGAACTTGCACTTTGCTCAGCCCCAGCCTGCAGTAAAAGAGCTCAGAGAATTACAGAGTGAGAGACAGTTTAACTTTGGGTCGTAAATATGTGTTTGGAACATTTTCGCTTTTTCCCTTCCTCCACGCTTCTCCTGTGACATCTCTGTTGCTACGCGGACGCATCAGTGCGACTGCGTTAGTTTCACTTTTTGGGGACTCGCATGTTTCCTTCAGTTCCTTGAGAAAACTCAAGGAGGTTTTTTTGTGTCTTTGTGTCAGTTTGTGTGACAATTCAGACCAGAAATTTAACTTTCTACTTTAGAGTTGCAAAAGTTGGATATGAACAAAATTTGCTGTATAAATCATCTTGTACACTTTTACATAGAAACAGAAAATATATTATGGAAGAAGCTAATTCAAGTATGTATTGAATAAAAAAAAAAAAGATTTTAAAACAACAGATGATTGGAGTTAACTTTCTTTTTTTGTGTAATTTCACTACTTTCTTTTCCATTGGGTTGCTTTAATGTTGCCCCGTGGAAAAAAAGGAAAAGGTAGGAGCTCACTGACATTTATTCTGACTTTTTTCCCTGGTAGTTTTTTTTCTTTCTGTCCTTTACTGGGAGATAGACACCTAAACATATGAGTGTGTGTTTAAGAGGAAGATGTCTACCTCCTTCCTCGTTCCCAGCCTGTGGGTCAGTCCCTACCCAAACCGCAGCAGGGTAATAATCACTTAACCCAAATCAGGCGCAATCAGGACGAGTCTGGTTGCAGCTGGGAGGCACCCAACCCACAGGGATGAGGCCTGGCAGTGGGTGGGTGGGTAGCCGGCTGAGTGAGTCGAGGGGGGGGTCGGGATTACGACGTGGACACTGATGACCACAGGGAAGATCAAGAGCGCCAGCCTGTTGTTGTGCCATCTTCATCTGGCTCCAACAGGGAGCAAATCAGCTGTGGGAAGTTGGGAAAATCAGAGATGGGATCACCCCTGCAGAGTGAAGGTTAAATACTTCTCCTGCCGCGTGCATGTGTGCGTGTTTTTTCTACATGCGATTGTTTCGTTAGTGCTCTCCAGGCCCCTGCTGAGTCACCGAATCTGATCCTGTGTGATCTAGTGATTGTGTTCAGATATGTTTTCCCAGTGTTTGTGTTATGATGTAGGTCCTGTCACAGCTGTAAGACCCTCAGGAAACATGCGCGCACGCAGAAAACACACTTTCAGACGGCGTTCTCTCATATATGCAGATGTGCGCTGGCTCTATCAGAGCTGCAGCTCTGCTGGGGACACACACACACACGCATGCAGGGACACACACATGTGTTGTGTATACTGTACATGGAGGACTGGGTGGAAACATGACGGAGCCTGAAATCCAGGCGATTTATTGCACTCGCTTCCTGCCAAGACCTACAGCATGTCAAAGCTGGGCCTGTTTCCTCGTCCTTCCGCCCCTCAGAGCTCATCTCCTCCAGATTGCAGCAACATATTATCACATAGAAAATAGATGTCCTGGGTAGGTGGGTGGGTGCGTGTGTGTGTGTGTGTGAGTGTGTGTGTGAGTCTGTATGGGCCTTTCTGCTCTTTGTAGGCCACCTTGTACCATCTGCCATTCATTTGCAGCAGAAGACAAACGAATGGCAGTCATTGATGAAAATGACTCAGACCACAAGAACATTTCTGTCTGAATTTGTCTCTTTCTCTTCACTTCCTGACTCTACTTCTCTTTCTTTCCTGTTTTTTTAATCTTTTCTTTCTAGAGTGGGGCGGGGGCGAGGGGCGCTTTCAAAAGTAACTAACAAGAGCTTTTTCTCCGTTGTATATGCACGTATCTACTACATTTTAAGCCCATGTTTGGGCGGCACATGGACTACATTTCAAACGCCAGCTTCATCTCCACAATTGAATTTTACTTTGTTTACACACACTCTGAGTGAAGACTGAGATGTATGAGTGGATGTGTAGTGCATCTGCATTTGATTTTTGTACGTTTGTCATGTACAAACTTAAAGAGTGCAAGAAAAATTCTAATGCAATTTGGAAACATGTATTAGTGACTTTCCAGGTCTAATTGTTGCATTCGCTTCTTTTTTTTTCTTTTTTTCCTACATAAGCGACCAGGCAGGGTGGCCTGGTAGCTCTTTAACAACATTGTACTTATTTAAATTACTATGTCTCAATAATCAATAATTAGTTACTGAATTGAATTCTTTTATCAGGCACTTTATTTAAGTATATTTTAGTTCAAACAGGTTTCAAAGATTTGTTATAAAACATAATTTATTTATTTTATCCAAAGCAAGTGGCGAGCTTATTATTCCTGTCTCACACGTGTCCATATTATTTTGTGAGTTATGTGTTGCCATAAAAACCTGAAAAAATGCGTACAAAATGTTAAAAACATAAGCCAGTGTTCAGTAACAGAGTAGGCTTCCTCCTGTTTAGACGCAGATACATTTGGCTCAGCCTTGCGTGCATGACAAGATTCCTGTTTCTTTATTTTTAGATCAAGATTTTGTTGCTCTAGCGGCCTTTATTGGAGAAAGGTGGAGGAGGTTGAGGAATTTGGAGGGTGAGGCAGGTTGGGTGACAAGGCGATGAAGTGGAGCAGCCTAGGGATCAGCGGGGCGGACACCTGCACCCTGGAGCGAGTGACCCAGAACCCTCCAAATCCCTCTCTACACAACGGGCACTGGGATCCACACTGGCTCAACAACACGCGGGATTCAAAAGGTTTTCTTCCTCAGGCCTTGCGGACGCACATTCCCAAGAACCGGGATTAACTGCTTAACTGCTTTTGCATTTCTCTGTAAATTAAAAAAAAAAAAACGTTTCAACAAAAATGGCACCGAAGGAAAAAAATACGAATAATTACGTTACAGAAGAGTTTAAAATTAAAAATCTCCTTTTTTTTCCCTCTATATCTCAAATTCACTATTTCCAACTGTGCATAACACAAATTTAAACTAAACGGCAGTCTCTCAACCCCCCCCGCCCATTTTTCTCTCTTTTCTGAGTGCAAGATTTGATAAGATAATGGGAGTGAGTGTATTCTGAAACACCTGACCCTTAAATAGGTGCTGAGTGTCGGGCCTGGGCCGGGCTGCTGGGACGTGCTCATGCTCTGTTGACTTAAGCATTCAGACTGAGCCATCAATCATCCGAGTGTGACGGGTCTGCCCCTGAACCCTGGCGTACTTTATCTGCCAGCAGAGCCTGCCTGCTCAGCTGTGTGCATGTAACAACCAGCCCGATGTGAAGGAGGCAAATGGCCGTGTTGTTATCTCCCTCTGTCTCTCACAATCACACGCACTCATTTTTTCTCTCTCTCATATTTCTCCCAAACGGCTGGGAATTGGTTTTAAATCCTTCCTTCCTACTTTTTCAAAAACCACCAAAGCATTTGGAAAAGGTACTTTGCAATTATATTTAATTGTATGCGGCCGTCCCAATCAAGGCCAGCCCCGGTGATCACATTTGCATGGGTTTCAGGTTTTACTCTTCACGTCAGAGCCGAACCCATGCAGCCTTCAGGGGTATGGACCACCTGGACGAGCCTTTTTTCCCCTCTTCATTTGCTTTTTTTCCACATGTGATTTTTTTTTTTTTTTTTTTTTTTCCTCCTTAATTTACTTTAATTTTTTTTTTTTTTTGCTTCCACCTTGCAGCTTTCAGCACATGGGGGAAGCACGCTGACTGATGCCAAATTTCTATGACACTTTCAAAATAGGGAAGTTAAGATGTGAGCATTTGCATGTGTGTAAAATGTTTCAGCAGAATTATCAGCACTGCCCCGCTAAGTCCAGCTGAGCAGCCCACCCATCCTCTGAGAGCGTGGGCCTCCGTTTCTCTTCTCCCTGTGGACTGCAGGGGCCGGTGTGTGACTGTGGGTGTGTGTTCACCCGACCGTATCAGACCGTCATAGATTGGCCTGCCTATTTTTGTGTATTTTTAAGGCCTCAGAGCATGGGCGTACATGTCCACATGCTCATGTGTGTCACTGGAAAGTAACTTCTGTCTGTGATCCCCTGCTCCTCTCATTTTCCCTGGTGAAAGGCGGCATTATAACTGATTTCCATGACCTCAAACCCGGGGCTTTCACTCCCTTCACTGCCTGTGTGTGTGTGTGTGTGTGTGTGTGTGTGTATATATGTATTTGTGTATGTGTTTATGTGTGCGCGTTATAACTGCTTTCCATGACCTCCAGCCAGGACCCTCCTCTGCGGCCTGCCTCGCAGCGCTTGTTTAGACAACAGTGGTGCACATGTTGGCTGAAATATGGCCGCGGTGCTCGGGTGAATTAAGCTACGGCATGTGTGCTTAAACCCAGACGGCTCGCTGATTTATCCATATATTTAAATGATTGATTTAAGAGTCATCCGGCCAACACTTGCTGAAGCCCCGGATAGAGGCGGGCTGTGAGAGATGAGAGAGAGGAGGACAGAATTCGGATCCGAAAACACACGGCCCCTCTCACACAGGTAGTGATATTTATCCATCGTGCGGCTGAGGGACATTATTCACAGAGTTGAAATGAATTATTCAGAAGTAAAAACTTACTTTGCACAAGATGGATACATTTAACGATGTACTGATTGCTTTTTAACATACTCCATTTTCAAATGAGCTATAAAATTTTGTTTATTATGGTTTAAAACATGACATAGGCCATCTATTTTAATGTCAGCAGAGTCTGGAGGAAAATGTATGAAAACATGTCGTCCCATTTGTGGTAATATGTGTGTGTGTATGTATTTGAAGGTGCATGAGCCAGTGTGTTTTATTACCTGTCTCATTATTAAATGTGTTGGAGGCCGGCTACGCTGGGACAAAACATTCCAGCTCCTTTAATGTCTCCCTCTCGTCTCCCCCGTCCCCCTCGCTCCTCTCTTTGATAATACTTTTCCTTATGAGCCCATAAAACCAGACGCTTTCTGAGAGAACCACCTCTTTTCCTCTGTGCCCCTGCACAAAATGAATGTCTTGACTTACCCTTTTATTCCAATTTGGACTAAAATGTAATATTCTCTGCATTAAAGTGCAGAATATTTTCACATAAATATTAAATATCTGCATTTTTTTTAAAGTACGTGCAGCTTAACCCTCCTCAACTACAGTTCTTTCTGCACAGTTGAAGAATCTGTTCCTAAACTGGGAGAAAAATTCTCCCACTAATTTGTTCGTATATTTCCCCTGCGCCTTTTTTCCACTCATTTGTTTTACTGCATTTACTTTATTTCAATATTCCCGATGCACTCCTCCACGCTCTCTCTCCCCTCTTTCCGCCCCTCTACCCCTCTCTCCAGCTCTCGGTTTCTCTCCACAGGGTCGAGTTAGGCATAAGCGAATAATTAGGTAATTGCCCCCTTGATTGAGCTCAATAGGAAACATTTCAATTAGGCTAAAACTGCACAAGGAGGAAGTAGGCTCTTACAAAGGGAAACATTCCTTGTCATGCAACTGTCAGCCCCTGAGCCCACACCACGAGCCAGGATTAACTGGATACTGGAGAAGGAAACGCTGGGGAAGACGGAGGTTGTTCTGAAAAGCCAGGGGGGGAACAACGTCAGGGAATTGGGAATGGTGGGGGAGACTGGAGAAGGAAAAGGGAACAGAGGGTGGGGCCTTTGTAGTAGGAGGTGGGGGGGTGGGCGGGGGTGGTTTAAGAGACAGCAAGAAATGATTGCAGCAATTACGGCTATATTTAAGCACGCCTTCGCTCTGATATGATTTTCCAGGCGATCCCTTGTCCAGATAAGAGGGAGACCTTGCTGCCTGCTCAGCTGCCTGTAACAAATTACAACCTCCCAGCCATGGAAGAGACCCAGTTCCTGAGCGAGCAGGGCAGGAGGGGGGAGGTGGGATGAGGTGGGACAAAGGCGAAAGCTAAGGGAGAGTCAAATATACTGGACTGGATAAGAGGAAAAAATGGAAGACAGATTAAATAAAAAGACTATAAATAGGTGCAGGCGAAGACAATTGAGTGTCTCATTTTAGTCTAACTCCATCCTTCATTCAAAAAAAAAAAGAAAAAGATTTTCTTCACGCTCACAGATATAACAGATGTTTCTGCGTGTGCACGGGATAGTTTCTTGCAAGTCGGCCACCTGTGTGCATGTGCAGCTCGCATGCCCTTCTGTCATCGCGTTCACCTTTGCCGCCCTCATACACGGGCCATGAAATTGAGGAGCTGGGCGCTGACCTCTAATAGAATATGGGTGCCTGTAGGTGTTTTATGTAGGTGTTAATGGATAGTGTGTGAGCATCTACGCGGACGAGTGCCTGCATGCAGAGGTGGAGAAACCTCTCTCTGTCAGTGAAATCGCAGCTGAGTGTGTGCATGCATTCATCTGTGGGCGTTTGAATCATTAATGTCTCATTTTTCCTCATCTGTGTGCTGGCGTGCACGCTTGATCATTACCTCCCAGCTCCTGCAGTGTATGGTTAAAATAGTTGTCAATCTGTTACCCGTCTCTTACGTCTGAGTTGTATCTTTAGATTTGTTTATATGTGCATGTGCGTATTTGCTCGGGCTTTTTATCCACGTCCCTGAGGGATGCGGTGTGGTCAGGAGAGTAAACGCTGGTCCATGTTAATACGTTTCCTGTGCCTCGGCCACCCTACCTGTGCGGTTCACCTCGACACACACTCGCTGCACAACAGAGCGGGTCAGATGTAAACCAATACCTCCTTCAGCAGCACCAGGGAATTACTTTAATTCCAGCATTAAGGATACTAATGGATGAGGCTTTTTGGTGTGTGTGCAGAACTAATTTTGCATTTCAGAGAAAAACACTTTAATTTTCCTTTTTCCTTTCTTTAAGATAAGTGGGCTGCAGTCATGGTTGCATTGCCAAAACGAACGAGAAGCCTTCACGTGGCACTTGGACTTCTGTTTCAGAATGATATACTTTATGTTCTCAATTAGATATTGCATGTTGTACAAAGTGGTGGTAAGGGACTGATCTTTCATCTTCCAAACTTTTTTTATTGGAAGCTAGTTGAAATGTCACCTCCAATGCATGACTGCAGCAGTATGTTAGAAACCAGTATGGTATGACTATCCCGCTGGGGAAAAAAGAAAGAAAGAAATGTTGGAAGAAAGGACGGAAGTTGCAAACCTGAAGTATGTTTGGTCATTTTGTTTAGTAAATTACTTAAATGGTGTGAATTTTCTTTGATTTTAGTTCTCTGATGACTAATCAGTCATTATATTGACAGTTAAATTATAATTTTCCTTTTGGTTTACTGTGCTGTGTTCACAAATAGGGAGGCTTGTGTGTGAATACAGCTGCTACTTGTTTCTATGATTTGTTTACAGAAATCATACCAAAAGCTGGACTGACATTGATGTATTGGTGTTTCAAAACGCTCACTGCAACACCTTTACTGTGCATCAGGGTGTCTTATTTTTCTTTACCTTCCATATTTCATTCATCCTCCTGCGTCTGTGTCGGCCAGGCGCGCATTTCCATGTTGTTTCCCCCCAAACAACAACAGGAGTCTCACAACCCGACCCGGACCACCTCCGCCTCCCCTCGGCGGCCCAGACTCCGGCGTCCTGTTATGACAGCTCCCAGCGCTCGTCTTGATTTAGTCAAGGCAGCGCGCGCACACATCCGCAGTTATAATTCAGTAATTTGTGTTTGTGCATTCGGTGACAATTGTGACAAATGACTGGCCTGGAGTGAAATGCCTACCTGCCCCCTCCCCCAGTCCCGTTTCCTGCCGAGCCGTCGCGTACTTTCCACTGCTCAGGTGTGCGCTCGGAGGGGTTGCGTGCTGAGCATGAATAGACCAGCTGACAAGGGGAATGATTACACGGAGGTGTTTGTTTTAAATGCGACGTTTATTGATGAATCATATCAGCTCTGCGGGCGTGTATGATCACGCTCAGAAAGTAGGCGTCACTTTTCCTCTGCTTCCTATGCTGTGGAGGATCCCAGTAGCGCGGCGCGCGTCATTTTTAATCGGCGCTGGGTGACGCGTTTTGCCTGAGCGAACGCACATGCAGCGCTGCACCGACGGCGATCATCGCTCCTAACCAGCCGCCCTCATTTACGGCGTCCGGGGCATTTTTCATTATAAATGCGCCCTGTCAGCAATATTTGAAGGGGAAATTTAGGGTTCGCATCAGAGAGAGCTTCAGCCAAACACGGAATCTATTATGGAAGGCAGGGAGCAACAGGAGGAATTCTGGTAATGTTTTATCCGCAAAATGAGTTCCATTCCTCTGGAAATCCTGCTCCGAGTTAGAGATGTAATACTCATATGGAGTAGTTTATGAGGATTAAGAGGTTTTATTTAGTCTATGGGCCAGCGGGCCTCCTCACTGCAGTCCTCCATCCCATCCTAACCTTTCCCCGCTATTGGATGGTTGACCAATAAAAGCTGAGGCCTCTGAGTCTGAAAGTGAGCGGTTTTGTTGGTGCCAGTGTCCCGTCCACCCTGTTTGGCTCCATCGGAGAGAGTCAGCAGGGCTGAGCTTTCACACCTGTGGCAGGTGGACGTTTGTGTGGCAGCTGTCCAAATGATTTGTGAATTTGAATCCCTGTTTTTGTTCTTTGAGGAAAGATGCTTCAAGGGGTGGGTCATGGACGTTCCTTCCCCCGTTTTATGAACAGTATTTGTACATTTTGCCACCATTTTGCTCATTTGAATGTTGTATACGCGGGTGCTTTAGGGAGTGCGTGTGTGGCTCTCCTTCGTGTTTTTTTTTTTTCTTCCCCCAGAAAGAAAGTCTCATGTTCACTCTGTAACTCGTCCTGGTAGAGGGTCAATTGCAACCAGTTGGCCGCCAGTCTGGTCCAAAGTAAACATTTGGAGAGAGGCAACTGTACAGGCAGGTACCTGGGGGCTCTGTGTGTGTTGCTCAATTTTGCTTTTCCCCTTCCTCTCACCCTCCCTCCCTCTTTCTCTCACCCTCCCTCCTCCCCCTTCTACTTCTCCGGCTCCATGCCTTCCTCTTGCATGGTGGTGGGCCGCGCTCCCCCTAAAGGGGTGCAGACTGCCAGGACTGCTGCTTTTGGATCCAGCCTCGGCTTGGTTAGATGGTCCATCTCCCGGGACAGGCTTTCAAGACAGTCTGCTTCGTTGGCCTGCCTGTTCATGCCTGCCTATTGTGGTCTGGCTAGTTTAGGAAATACTGGAAGATCACAGCCAGAGACAAGCCAGCCTGAATCTATTTGATATGTGTATACATAAACACGAAGCACATCTCCCTCGCTGCGTAAGCTATCAGAAGTATGGTTTTGATTTAAGGCTCAATGGGCTGCTTTTGTTCCGTGTGGCAGAGGAGGGAAGGTCTGCTGCCGATTTGCTGTGAAGCGTTGGGAGGACTGCAGCTTGGAGCGGCGCTCAACAGCTTGCAGCTCTTTGAGCCTGATGGCAGGCGACTCCTTTAACTGGGGCTGGGGAGCAGTCTGCACAGCTCAATTTTGCCCACATTAATCAAACTCGCATTTCCTCGCATCAGCCCGCGTGCCTATCAGCAGGGCGAGCTTGTTAGCATAATGAATGCAGGTGATTGTAGACAGAGCGCCACAGTCTGCTGCAGACAAACGCAGTGTGCTGGAAGATGAATAAAACAAGAACTTAATAGGTCCTTGCAAGATTTAGATTTAAAGTGCTAATTCCATTTGACTGTCTGGTTGTTTAATTTATTTTCCCTTTTTGTTTTTTAATGAAAAAGCTCAGATCCTCCAAACGAACACAACGGAAGTATCACACTTTTGATTATGCGTTTGATATTCATATATGATTTAAAAGCCAAACGTTTAACTTCTTTCACACGCTCTGTCGGTCTGCTCGACGTAAAGCCTTCAAAAGAGTGAAGAGTTTTTAATGCAGAATGGTCCATTGTGTACACAGTCGGTTATTTCTGTTCAGGCAGACTTCCTCCTGGTATGAGTGGGGGTCAGGGAGGAGCGAAGGGGCCGAGGGGGGTTGTGGCAGTGGCAGGATGGCTGGCTGAAGGAGTGAAAGCATGCAGTCAAGACAGTGGGAGAGAACTCTGCTTTGCCGCGCGTTCATACAGGTGCTTATAATTTGCAGCGTGTGATTAATTATTGTTGTGTTTGGGGGTGACATCTCGCTTAATGGATCCGTCCATCTCCTCTCTGTCACCGCTGTGCTGAGGCAGGTGCCAGGCAGTACGCACGGTTTTACATATCTTTGGTATGCTCAGGCTCAGAATTGATATAGTTGTAATTTCAAGCCTGTCATTTTCACGAAAGCGGTTAAATCTGCAGCGGTGCCGACGTCAGGCACAGACCAGAGCGCGGGTGAACACGTGTGAGAGCTCACCAGCTGCCACCAAACACAGAGGCGGTGGTGTTTTCCGTGTGTGTTTGCTTTGGGTGGAGGGCAAGCTGGCTGGTCAGCGCGGCTGTAAATCAGAGTCTTCCTGATGGAACCCTGATGGACAGGATCCTAATCTGTCCCCAGTGTGTCATTACATTCAACCTCCCAGATAGCTACAGGTCCTGCTGCTCCTCTCATCTCCCTCTCTCTCTCTTTCCTCACACACACACACACACACACACACACACACACACACACACACACATACCTCCATCCACAGTTAACCAGGCAGGGCAGTCTCCTGGAAACGACAGACAGTAACACAGACACACATGGCGAACACAAACCGGTTGAGCCGGTGTCAAGAGTTCATCATCAGCATCTGTCATAGCAAAGCCGGTGCCCAAAGAACCATTGGCTAAGCTCACACTCAGCGCAATGCTCTTGCCTCAAATGTACACAGGCCATGCAACTATTCTTGCCAAACTGGCTTCAGTGGTGGCTAAACATAAGCAAGCTGATGGATCCTTTTAGGACAAGTTAGGATCTGTTCCAAGACCGACTCCCACACAAAAGAGCCCTCACACATTGACGGGATTCTGAGCCAAGGTGTCATCTGCTTGTTTTATGAGCCTTTAAACATCCAAATGCAAGAGAAAATACTGTATTTTCATTTCACGCCAACATAAAACGATCCCTGAAATGTATATGACATGTTGTATTTATCTTTTTTAGCTTTGCCTTCTTTGTTTTTAAATTGAATAGCTCAAACGACTGCAGTAACGACTTTGTGATTTCAGAAATATTACATCTCCCTAATTAATTTTTTAAACAGCCCAATGTGTCTTTTGGAACCTCTCAAAAACCCCTTAATCTACATCTCTATTGACAGTTTGGAAGTTTTTCAGTTTTTCCTGACAAATTATGGGAAGACACAATAGCGACATTCACGCAACTAAGCTGGAGTTTGTCCAGCGTGACTGTCTGGACCCTTCAATTACAGGATAATGGAGCTTTTTCGTCTTTTACGTGCTGCTGACTTTCATTTACAGTTTGGTATCCACACGTGTCGGTTCAGCTTGGAGTTGTACAAGATTTTTTTTCTTATTGTGTGTCCATTTTGCATTTTTCTGACAGTTTTTCATGCGCGTACAGAATTCCAGTCTCCTCAAGTCTACATTCACACAACCTTTGTTCTGGTCCCGACCCTGCTAAGAGTTTTTTTGCAAACCAGAGACTGAAGAGCCGCTGCTACAATCTGATACCATCATGAGACAAAACATGGCGTTGCTTCATTGGCAATGAATGTAAGACTTATACACTCAAAGACTGTTGACTTGACCTTCCTGAGCATCACCTCGGACAACGAGCCTTTTCAGAAAAGTAGCTCTGCAATTCAGTGCCAGTGGAGCAGCTCCGGGATTTGTCTCCATAATGACAACATCTACAGAGCATGGAGTCTTGTTTCCAGCTCGAGTGGCATGTGATTGTTCATACAGTCATAGCTGAACTGTCCAAGATTGCAAAATATATGCCAATGTTTACACTGGTTCATGTTGGATTTCCCTAATTTGACCCTTTTCTCTTAATTTCCTACTGAGACAGTGCATGAAAGGAGCAGTTTTCGCTTCTTATAAGCCTCTCTGCATCGTTTTCCCCTATCACTTCATCTATTTTCTGTTTATTACAGTGAAGGAGCTAAAAGCCTGAGGGTTAGGCCTCTGCTGTGATTAAGCTGGAGCCGGGCACGGCGTTGGCGACGTGGCACAGCGCAATCTGCCAAAACAAAAGCCGTCAGAGATGCCCTGTCATACGGAGGGCCAATAAACCTGCCTGCCCGCCTGCCTGTGAAAATTAATTACCCCAATTCAAATAATGTAGATAAATCATAGACAAAACACAAAGTTGGGCTGCTGATTGCGTAATTATTGCATCCAACCGCTGTCGTATGTAACATAATCACCGTCTCTCATCAGGCTCAAACCGCCAGCGTGCATCTGAAGACGCATTATGCAATATTTGGAAAGACTCACTGCAAGCCTGCAAACACATTTTGTGAACCTTTAGTGGTGATTAGTCTTGTATCTAGCGGAAAAGATATCCCTTTTTGCTAAAAGAAAAAAAAAAAAGACAGCCATCCTTCCACTGGAACACATTGTGAATGTGTTGAAGCGGCGATGGCGGAGTGTTTTTACGCTTTGTTAATGACTTCCTGCCTTTAACTCGCCCAGCTTGGGACAAGAGGGCACCATGTGGGTACTTTCATTTGAGCTACTGCCGCAGGTCCGAGCCCTGCCGCTACAGCACCCTTACAAGCCCAGTGAAGAAGGCGCGGACCACCCCCGCGAGATTATTCACCTTCTCCACTACTGTGTCACTCCTGCCATGGGAAGCTTGTGGACCAAAAGATCGTATCACCCTCCAGGAATGTCCGCTGGTTTTTCAGTCTCTGCATCATTTGCATTTATCTACCTTGCAGCCTCTTTTTTTTTTTTTTCTGCACCCACAAAGTATTGTGTGTTTGGAGAACATCCCTACCGTGATGCATCCCGAAACGGCAGCCAAGAAGCGTTCCAAGAAGCGTTTTCTTCCAGGTGGCACAAGGCCTAGATCCACGTAAGAGTCCTACGCAACGTGTGTTTTCAACTTAAAGCTAGATCCTTCTTCTCTTTTATAGCCATTTTTTTCTGTTCACTGTCCTTTTCACGTAGCTTTAAATGACACGCGGGCGCGTGACACTTGGTGAAGTTGCTGGTCTCTTCTTGTTTAAAGATGCATCTCTGGCCTTCTGCCTGACTGACCGTCCCGTCTGGTCCTGGCAGCAGCTTGTAATAGGGCGACTCCTACGTATTCTATAGACACTGGGTGTTAACAACTAATTAAAGAATTTACTGCCTCACTAAACCTTTCATTATTGCTGTTCCCTCCCAATTATTGGCTCTATTATCAGCTTTTATGGACTCAGGTGAGCTTCCGGAGAAAGCTATGCTCGTTGCGGCCGAGCGGTCAGTTTTGTTGCTGTATAAAAATAACATGACAGCTTATGACGCTGCAGACTTGCAGTCAGTTTATTGATAGAAGGAAGCGACACACTCCGCCGTCGGATGACACGTAATTCCACATTTTGCGTCAAGCGGACGTACCTTCCCCAGCTGCTTTCCTTCCCCTCCGCTCCTTCTCTCTAAGAGCCATCTTTTGTGTGGCTCCCACATGTGCTTTCCATCATTCTCTCTGTCTCACCTCTTTCCATATTAATCAATCTGCATCTCCGTCTGTCCACTAGGTGACAGTAACGACACAGCTCTCCCCTCTAGGGGTAGGGGATGGCATGAGGTGTGATCTTTGTTTACGCAAGGTAAAATGCTTCAGGCTGGAAGTCTTGGTCCGAGTGGGGCGTGTTGCCTGCAAAGGTGCTGTTACAGAGATGTGGAGCTGCAGTGGGGAAGTTAATGATGATGCTGTCTTTCAGGGGAAGTTCACTCTCGGCCTGTTTACCATTCTGTTCCACATCACTCAGCAGCGTATAAAAGTTCACTATAAAGGCCCAACTGTTGCGCTCTGCACAATTTCAAGAACGTATCATCGAATTTTTCCTTTTCAGTTTGAAGATTACCGCACTAATGTTCCAAGAACAACCCAAAAACCATCTACCCACTTTGCGTCTCAAATCACAGCATTTTGTGGTTTCAAAGCTGTTTTCTTGTCTGACTGGTTATTTTCTGTATTAACTTAACTTTAAACATACTAAAATGCTGAAACGGTTGGGTTTCCTTTTGTAATATTTTAAAGACTTTTTGGCTGTATATTAGTAAATATTTCATTTAAAAAACTCCAATAAAAAAAAAGCAACAGTGTGAGTGACAGCAACTGCATATTTTATCAAACATGGGCTTTTATTTAGTTCTTTTTTTTTTGGTCTCTGTTTTTTTGAAGAGGAAGTACTACTTTATATTTTTATCTGCAGCATGAATATCATCCAGGGAGGATCCTGCTCACGTGTTCTGCTTCTTCTATTCCACCAACATGAGATGAAATCAGCAGTGGACGTTATTAAAAAACAAAGTTCTTATCTCCTGTGAATTGATTCAGAATAGTTGGATATGAGCTTTAACATCCTTACATGGACCTTCTTTTATTTTTTAACTCACTCACAGAGTTTCATCAGTCCAAGTTTGTCTTTCATAGCTTACACAGTTTGGTCCAGAGGTATTTGGACATTTTGCCTTTTATAAACCACCACAAAGGATTTGAAATAGAACAATTAAGTTGTGATGAAAGTGCAGACCTTCAGCTTTAACCGTTTACACCCGGCCTAATCTCAGGCTTATGTTCCTAAATGGCATTTTGCCCCTGTACCGGGGGCTCCCGGGTTAATAGATGAGGTCTCACAAAAAATATGATGTTCATGGTTTATACAATTAGAGCCATTTTAAACAAAGTACCTCAACTTTTAGGGGCTCAGATGTGTTAGGAAAGATGACTGAAAATTATCCATGAAAGAAGCAAACCAAAAACAACGTAAATCTCTGAAAAAGAGAGAGAGAGAGAGAGCAAAAACCTTGGACGTGGTCAAACCAGCAGTTCGGTACGGTACGTTTTTAAAAATAAAGAAAGCCTCCTCAGTAAAGGAAAAATCCCCTAAAAGCCTTAAAAAGCCAGATTGGACTTGGCCAGAAAGTATTGAATAAAAGCCTTCCGTGTTGTGGAATCAGATCATTTGGATGAAACCAAGATAAATGTGGCGATGAATGACGTGAAAGAGATGAGTATGGAGGAGGAAAGAAGCCATTGATGGTCCAACGCATGTCTCGTCATGTTATGATATTGTTTAGGAGCTCAGGTAATTGTTCAGTTACTGCAGACAAAACAAAATGCAGAAAGACTCATAATAAAGCAAATCTGAAGGTAACTGCAGTGAAGGTCTGCGAGGCATCTCCAGGGAGGAACCTCTGTATCTGCTGGTGTCCAGGCCCAGAAGGGCCCCAGACTGCAAAGCATTGCATTTACAGTTATTTCACTTTCTCCAAACACTTTTTAAGCCCTTGAAAATGGAGGTACTTCAAATGGCTCTAATTAATAAACGGCGATTGCCGTGATCATATTACAGCTAAAAGTGTACACTTTAACCACGTTTTGATGTTTCAAATCATCAAAACATTTCTGGAACCTCACTTTAATTTATTATTTTACAACAGATATGTAAATTCTCTATCATAATACTGGCTTTGGGAACTTTGTGCCCATGTTTTGTGGTTGTTTTTTTTTTTTTTTTCAATTTTGTACTTTTGTCTTCATTTGACAAAATGTTTGTTTTTCCGAAGTTAGGGAGGTCATTTTTCAATATTTTTCCTTTTATCCGAGCACATGGAACCAGTGTCTACTAGACTGTGTCTAGTAACCCTTCATTCAAGTCTTAACACTTTTTAAACAGTGTAATGAGAGACAATCATTTAGTTGTGTAATTATTTATTATGTGCAAACTTGAACATTGTGGACTATCGACTGCAGAGTAATGTATAAAAGCTGTAATAATATCTGGGTTGGCTGCAAGTGTGCACACATGCCAGAATACACAGCAACTGCCTGAGTCATTATTCTTTGGAAAAATGATGACGCTTCTTAACTGTAATCAAATATGATGATACAGTACCATATCTGTTTCGCAAGTTGAAATTAATTGCACCAAAAACAAAACTCTAATAGAGAAAAATAAACATCACTGCTTCTCTGTCACATTCTGTTTTGCAACATAATGATGAGCTGTTTTTGTCTTTTGTTTTTGATAATATTATAATGTGGCCATTTATAATCTTTGCTGAAGTTTGTGAAATTAGATTCCAGTAATTAAAGCATTTGATTTGCCAACAACCCAGAGGAATGCAAACTGTGGGTTTGTTTGAAGCTGTCTTGAACTTGAGGAGTGGTGAAACCAGATAATCTTTTTACGAGACTACACTAAGGGTCTCTAGAAAGAGAATTGAAATGATTTCCTTGTCTTGGTAATTTCATTTGTGTGGATGAGACGTACGGTTGTTCATTTACCGGTTAGCCAGTGCTAAGATGGACTTGTAGAGACAGCTCTGTAATTTTCTAAAATATGCAACTTTAAAGCTTCATGTTTATAATAAGCAAATCCCAGTCAGTATTTTGAATAATAAATCTTTACGTGCATGTTACAACATAACCGTCTTTCCAAATGTGTCAGAACGCAGCTCACATTCCCCGTTTTATGATATCACATCAGAAATGCTTTGAAATTGACCATCAAGGAAACATATGACGTTTTGTCTTTGTTTGCTAATCCAAAATGTATAAACGGTGCACAATGAATAAACACTCCCTGAATACTTTCCAGAGACGTTGAGTGTGAAAAGCAAGTTTGACTACCTTTTATCAACGCAGAGGGATGATGCTCGGGACTTGTTTTGCAGCTCCAGGTCCTGCAGGTCATCTAGTCAACCGTGAGATCCAGAGTCAAACGTGACATTGCCGGTTAAAGCGTTGCTGAATTTGGTTCATGCCGTTAGATATTGATGAGAACCACAGCAGCAAACCTCCACCTGCGCGTCTGGAAAAAAAAAAAAAATGAATAGCATTTCAATGGTCCAAAGTCCAAACCTCAACCTGACTGAGGTGCTGTGGGGAGGCCTTAACAGAGCTGTGCACAAGCAAAAGCAATTAATGACGTGTTAATATGTAATTTGTCATTTTTTATTTGTGGTTGTACTTACATCATTCCAAGACCTGGTACGGACTGTTTTTTTTTTTTTTTTTGTAATGATGTCTTATAACTGATGCTGCATTTCATTTTTGGTCAGTTTTTGTTTTCAGTATTTCGAGCATCCTTTGAGATACGATAATCATGCAAAGAAAAGCATTCATAGTATTTTTGAATCGAGCCAAAGAAACAAAACTGTAGTATCTTATTGTTGTATTTGATATTGACTTTTAAAGTCACCAGATACTTTATAGGGATACAGATTTTTGCTTTGCTTTACTTGGTTTATAACATATTTGACTCATGACCTGTGTATAAGTAGATTCTAGCAGTGTTCTTTGTTCCTGGTGTCTAAAATAAACATTTCTGCAGCTTGTGTTGAAGCTTTCATCTTCTACATACCTTTAATACGGAGAGAATCTAACTTTAGGTCCAACTATTTTATGAAAATTATTTATTTAAAAGCTTTTAAAACCTAAAAGAATGGATGCAAAATACTAATAATCCAAATTTGCATAGCAGATTTTCTTTTTTCTTGTGAGTAATTATAACCACCTCCATGGAATTTGCATTTCTCTCAAGCCAGGAAACCACCGCGTTAATGTGTGTAATGCGGACGCGCGGTTCTGCCTGCAGCTATGAAGTGGTTCAGAGCTGCGTGTTCTGGTCATGGCTGTGGAGCTTTTTCACACATTCAAACCTTTGTTCGGGGATTACACAGTTTATTTAGTTAATGACAGGTGTCCTGTGGGAGTTAGAGATAATTTGTTTAAAAAGCGAACCTCAAGAAAAAAAATAACTCTGAGATGACACTTCCTCTCAGACATCGGTTACAGACGGTTTTGCATCCATTTTGTACCCTGCTTTCTTCTCTCCCGTCGCCCACTTCCGCCCATCTGGTGAAGCAATTTGCATCAGATGGTCGCGTATAGAAAAAAATGTCACCACACGGGGCCGAGAAAGCAATGACGCGACGGAGGATGGAAGCTCTGAGACTGGCTCGCGACAACTGACATCTCTCATTAACCTGTCTGCTCAGACGGGACAGGTCGACCCAGTCAACAGCACTCGCACAATCACACACACTTACACACATCCATCAGTGTCACCGAGCTCAATTCAAGTTTGGCAGACGGAGACAAACCCAAGCTTTCTGTGTGTATAGCCACAGGGGAAAAACGCTCAGGAGACGTCTTTACTCGAGACAGAACTCGCTGAAAAAATAACATATCAGGCTGGATATATTAGTCAGTTTTAAGTGTGATTAACATTACCTTTATTTGTCTGAAATTCAGAGAAATGAGCGCAGTTTGCTTTTTGAGGACATTGTCGAATAGTTATTTTGCAAAGGCAAAAGGTAAACAATCTTGTAGAGTTGTACCGTCAGTATTTACCGTCCAGGTCCACTGGTCAGTCAGCACCTGAAAGGTGGGAACAGCCATCACATGCTTTTGGGAGAATCCCTTCTACAGTGCACAATTTGGAAAAGGGGTCATTGGCTCTAATATCTTCACATTTCATTAAATCAATATTAAAAACACAGCACCTGTAACTCAACAAATAAAATGCAAGCCATCATCCAGTCCAGCATACATACTGACATCCATCCACCCTGTGAAGGGAGCTCTTGTCAGCCGCTTTAACTTGTGACCCTTCCCTTTCGGTGACTGACCACAGCTCGTGATCATAGAGGAGCCGGAAGGTCAAGATCTGTACCGTTCAGCTTAGTTCTCTTTTCCCCACACAAACCGGCGCAGTGTCCGCACCACTGTGGTCGCTGCCCAAGTTCAGAAACGAGGGATGAGGTTTGCAGGAAAAGGTTCTCTACTCATCCAAACTGATGTGTGTCTTTCTGTTTATACTGCATGCACATGTGCCCAGACTACAGACGAATTAAGGGAAAGAAAAATCTGGAAAGTCCTTTCAAGCTTCCATGTAGCTCACCTGCTTGAGCCCGGGCCCGGTTCGAGCCTGGGCCCGGTTCGAGCCCGGGCCCGGGTGTTGTTTTCCCTCCATCTATTCTCTGATTCTTTTTAATAAAGACCACAAAACTTCATCAACAACAACTATGTTATGTACACTTGGCTTGCAGTACATTTTCCAGATATGTAGCTCCTCTGTTCACAAACGGGCTCAGTTGGACACTATTCCTGGCTGATCCTGACATTTCCCACATACAGCTTGTCTGAGTAACATCTCGGAAATGTTTTGGCACCAGTGACGGCTTTAGATGGTGTCCATGGAGACTGTAATATACTGCAGTCAGCACAGGCCACAAGCCTGGATGCCTACACCTTCTGACAGAGGCCCTCCTTTTTAAAAAAAGAAAAAAAAAATCCCCTAATGTCACTGGAGATGGCCGCGCTTGTTTTCCTAAGCGCCCTCTGAGCTTTTTCGACCGCAGAATTAGGGACTGTTAAGGGAGTTGAGCGGGATGCTTCTGCTCCCCAAAGACAGGAAGCCTGATTGGTGATATCTGTGATTAATAGCGCTCTCTGTCTCTCTTTCTGTCTCCTTCCAGATGTTCTAAGCCATTATATTGTCAGTTTTTTTTCCTTTTATTCTGTAAAGTATGTAAATTCCTACAAAATGAGTTAATCCACACCACTGTGTGGTTTTGATAATGGATTTATAATTATTTTTTTCTTCATTTTCTTTTTTTTTTATGTTAGTTTTAACTCCACAGTTGAATAAGAAGCTTTAATCATTTTAAATAATGTCTGCTTGCTTAACTTTGATGAAATATCTGACTTTTCTCGCTACATCAGCCCCTTATGCATACAGAAGTGTATATGTATTTCTCCTATGAGGTAGTTATGTACATTCCTATGATTGACTGTTGTGCCATTAAAGTATGTAAATGGTTTGTACTCCATTTCAGTTTTATCCCAATCAGTTTTGAATTGTTACACCAGCTGTTTTCTTTAAAAACAGATTTGTGGAATAGCCTGCCACAGTTGGTAGTCGCTGTACTTTATTGGCCTGACCAAAGCAGGCAGACCCTTTTATTATTTGGGCACTTAGTTTTTTCTTTACTTACTGGATATACTTCGTTTATACAACCCACAAGTGCTTTCCTATAAATACTGTACAAATTTACTGTTGTCTGTTCTAATCGGTTTCCAACTTTTGGAGGATAACACAATAGATGTAAGAATATAGGCTCTAATTAAAACCTCTGCTCAGTTAGCGTAGGTAAGTTTAGTATCTGTGTTTTTATTAATCGCTCCATTGATCACAATTCGGCATTTCTCGGCCCTGCATCTGCCTGAGAACCTGAAACTAATCAGGTTTTCTCAATCGGAGCACCCTTCACTGCTGCTGATGGATATCGTGCTGGCTTTGTTACCTGCTACTGACAAATTGCCAAGGCTCATCGCCCTCATCGTTTGTTTAGCATTCCAGATCCGACATGCTTTGAAAAGCGTTACAGGAGGACATGGAGGCATGAGATATTACCTGCAGGTTCAGTTAGGAGCTCATGTCAAAACCAGAATGAGCCTGTGAGGCGAAACTCTGTCATCCTGACGCTGCTGGATCTCGTTGCACGCCTTGAAACCGCAGAACATGCTTGATGTTATGCTTTTGCGCTCAATAAAGAGATAAATGTGCCGTGTTTGTAAAACAATTAGCAGTGTGGTTTAATATCTGAAAGAAATAAATACAACAGGTTTTGGAAACAGTTATTACGACGTTATTCGCCTTCGTGTTGTTGGTTTTGTGAACCAGAGACCATCAGAACATCTAATTAGTCTTTTTGAAACACTCATCAGTTTCACGTTGTCGATTCTTTTTTTCCTTGTTTTCTGACAGTGATCAATAAAGCCACTTTTAGGATAATTAAAGGAGCTGTGTTTAATTTAGATAATGCATAATTTCACTGGGTCAAGCAAGCGTGTGAAATGATAGGCAGTACGTCTCTCATGAATCAGTCCGTTTCCCCGGGTGAGTCCCGCTTCCTGCGGCAGTGACCTTCTCCCCGTGGCTGCTGGGAATTACAGTCATTCAGTGTGTGTCTTGGCATGATGGATGACACCTGCACCCATTGAGCAATCGCTCCCTGGTGCTCTATTGTTTTTCTTTCTCACTTTTGCGTGAGAGCGAAATGCATGCATTCCCGAGCCAAAACCAACCCAGAAAATCATCTCATCTGCATGATGTATAATCTTCTCTCCTTGGACGGCCAGTTATGGACCTGGGATGTCTTGCCAATACAGCAGCAGTGATGCTGGTGGTACCAGTGTGGTAGCGGTTGGTTCTGTACCAGTGGCCTGCACACAGTTGGTTCAGCACGGGTGACGCTTGATGTTTTTAAATTTTTCTTAGTATATTTGTATCCTCTTACATCCCTTTCGTTTCCACTGCACTGTGTTTTAGTGCAGTGGTGTCAAACTGGTGTTGTGCATGCTCACAGGTGAGCTTAATGGCCGTGCTCCAGACTGCCCTTTGCCACTAGCACTTGTGCGTCCACGTGCGTGTGCTCTGCAAGGCAGCGGATGACAAGCCCTGTCAGTGCTATTGTGGCTCGGAAAACAAAGCGGCTTTCAAATAATGGAATCTCCCAGTATGTCACTCACTGATGCTGAGCAAAGCCATAAACGTCAGCCAGATGGCACGTCGCTG
This sequence comes from Xenentodon cancila, assembly GCA_014839995.1. NCBI lineage: Eukaryota > Metazoa > Chordata > Actinopteri > Beloniformes > Belonidae > Xenentodon > Xenentodon cancila. Next base: position 4,318,588 of record CM026210.1, on the reverse strand, counting down.
TAATGCTTGCCGCCCACCCCACACACACACACACACACACACACACACACACAAACTCACAGCTGGAGGAGGTAGAGTCCTGCAGGAGAGCTGGGAGCCAGAGAAACTGCTCAACTAAGCAACTCGGTGGTATCATCCCCTCAGTGAGCCTCAGCACGCTCACTAACTGAACCACTTGGCCATTGTGGAAGGGTGTAAAGTACTCTCAAGAGTGTGTGGGTTCACGCTGCAGTCTGTGATTAAACTGTAGTATGTGCCAGCAGCAGGGGTGGAGGATTGGGTTGCACTCGGACACGGCGGTGGAGTGAGGCGCTGCCTCTGACTGACACAAGGACGGGTAGAAATACGTCGGGATGCTGCATTGTTGCACCCGAATAAGCCTAAACAACACTCAGAAATCACGCCCTCAAACTTACACGGGAACTCAGAAACTTGTGCATCTTTTCTGCATCCACAGGTGTTGAGAGGGAAAGTAGCAGCCAGGTGCTGCTCACTAAATTAACTTGATTAGCTGATCATGTGAGCGTGAGTACCTCTATAGAAGCAGAAACGTTGTCTGTCTGCGGGCGTGGAGCTTTTTATGTGTGTTTGTGTCAACACAATGCATAGGAATCGATAAACAGTGATACTAAAGATATTAACTGTTGTTGTCCACGAATCTGGGAAGGGTTAGAAGTCCATATTCAGTTGTCCAATTGCCCGATTATCATCATTGTCGACAGTTTCCAGTCTTCCCTTTAATGGACATCTCGGAGATCAAACTGTGTAACCCTGAGAGAAACTGCAAAGAACCCACAACCTGCATCTCAGACTATACAGACCTCAGTTAGATTTAAAAGCTCAGGACAGTACAGGAAGGAAAAAAATATGCAAATTCCGAAGCATGGCTTGTTTGGAACGGTTGCCAGGTGAAAGCCTCATCTGTTTGTAAAGGAAATTGTAACACAGCATGCTTGCAAAGTTGCATCTGCACAAACCGCGAGACTTCTGGAGGACGGATGGACGGATGGGACTAATGAGGAGTTGTTTGGCAGCACCATGTTTGGTGAAATTCAGAGGAAGCATATCAGCACAAACACCTCATGCCAAGCTTCAAGCATGGGGGTGGAAGGGTGATGGTTTGGTCTTGTTTTGCGGCCTAAAATTGTGTCATGCAACAGGACAGAGGTCCCAACCCAAAAAGATTCAGGTGGTTGGAATGACCCTGAAAGTCCAGTGCTCAGCCTGATTGAAATGGAAACCTAAGGAGAGCTGGGTGTAAACAAAAGCTCACAATCCTCAATGAACCGAGTTCACGTTGTCGAGAAGACTTACCAAAATTCAGACTAACACCATCAGAAAACAGTTCAACTTACTGCTGCTGAAGGTGGACCCACAACCTGCCAGATAAAGGATGTACTTGGTGATCCCACACAACGTTTTCTGAACTTTTGACTTATGCTTTTTTGTCTTTTGATGGTCCTGATATTTTGTAATGTTGCTCGTGCTACTGATCATCTGAGGTTATATTTTTCAGGCTTGGTAAGGACATTTCTTTATTCATTTACTATTTTACTTACAGTGTCCTGAGCAGAAGAAAATGTTAACTTTCCTTTTACATGGTTATATTAAAATAAAGTGTTCTTGAGAACATTGTTCTTGTTTGACTTTTTCTATTATAGAAACAAAAGAGAATAAAGAACAAAGACAACTTATTTTCACAGTTGATGCACTGAAATAAACAACTGTGCAAGAGGTCATTCAGAGGTCAGTTTTAGGTTTTAGAGTTAAACTTTTGTCCTCTTTCAGTCTTTTCTCAAACCTGTACCGCCTGTCGTCTCATCTGCCATCAGCGCTCTCACGACGTCTCGTCTGCGAGAGTGTCGGACAGACGTTTGCTTTTGTGCTTGTCATCACGTCGTCTTTTCATCATCGACAGGTTGGAGGAGCGGCACAAGTGTTGCAAATGACCTTTCTTAGTTAGTCTCATTAACCTAGGAGCTTTAATCCGAGTTTTTTCTAGTTCCTGGGACGTATTCAGATGTGCCAGACAATTTGCTCCCTTCGTAATAAAAATAACTTGGAAATTTTGGGAAATTATTTCATTCAAAAGGGTAAAAAATAGAAACATTTTGCTTGTGCAATAACAACCTGCAGCTGTTCAGATGAAACGCAGATCTGAGAGTGGACAAATAGTTTTTCTGCTCTGTTGTTTAGGCGCATTTTTTCTCATTATGCATCCACAACAGTATTAATAGATTTACTTGCACAAACCCATTTAATCCCACAAAAGAACAGACCAGGAGAGATGATAAAACAACAGGCTTTTACATGAATGCCAACTTTTGGAAAATTTATATCTGGCAACAGGTACAGTGGAATGATCAGTTTGGGGCATGAAGTATAAAGGTTTGTGTTTCATGGAAATTCATATCGTCGGTAAAGCTACGGAGTAATATGAGTTCATTTAAATATCTGTCTGTGAAGCCTTTTGTTTGTCTTCCTCGTATGTGATCGTTTGTCTGTTTGAACTATTATTTTTCTTGTCCAAGTGCTGTGTTTTTCTACTATTATCTCACTGTGAGTGTGTTTGGTCACCTCCCAGCGTCTCGTGTGTTTGCACAGGCTGACCGAGTAGGCATACAGGTTTGGTTTCGTCATGTAATCTCATTACCTTCTGAAAATGCCTCTTCTTCGCTGCAGGGCTATTTATAGCAAGTCCAGGAAATGATCGTTCCAACGCAGCCTTGTATTTACCTTTTCAGCGCGGTATCATTAACAACTAAAGTCAGCTCAAGTGAGCCGTGACAGATGGAATTATGTTCTTCGACTCTTCGCCACTGGAAGCCTGGTTCAATAGTTCTTGGCTTTTTACATTTGTACATTAAGATGCAAATGTAGACAAAGTAATTTTTCCTTTGGTATTTTGTTTGTTAATTACTTCCTGGAAAAACCCCACAAGACACTGTGTTTTTTTTTTTTTTTTTTATCAGCAGCATGTTTAATTGAGAAAATTAGAAAGAGCCCATATTACACAGCAGCTGTGTACACAGTCAGTGGAATCTGCAAAGGAAGCCACCAGAGCTGCAGTGAAGGGATGTAGTGAGAATCAGGAGTTCGGGGGAAAAAAAGAGGTGGGGGGGGCTCATTGAGACGGGAGGCCTCCGTGCCAGACCAGTGGCTTTTCAACACATTGTTAGCGTGTGTGTGAAACCTCAGACTTTCTGAATGATCATCCAGCAACATTGATTCTGCAGCTGCTGGCACACTTGCCGATGTACTTGGGTGTGCATGAATCATATGGTTGGTGGCTGTGAAACGTTGGGAATTATAGACATCTTGTAAAGACGACTTAACGGATCCTCGTTCAGACCCAAAAATGGCAGAAGACCCAAAGAAGCTAAGACTGACAATCGAACGTTGAAATGAGGCAGTAAAAAAAAGCAACTGAACTTGGTCTTGGTCCTTCAAGACATTCCACCTCTCATCAGGGATCCTGCTTATGTTATATCTAGCTCATCTTGTCATCGAAATCACAGGAATCACGGATCCACCCGTCCCTCCCGGGGGGTTATGGGTATTTGTCAACCATGCATTATTTATCTGTTCAAAATGTGAAACATTTAGCTCACATTACACAAGATATGGTAAAGCTTGGCCACTTTATATATTACACAGTGAGCCTCTGACCACCTCGGTCTGCTGTCTACACCTGTTTATATAGTCGTCTCTGTAGTCCACCACCTAACCAGGTACCAGTCATATGTCATAAAACTCTTAGTTCTCTAGTTAACGGATAATAATAACTACTAATATGCCTCGTCTTTTGTACCTTTGACAATACATCTGTGCCTCTCCTCTTGCTGGTCTTCATCCTCTCTTTCCTATCTCCCTCCTCTTTTCTTCCTCTTCCCGGCTGGCCTTCAGCAGGAGGGTCCCCCATATGGTCCAGGTCCTGCTCAAGGTTTCTTCCAGTTTTTTCTTCTGACTTTAAGGTTCTTCTCCTGCTAGTAGAGATTTTACCTGCTCGGGGGTCATGTTCTGGGTTCTGGGTTCCGTATCTGTTTTAGAGGAAATGTGTGCCTCGTGCTCCAGGACAAAGGATGCCATGGAAGTAGAAAACTGTAGAAAACTGGTTTTTGACTGATCCGGATATTAGCTGCTCACAACTTTAAAAGGCTTCTATTATATTTGTGGTAGCCATGCTTTTATGCATCACAGCAGCTTCATCACTGAAACGACTCTGGTTCAGTTCACTATCGCTGTCTTTACATCACGTGTATCAACGCGAACAAATGAGCTGAACATGTCCGGAAAACGTGCCCGTGGTTACTGTAATACGCATCTGTTTTTTTTTTGTTTTTTTTTGTCAGGTCTGGTGGAGATCTGCTTGATGCATCCCCTCGATGTGGTGAAGACGAGGTAAGCCACACATCCATTCTTTAAATCAGTTTTTTTCCTCTTTCGAGTTTTCCCGAGTTGTTGTCCTCATAAATCCTCGTGGTGGATTCGGTGTCAAGGCTGCAGCTCATTGTCTGTTTTTGTCTGATGTTGATGTTGATTGCTTTTACCACTGGATGACCAGTCAACTCAGTTCTGCCTCCACGTGACGGCTCACCATGCTGCTGATCATCACAGCCCACATATGCGCCTCACCTGAATCCTGATTATACGCAGTCTCCATCAGGTCACGACAACTCGTGAGTGATTAGATAGGACATTAACAACGTCATATGTAATATTTTAATTACTTCACTCATAGATTGTCTGTCTTTAGGAAGCGCCATGGAAACGATACCACCATACCAAAGCACTGAACATCCTGTATTGAGGATTTTTCACGTATTGGCGGCGTGGTGGCTTGGTGGTTATCACTGTTGCCTCACTGCGAGAGGGTTCCTGGTTCAAATCCCAGCAGGGGCATATCTGTGTGGACTTTCCATGTTCTCCTCATGCTTGCGTGGGTTTTCTTGCTTCCTCCCACAGTCCAAAAGCGCTGTGACATAGGCTCCAGCAGACACCAATCACCCTAATCGCTTCAGCCTTGGTTGGTCTTGTGAAGTTCATAGTTTACTGGATGTTATTCCTCGGCTCCGCAGGTCCAGCCAGATCAGCAATCATTCCCCACAAAGGTTGGCACTGGTGCCCACTTGCATAAATGTTTTCTAGGAAATCGTACGCAACATTTGGCCACTCATGCCTCACACAATGTTAATGTTAGTTACTTTATGTGCCAAAATCACTGTTCCTCATTACTTAATTTAGAAAACAAAATAAAAAAAGTGCCATGCCTTTCACTTCTTTTCTGGAGTGGAGTTCAGCTCCTGAGAACAACTAACCCTCATAAAATAAATCGGATGGCATTAAATGCACGCTTTGTGTCTACTCAGTTTTTTTCTATAGCGTCTCGTGGTTGGGTGTTATGTAAGACCAGCAGCGGTGCTGAGCTGCAGCTTGATCAGAAGCCTCTCTCCAGAGTGTCTCAGCTAGCCATAAACAGGTCGTGGGCTGCCACTAAAGCTTTATAGTCTTTATAGTCTTTCGCAGACCTCTGGCTTCATTCGAGGACCCCCTGCCCCATTCACCACTTTTCAGTAAATTGTGCCGCTTTTTCTGTCATTTACGGCTGCAGTCTCTTAGTAAATAAATTGCTCGGCGTGCCTTCTGAAAAAAAACGAAGAAGAAAAGAAAAAGTGAGATGGTTGCACTTTAAAGTCAGTGCCACCACCAGAACAGAGACGGAAACACGGGGGATAAAAGCCGGGCCGAGCGGAGCTGTATTAGCCGATATTTGATACTTTGAAGGCACACAGTGTGATTTACGGTCACGTGTGGAGGCTGTGGGGTTTATTACAGGTAAGTCTCGAGCTCTGCCTGTCCGTCCTCACACAGGGTCAGGGTTAAAAGTGCACTCACTATTTTCTTAGTAATTCTCCTCCTTAAGAAGCGCTAAAAGCCGCTCTAAAACTGGACAGGTTTATCTTTTTGCTTTCTGTTTGCATCGCCATGGTTTTATGCTGATAGGCGTTTTGTTGCTGGAAATGAGTCTGTGTAAATTGATTCCTTTTGGTCTCTGCTCTTGGAGGAGCTTAAAAGTTTTTTTCTTTTTTTTTTTGGTATTTTTTGCATGCAAGAGGCAGAGAAAGTTTATATAAAGCTCCTAATTAAAATAAACAAAAAACACTGTGTTTAAAGAACAGGCAGCTGCTACTTTGAAAGACAATTTTATTTTATTTTTTATTTTTTGTGCATGCTCACACACTTAATATCCACAAACGAATTCATAAACCAAACATACAAATGAGCTAATTGGGACAGTGAAGGAGCCGAACTCTATTAGCGGGAACCTTGAAGCCGAGGCGCAGACACACCTCTGCTGGGTTTCGCTGTCTTGCCCTGCGTGTGTTTCTCTCGGAGGCATGGCTCCTATTAGGCACTGGCTCCTGCTTTAATGTCCACCGGTCCAAATTGAACAGCAACTGGAGTGAATTTACTTTTTTCCACCAGCTCAGAATCAAAGGGTTTGTTTTTTTTTTCTACTCACTGCTTTTCCATTTTTTTTTTTTTTTTTGGAAAGGTACCTTTTGACAAAACGTGTACCTGTTTGCATCTAAATGAGGCTTTAAAAATCGTTTCTCGTTCTCCGCTTTACTGAAGGGTCAGTGAATCTGCAACAGCAGAAGCCAACTGCTGCTGGTGTTAATTTAAAAATGTAAGCACCACTCGAAGGCCTGTTCCATTAAAGGAAATGCAGTTTAATCCTGATCCAACAAATAAATGAATAACTATTTTCTACAAATTAACTGACTTATAACACCACATTTAGAGTTATTTTTTAAAGTGCATAAGGAAAGAACATCAAGGATGACAAAAATATTAGCTCAGGATCATCTTTTAAGCCCACCGAGTTAATTGTAGCAAATCTTTGATATAGTTCCACTGAACATTGTTTTAGATGTGGCACATAAAAGTAAAAGTCCTTTTAAATGACCTGCAGTGCTTCCCTCTGCCTTTGTTGTTGCACTTTGACTCTCTGAGGTACTCCCCTGACCAATCACGCCATCACCCCTGTTATTCACTTCTGCTAACAAGTACATCTATCTTACATCTGAGGGACTCCTGCAGAGCCCCCACTGAATTAGTTTGACTTACAACTTCTTACATCATCAAGACAACAATCAAACATAGGCCATAATCATGACAGAAGCACAACAAACGTGTTTCACGTAGATGTAGAGGGAATGAACTTGTAGAGAATCGGTGTCCTGCAGAGGAACGCTGTTAGCGGCATCAGTTGCAGCAGGAATTGGCGCCTTTTGGAGTTAAGAGACGGCGGCTGCCAAGAAGTACATTTTATTAGCGACGCAACACTTGCAGTTCTCTTGGCTGATTCAAGAAACAAGGAACACCACTTTAAAACAATCCTAGTTCTATTATTAGATGTAAGGAGTGTTAACTTTCTCTTTGGACCAAAACGACGTGAAACAAAACAATTGAAAGCTGAGAACTGAGAATGTGTTTGCAGCAAAAAGGGCGTTAATGTTAGCCAGAGGGCAATAAATATACGTCATAATAAACTCCTATTTTAAGCCTCAAAAATGCAGTTCCACCTAAGTGATGGCATGGATAGTTTGTACAGACAATCAAAGATGATTGGACTTTGTGTACAAATGTAAAAGTGACTTTTTTAGTGGCGGCTCGTCCAGTTGCTGTCCTGGTTTTATGAGCTCATACGACGCGCCGACCATTTGATTGACATACTTTGATTGACATACGGTGGGCGTGTCCCCGTCAGCTTCAAAAGTGCTCTTCAGAAACAAAATGGATCACATGACCCAAAACTTTAAATGTTTTATGCAGTTAATAAAAGTCGACTACGCATTGCCATGCAGACTTTTGTCAGTACATGCAAACAGAAACGTAAATACTCTGCTTCCATAGAGCCGGTTGGCCCTTCATTACAAAGAAAACAAGTGTTAGTTTTAAGAGTTGTTTTAACTCTCCAATGTTACTTTAAAGGTCTGACCTGCTGAGTCAAATTCTAATTTTCTTCCTAAGAGCTATAATTAACCACATACAGCAATATAATCAACCAGAGAATGGTAGCAGAGGATGCCGTCTGTGTGCTTTACTGGCTTTGTTTATGCCCTCTTCGTCTTTGTTAGTCTCAGAAGTATACTCTTCCCTAAAAGGATTCATTTCTCAGTCGTCTGTCAGTTACTGCCGATCAATCAGTGAGGCTCTCATTTTTATTTATATGGCTTTTCAAAAACTAGTGAATGATGCTTGTTTTGTCAAAACATATAACAATAATATAGTATAACACCTGAGGAGTTACTGGTCAAAATGAAAATAAGTAAATATAATATATATTTATATATATATATATATATATATATATATATATATATAAATAGGCACTGAGGATGCGCACGTCAAGGTCCAGAACAGTTCAAGTCAAACGTTAGAGGCAATGTAGTAGTGAGAAGGACCTTTGGCTCGTCAGGGCAAAGCTGTGGGATCACGCTCGCCAGTGCACATTTAGGACTATCACAACCGCTGCAGATCTACGGCTCTGCTTTGGTTCTTTATCAGTTTGGCATCTCATCCAAATATTAGAGTGAAATCAGTTCATGAAACACATTCAGGGAACCGTGGATAGCTATAGTCTCGAAATGTAAATGTAGCATGCTTCACACAAAGTAAACTATTAATTACCCTTGACCTCGACGCTGCTTTCAAAGGTAAGGTAATGTGGGGGTGAACTTAGGGGGGGCAACGGTGTTGGGAGGGAGGGCAGTTGGGGCAGTCGTCAGTTTAGCAGAGATACAGTTGGACCGGAGTTACAGCTTTTCATTAACCTGGAAACCACCTAGTTACATGGTTCATGGGCTGGTCTCAGCTCACTTGGAGGTAACAAAGGGTGTCGGGCAGCTCTTTCTGCAGGGGGCTGTGTGCTCGGGGCACCCCATCTGACTCTGATCAGGTTCCCCTTCTCATTAGAGAGTTGCAGTGAGCCGGCGTTGCCCCTTCATGTCGAGATCCTGTTACATGTAGCTCCACCCTTATAAACATACATGAGCAAACATACACATCTGAAAAGCAGCTTCCCATCAACCCTTTTGCTTTTGCTTCCTCCCACAGAGTGACGCCACGCCTCCCTCCTCACTGCGTGTGCTTCCGCAGCTTTTGTTGTCCCTGTGAGCATATGTGATTTGATGTTTGCTGTAATCAGCCCTAAAAGTGTATTTCTTGCAATAACTCTTGAATGAGTCATTGCTTCGCTGCCTCTGCGCTCCTGCTGCATGCCCACAATTTCTCACTGCTCTCTCCTTTTTTCATTACCCTTTTCCAGACTTGCTCCACTTATAACTCCGCCCTCTGAAAAGGAACCGCGTCTCCTTGTTTTAGCATGCAACTGTGGTTTCATTTTTCAACAACCATCTCTCGTTGACTGAGCCTTGTTAACATAAACCTTAACTACCTCATAAATATTATGTAGAATCCATTGTTTAGCTTGTGATTTCTCCTGAATTTCTTTTTTCTTGAGCGATTTTGTAGTGTTTTGCTTTAAACCACATTTGTATATGTGTTTGTAAGAAGTCTATATTGAGTTGTGCAATTCTGTAAATTATGTTGTATGACACAGCTGTCACTGCTGACCACTAAGCCTGCCACTAGCCCGTTTTAAGGCTGATTAGAAAAACCTGGTTCTGGCCCATGCCAGTGGCAGTGTCCATGGCCATGCTACCTCCATTTGGTCACAGCATGCATGAAAGTGTGAACCTCTGGGGGGCTTGAAAGTGATGTTTGATGAGGGCTTTGCCAATGACGTCCGGCATTATTTGGGAATCGTGACGGTACTGAGGATGAACGAAGGACTTCACCCAACACCCCCCCTCCAATACCTCCTCCTCTTTTTGCCCCCAACTGTTTGGTGAACCCCTGTGCACTTAAGGAGGAATCCCTAACACAACCCTCAAACAGCAGGGCACAAAGCAGCGCCAGCCTGATAGCTGATCTTTCCTTGTAAAGGAGTAGGCAGGTCAGCGGTAGTCAAACTGGCTGTTAATCCCCCACCCCACCCCACCCCACCCCCACTCCCCCGTCTCCTCCTCCGGCAATACGAGACTTCAGGGCAAGACTTTACTCAATGCGCTAAGGCAAACACATACCATGTGCTTGCAGGATAAACTGAGCTCAACCCATGCCTTGCTTCAGTGCCTAAGAATGAGTAAGTTGTGAGTCCAGTTCATGAGGCATAAAGCAGCTATGTTGATGAGCAGGGCGCAGAAGTATACTTGGCAGGATTGAATACGATACTTTGCTTTCCAGTCATGGTCCTCTTGGTGATTCCCCTGTGTTACATATAAATAAAGTAAATCAGATAATTTATTCGCACAAATGGATTAGAAATGTTGCTAATTGTAACCACAATCTTTCACAGCCCTCGAAGAAGTAGTTTATGTGAGTAACCCATAGTTATTTTTGGCATAACTTGAACTGTAACAATCTATTGCCATCCCAAGCAGTTCAATTTTGCAGTTGGCCCTTTGATGTCAATTCTGAGGTTTATGGAGGATCCAAGCTGGCAAAATACCAAATGCCTTAATAAATAATTCAATGCAAAAATATTTAGTTTATTTGCTCAAGCATGTTCCTTCCTGTAAACTCTCTTATCTGCTCTCTTTTTTTTTCTTTTTTTACATTTTATTATACATCTTTGCTTCATTATACAAATTAGTGTAGAGGCCCATTAAAGCAGCCTGGAGTCAGGCAACCACCCTTCAAAGCCTTCATGGACGACCTGACAGCAATGTCAGTTTTAGGATTCTGCAGGGCTTAGAGACCCTCGTGACTTGATCTTGGGCATGCTGCAGGCCAGAGTTCATGGTTACCCAGGTAAGGGAGATGATGCAGGTCACTCAGGTGAGGTGAGGAGCAAAGGAAATGGAGGTTCCAGGAGACAGTGGACCAGACAGAATCTGTGACACAAAGCATCAGTGTGGTCTGTGCCAGAAGCTTTAGCAACGTTTTTGTTTTTTTTTTCCCTACCAGCAATCTATTGCACATCACTGCACTTGGTTTTGCTGGACCTGACAAAACCTTTAGAGGAATGGATGGAGTCTAGTCAGAGAACAAGATGACAATGACTAGAATTGGTTGGAGGAGTGGTGCAAAAGCTTGGCAGGCATAGTGCTTCCCTTTTTTAAAGAGGAAAAGGTTCTTCAGTAAGATCAATTTTCTTTTTTTTTCAATAGTCTCCTGGACATCATTGGTGCAAAAACAAGGAAAGTCACTGGCCAAGCTTCAGAGGCAGCTGAAAAACCTTCAAACTATGGACAAATGCATCCTTGTTTGGAAGACATGGGCAAATGGTGATCCGAGTTGGGTTGCCTAGGTGATCCGAGTTGGGTTGCCTAGGTGATCCGAGTTGGGTTGCCTAGGTGAAGGTGTATTAAGTTGAAAAACACAGAAGATCCGATGATCCCAGGTACCATCACTGATTGCGTGTCCATGAGCCTTCTTGGATGGATTATTCAACAGGAAAGAAGGGCTCTATTTCATAGCACATCATGGGCTTAGCTTCTCATCTATTATTTGATCATCAAGGTGCAAAATTCCTATTTTTCATCAAAGACCAAAGACCAAGTAGAAAACTTCCATGTTGCTACCATGCAACTAGTTTGTTTATTTAATGAACTGTGATGATATTTATGTACCATTTATTGGCATATGGATGTATTTACTGAGGCATTTATGTAATTTTGTATCCTCTAAATATTTGCTTATGAGCAATTATTGAAGTGAGGAGTTTGACGGGGTCCTAATAATGTTCTCCACTGGTCTCTGACTCATGACAGCAGAGTCTGACACTATTCTGGGACAGTTTTGCACGTTTGATTCTGTTTCCTGTTTTGAGTCGCCTCACCTCTTAGTTGTATTTACAAACCACATTTACTTAGTTAAGCTTTGGCACCAAAACACAAACCCTTTTGATGCTATCTGCTAAAGACAGCACTGCCACAACTTTATTCGTCATCCCCAGATATAGAGGTGAATAGAGGGACTGAAGTCGGCGTGTTTCTGAATCTGCAGCAGCGACGCTTGCAAAACCAGATTGACTGATGTTGTTTATCAGTTTTACGGTGGTAATGTTGACATTTAGTGTACTATATCACAGTTCTTCCAATATATTACAATGAATAAATGGAAAGAGCTCAAAAACATTAATAATACAAACAATGTTGCAGGATCAAATAAAGTAAAACATAGATATAGATGCGAATTTTAACCAGAAAGGGAAGACGGGCTTGTTATAGATAGCATGTAACAGCCTTGCCCATTTATTTTCACCTTCTATTTAAGTATCTAATAAAAGCAAATGCTGAGAAATGAACTTTAAAAACTCTAGCCCATTACTTTTAATGTTGTGACAGATGTTGCTGTAGTTACTCACAGATGTCCGACACGTAACTAACAGTCACAAATGCGTCACTATGGAGATAGAGATATTTGTTATAGATAGGGGTATCCATAAAGAGCAGATGTGCACCTCGGTGGGATTGTGGTGCACCTGTAGTCATTACAATTGAAGAGATTCACATTCCAGTACATTCCAGGATAATAATTACAGAGTAGAAGCATTTGATTTCACTTCACCCTGACTGTGTTGCAACCACAGTGCTGCCCCCCTGCCGCCTTATCTCAAACCTCACACATTCAAGTCTACATCCCTCTTTTCACCTCTGCACCCCGTTTTCCAAACTGAACACACTCTTGAGGTAGGTAAGCGTTGTTGTTGCTTTGGTGCAATACTTTAACCATTCACAGTTTCTTTGTTTTGTTCATGCACTAATTTGCATGTTTATGAATTTGAAGCCCGAGCACAGTCTTGGTCCGTTTTTGTTGACGTGTTTGTGGTAATCTGTGACTGAAGAATAAGACTCAAGAGCTTCACCAGGTCTCGGCACCAGACTTTGACAATAACAGAGTGCAAACTCTCTGCAGAAGTTAAATTGCATATTGCGATGCTTTTGTATTTTGCGTTTGATGTCATTGCACGAATGAGAGAAATTTAGCGTTGCCGTTTCAGTCACAAGAAAAAGTGCCAAGGCTAGTGGAGGAAACTTGCAGCAGGTCTTACCCTTTCAACATAACTCCAATTTGCCAAATCCAAAGGCCCACTGCTTGTGCAATTCAAGCTTGCTTAAAAGGCTTTATGTGGTTGCTAATTTCATAGGTCGGCATCTGCATTTAGATTCAGAATTCCTCTGTAATGATGAGAGCAGAGACTGGTCTGGTCCTGCTCTGTATCTGCCTCCTGGAAATTTCTTGAGAGGGCAGTAAGTGTTCCTAAACGCGTCATCCCCTGTGTTGACCAAATCTATCCTCACCACTCTGGTTTCCATTCTTCCTAGCCCTGCTCCTAGGCTGGCAAGTATTCTGTTCTCGTTGTCGAGCCATTTCATCTGTGTTCAACTGATGTTCATGCCACTCATGATGAGCTCCAGTAAAATGTACTTTTGATAACCTTCATTTGGGTCCCTCTGTTTCCATGTCTGGCTGAATCATGGCCTCCCTACAGTTGGTTATTTTGCATAAAAAAAGAGTCACAGAAAAGCTGAAATGACTAAAACAGTTTAGTGCAGTGTAGTGGTAGCGCCTCTCGGGTTTCCCTCTGGAAGTATGCCAGGTAGTCATCTACTGCGTGGAGTGCGTTATAGTCAGTGGTAACCTGCTGTCACGGGAATCTCCTCGGGCTCGCCGCAGTTCCTCACATCAAAGTGGCAGCTCGTATCTCTTCCCTGCATCAGCAGTGGAGCAGTTCACATCACTTATGTCTCTTCTGGCTGGACATAACTTCACATTTGGGTTTCTTTGTTTGGTCCACGCACCAGTTTGCATTTTTATGAATTACTGTAACTGGCTTTTCTTTTAGTTTGCATTTCTGGGTGTGGTCTTGTAGAGCTGCTGAAGCAGATTTAGCAACTTTTACGTTTTTTTGCCATTTTAAATTAAAACTTTCTCAGACACCATCATTTCAGTTTAACAGCACTTGGCAGAGGTTAAAAGATCCTGGATTAATCACCCCAGAAACCATTTGCTGGAAATATTGGTGAAACTATTCATTTTTTTCCACCTGAATCTGCACTAATGGCTTTGTGAAATTGCTGAAGTCCAGTCTAACACGTAGAGGGATCTGTCAGTCAACCGGCTTGTAATGTTCAAAACATCTGAGTCTCAGTGATGGACTGGCTCTGTCCAGTCTCTCCGCATGCTGTTTTATGCAGCTCCTTTCCTGCTCTTCTCCAGTAACACCGCCTGATTGCAGGTCACAGGGATCATAGTATATGAGCAGACATCTGGACCAGCAAACTGGTCCCAACATAACCGTATAGGGATTCCGGGGAATTCGTTTTATCAGTGTAAGCAAGAGCCCAGAAAGACAGAAGGGTGTCGTAGTCTTTTTAACTGCTAGAATAACTTTTTCTTCCTTATCCACAACGCAGCGTGTACTTTGTACTACCTGTGCTTTTCCAGATCCAGTAGGAGGATGAAATTTAACCGGGCCTGGTCCGGAGCAACCTCTGACAGCCCGCTGCATCACACACACCACAGCTTTATCACTTCCCTCCTGCTCCCATCTCACCTGCTCTTCTCTTTGACTGTATTTTCAGATGCCATGCTCCAGACGTCTGTCTTTATGGGCCACTTCCTGACATGCTTAGGCATTTTTTGATTTAGTACTTTTGTCGTGGATCAGTATTTCATTTTTATCTCTTTTTTAATTTTGCAAATAAAAGTAAATGTGACTGCCTTGTCAACGCCCCTTTTTACGTAGAGAGTCAGATAGTCCTTATATAGACAATCCGGATCTTTTCATTAATTCTTGTTACACTCTTCCCGCTATAACAAGACTGAACGGCTGCAGTCGTGACTGGCAGGATTTGACATGTTGGATCATCTAGACCGGAAAAGTGGCCTTAACCTCATACACTAAAGCAATGGACTTTCACCATCTTTATGATCCTGCTCATTAAAATTAACTGTTAGGTTGTAAAAATTAGATTTCCCGTCTATGTTTCTTTGTGGATTGGCTTATACACTTCAGATCTAAAATGAGAAATTGCTCGGCTCTCATTCCTCGCCCTCCAGTGATTCAGTGCTTCTTTTCCCTCCAGTCATCTCCCATTTTTGTCAAAGGTCTCTGCATTCGGAGCGGGGAAGGAAGGAGCCGGAGAAGGCTCCTGCTGTAGAGCACCAGTCCAAATACACAACACATGAATCCCAATACAGATGATTCATAATGTTGACAGATGGAAAGAAAAACGGCAGAATTCTTTTGAGAATATAAATACATTTAGTAGATGAAATAATTGCTTCATATAGTGGGTGGGTTCAACATGATTTAATATCTCTTTACAAAGAGCAAGTCATCTAAATGTCCCTTCTTTAAGTCTCTCTGAGGAAATGCTGTTCATTTAATTAATATACCATATTTTTAGGAGATCTCCTAAAAGATTTGAGCCACCCCTTTAAAAGTTGGCCCATCAAGCCTCTGCCGTTTGATCCACCTAACAACCCCCTTTCCCCTTCCCATAGGCATTAAAAAAGAAAAAAAAGGAGGATCATTACTGAACCTCACCTCAACTTTTCAGCTTCTCTGAGGCGACAGCCCATCTTGTTGGTCGCTGGTCCAAGCCCATTACCGCCAGGCCTGGCCACAGAAGGTCCTCAGAAAACACTGCACTGCTCTCCATAAAAATACAAAGACTGGGGCTCTAGCCTGCCTCTCTGCCCTAATTTACCTTTTTGACTTCTTTGTGGATGCCTAGCATTTGTACTTTTATAGGCACTGGGGGGTCAAATGGACAGGGTCTTTAGGATTATTTACCCCAGAGTGCTTGTCTTACTCACAGTAGCACCAACCTGCCCTCACCTTCACCCTCACCTGGGTAGCTCTGGGCCTGTAAAGCTCAAAATAAAGGGGGAGTAAAATGAGGGCATGGGGGAAAGGTGGGGAGATAGTGGTCTTGATGAACTCGCACATCTCATCACTTCTCTTTACACTTTGCTCCGTTTCTTTATAGTGACAATTGAAGACGCTCCAAGCTGTTGATTTTAAGGAAGCCCCTGGGTTTTCCTCGGGTTCCCTTCTGTAGACGTTACAAAGGAAATGGCAGAGTTCAAGGCTAAACGAATCTCCCAGAGCCATGGAGAGGACAGCTTTTGCTTGAGACTTTATTAAATCAAACAAAACTAAATCTCTGACTGTAAAGATCCCACAAACGGAGGATTCTGCCTAGACGGGGCAAAGCTTTAAGTCTTATTTTCTTCTGTGTTGCTTTGAACAGCAACGTTTGCAGTTTTCCAGCCAGCTGCCGAACACTTCTCCTGCTAGGAAGCTGCTGACAGTCCCTCTGGTCCTCCCCTTTTCTCCTACTCCCTGGGCCTTTCTGTTTGGTCCCTGGCTTTTATGGCAGGGTCGGAGAGGGACACGAGGAAATGAGCTGACCCCAAGGTCACGAGCAGAGTCAGGGGGCTGGAACCGGACCACGGCCTTACCAACCCACTTTCTCAAGGCAGTTTGGATCGAGGCAGGGAGAGCAAAAGAGACAGGGGGAGACTGAGGACAGAGTGCCTACCATCCGCAACCCCGCCATCATATGACTCTAATTAAGCCGGATTTGAATTTGTTTACAAGCCCCAGTGGTCTTAAATCTTCTGGGTCTTTGCCCTCCCTCCAGTGCCACTTCTTCCACCATCCTCTCATACCTCGAGTCCTTCTTTACGTCTCGTCTTTAATATGGTGTCAGACATCCATTTATTATGCTGTTTTAACTGGTTTTCAGGAACGGGTTACAAGCTATTTGGGAATCCACCAAATAGGATTTGAGGGACACCCCTCTAAGATGTT
Organism: Xenentodon cancila; assembly: GCA_014839995.1. Taxonomy (NCBI): domain Eukaryota; kingdom Metazoa; phylum Chordata; class Actinopteri; order Beloniformes; family Belonidae; genus Xenentodon; species Xenentodon cancila. The sequence goes on along the minus strand of CM026210.1, from coordinate 4,301,688 downwards.
AATCTGTTAGCGATATGAAAGGCCGCTCACCCCACTAAACTCCCCCCCCAGTGAAACCCGGGGGCTCTTTATGGCCCCATCAGGCACCCGCATGGACGACTTACTGCAGACCTTGTGACCTGGCATTTGAAGCCATATGGGGAGGGACTCTTTGTCTTGTCCCTTTACCCCTTACACCTTCTACTTATATTTTCCCTCCCGCCAGACTTGCTGACGTCTTTTTTGTTGTATCAAAATTATTGAAATACCTGATGTTGATATTAAACACTGTTTTAACTTGTTTATGATTAAATTTAGTGAATGTAACCACACATTTGTTTTTCTTTGAATCTGCAGAAAATCCAAGTCTTGTAGCAGTACATGTTCTCGTACCTGAAAGTCTTTAACCCAACGGGCTATTTTTTTCACCCCCAACTGGCCTCTCATGTAAAAGATTTACACACATCTCACCAGCCTTTATTAGGTAGGAACCTGCATGTTTGCCATACAACAAATACTCCCCTGACTGGCCCTATCACATTAAAAATTTACACGTAACCAAAGAGCTGTTACAATTGGCTTACTGGCATGTTAGTAGCCAGGAAGCTTACCGCTGTACGCTCAGTCCTGGGGTGTTGGGTGGCTAATTGGATCTGTTGGGTTAAATAAATGTTTGAGTTCTCCCCTGTACTAAGGGGACCCAGTGTTAGGAGCCTCTCCTTTTAGAGGAGGAAAAAGGCGGATGAAAGGGTGAGAAGAAAATAAAGAAGGAAATGAGCTCATTAATGATAACACCGAATTTGTTGAGGGTATATTTTACACACATGTCAGAGTAAGTGCGTTGAGGAAACAAAAACACATCAATGCTGAGTGTCCAGAACAGGGTAAAAACTATTTGTTTGAACATTAGAAGTTAAAATAAAAACTCTTTCATTGCAGGTTCCAGATCCAGAGAGGAGCGAGTGACCCCACCAGCTACAGGAGTCTGGGGGACTGCTTCAGGACCATCTTCCGCAATGAAGGGTAAAATAAACATTACTTTGAGTGTCTGAAAAGCACCGATGTGAGCGCCTGCGACCTCACTCAGCACTTTTAATGTTTCTTGAGAACTCAAACATTTACGAAGGCTGGTGTCGCAGTACAAAAGTGACAAAATTACCTTTAGATTTATTCAAAATCCTCAAGTTTGTTCCTCCAAAGAGTTTTAAACTCCACCACTTATTAAAACGATGACTTAATGCTGTAAATTTAAATCCAGAGCTGGACAACAAGAGCAAGTCGGTATGAAAAGGAGACTTAATATGTTACCTGCTTTCATTTTTACTTTTTTTTTTGTGACTTTTTAGTTTGTTTTTTTTACTAAAAGTCTTTCAAATTTAATTTGGGTAAAAAAAACTGCATTCATCAGGCTACAGGAATATCCTGCAGCAAACCACTGGGAGTATCTAGTCACTGGCTGTAACTTACAACAGATAAGCGGTGACGTAAGTAAAGACAGTCATCCTGCCGTGCCTCCTCCTCCGCCTCCTCCTCCGCCTGCCCTGTGACAGCTCCGTGAGATGGTGCAGGTGTAAGAGAAAGTGGTTGCCACTTGCTCTGTTTACGGCGAGACGACAGCTTTACAGCGGATATAAACTTGATCTGCCGTGAGGTGTGAGTGAGTGCGCTCTGAACGGCTGTTGGCGACAGTTGGAAATCCTCACTTGGCTGGATTTCATCAGACACACTATCCTGCTACAGTAGCTGCGCCCTCTTCAACACACACACAGTGTGACATGTGACACCTCTGCGAACACACGCTTTTTTGGCAAGTTTGTTGGGAAGGTTTTCCCATATCAATTTTGCAGAACTCTGACAGGATGAATTCCCAACAGAAATCCTCCCATCAACGTAAACCGTGTGCCAATTTAGCGTGAAGTCCCACAACAAACCACTGGAACGTGTCCCCAAACACAGAAGAGCCACTTTCTTGTTAGCCAATTATTACTAACAGTATATTTTTGCTGCATCTGTAATTACTCCCCAGTAGCACATTATGGATTACCTCCAGGCTAAACCACTTGGATATAATTTATACAAATAGTGTTTAAGCCCCAATGTTGTAGAGTTATTATTAAAAATAAACATTTTGAGCCAGCTCACGGCAGCACTCGGCGAACAGCAGACCTCGCTCTCCCGTTGAGGCGATGAGAGAAGAAACCTGAGCTCTCAACTTTGGCTGCAGGATTTCACTTTTTTTTTTTTTTTTTTTTAAGAAAAACAAAAATAGAGACGTGGTAGACTGAACATACCAAACCTATAATATTCATTTATTTATATTAGACCACCTTTAAATTATATTAAATATACCATGAAATCCTGTGGCTTCCTCCCACAGTCCAAAAACATGCAGTGTAGGTTAATTGATCTTTATAAATTCTCCCTAGGTGTGAATGTGTGTGTGATTGGTTGTTTGTATGTGGCCCTGGATAGACTGGCGACCTGTCCAGGGTGTACCCCTGCCTTTCGCCTGATATGCGTCGGGATAGGCTCCGACAGACCCCCGTGACCCGGAAACGGATAAAGCGGGTATAGATAATGGATGGATGGATCCTGTAAGTGTGCTAATAAGTATGGACAGTGGGAACTGCGCTCACCAACACCTCGTTGTGTCTTGCCTTACGGGCCTCGCTTCTTTTTCTTCTGCACGCGGGTGCAGAAGCGTGAGCATGTGTTAAGTGTTTCCGTCTGGAGGCAAACAAAAAGACCCTTTTCTCATGCATTCTTTACAAGTGTGGTGCCCAGCGACTGGATGGAGACCTAAAACACAGCCACAGAATTTCGGAAGGGCTTGCACGTTATAATTGAATGTTAAATATGCTTCAGATCCGTTACTAATGACTGCAACTGATCATACAGAGTTTGGGGATGTTGGGTTGACTCCAACTGAGACCACCCATGCAAAAAAAAATATATACAAACATCCCTGGAAGAGGAGAGCCGTTTTTTTCCGTCATTACAGGTGGTATAAGCGGTGAACAGGAAGGATCTCCTGTACAGCGGATCTGAAGAAGCCTCAGACTGGTTAACGTTTTTTGTTAAGCAGATACTCACTATTGTCCTTTTTTTCATTTGATGTGACTGCTGGTATGTATATAAAACTCATTTAAAAAAAAAAAAAAAGGATTGTGTGCAAAGATGTTGGACACTTTATGGCCCGTTACTTAGAGAAATCCTAGATCTATCGCCGAACACTGTTGGACAGAGCCGGGACAGTTTTACTGCTGCAGGCCTGAATCGGAGTCAAGATTTTAAGCTTGTAAATACTATTGCTTCCAGTCACAAATCCTGTTTATTGGCTGGTTTGTTATACAGAAGGAGACAGACAATGTGACTGTGCATACATACCTTTACATTCCTTCAGAATAACACACGCCACCAGTTAAAGAACATGAACCAACGCGTCAAACATGCAAGACCAGATATGACATCTTTTTGAAACTTTATCTATCCAACAGCCAGCAGTTCCTTCTTTTTGTTGTTAGTCCAGTTTCTCTGCTGTCTCTTATTTCAAATTTGCAACGTTTCTGAATGAGAGCTTTGACACTGACACACTGACACACTGCACAGTTGTTGTACGATTGGCCGTACTATCAGCATCACATTTGATTAAAGCGTTACAAACAATTTGCTGTCTCAGACCTACCGTCCACAATGGGCCTGAATGTAAATGAAGGTATAAATGTTCCCTTCCTGACTTAAAAATTCAGGCTTTGTCGCTCTAAAATAAGCTTCCTGAAACTTTTGTGCATTGGTGGAAATCTAATTCTCAATTTTTTACAAAGGTATGAGCGGCGTGTGCAGGAGCCAGTGTCTCCTTCACTGCTGCCGTTTGTTGTGTTTCTGCAGGAGGGACACGTTGGTTCAGTCTGAGCAGGTGGTTGCAAAGCAGTGCCTCAAGTCGAGTGGTAAATGCTGTAATACGGCCAGTACAGCCTCTCTCTGCTCCCTGACCTCTGCTGGCAAAAACCTGGCGCCGTTTTTCTCCTGCAGCATCTTTAGCTTGCTTGTCACGTGACAGCGGGCCGTGTCTCACCGTCTCCACGGTGGACTCGTTGCATCCTGTCCGTGGAGATGATGACAACTCCAAGCTGCTGCTTCCCACGGCTGCTTTTATGCCTCTGTTACTACGTCCCGAGGCGGAACAGTGGCGGAACGAAATGCTGCGCCACAGCACTCGTGGAATAAAGGCACTGCAAAGGTAAAACAGACGGGTTGCGTTAATGAGGCTCCAAGTACAAGCAGACGAGCTACGAGTCCAACTCCAAGCTTTCACCAGTGTGCATTTTCCTACCCTCTCCCCATAGCTCATCCACAAACTAAACTCACCGATCAAGAGCAGATGATTCTGTTCTTTTTAAACTCTTCTTCAGGCCCTTAAGTTGAACTAAAATCTTGAAGAATGTACTTTAAAACTTTGGTGGAATAATAGTAGAGCATAGTCTACCTGAGTGGCAGAAAACCTGTCTTTGTTGTTCATCCTAAAATTGTATTTCAAGTTAAAGGTGTGGACGTAAATACAGGGTCAAAGTTCACTCTTGTATTTCCATTGAGCAGGACATTTTAGTGCCAAGTTTAATGAGTAGTTTTCTGACTTGTACCTGTGAACAGATGTTTACGAAGCCCTTCTATGTTCTTGGTGTCAGCATTCAGCTCCGAACACATGACATGATTTCATTTCCTGGGGAACGGCCGCCACATAAATATTCAAATCAAGGTAACGAGCAGCTTATGAGCGAAAAAAGCTGCTGATCCGTTGCTGTCGGTGACGATGTCAAGGTGACAGAAAGGAAAGTGAAAATATTTGCAGATGAGGCATAGACATTGTTTACATGATAAAATGTTCCCCAGGGTGGCTCATATTTTCCGTGGATGTCTCCGGGGCAGTGCCGTTAGGCTGAATACCTGCATTTTTTTGTTTTGTAATTGCAAAAGCTTTGTCACTTTGTGTATTATTATTATTATTTTTTTTTTTTTTAATTGGTCTTGTCTGTGTAGTTCTGTCACTGACACACTCCCTCCCCAGATGGATGGCTGTTAAAAAAGGAAAGGTTTATGAAAATGAAAGCCAAATTATACGCACTAGTTCAAACAAACACAAACCCACTCATGGATGCGCATCCATTTGACCCCGCCCCCCATCCCGCGCTCCGTGTTGGGAAGCCATTTGTTTAGGGAAGACAAAAAGGGGACTTGGTGTGTACTTTACATTGGCAATCAAATTAGGATTCAAATGACGGCAACTGAGTGAAGGCCATATTTATTCTGTAACAAATTTCGCTCCTTTTCCATCACCCAGTGGCTCCCCAGCCCGACCACACCCGGGAAATCTGTGGCCACCATTTGCATGGACAAAGAGAGCAGAGGGAAGGGCCCTCCATCCGACTGAAATAACTTGTTTTCACAAACGCTATGACAGATTCATTTTTGTGCTCCACGCAGAATAATCCCTGTGACAAAAGCTTGAATACCCATGGGTCTTTCAACAAGTGTGACTTCAATAATCTGCACTTTTAGTCCCCGTCTACTGAAGGAACATGTCACCCCTGTGAAACGGTGGTCTCCTGCACTTACAACGGCCTTTCTGCACTTGCCGCCTTTGGCCACAGGGAATAAAGGACGTGGTTTTTGCCACAATGACAACCTTGTCTTTTGAAACTGGTATTATATGTGAAGGTAGGAGAACTGAAACATAAGCTTCACAGGAGTCAGTATGAGAAGATGTTGCAAAAGAAAAAACATCTAACTGCAGGACAATTGATGTTCTTTTTAATAATACTGTAGCACCACATAATACCTAGATGAGATTTGGGCCCTTCCTTCATAGATGTTTTGGAAAAACATACTTAATATAAATATGAAGAAAAAAAAAAGAATATTATTATTGTAACTATGTGTAACATGTCTCATGTCCCAAAAGCCCCAACTTTAAGTTGAAGTTACGATTCTGAATTTCAACTAGATGTTATAGCTGCACACCACCCTCCCCATGATTTACCTGTCCTCTGGATTTGATCTGATTTATCTTGGCAGTTTTTAGGTTTATAATGCAAATTCCATCAATGTTGTTTGCTATGATTGTATATTGTAAAAGAGGGTGGAGGTGGTTGTTGCGACAGAGGACGATGCAAATGAAAACAAAGGATCTGCTGTGGCAACCTCTAGACGGGTTGAGCCAGAAGAAAAGAAGATGGCTTGAACACATTAAAGGAAGATTCGGGAGCTAAATCCACCCACATCCTGTGTTAGTGTGAAAGAAGTGTAAATATTCATTAGAGACCAAAACAGTGTGAATCAAAGTTGTTTTGAGTGAAAACTGAATTTATTTGCAGCAAACTGACAGTTAATGTTAATGCTACATGGAGCTACATCAGCGTAAACTGCTATTTTAAGGCTCTGACAAGAATTAAAAATGTCATTTAACTTGAGCATTAATGTGATATAGTCCTTAAAGATAAAAGAAAACTGAATTTAAGGCCCTTTTTGCGACAGAAAGCACACAGAACCAACTTCTGTCTACGAGGTCATGGCCTCTGCTTCCACAGAGCTGCTTTAGTACTTAGATGTTAATGATAAAATAGGCAGGTTTTCGAAGCAGAGGTCATGAACTCTTCCCCTTTAGCGCCTGTTGACAGGAGTTTGTGTGCCATTGGCTGTCGATTCGTACATCACAGTGGCAGCGACTGAAAGGAGATGCCTGCACAAACATCCTGATGTACAATGGCAAAGAGAAAAAAAATGAGTTTTCCGGCTCGAATTATTTGAAAAGGTAGCGTTATTCCAAACATAAATATTTGTTCTTATTCTTGTATTCCTTTACAGTCGTAACTGCCAGAAAGTTTGGAGGTTGAGTCCAATGAGATGTTTCCAAACCTGTTTTTGCAGCCACCTTTAATTTCTGCTTGGCTGTTTGTTGTTTAACCTTTATTTTTGTCTTTAATTTGGGAAATCACACCTCACTTCTTAAGTAATTGTCTTTTAATGGTCATCCATTTCTTTGCCCTGACAAGCTTTTGGGTTGCTATCACAAAATATTTTTGTCTAGATAGATAGATAGATAGATAGATAGATAGATAGATAGATAGATAGATAGATAGATAGATAGATAGATAGATAGATAGATAGATAGATAGATAGATAGATAGATAGATATGCTTGAGAGCATATCTATCCGAGCTCTTTCCTGCTGGAGATGCTTCTAATCGGAAGTAAGAGTTCAAAAAGCCCAATAAAATAAGTCTAATGAACTACAATGGGTCACAGTTTTTGCATCGTGCACATAAAGGAGAAGTTGCGCTTCCTCCAAATAGTTGACACACCATATAATTATAGACAGCGCCTGAAGACGTGTTTTAACGTAATTATTTGTGGTTTGCTTGTATTCGTGAAAGGTGAGCTTGTCTTCTGTGGATTCTGTGGAAGTGTAATGGCCACTCATTCTCGGATTATATTTATGGAAATGTGAGCCATCATCATAAATATTTACACTTGTGCTCAATCGACCAAGATCATCTCCGATGACTTGTAGGGAGTGTTGCCAAAACAGAGCGGAGGCTGCTGTTCACAGGATATTGTCGGTCACGCCACATTGTCCTCTGTCCACTGACAACAACATGCGCTGTCTTATACATCCAGTCGTGTACATTTAAGGTAAATTCAGAAGTATTTTTTGCCACTTTCCTTTGACTTTGCTGTCAAAGTTTTCCTTTGGTTGAATCCTGTTGATGATAAAACTGCTTTTTCTAGAACATAAACTCTTAAACTAATAATTAATCCAACTTTTAATGTATTCTTGTTTCTCAATTTAGTGCAAAACGCATGAGGTTTAGGACTAATGTCCTAATGAAACTTGACCTACGCCCTCTGGGTTTTAGACAAGGTCATTTGTTTTTTTTAATTAGTTATTGAAAAATCTGCTTTTATTTTCCTTTTCTTCTTTTGTTGATCAGGATGGTGTGTTTTAATAGGTTCAAAATAGAAAGTGCTGGTGAATAAGTACACGGAGCGGTGTAACTGTGAAGTCTTGAAAAAGTAACGCAGAAAACGTTTTATTTGTTGACTAGTTTTAATCATATGTGTAACTACTAAAACACCTTGATATCCTCTTCTTGTTGGATATGTGAATTGTGTTTGAAAATTTGTGAATTTGAACCTGTTTTACTTGTTTTACCTGTTTCACTTTGGGACAATCCCCTTAAAACAACATTTAGAAGTAAAGCACCATGAAGTAGTTACCTGTTGCCAATGACAACACTTTGTTGTTTTTTTTTTATTATTAATATTAACTCGAAGGCAACTGTCAAAATAGTATCTGACACTAGTTTTTGGGAGGTTTTAGGGCAGGGACTTGAATTAATTTATTGTTACTGCTTTCAGTCTTGTGAAGAAGAAGAAAATAAATAATAATATTTTATGTTTAAGGTTTTATCTATTAGGATATAAATAAAAAAAATAATCTGATGTTTACCATGTCTTAAAATCAGCTAAACACAACTCTATATGAGCAATAAGACGTGAAATATAACCACTGTCAAAATTCAGTTAACAAAAACAAACTGGAAAAGGAGTGTGTGATGAAGAAAAACAAAAAAAAAACTTCCTGACTGTTTCCATGGGAATTCAGGTGGTACAAAGCATCCAGGTGCTGTTCATCAAAGTCTCTCGACTGTCTGATGATCAACTACTGTCAGCACCTGAATAAACTCAAAGGTTTCAGTCGCTTGCTGGTCCGCAGCATTTAAGTGTGTTAACACAATGCAAGGCAGTAAAGACATCAGTAACGATGTTAGACCCTGTTCACACTTGACATTAAAATGTGTCCTGATCGGAGAACCAGAGAAACTGATCAAAGGTGGTCAAAGATCTGATTTACATTCGAGACGGATTCGGATCTGATCTGTCAGAATACATTTGAAGGTGGTTTTTGGACAGTTGTGCTACATTTTCCTCACGGTCTAAAAAGAGAGGCTATTTTTCTAATAAACCAACATCATCAGTTTAGGTGATGACTGCAAATCACGGCCACAAAACTCTTTGCTGTTCTCTTTCTTCTTTATATTTGCAATCATTCCTTATACTATTCACAGGGGTATTTGCTGCACAGAGCCTTTGTGGAATCAAGTTTGGCAGGGGGGAGTTTATGGTGGATCTTCTTCTTTTCTGCTTCGTCTTCTTCGAGTTACACCTAGTTATTTCCAGATGCTGTCTTTAGTGATTAAGATTAACACGTTTGGCATTTGCGAGGGAAAATGATTTGTATTTTTTTTTTTTTTTTTTTTTTTTTTTTTTTTTTTTGCATATTGAGCAGGAAGGTCAGATTCAATTATTCAAGATGCATTTGAGTACGCGTTTTACCGCCGTGTAAAAATAGGTTGTAAGCACTGGCCATTTGTGATCAAATTTCATAACGAGTGATGCGTCTTTTCCGGTGCTGACAGTCTTGTTTTGTTTTTTGGGTTGTCTTTTATGTCTTTTTGGCCAGTCGCATGTTGATACGGTGGTTAGCACCACATCCTTACAGCTAGAAGGTTTCCATTTGAAATCCTGGCTGGGTTACGAATGGATCGGACTTGCCAGACATTGATTTTAGGTTGCCAGTATTTCTGTACTAATGATTATCAAATGTCAGATACACTACTGCCAGGCCAGAAATCGGGGTGCAGTGATGGACTCGGACCTAAATTTGAAAGAAACACATTAAGGCATTAACAAAGTCAGCCTACCAACACCTTAAGAATATATGCGGGATCAAAGATCTGATGTCTCAGCAGGATCTGGGAAAACTAACCCATGCATTCATCTCCAGTAGGCTTGATCCTTGCAACAGCAGCTTTACAGGTCATTCATCAGCTCAATCAGAACTCTGCTGCTCCAGTCCTCACGAAGACCAAAAACTGGACCACGTCGGTCCAGCTGTGAGGTCTTTACACTGGCTGCCTGTCAGAGGACAGACTTTAAAGTTCTGGCGCTGCTCTGAATGGTCCAGGTACCAAAATACATCAGTGACCTCCTGACCGAGTATGAACCTTCCGACCCCTCAGGTCATCTGGATCTGATTTTTTTATCAGTTCCCAGAGTCAGAACCAGACATGGAGAAGTTGTGTTCAGGTTCTCTGCTCCACATGTCTGAAACAAACTCCCAGAAAGCCTCAGATCAGCTTAAACTGTTCAATTCAGTTCATTTAAATCCAGGTTGAAGACTCACCTGTTCTCAGCTGCATTTGAATAAACCTCCAAATCTGTACTGTTTAACTTTTAAGCTTAAGTTTCAAAACTCAATCATATTTTAACTACTGTGTTCCTATTGCTTTTAGATCTTAAATCATCATCATTTTTATTTTCTGCTATGCAATTATATTTTAATGTCATTGTTGAATTGTGCTATAAAAATGAACTTGCCTTGCCGTGCTTTGCCTTGCTTTGCCTTGCTTTGCCTTGCCTTGCCTTGCCCTGCCTTGCCCTGCTTTGCCTTGCCCTGCTTTGCCTTGCCTTGCCTTGCCTTGCCCTGCTTTGCCTTGCCTTGCCTTGCCTTACCTTGCCCTGCCTTGCCTTGCCCTGCTTTGCCTTGCCTTGCCTTGCCTTGCCCTGCTTTGCCTTGCCTTGCCTTGCCTTACCTTGCCCTGCTTTGCCTTGCCTTGCCTTGCCCTGCTTTGCCTTGCCTTGCCTTGCCTTGCCCTGCTTTGCCTTGCCTTGCCTTGCCCTGCTTTGCCTTGCCTTGCCTTGCCTTGCCTTGCCCTACTGTCAATAGTGAACAGTTCATGGCCTTAGCTCCTTAACAAAGGTGTTTGCTCTTTACCATCTAGTAGGTACATTTAACTCCACAATATTACTTTAAAGTTTATGGCAGTACAAATAAAAAAAAATATATGAAACATCTGTCTTGTTGGGTCAAATGTGAAGTTTTGCTTATACTGGATCATCTAATAGGACAACGACCCCCAATGTGACACATTAGGGGACCTGGCTGAACTGCTTTTCATATGACAGTTATTTCATGATAAGAATTGTAGAAATAAAGGCAATTTTTTTCAATAAAATACTTAAAATCAGCCCTGTACTTTGTATTGTATGTTGGTTTAAACCTCAGGAGTTCAGCATATGAATTATTCTGCCCATGTTTTTGCTAAAGTGGAGGCTGTGGGAAATGCATGTGTGTGCACTTCTAAATGTACACAAAACAGCCTTTTTGCCCTCTTTGCAAAACAAAGCATAATTCAAGCCTCTGCCTCGTAGATCAAAACTGGTGTGGCATTTATATATTATATATACATTTATACATACAGTTCATGACCATATCTATATATAGTGTGTGTGTGTGTGTGTGTGTGTGTGTGTGTGTGTGTGTGTGTGTGTGTGTGTGTGTGTAAGACATAGAAACTTTAGGCATGTTCCCCACAGCTGAATACAAAAGTAAAATTACCTCACCAATCCCCTACTTTTTAAACTCAAAAGGAACATTTTTTTAAACAGTAATTAATTACAACAAACACTCCACACCAGCTGTCCTATTTAAACACATTAAATAAAATTTATTCCTTTCAAAATATAGCCTGTGTTACATGTAGGCACACGTCTCGCTGTGCATAGCTCACTGTACCATTTTATTATTTTTCCTGGCTGCAAGTATGCTTTAAATCATGGCTGGCAAAGGCACCAATATGACAAAAATTATACAGTAACCCTCTTTTGAAGCGTCCGCTATATCATATTCTGAAAAGCATGCTGAAATCATTTCTTCATCATGTACCTGCTGAACATGTTTATTTGGGTTTGTGGTTTTGAAAATATATTTCCAGAGTCATGTAGTTTCTGTTTTTATTCACTGACTCACAGTCCTGCAGAAAATGTCGTATCTTCTGTGGCTCAGACCTGATGAGCAGGAGTTGGGGAAGTCTGCCAAAGTCACCCTCATGATCATGATGTTATTGGTAAACACAACGTTTTAGCTTGTGTTACAAATCGTATTTGTTGAATTTGACAGATTAGGATGGATATCTGTCAACGAGTTGCCGTCGGTTACAAGTCTGTTGTTCTTTCTCTCCGTGACCGTTTGCCTTAACTTAATCAAAGATGGGCTGAAGAAGTGCAGTGTTTCCTGTGGACTAATGTCCATCAGTTGTGATCTTCTCCCTTCAACTGAGTGCCTGTTTAATTTGTCAGCAATACCTCTTCTTTAGAGATGTACTTCAGTATGTCATCAAACTTAACTTACAGCGGTTAAGAGAAGGATGACGTACTAAAATCTGTTGGCAGTTGACTAAAGAAACCTGAGACTTAAACGCTTGTTTAGCCTTATAGGAAAAACTGCATATCTGTGAGGCTAATCGAAAATCAAGTAGGTTTAATTGTACCATGGAGAAATGAATAGTTTAACCCACTTGAGTCTGACAGTCACTGTTCATGGTCGCAGGTGAGGGTCGACGCGTAGATCAAGCGGAAAGCGGAGAGCTTTGACTTTTGGCTGAGCTCTCTCTCTTCAGCGCAACAGACCGGTGCAGAATACCCGACTGCAGATGCTGCACTGATCCACCTGTCGATCTCCTGCTCCCTCATAAACAAGACCCAGAACTTGTCCAATAAAATGCATTCGGACTCTGAGGGGAATCAGATTTGATGTTCATGGTCATGAATCAAATGAAAAAATTAAAAAAAAAATTATCATATGGTTCTTGTGTTTGCAAATTGACATTTTATTTCCTTCAGATATGCCTATTGCCTAGTTGCTGAGTAAAAAGTTAAAAAAAATAAAACCGGCTTTCAGAAGCACAGCAACATTTTATTTTATGTCTCCGCAGAATCTTTGGCTTCTACAAGGGAATCCTGCCTCCGATTCTGGCAGAGACCCCAAAGAGAGCAGTCAAGGTAGGATGAAGGATGTGCTCATCCTCTCAGCATATCATGCAACGCTCAGGATGCATTTCCATTGTGCACGGCTCCGCTGCCGTATGAAAACAGCCAAACGGCAGCGGCTCCAGAACGGTACACACATGGTGATTAAACACACGACGCCCTCTGCCATGGCTGCCTCCTCTGCCACTCCTGTTTGCTCTATGCCCAACCAAATATTGACTTACAAGCATTTAAAAAGAAATCATCCCATGGGATGGAGGCTTAGTATCACTCGCTTGACTTGTAGTTGGGGATTGGGGGCAGAGATCATGTTGGAGGAGGGGCATGGAGAATGCCTTAAGCTTGACACTGAATTCCTCTTTTCTATTAATGTAATGAGACAAAATGAGCTTTAGAAATAAGCAGTCACACTGAGAAGGTTGGGTAATCGCTCTCATGGCGCACAAAGCTTTGTTGATGATGATAATTTTCTGGAGAAAAGAATTAAAGCAAATTAAAGGTCAGATTAAACCAATTCTGTTCACATTTATCTCAAACAAGTCAGTTAATCCATCTGCAATTGGGGCTCTTTACATATAGATTTCTTTTCAAGCACTTGTGTGGCTCATGCATGTAATAGTGCAAGTTTATGGCCTTTTTGACAGTTTATTCCTCCTGATGTTTCCTTTGCAGTTTTTCACGTTTGAGCAGTACAAGAAGTTGCTGAGTTTGACCCCTTTGTCTCCTGGTGTGGTGAGTCTTCTGCACAGGAACACCTGAATACACTTGAAGACATAAACACACACAAACGGCATTCCAGGAAGAGAGGTGCACCCAAAGTCAGAAAACCTATCACCTGCCTATGGCTTTTTCATGGGAATGCTGCTTCAAGTACGAGTAAAGCATGTGTACATTTAGAAATATAGAAAAGAAATTACTGTCTTACTTATTTTACTCTTTGTCTCCTTATGTGACAACCCGCATGCTTACTTTTGCATATATTTTTCTTCTAACAGCAGATCCAAAAACATGTGCACATTTGTGCACAAAGCAATAATAAATGATTATAGGTGAACTGTTACAAGTCTATAATTATTTAATATTGCTTTTACAAATACAACATTGCATTTTTCCATAGCACAAATGAATATATATATATATGTGTGTGTGTGTGTGTGTGTGTGTGTATATATATATATATATATATATATATATATATATATATATATATATATATATATATATATATATATATATATATATATATATATATATATATATATATATATATATATATATATATATTATGTAGGGATTAAGTGACAAAAGCCTGGAACAGCGCTTTTAAGTGTTAAGCGCATATAAAAGTAGCCTTGATGACTAACGACATTGAACTGCTGACATAATGACAGCTAATAATAGTCTGTAAAACATGATTAAAGCTTCTCAGTGTGAGATTTTCAGTCAGATTTTCTAGCTTCTTATTCAAAACCTTAAAGTTGCAGTTTCACCTAATCTTTGGAGTTAGATAAGTGAAGATGCGTTTAAAGAAAGAATCTGGAGTTTACACAATACGAGGTCTGTTATTAGATGGTGAGGAGTGTAAACTTTCATTAAGGCCCAAGACAATGTAAAGCTTTTGAGTTTGAACAGAATATATGCTTCCAGTAAAATACAATTCAGTTAACAAGGTTATTCGTAGACCAGTTTATGTGATTTAAAATGTGGTGTTTAAACTCAGCAAATTAAACACTTTATGCATCTCATGTATTGTGCCAATTAATAAAACGGCCTAAACCTGCAGCTTCCATGCTCACAATGACAACTGGAAACCTAACACAAACACAAACTAGGAACCCCGGTCAGGTTTGTGCGCTGTGACAGTTTAAACAAGGTTCAGTTTAAACAAGATTAGTTTGCCTTAATCAATGCTGACAAAAAGAAAAAAGTTAGCAATACATTATCCAAAGTAAATAGACGTGAGTGGAGGATAATGCAGAAAGAAGGATGCCAATAATAATGTCCATCTGCAGAAAACAAACCCCAGCAGTCATGATCAAGAGTATAGTTTTTAACCATATGTATAATACTGCTTCAATAACACTGAAAAACCTCAAATCTAACTTTTAAAAAAAGAGCCCAGACATGTAGGTTGGATGTTGTGGAGTTAAAAACTGCAGTCAATCTGTAAGAAATTAAACAATTACTGCTTCACACCCCTTCAACTGTACATCAGACAACTTCACATTTTTCAACCTAAATGCAGTTTTCTATGCATTTGTTCAGATGTTGAGGGTTTCTCTGTCGTTTCTGCTTGCTCTCATTCCTGTGTGTGTTTTTACACTTATTCACATCAGATAAACCAGTTAGAAAAACACCCAAAAAACACCTTTGTAGGTCAGAAGTAGTCACCTAAACATCCCCAGTCATTGTTTAATCCTGTTTGCTTGAGTACAGCCAAAGAAATCCTTGCATGACCCTGTCCCCATTAGCAGACTCTACTTCACGTTTGCTTGGCTGCTGTGAATTTCGGAGGAACCGTGAGCATGCAAGTGGATTTAGACGTCTTGTGTAATCATTTTTCTGTTATATTTCTAAGCTTGACAGCTTTGTGTCACGGGGTGCGGTCGCCACACACTGTCTATTCAGGTAGCAGCCAAGTGTCAGCCATGATGAATGGCTCGCCTGTAAGTCAGTGTCAAAGCCACCTCAGCACGGCAAGTATCCTCGGCTTGTTTTTGCAGCCATTGTTGAAGAAAGGCAGACTTATCCCATTCATCACGGCCTCTTAACCTGTCCTCTGAGAACTCCTCCTCTCTACCTTTTTACCCTTCCTCTTCCTCGAGTGCCTCTAACCCATGTCTCCCGCCGGCCTGCGTTCATCAAGCATAGTAACATCAGGTCGTTACTGAAACTGAATCACAAATTGGCTCTGAATGGCTCTCTTTATCTTGCTCTGCATGGCACACCTGAATGCCTTCACTCTGATTAATGAGGACAACCACAGTAATAATACAAATAAGGAATTAGAAGGTGGCTGGCTGTGTAAACATTGCGAGGCATGTCTCAGAGAGGATGGGTCCCGGGGCTTTGACAGCAGGATAAAGACGCAGGAAGAGTAATGAGCTATAGACACGTTCTCGACATGTTCCCATTACGCCTCTGTTTGAGCATGCATGTACACACACATGCAGAAACACACGGCCCAATGCAAATGCTTGAGGTAGTGAAATGTCCCCTCTTAATTACATGCCCAGGAAACATGTTTATAAGCTCTGGGATATCAGCATCCTCCATTGTGATGGATGACCGAATCATGAGCAGATCAAGCTTTCAGACTTGCTTTTTCACTGACATTCCTACCTGCTGCTGCTTTGCACTTTCCTTCCTCTGTTTTCTGTCATCGATCATTTAGTTAGATGCCAACAGCCGCAGGTGTCTTGTGTGTCTTTGGTCAAACAACAACATAGACATTTTCGACAGAGATGGATCAATTTTAGCAAAAAGACTACAGCAAACAAGGTTCTTAAAATGACTCTTCATCAATGACTCCTCTTCATTTGCAACCGTTGGGCTCTGTCTCTGCCCGAATATTGACTCCACCTTCTCGGTCCTAAATCATGTCCATCTGCCCCTCAGGCACTGTCTGCAGCAGGGCTGGGCTCGGGCTTGACCGAGGCGGTTGTCGTCAATCCATTTGAAGTGGTGAAAGTCAGTCTCCAGGCCAACAGAGATTCCTTCAAAGAGGTACACTGAAATGTTGAGTGAGTGTTGTATTAGCACGCAACGTGTTGGTAAATGTACATGTGCCCCTTGTTGTCATTTGACAAGAACTTTTCAATTCTGTCCACTGCAGCAACCTTCTGCTTTTGCCCAAGCGAGACGCATAATCAAGTCAGATGGGTTTGGACTGAGGGGCCTTAATAAAGGATTGACCTCAACTCTGGGACGCCATGGAGTTTTCAACATGATCTACTTCGGCTTCTATTTCAATGTCAAGGATGCCCTTCCTACCAGCCCGGTAATATACAAGTCAAAATATGAGCTTACAATGTTCTAGACTTGGCCTGAGGGGCAGGAGCATCCCTGGAGGTACGTTTCAGGGTTATTAATCCTGACTCTACCTACTTGTGGCTGACCTTAGACTCTCCGATGCTCGCATGTCCCGGCCGCATTTCTAGAGGAGGATAGCAAGTGTTTAACTGTATGATTAGATACACTTTAAGGAGGAAGCAGAAATCAGAGAGGAGCTTCTAAGATCAGCGCCGCTAATACCTCGTCTGTTTGCTCTTCATAACATCCTCAAAGTTTCAGATTACACATCCGGCAGGGCTTGATGGCCCAAACAAAAGTTAATTTTGTTTAATGGAAACGTTACCATACGCCAGTTCCACATGTACAAACTGAGGCATTAGATTAACTCCAATGAACTAATTGGAAGCAGACAACAGTACTATTTTGCAAGAGGAGGTTGCAGCGGGAGGCCAGGCTCTGCTATATTTCAACATTTTTCCATAATGTACAGAGAACCAAGTGGCCATCTTCTGTGAATGATAATTATGTGGCTGGATGACTCAAATAGCTCCCGTCTTAAGATGTGGCCATTGCTTTTGGGAGCCATCCAGCTTAAGAGAGGCTAACGACAGCAATTGTTGAGGCTGTATAGCATAAATATCGACGCTGCTGACATCTCACACGCTGAGGTGACGGGGGCATTTCTCCAAAGTCCTTTTGTCAGCAACATGAGCGATGAGGTTGCAAGTCAATCATGACAATAGTCAAATTCCGACTGCCAAGCCCAGGCTCTGTCTTTTTGGACATTTGAATATTACATAGGAGGCCATCATTTAAAAGCCAATGTGTGAGGAGGTGTTTGCTTAAGGCTTCTGGGAAATGGGTTGATGGGCATGTTGATATTTAGGATGGGTTATTGTTCCCACTTCAAAGAAAAAAAAAACAAAGTGGGATTAGCTGTTGATTTAGCATGACTCTCAGGGTGTCCAGCCGCGTGAGGAAGGCCTGGACCAGAGAGGCTGCTGTCATTTGTAAAAAATATCCTGGCCAATTAGCCGTCAGAGCTCTCCGAGTCTGGGCTTCTTTGGTACAGTAATACCCCTGTGCCGAGTCACAGCCCAATTACCCAAATTGTCCCCATATGCCTCCCCGGTCTGCCTGCATGAACGCTGTTTATAAATCCTCCGTCTTGGCTCTCCGAAGAACATGTGCTTCTGCTCAGCCAATCAGAACGCTGCACCACAGTCAGGAAGCACTAATCTGCCCCCTGCTACCATAAAATGATCAGGGCTTTCCTGCCAGCTTTGGTAATCATACGCTCCGGTCCCTTCACGCTCTCCCTCACTTTTTGCTCACGGGGTTGTCTCACTATGACCTCGTCCACTCAACTGTCGCCTCGGTCCTTATTCATCATTTACGTTTTGTGTCACCACATTTAACGCGTGCTCTGGAAATGTTGCCTGTTCAATAAACATGCTTCGTCTTAACCTTCACAGGACCCCACGTTAGAGTTTCTGAGGAAGTTTACCATCGGCCTGCTCTCTGGGACCATCTCCTCCTGCGTGAATATTCCCTTCGATGTAGCCAAGAGCCGCATCCAAGGCCCCCAGCCGGTGCCAGGAGAGATCAAGTACCGCACCTGCTTCCAGACCATGGCACTCGTGTACCGCGAAGAAGGGTACGATCGGGGGGAGTACCGGGATCTTTTGGACTTGAAACATCCAAGAATTAATGCACCCCTTTGTCTGTTTTACTAGCGATTGATGACAGATTGATAGTTGGTTATCTGCCAAAGAGAAGACAAATCTACCATCTGCAGCTACAATCTAGCAGGAATGGTTTGAGTTTCCTTCACTAACTACAAGGGAAGTGCATGAATAGCTCGATGCAAAGCCGCGACTTGGTGAACTGAAACCAAACACTTGTGATGGATTCTCTGCTGCACTCCCCACCAGCTTAATCATACACTTCTGCAGTCTGCCACTTCTACGCTAACTGCTGACATATTTTCAAGCCTCGTAGGATGACAGCTCCAAATAGAAGCGTCAGGAAAAGATGTATGTTCTGTTGGCAGTTGCCCCAGGCCTTCAACGTTCCCCCATGCAGCTCCTCTAGACAAGACCCGGCGAGATGTTTGTAGTTAGTGGATGTTGTTAGTTTGTAGATGGGGGTGGCTCCTGCAGGATCAGCACTGAAACGTTGCTGTTGCAGGGGTGCACGAAGTGTGCCCCTTCGCCACATCCAGTCCCCTTCTCTAACACAACACAGTCCCAGCTAATTAGTGGTCCCTATGGGAGACATCGTTAAGCAGACCCTAACGAGCCGCACGGCGCTCCACGGGTCAATCTAATCAGACAGAGGGCCAGGGAGGAAGTGGGTTGAGCCTTATTAACGCCATCAGTGGCGGGGGCAGGGAGCGGGACAGGGAGCACGAGGCAGAGGCAGGCAGCCACTGATCACCTTGAATGCATTAAGGGGCAGGTAATGTCAGAGCTGGGCGTTTGAGCCCGATGGGGTGACAGACACGCATACCAGCAGACAGACGGACAGCAAGGCAGGCGCTCGCATCCACACCTGCATTCACGAGCAAAACAGTCCAAAAAGATCCAAACCTTCGTATTAACCTTTTACAAAAATCGAAAAACGAAAATGCTAGTGATTTTTTTTTTTTTTTCCAAAAGTCTGATTTTTAATACTTCCAACTTTTTAAAGGCGTCTACAAACTTCTAATAATTCATGGAAATACACTATAATATATTTGCTGGTTGCATTTTAAATAAACAAAGTGAGTGAGCTTAAATTAAGCAGAGAAAATAGTGCAACAATAATTAATTGTGAATCGTGTTAGAGCTTAAGTTTATCAGAAAAGAGAAATAAACATTCCAAATATAATTTCCACCACTGCATATGTAAAATAAAAAAATCAAACTGAAGGTTTGACATCACTTGCAAATTTTTGAATGATGATCTTTATTTTTAAATCAGTTTTTTCTGTTTTTCCGCAGGTACTTGGCACTATACAAGGGGTTGGTTCCCAAGATAATGAGACTTGGACCAGGTAAGTAAAATAAAATCCTTCAACTCGTCTAGAGATCCTGCTCATGATCGTCTCAACACTCACACATTTAAAAAGTATTTAGATTAGAACTTACTTTTAGTATTTATTATGCACACGACGTTTTCAGAAACTGCAGTCCATTACTATTTTTTTATTGTACTGATTTTATTTTTGAAACTCAAATTAAATATCTAATCTTATACTGTATATAACCGTTTATTCCTAAAGATGTCAGACTGGAACAGGCACATTACCTCTCTTTAATTAACATGAATTTTTCCACAAAAATATTAGTTTAAAATAAACAATAAAAGAAACAAGTTAGCTCTGTATTTAAATAATCATTTTAGACACCTATAAAATGTTTAAATAGAAATATTTGAGACAGATGAGCCATCGACCCATTTTTGATAGAAGCCTCAAGTTTTGAATTACAAACCTCATATTATTGTTTTTATTTTTTATTCATCAAAACCTGTAATTAATTAGTTGGGTTTTTTTGCATATAAGAAATAAGTAAATTATTTTCTGTTTTCACTGACTCACTTCATTGCAATTAGAAAGTAATAAATTTAGAATTTCATGGCACCAACGAGGTAAAAAGATCATCAAAAAAGGTGCTTTTTTTTATTGTTTTAATTCACTTCTTTTATTTACACTAATAAAACATCCGGGAGCTGTGGAGTCTGATTGTTTCAGCTTTTCACAGAGATTCTGTCCATTCTTGCTTTCTGCTCATCTTGGTCACGTTCTCTTTTTGTGATAGTTCATATGTTACTGGTCCTCTGCACCGTCACTGACATCAGCCTGGATATTTGTTCTCATCTTTGTCACGTTTAACCATTGCATTTAAAAGCAAACTGAAACATGGACCAGACTCGACCCCAGAACGCGTTTCCACTGACTCTCTGTCCGTCTGAGGCGTCCTCATATCCGGAGAACTTGATGCCGCTGCTTAACCGAGTTGATATATACGACGTCGTCCTTGTGTGATGCAGTTCAAGGTCACATTTCTGGATGATTGATTTTTTCAGCTTTTTACAGCCTTTATTCGCTGACTTTTCAAATGTTAAGAGCTACGTTCTGTGAGATTTTGCAGGAGTGAATATTCTTCGTAGTGAGTCAAAGATTCTCCGGTGGAGTTTAGATGAAGGTGATGAGACATTAACATCCTCGCGCAGAGATTTTCTGACGTCATCCTTTGTACTAAATCAGGACACCTCAGCTGTCACCAAATTCTTCTGCTTTTCAGAATCTGTATATTCTATAAATTTCCTTTTTTTTATTTTCTTCTGTTAACTTCTTTTTCTTGAGATTGTTGCTGCCTCACATTAAAGATTTGTTTTAAATGATCTAAACATCCCGACAACTCCTCAGTTAAAGTAGCGGAAAGTTATTTCCGTTGTTCCTCCTCCTGTTGAATTAAGGTTCAACAAATTAACAATTTAAAGATTTAAGCTTTTGTTGCATTTGAGAAGAAAAAAAAACTCTCAATAAATTCTGCAAATGAGATATCCACCGTTTAAATATATACATTTATATTTTGTGTTTGGCAGAAATCAAACTCAAGTCTCCAGCGAAATATCGAATAACAGCTTTTATTAATCCGATTGCTCACATCGTTCAGTGGTTTCAGAATAAGGATTTTAGTGTCTCTTTATCTTAAATTGTGTTACAGGTGGAGCAGTGATGCTGTTGGTCTATGAATACGTGTCTGGATGGCTTCAGAGAAACTGGTAACAGCTGGAAAAAACAAGCAAAGGAAACCTAAAATAGTCTTTTATAAACTGTTTGTTAGTATTGTAGTTAACTGGCAGCAGTAACATAGCAAATCATTTCTTATCTCCGTGTTTTTTGTTTTTTTTGTACCTTGAATGCAAAATGCCAAATCAGTGTTTTGATATTTCTTCGACTCCAGCTTCAGCTGGCTCGGTATTTAAAGTTAGAGTGCTGTGTAAGATGTAAATAACACGGTTTGCATAAGGTTTTAAATCAATTCCAGCGCCAGTATGTAAAAATGAAGGGATTTATTGGCAGAAATATAAAAACATACGTTGGCATCATTGTAAAATTAAGAATAATTATATTTTTGTGGCCTTAGAACAAACCACTGTAGCCCTGCATGGACAAACACACACACACACACACACAAACACACACACACACACACACACACACACACACACACAGTTACACCGGGTCCTAACTTCTCTAAACCCATCGTATAAATAAAAAAATTTTAAAAAATTTGATTTTAATGTTCAGTTAGATTCCTGAAAAAAATATTTTCTTCTTATTTTAAGAGTTTTGGTGTTGCCTCATGTGAGACATTTATGTTGTTTGTTAATTTGATTAATCTTTTAATTACTCCTTTGAGGAGGGTACACATTTGAATGAAAATGTGACGTCACACTTGTGAACCAGTCACAGTCTGTCAAATCTGGCTGGAAATCTGCTGACAGTTGTGAATTGTTGCCTTTATTGATGAAACTGCCAAAGTGAAATTTTAACTATTAAATTCTTGATGATTGTTAGTACAGTAAATGCCTGATTTTACATATAAATATATTGACATGTTTGATTTTCATGCAGAGCACCGAGAACTAAGCGAAGTTGAGTTCATGTGACAGGCCTTACGTCCGTCTCTGAAAACACTAGAATTCACACTAAAAGAAAACGCGCCCGACTGTCGAGCAGACGTGCTCTGCAGGCGCTGCCTGATCCATCCATCCATTACGTCTCTTATTCAAACAGAAATGCGCAATAAAGGAGTGTGTTTGGAAGTCAGGTACTCCATGTGTCTTCATTCACACAAACATACAACAAACTGACGGTAAAACCAGCTTAAATGTCTTGGTAAGGTGCCGGTTCATAGGTTTCTACAGTGGAGGAGGTGAGTTCGTGCCAGTTCATTTCTGAAATGAACCATCTCCGCTTGCGTCCTCCTCCCTGCCCGGCCACACAAACCTCATTCAGCATCATTTTGAGACTCTTCCAGGTGTGACGGTGTGTTCATGGTCCTTCAGACTTCCGGGAGTAGTAGAAAAATCCCACCATGCGCGGTGTAGCCCCGTCACTCTTGTGATGATTAGGGTTGGGTCTGCGTGAATTCCCGAGAGGTGAACGAGGTCTCACGGTTGAACGCACACCCCGTACCTCGGGTGGAAGAATCCCCGGACCGGCTCTGCGCGGTTCATGTCGTCATGACTCCGGATTTAAACTAACGGCGTGTAAGAGGTAAAATGGCAAAATGCCCCTTATCACGGTCCATGTTTTTCTTTTAGGTTTAATCCTTGTTTGCGTTTTTGTGACCTCAAACACCACGATGACGAGATTTCTCTAAATCTGTTCCAGTGTGCTTAAAAAGGAATTACAGTTTTATGAAACTGTCAGAATCCTATTGTTTCTTCTTAGATATCCTTTCTTTAAAGCTTTTATTGATAAAACAGCTGTTAATTTGACATTTAAATCTCACTTTAAAATAAAAAGCGTGAGAAGTTATCTGGTGTTTCGGTAAAGACTGCAGGCTCCGTTTCTCTGTCAGTAGGTTTGTGTCGTCACGTGTTGCCTTCCCTGCCTTCAGCGTCTCCTTCCCTCTACACACCATCCCCTCCTGCTTGTCAGTCCTCCATCTGAACACGTTCTTGTTTGAGGAGCTGTCAGCCGAAGAACTTGTGTTAACCAATCCAGTGTCAGCCCCCCCCCCCTCGTGCCAGAGAGTCGGTGCCTGAGCAAAGCTTTAGTGCGAGCTAAAACAACAAGCTCAAGAAATTCAAATCTGGCTACAGGAATCGAGGGGGTTGTGGGTTTACCGCACACATTCCCTCCCTCTTTCTGTCTATCTTTTCCACAAAAATGCAAGAGCGCACACACCTGTTCCACAGCCGTAGACACTCATCTCAAGCTCATCTGGTAGTTGCATATTCTGAGCCACGTTGGCATTTGACCGCCATCCTTAATGTGGGAGTTCCTCTGAGCCAGAATGAAGCGGCTCCTGGTTTTTTCCCGGTGGGGTGGGGGGGTGGGGGGGGTGCTAGTGGTGACAGATTAACAACTGTGGCTCGCAGACAGATAGAATTGTAAGCTGTTCTTTCTGTAATGAAGACCTCAGCGTGCACGTTTGTGTCAGACATGACAGCTCGCAACATGTGAGCCTGTGCCGCCGTTGCCGAGCAACGGGGCCTTCACCTGAATTCTCTGCACACCTTGTCAATCATAAATCATCTCCAGGCGAAACTCAGAACCGTTTTTTTAATGGATTTTCCTCATCTTTTTCTGTAATATTTCATCCACCATGTGGCTCCACATTACACGCTTTCTCTCTGGACGTGGCTCTACCCGCAAATTCAGCTCAGGATTAATATAAATTAAAATATCTCCAATTTGCAGGACACATGTCAGGCAGGGAGCCGTGCATGCTTAAACGAGGGCGCGGCTGCAGACATGCTGAGTTTCTTTTTCCCCAGCTGATTTGTTTTTTTCACTCTTTTCTTTCATTTTAAGAGGTTTTGCTCACCTGTCTGCTCAGTGTTGTTGTTTTAAGACATTAAGAAAACACTCTGGCTCTTGTCAGCTTCTTCTAAAAATGTTCATTGAGTAGAAACACGCATGTAGTCCTGCATGCAGCCAGTGTCAACACTCTCTGCTCTGTGTTACTCTGCAGATGGCTGTCTTGTTTCTGATTGCATGTGGAGAAGTAAAGATAACCATATGACACTGAAGTCAGACTCAACATAATTAATTATAAACACGTGTCTGCCCCTATTTTCAAAACTACGCTTTTTAGGCCATAAAGCTGATCAGCATTAGGCTGCAAAGCAGGAACGATGAGACTTTCAAGACCCCCACCCCCTTTCTAGGAAACCATTCCTATTTTAAAACCCTGCGAAGATGAGCTAATTCTGCTAATGAATCGGTTTTAGTAGTTCAGCTGAAAGGAAAAGTTATTTGGCTTTGTTTTGTGTAGGCTGAGGTAAAAAAGCAGAGCATGCAGCGCCTCTTTCATGCTACTCAGAGGGTTAATTATCATCTGCTGCCGGTGATGGATGTTAAAGGAGGGGTGGCCGTGACGGCTGGCTGGTACAGCCAGTGTGTGATCATCGAGCCTCTGTGATGTGGTTCACGTACGGTCAAAGAAACACTACGATCCCTGAGCAACGGTCCGTGACCACTGGATGCAGGGAAGAGTGTTTTCCAAGTCAAATCAGCCCCTGCATATGGAGAACTGTTGACACTGACACACGGAGGGACTGTGTATGCAGAAGTGCAGGAGAGATAGAAACACAGCGCTATAATAACTAAATCAACCAACGCCACCCTCCCCACCCCCCCCCCTCTCAAAAAAAACAAAACAAAAAACAAACCCGCAGCAGCAGCAGTGTGAAAAAGCAGGTGAGCAACTTTATCAAGAGATCAATCTGCACCTCCACGCTGGAGCCCGGTTTGTTAAAACCACTGCAGGGCTAGACCAGGCTTGCCAGACATGCCAGTTCATTTATTACTCCACACCCCCCCCCCACCCCAAAAACGTATGGAAGGAATTTTTACATCACTTTTGAAGCTTTTCATTTTTCAGCTGCCCCGTACCTCCCTTTTTTCCCCCCTGGGGCCAAAGTTGAGTGGACCCCAACAAGCCCCGATTCGACCCCTCACTCGGATACCAAACGTTCGCGTTTGGGTCACATTTCTGGTAAAGTCGGAGACCGACGAGCCGACGACGCTCCGTGAATAAACTCCAGCTTCTCCCGGAAGTGTGGGAGGCCTCGGCTCATATCTTAAGTTCTCATGCGACTGTGAAGTTTGAATTTAAATCTTTTTCCACTAAAGCCATCTGAAAAATTTGGTAAAATGGTTAAAAAGTTGTAACGTGTTTCAAAATAATAATAACAGGGCTTTAGTAATTTAATATATTATTTTGACTTTCCATTTGAAGTGAAATGTTAATTTTTTTTTTCACATTAAAAAATATTAATTAAAAATAAAATCTTGAAGCTGTGTAATACTTTGTCACTTCGTTATATAATTTCTTGTGACTACAGAAAAAGCCACGTTAAATGAAATGAGGTGAGAGAAAGTCCGTTCTGTGCTGTTTGAATGGGCAGGAATATGTTAAATGAACTGCTGTATGTGGTGACAAACACTGTGTCCTCAGAGCACTTCCAATGGATTTTCCTAATGAGCCTTGACGCATGGAAATTGAAAATGCAGGTTTTGCGAGAGCACGCACATTTCTTTTTTTTCCCTCTCTCTCTTTTATGAAAAGCAGCTTCCTAGTCATGTAAAACAGGCCAGAAGGCTGCAACACCCTGAATTTAGCATCGCTGCCGGAAAGATGAGACAGACGTTTAGAAATGTTTTTAGCGGAGATGATGGTGAACATGTCTTCTGTGCTGAGGAATCCCCAAACAACCAAAACTCCATGAAGATCAGTAACAGCCAAACAATTTAATAAGATACATTCAATTTCATTGTGCAACATTTGTCAATTGTTAATCTCTAGACTCCAGCATAAGACCAATGCCAATTTTGTCCAAATGTGCATGGAGATTTCCATACTTTCTGTAAGGCTAATTGCACTTCATTCAACGTACCTTAACCTAATAAATAAACTTCTCTGTGGAGCTCTTGCACTGGCTACATGTGTAGGGGGGGGGGGCAGTGCTCCATTTTATCAAATGACAACAACAAAAAGCATACAAACTTTAAAAAAGAAACGAAAAAAAAAAGGAAACACACAATAGCAATTAACAAGCACCCTGAAACACTCATGCCAAGTGTTTTCCCTTTTCTGTGATTGCGTATTTCTGAAGTTATACGTTACCCAGTTTTGCCCAAAGGCATTTGAGGAAGTTTGCAGTAAAGAATTTGAGAGGAATTGTGTTGATGGATGGAGACGCAGTCACACATCAGCTCTTCAGAACACCTGTCCTGCAAGTTCTTTTTGACATTAAGTTTGTTGTGTGAACTGTGTACTCCTTTTTAAGTCTTTGATGTCTCAATGTGGAGCTGGAAGGAGAGTGGGGGGAGGGGCATCTCATACCCATTCTTAGACGAGTGGCGACGGGAGCCAAACGAAGCCACGGAAGGAGGGGAGACAGACTCGGAGTCTCCTGTCCTCTCCATCTCTTGCTGGCACCACCCCTTTCCTGCCATCAGTCCGTGGAGCTGACCTCACAGTGCCGAGGCGGCGAGCGGGTGGATGGCGTCACGGCTGCCTGTCATGCTCTTGAAGGCCAGGGGAGTGGCGATGTCACAGCTGTGGGGAGATAGAGCACTGCCACTGGCCGGCTGCCACGTGGGTCCGGTCACATAGGCCGACGTGGTGGCGCTGTACCCCATGTAGGGTGACACTTGGGTGGGAGGGTGGTAGGGAGGGATGCTGGGCGCTGTGACATAGCTGTTCACTGTGGGCAATCCACTCGGCGTCTGGAGGCGGAAGAGAAGGCAGGCAGAGAAGATTAGATGGTAAACATCTGCATTATAGGTCTGGAGAGGTCATGGTCAATTCTTATTTGGGACTTCAGACATTTTTATGATTTAGTTCCTGAGAATGAGTAAAACCGAAATTGTTCCAAGGATATATTTAAAGTCTTGGTGTTAAAGAAATATTGAAAACCCATAATGAACGGAGCCCATCTCAGGAAGACCCCAGCAGCTGTTACAAAGCTGTACGTGAACGTGAAGTTGCTTGAATTACACTGACTTAAATTCTAATTTCACAGCCACCACATTAAAAAAAAAAAAAAGACTTTTTCCCAACTTTGATGAAAGTATAAATGATCAATTATGCACGCTCGTGCTCCTGGAACATATTAAATTATTATAAAAACCAGTTGCCTGTCAGTATTGGCCTTGTTCTTTCTACTCAAGGCTGAACATCCGTCCACCAATAGGAGAGGGCCTGTAGGGAGTGCCATAAAGCAGATATCATGAAGGATTACGAGTGAAAAAGCAGGAAGAGGTGAGATGTGATAGAGAATAAAGGAAGCAAAGGGCTTTAACTATGAATGGAGTAAGATTCTCTGGTTCAGCGACAGGAATTCAGCAAACCGTTTGGAGCAGGGAGGCAGAACGTCTGCTCATGGGTGGTCTGTGACTACTGCAAATTGTTTCAGAAGTTGGAAACTTTTCTCCTCCTCGGACTAGTTTTCATCACTTGCTTGACCGATGGCCGGATGCTTCCTCAAAATAAATATTTCAAACATGATCATTTGCTATCACATTTGTGGTGATCTTTGAGCGGGAGGGTGGAACAAAATCTGTATTTATGTGTGGACATTTACCTGTGGGTCTGTGCTCAGAGACTGCGGCTGTTTGTCTTCTTTGGCTCAAATATAGAACTTTATTCACAAAATGCTTTACATCATGTTTATTTTTTTTGTTTTCATACATTATATATATATATATATATATATATATATATATACGAACTGTTTAGGCAGTTTGAAGGTTTTAGGAATTTATAATATATTTTTCATCAGAGATCAAACTGTATAATTTATTACCTGCACCAGATTTTTTTTTTTTAATTTTCTTCTGCACCTTTTCTGCAAAAATACATTTTCTAAGAGTATAGATTAAATATATACACACACTTTATTATATTGATGAGGAAATGCAATTCTTATAATTTTGAGAATTACCATTTTAGAACTGCATTTTTCACTTTTTTAAAAATTGCCAGTTGATGAAAATGTCCCGGAAAATATGCTTTTTAATCAACATAGGTATGTCCATAATCTACTAATAGAAGGTTGCTGATCATGTTGTGTCAATAATTTTTTGTTATTGTTTTTTTTAAACACGCAACTATAAAGGCATGAAAGCAAATATATTCCAATAATCTATATTTTTTCATGTATTTGTAATCTAAGTAAATATTTAACACGCATGAACATTTAAGAGAATAATAATTTTGATGCTAAAAACACAGGTCTTTGTGTCGCCTGCAGGCGCTCTTTGGCCTTTTACAGTCATGACCTGCCGGGCTTTGTGGCTTTCTGGCCTGCGCATATATGCCTAGAAATAAATGACAAAATAAACTGCAATATCAGTTAATTCCTAGTATTTACAATCGTTCTGTAATGAAATATAGACCTGCTGAAACTTGAAGGTCTTCACTTTTAAAATGGAAAGTTATACGTAGTGTAAAATACAGTGAGTTGACTTGTCCCAAACACAACCTAAACGTGTATTTAACATCATAATATTAGAGCCTCAGTGTCTGCAGTTAAAAACTCACAGATAAGTAAATGCATGGTTCAACCCTCGTTCTCCACCATAATTTGCTCTTTCATGCATCAAATGATGCCATTCATTCTTGTTATTATTTACATTTTGACGGCTAGTTTCTGTTTCGGGGGCTTGTTGCTCGTGCAGTCCTGTGCGTCTGCTTTGAATACGCTTATCGTGACAGGCTCCGTGTTGTTTTCTGCGGGAAGAGGCGGAATCCAAACTGATATTCAAACAAAGAAAGGAAAAAAAAAAAAGCAGCACGTATGCGCGCACACACCGCTGCCGCTTTGTCTCTTCATTAGTGACCCAAGTCATCCGGGTCATTTTGTATGAAATACAAATATGAGATTCGAGTGACAAATCTGAACCAAATATCAAACTTACAACCGTGAATTTTGAAAAATAGGCTAAATAGCGAAAAATAAAAAATTTAAATTTAGTAAGTGACTTTATCATATTATTAATATCAAATGTTGTGTTCTGGACTTGGCATCGGTCTATATTTATCCTCGTTTACAAGTCTGAGCAAAATAATGAATATCTTGAAAGTTTGGGCCTTCAGACAAAATGATAGGCCTATGCTTCAGCCTGCTATTTTGACGCGACGGTGGTTGTGCGTTTCCATAGTTTGGTGGCTCAAATCTTCACTGCAGCACCGAAACCGTCCCATTAAAATTCTGTGCGCTAGAATAATTTACCAGGAAACCCAAAACAGACCAGTGATTGCTGGTTCTTTTTTATGAATCCAACTAGTGTCTGAGCCAAAATTGTGACGCAATTAATTAAAAAAAATTCAATAACTTTTTACTTACCAACTATTTACCAATTCAACATTAATCACTGATTAAAAAAAACAACAACAGCCAAAAAGAAAAATAATAGTAAGTTATAAAAATATACCAATTTTTTCTAGCCATCAGAAGGAGCGCACTGTTGCCATAATGGGGGAAATATCCACACCACATAATTATCAAATTATAAAATACTCAATTCTGCATTAGCCCAATTGCTAAGAAATTGTGGTAAGACTGCTGCATTTGAGGTTTAAAAAAATTACAGTAATATAAAAATATACGTGTCCACCTTTTTCGTTTTTTCTTAAATTGTTTTTTTTTTTTTTACCTGTGTGTATTTTGCTTCGGGTTCTAAATGCGGTTTATCCATGCCATTGACTAGTGGAGAGCTTGCTGGCGCGAAATTACTCCTGTTTATAGCACTCCATTCTTCTAGTTTGGCGCTGGAAAAGGATGGACTGTCACTAACTGGGAGGGCAAAAAGAGAGAAAGAGAAGAGAAGAGAAGGGAGTCAGGAAGGGCTTTTTGAAGAATCAGGGAGGTGGGAAAAAGGGCAGCACTCATGCATCTATCCGCCACAAGTTAGCAGGTTGCATAGGACACTGAAGCCTGTGACATTTTGCACTGAAGCGTGCTCGTTGGTCATTTTACGCACAAGTGACGTCGATCCATGGCGCATTCGTGCGGGAGACGTTCTTTGAAGTGTGCTTAAAATATGAACGATAAAGTTTCCAACTCGTCCTTTTCTTCCATCACTTATATGTTGACTAAACTAGTCTTCTAAAAACAAAAAACAAACATTTTTTTAATTCTTTTTAAATATTGGAAAATATTTTGAATGAGCGCACTGACAGGAATTGAAAACTATCCGTCCTTTCCACTCGCCGTGAAGTTGATGCATTAGAGCTGAGTGAGACCAAATGTTTTTGGTTTGTCCTGGAGATCAGATAAAGACTGAGGAGCAGCTGAAGTCTGCAAGACGACCCTGTGGTCGGACAGGAACTCCGAGGCACGTGAAATCGTGGTGCACGAGTTGGATTTTCATATTCCTTCTTTTGTCCGTAAAGGGTGTTATAATATCCCGCACAATGTTTAAATGTTTATCGTGGGAATCTTAAGAAAAAAAAATCCACCAGTGCCATCAGAGCACAACTCGAAGAAGCCATGTGCATATAAACTGTACGTTTTTTTGTAAGTGTGCATTTGGCTGCAAACACACACAAAAGTCACTAAAGGTTTAGGATAGTGAGTCTCCGCGTGTTTACTTTTATCACCAGCCGATTTCTCTGCTCTAAATCATTTTCTAAAATGATCTGACTTGTGAAATCACTTCCCTGCAAATCAGTTCTCACGGCAACAAATGAACTTTGAAACCCAGTGAGTGTACAAACATCTGCTAATAATTTGGAAATGCCTAAATTGTCGAGAAATGTAGCGTTTCAAAACACAATCCTACTGTTGTGATTTCTCGTGGATGTCTGACTTGCATTTATCTCGTTTAGGTTGCACGAGCTTTAATTTTAGCGTGACCGTGGAAGTGGGAGAAGCTGGCGTGTTGCAGCGCACTGACGGCGACCCCCGCCCTCCAGCCCCCTGCCCACCTCCTGCTTCCCACCGCCGGTAAACAAGCTCTCCAAAAATCCCTCTCACGCCAGCGATCCGACCATTAACACTGATTTATGCCGGATCCCGTTTCACTGTTTCCAAAACATTTGTGGTCTTGTTGAGCACAAAGCAAGGTTATCTGGGCCTATACCTGCATGTGATACACAGTCTACACGACAAACAGAAGAAGGCAGCAGGAGAGAGGTTGTTTTAAAGCGAGACGCGTTCAGGAGGCCGGAATTTCGCAGTCTGTTGCAGTTCTGAGCAAACAAAATAAATAAAAAAATAACTGGCGTCAAATCATGGCCAACTTTCAAAAATACTTTCTCTCTTTTTCCACATCCTCTTAATTATTATTGCAAGCCGAACCATCTGTTTTGCTGCCTCCATTTCAAATCAATATCAGCAGGCAGGTCAGCTTTGATGAGTTTATAACATTACACTTGTTGCTTTTAAGAGCGTTTGTAAACGTAAAGGGTAAAGAAAACCATGCTTTGTTAAACACACACTCACAGTCTTGCACGCAACCCCCCTACAGAAGTTGTGGTGCAGCAAATAACCACCCTAGTGTAGCCATGCTTACTTTGTTGCTCTGTAATGGACCGTATCCCCAGAATATCTGTTACAGAGTGCGAGGAGGGCCATATCCTGTGCATGGCCATGTGTCCGGGAAGGGTGGGCATGCCAGAGGGAGTGGGCACTTTAGAGGTCGGGTATGAGTACAAGTGGTTGTAGGGTAACGTTGGTTGTGGCGGTGGATGAGGCGCCTGCTTGCCCGACTCGTACTGGCTTTGCTGGGACAGATTCCCGATCTTGTTCCGGAGGATCCGGCTGATGGAGCTGACGGAGGGCAGATTGAACTTGTCGCAAACGCCGTCGGCCAGTAACCTGTCCCGGATCTCCCAGGCAAAAATCCCCGGGTCCCTCTGCTTGTAAGTCCTTATGTGCTTGACAACGGTGGGTGTTGTGACCCGCGGCTTGCTGCCTCCGATGGCCCCCGGTAGGATGGAGCCGGTCTCGTTGTAGCGGGCCAGGATCTTGCTCACGCAGCCGTGGGAGACGCGCAGCTGCCGGCTGATGTCGCAGGGTCGAATCCCGAGCTGGGCCAGCTCCACGATCCGGAGGCGAATGGCGTTGGGGAGCGGCCGGCCGTTTACGAACACACCGCCGAGTTGGTTCACCTCTCCGAAGGCAGGTTCTGGTGTCAAAAACAAGCACATATGAGGGCACAACAATGAGACGAATAACCCAAGGCCCAGCACGCGCTGCTCCAGTTTAGGCGTTAGCGCTTCTTTATAAAAATGGCATATATCTGAAATAAAATATTCCAAAATACAGTAATTAAATAAAGCAAACTCTCCGAGTCTGAATCTATATTAGACATCTGGAACTTATAATTCTTTACAGATGCATTAAAAAGTCATTTTACGCATCGCTTTTTACTGTCTCTTACGAAACAATTTTTTACTAATAATGCCTTAAACGTGATCATTTTGAGTCACGTGTTATTTGACAGCATATTTAAATGTCTCGCAGCCTGGAAACGGGCGAAACTCACATTGTCAAAACTCGTGCGCAACTGTCACGGCAGAGCTGCCCGTCCTCTTGTCTTTCTGTCGCACCAACAGCAACTTACCCTTCAAAACGCACTCCCGCGAACAAATATCTCACTAAATGTTTCCATTTTCCTGTAAGGCTGACTGGCTGCATCCCTGTCAAGAAGGGAAAAATCCAAGTGTAAACTTACCCATCGTGTTAAAGCCGCAAACGAAGAAAACGGTGTTCGGTTTGTGCGCCCTGCGTGGATCCCACTCCGCGTCCAGCGTGACCGCTGTCCTAAAATCGCGTCCAAGCACACCTTTCTTACGCGATAAGGAACAAGAGGGACAAATCTCGATCTGTTTCCTGAAAGCGCTGGAGACAGGCTTACATTTCAATCTGCTGAAATCGGGAGGTTGGGCTTCCGATGCCTCCGCGCCGCCGATTGGCCCGCCTTCCCTATTTGCGTTCAGGATCGCACAGAGCCTCGCGTTGATTGGTGCAAAGTTTGACTTGACAAGTTCACTAAGATACTCCACCACCACCTCCTCCCTCCCCTCACACCCCACCCCCCTCCACCAGCCCCAGCCCTCCTCCTCCTCTTGCTCTCCTTTCAGAAGGCAGAACTGGGGATATACCACCATGAATCCGTTTGTTATTGAGACAAACAGGTTGAGTAATGTGCAGCATGAAGACTTTGGATCAGATCTTCACGCTTTCAGCGATGATCTGCGTAGGTGATAGGATCAAATAAGATGAAACGAGCTCCTCATCACCAGAAAAGAAGCATTTCTGTTTAAAAAAAAATGCGCGTAAATTTGTGCATGTTAGCCCACAATTTCCTAGAACTGTCATCACTTGTGCCCCCCCCCCTTTTTTTTAAGCAATTATAATAAACCATTTCAAAATAAAACAAAAGCTTAGTTCTGCTGGGTAGACCACACTTTGAAAGACTCTGCGTTCAATTGCACCAGCCTTCATCTCGGCCATTTAAAAGGCATCATTAAAGAAACTGCGGAAACAGTTTGTTTTCAATATAACGTAGCTGCGAGGAATGCATTGGTTGTCATACTTTTTATTTTGTCGTCCTCGTTTTTAGCCTTTTAGTAATCATGGACGGCCTGTTTTACTTTGTTAGAAAAACAAAATGCCAAAAGCACAGACTTGATGGAGAAACGGTTTTCTGACACTGAGGCGATCAAAAAGCGATCATGATGAACTTTTGGAAGGAATCCGTGCAGTCACGGAGCTTGAAAATAAATGCCAGACGTTTTGTGCCAATTTGAAATATAGTAGGCCTATAGAGGGATTTAAAACGTTACCTTAACTCATTCAATTTCACTTTATTTTATTTGAAACTGTAAATCCAGTTGATTTGCATTGAGGCTTTACGACGGACGGACCTTAAACGCCTTAAACGCATATCACTCGCCAATGATATGTAGGCTTTAAGGGCGCTATGTGATCAAATAATTAGCTTTTCCCCCCCTTACACGATGTCGTTTGAGGCACAACGTTGGCGAAGCAATGATGTAGTTTTCTGCCTCTAGACGCTCTCGCTGCAGAAAAACCCCCACTGGCAGCAATAAGAAAGATTTGTTGCCTCACGACATCAGAAACAAACACACGGCATCACTTTGCGCCTTCGCTCTCTCCTTGTTGCTGCACATGCTTTGCGTGTTTCTCGTGTCATATTCTCAGAAGGCCACGGCGCATGACCGACCTCCATCCTGTCATCCTGACTGACATTCATCCCGCAATCCTAAGGGATCAGCATGCGTGGAAACATCAAGCGGGTCTAGCCGGGCAGCTAGAAAACCTCTGCAGAGATAAACACAGAGGCGGCTCTCAGGAGCCAAAGTGTACACAAACTATTTACCTTTTTCTGCTTAAGGACGCACATCTCTGATGGCTGGATACTGGAGCGTAACGTACACTTTGTTTACCTTTACCACCTTCCCAGGAGTGTAGATTCCTGAAAATGTACAAGTTGCAAGAACTATGAAGGCGTAAGTATTTTTTCTCTTTATATTTGTGCTTCCACGAAAGCTTATCTGCACCGTGACCACCAAAATGAGGGCCTTATTGTTCTACTTAATTCTGCAGCAGCTTCGCGCCCCACCTGCACACACTGCCCACCAACTCCGAGCCCACTGACGCGTCAAGTAGAAAGTTTACGGTGTGGAAACGAGCTCAGCTTGTTTCCACTGAAGAACTTCTGGTGGCTGAAATAACCAAAGGTCAGTGGTGAGGGATCAGAGGTCTCTGACGGCAGCATCCTCGGAGTTTTCACGCTGGACCAACACGCGCCTTCCTCACTTTTCTGTGACAAAATGCAAAATGGATGTCAAAAGAGAGATGCGTGATGCTGATGGCACGTGCAGTAGGGGTGGGGGGGGTGCGGGGAGGGTCACCACGGACTGGTGTTTATCTGATAAATCAGGACCGAGGAAAAAGGAGTATGGTGTTAAGATGTATGAAAATATATATGAAAAAAAGATCCCATATTTGTAAATGTAAAAAAGAAATAAAACAAAAAATGTAATTACAACTACTAATTGTTGAATTACTAGTCAACACATTGCAGCTAAATACGAGACTAAATATATTATTGTTAATTATTTTGTTGTTGTTATAATTAATATTGAAAATGTTGTGTTAATTCTGTGGTTTTATTTTAGTTATTACAATACTTATGCTTATTATTATAATTGTTGTTATTATAATTATTAATTATTATTATTACTATTATTATTATTATGTGTTTTATATAAGTATATATTATAAAGAATTGCTATTTATCCCACTGTGTTATTTATCCCACAATTATTTATAATTATAGTATTTATAGAATTATTGGAGTTGATATTAACATTTTATTTCATATAATGACAATATTAATAATAAGAAAAAATTGTAATTAACGTTATTGCCGATCATAAGAGTAGCGTTTTGATTTAATTGTTGGGCTCTAAGAAATATCAACATATATATTTTCTAATTCAGTGTGAAGACCATGTTTTTCACGCCTTTCAGTCCAAATATTTCGAGATGTACAATATTATGAACATTTCATGTCACATAGAAACAAGTAGCGGACAGAATGATGTTTATTTAGGAGGAATCCGTGTTTTTTGTTGTTTTCTGCGGAGCACCTTTCCAATCACACTCGATAATCAACAATCTCATGCGTGACGTGTAGTTGGCAGTGTGTTCACATAGTTCACGCTTCCTCCCGCTTGTTTGCGGTGAAGTGACTTGTTAGTGAGTCCACGAATGGATTTTCTTTTTTCTTTAAGGAACTTCCCAGACTTCCTTAAAACACATCCGTTTAAAATACCCTCAATAATAGAGGCTATCATATAGTATTTCTGATAATTCTTCAAAGAAAATAATGAATTTGTACTCACTGCCACTTCACGAATCATGCTGCAGTTGAATCTGAGCAGCAAATACAAACAAAAACACTTGCACATGTCGGTTTTCTGTCATGTCAGTGTATTTCTTTGATTAACACTGTTTTCTCTGAGTTTTAATTACTTTATACACTGAAATAAGATTTGTTTATAGGCAGAATAACTTTGATACATTTTATTCTCATCCTTTTGGTGGATAAATAACAAATACAGTTTTTGCAAACTGGAGCAAAATGTTGACGGAGCCTTGAATCCACCAACCTTTCAGGCGTATCGTCTCTCCCGTTATTTATTAAAGCTCCGAGTTTGGGAAAGACCTGAAAATATGTCCACCTTGTGTGGGAAACATAGATCCCAGACTTTAGCAGCTCTGGTAAATTTGAGGAAAGCGCATTAAACTGCCTGTTTGTTTATTTTTGTTAACTGTACCTGCACAGCAGCCATAACCTGAGATGAATTAGACGACCTCTCCTCAGCTATCCCTCCTATCTGATCTGAATTGTCTCATAGCCTTAATTTGGTTTTAATGTTCATGTTTTTAACATGCGAAGACGACAGAAGCACAGCAGACGGCCACATGGGGCTGGAGCAGGTCTCGTCTCAACTAAACTCTAAAATCCGGTTAAAAACTTTGTAAATGCAGATGGATTTCGATTATTCTTCTGCGAAGTGTAGCTCAAAGGAAACTCCCTCCATATTGCACAATCATCCTGTGTCATGGCTCACTGGAGTTTGCTTCGATCCATCATGCTGTGGTAGATGGAAACGGGCAATGGGCTTATGAACCTCAATAATGTAAAATCAAACTTAAGACAGCAACCTCTTTGTTATGAAACGGGCTTTTCTGTTGGAAGAGGGCCGATTTGTGCATTTTAAATGTCTCCTATCTTTTTTTTTTTTTTTTTGTCTAAAGATGCAGCTCGAGATATCTTTAATCCAGGTTGTCTCTGTTTAATCAAACCATGTCAGTGACTGAGTGCAAAATCGTGGCCATGGGACCAAAATAATGATCACTCTTCAAAAATGGTATCGAAATAACTTAGTTTTTGTTCATTTAAAACGTATCTTTTCTATAATTAATACCACGACCGATGAAAATGAAAATGATGGAGGTGGATTGTGGTCTTCTTGTTTGTCATTAACCAAAATCTGATTAATTACACTCAGTTCACATGCATTTTTCTATCTATTAGGTTACTCATTTGTGTTCCCTTTTCGCTTAGGGAACCAGATTAAACCTTTTATTATTCAGATGCTGGAAAAAATGATCTCATAATGTGTTTTGATTCCATTTGAGTCATGATCCCAAAGAATTAACTTAATAACACATTTAATATAAAAGGACAACTCATTCTATTGAAACGAGTCCAAGAGCCGCATATTTTAATTATCAGGTGCAACTTTTGAAATACGTTTCCTGGGAATGGCTTTATATATTTAATCTTTTATAAGGTCACGGCTATAATTGTTGTTACAATCATCATTGTTAATACATTTATTATTATAAGAAGACTATAATTTGTGCTTTAATGTTGGAAGGAACCGTCAAAACTCTACTTTTACTTGTCTTTACCACTACCTGCCGCGTTGTTGGTCCCAGCCTGATGCTGCAAAACTTTGTATCAGCGACTCTAAACTTTTTAAAATTAATTTGCAATCTAGAGTCAACTATCTGTTTTAGACTCTGACAAAGAAAAATACACCATTAATAAAAGGCTGAATTTCTTGTCTAAGAGTCCAGGTTGTCTGCGTCCCTGATTCAGAGGAGAGAGCATATTTATTTATATATTTATTGGAAAGCTCAGTTAGCGGTTTAATGTTCCCAGTGAGATCTCGCGGGGAATCTAGTCCCCACTAATGGTTTATTGTGGGGACGCTGAGTGATTTACCCCCTCACAGGGATTGGAGGCCTGTTGTCTCCACTGTCCCGCAGCTGACAGACATGTGCACCAGGACACGCGTGTTGCGAGGAACCGAGTGTTATTTCTGAAAACCAGGCCCAGCCTGTTTGTTTGTCGTCCAATAAAGCGCCACTAAACACTGGAGTGAAGAGGACAGCCACGCCGCCTCCAGCTGTTTGATGTAAATATGGACCATTAATACGCGGAGACTGCTGTTTTTTGATTGAAACGCCGTCGCTTGGGCGCCTTTAAAATAACCCGCCCTGATGACTCTAACCTCTGCAGCCCACGCGGCGGTGACACCATTAAAGTTTTTCTGCAGGTTAGCACTTCTCCTGGGCTCAGAGTGGCCCGGTAACTTTAGTGCGGCCTTAATGAGGACGAACGCAGGTTAACGACCTATGTAGTCGTGTTTCAGAGGCCAAGCCTGGGTTTCACCGGAGAGAGACAAAAAGAAACACTATTTACGACACTTTTAAGCATACATCACTTTGACATCTGTTCGTCTGGCACCTGGCATCCATTAGTATTAAATATTTCATTCCGCCCTAATTTGGAGCCCTTTTTGTCCCGAACCGACGACACTGGGGAGGGAAAACGTAAGTCTACCTTTACTGCGCTTTTACACGGCGCTTCTTTGTGCAGAAAAGTGCAAATGGAGTGTTGATGACGACCACGCCGCTTTGTTATGCGCCGTGGAAGAGAGGAACCTTAAGTCATACCTGCACGGGACCTGTATTAAATTTCCTCATCCATAATGATCCCCACACAGAAGCGCAGACACATTCCTGCAAAAGTTCAGGTTTGGGAGCAGGAGGGTCCCACTTTTTTTCTCTTTTAACCCAGTCTTATTAGGTTACTAATGTCCTCAAACAGAAGTTGAAGAGAATCAGAGGAGCTTTGTTCCGGTACTGTGCTGTTTAATGGAGCTTGCGAAGGAATAAAACTTTTTAAGCACGTTTCACATCTCTTATCATTCTTTCTGCTAGTGAGGAAGAAGACTTTGCATCATGTGACTCGCTTGGCAATGAGGATAATTTGGTGCTTTCTTGCGTGAGGTTCAGCTGCATGCCTGCAGAATCTGAAGCAGAATATTTGGTCAGAGGACTCGAGTGAAACGAGGCTGGAACCTGTGACTCAAACTATCCTCTTGTTCTTTGGTTGCTGCTGTCGTGAATGAAACGAAACAGCTGAACAATCCGTTTCAGTCTTCTTTAGTTTCCCTCGGTGTCCCGGTTGGTCTCGTGGTCTGAAGTGGGTCACTGATACAGCTGATTCGAGGCCAACACACACACACACACACACACACACACACACACACACACACACACACACACACACACACACACACACACACACACACACACACACACACACGCTGCACAAGATTCACGTTGAGGTACAATGTCGCCATCTAGTGGACATGGAGATCCTGGTATAAATAAATAAATTGTTTTTAATTGTGCCCATTCACAGACTTCACACACATTCTTTTATGTGAGCAAGTTGACCTGAATATTTTAAGTCTGTATTTATGCACGTCTTAAAAACATCAGCCTAGACATAAGTTTGTGCTGTATGCCAAATCAATCATTTATCTCGCCTTCTAGGTGGTCTTTGGGCACCCACAGACTGAGCCTTTGCATGTTCATGCACAGGAGGTGGCCGTGTGGATCCTAAATGCGAAAGCCTGCAGCACGGTGAGGTCAGGAGCAGCCTCCTCCATCAACAAAGCCATCAAACACTCATGAAGGACCTTTCGTTCAGATATTTTCACAGTGAATCCTCTGCTCATCTCAGTGTAACAGCAGGCTGCAGCAGCTGTGCAGCAACAAGTGCAAACCCTCTGCAGTTTAAATGACCAGTCCGAGGATCTGACAGAGGATAGGCTTCATGCCATTCTCCTTACATGTGCTCTGTGGAGCAGAAAAACTGACTTTAAGATGTTTTAACAATGACTAAAATGTCTGTAGGAGCTTAAACAGAAGGTGAAGTCAGACTCTCAGAGGGAGTCCTGCAGAGGGCGACCACGTATCACACAAGCAGCTGAGCTCACACCCTGCTGGAGCCAACAAGTTAAAGGTTTTGGGAACAAGTGGCGACAGGATTTACAAGGAAGTCGCTGTGAGCCTAAAATGAGGTTTTTCCTGTTTATTTCAAATATCTAAAGAAAGAAATTTGGCTCCAGTTTTTGGGGTAACCTTCAGCTCAACATGACACCTTGAAAATGTTAAAACGAGTAAAACGAAAAGAGTAAAACCAACCAATGTTTTAAAGAACCTTCATTGGGGTCATTTTGGTTTAATTGCTGCACTGTGATCATTCAAAACAGCTTCAAAAAAGCCTAAATATCAAATATATTTAAACTGCTATTTTGTACACATGGACTCAGTTAAACGTTTATAGAGTTGATTATTGATTGAATGAGGCCATGGAGAAACCGCAATCAGACTTTATGAAAGATGTGACTCATAATCACTCCAGCAGCTGTATTTTATTTACTTTTAATATTCTGAAAGTGTCTGGATGTGTTTAAATACATTTCTCAGATAATATTTATTGAAGAATAAGCACATATAAACCCTGGACTGATGTGAGGATTGAGGGGAATCAATCTGTTTAGTTGTTTTTAAAGTCTCTTGCATATGTTTGTTTGCCTTTACCAAAAGACCTGATTCCACTTTCATTCATTATTTATTTATTGATATTTCCTAAATTCAACAGAAACTATAATAATGCATATTTTTATATTATGACGATGGTTACATCTCAAAACAAATTAAAATCATCCAGAGATTTTGTGGTAATAACTGTTTTTTTCTCACGTGTGCCATATTTTTAGACATTATCTCCATTTATAAAAACGGTTTCTTCACACACACACGTACGCGCACGCACATGCATGTGCACGCGCTTTCAGGTGTTCCAGAGCATCCAAACACACCTGACGCCTGACCTGCTTTCACTGAGTGCCGTCACACAGATGTTAAAGCAGCTTCAGCCTCCAATTTACTGCAGAGAGAGTGATGCTGCTGCCAAGTGTGTCCCCCCATGACAGACTGACAGTGTTTACAGGAGAGGGGGGAGAGGGGGGAGAGGGCTGTGGGGTCGAGGGGTAGAGGACGTCTGCAGCAGGTGCAGCTGCTGGAGCGTGATGCCACACTAAGACTCCCTGCTGCACTGAGGAGCAACACAGGGGTCATTGTAGGCGGTTTTGGTGATGGATAAACACTCCGACTGGAATCAGATAAAATCTGAGGGACTTATCTGTGTCGTTGTTGTAGTCTCACATGAGCTGCCATGTGCGGTTTAGACTTGAACTTGTAGACCGCAGCAGATGTCATAACAGTCCTATAGGAGTTCGATTGAAGTGAGTTACAGTGGCGGAAGTCTACAGCAGGCCACTGAAACTGTTATTACTGTCGATCCTTTTAGGGTTTTGTTGTTTTTTTTATCCATAAAGGTTTAAAAACAATGGGGATGGATTTTAAATGTTTATCTCACATCTATATTGCCAGAAAAAGTTATTTCCACTTCTTTTAAAATGTTATCATTATTGATTTTGAACTAGATTTAACAACCATGTCAATGCTGGGCTGCAAAATTACAAACACAAGCTCTCGTGAAGTGGTTACTGAACTGTTCTTGCGTCAGATGCACCGCTGTCATGCGCACTGATCACTGCAGTCTGCAGCTTAAGGCCGTTTTCCAGTAGATGTGCAGGTTTGGATGGTCTGGTTGCACATTAACTGTGTCATATCAGTGAACAAAACTGCTGCATGAAGGATTTTTTTTGTGGTTGAAAACCTACGGCAGCCCTGGCTGACACGCTTATGACAGAAAATATGTGTTAAGGGACATTTTAAAAAGTTCTTAATTCATTCAACAAAAGAATAAATACACATGAGTGGGAAAAACAGTTTTAGGTGGTGACTTGGTAAAAAAAAAAAAAGTATATATAAATATAAAAAAACATGAAAAAGAATATACTGTATTGTGCATACAG
The DNA here is from genome assembly GCA_014839995.1 of Xenentodon cancila. Lineage (NCBI taxonomy): Eukaryota > Metazoa > Chordata > Actinopteri > Beloniformes > Belonidae > Xenentodon > Xenentodon cancila. The sequence continues at coordinate 4,259,275 of CM026210.1, read as the reverse complement.
TCTCCTTTACACCTTATCATGCTGTTTTATCAAAATTTAAACAAGTACATATTTATTTTCTGTCTGTTTCACACAGAAACATGGATACATGCAGATACATGCAATAATTGAAACGTAAAAATGTGATCAAACTTTCAGCTTTAACTCAAAAGGTTTCACAAAATTTGGCATTTAGTGTTTACAGTTATTTTTAAGCAGCAACTCCCAGCTGTTGCTTGTTGGTCTTTTCTTCAGGTTTCTTCAGACGCTGTGAAGCTGCTCTGGGTGGATAGTCCATTTTTCTGCCTAATTTTTCTGACTATGTTTAAGGTCATTTTCCACCTGCACTGCGAGTACGGCCTTATTTACCTTAGAATCCCTCTTATGTCGCAGTCACGTCAATGAACAACAGCGAGACACTAAAACAGGCTGCACAGTCATCCATCATCTGTCTGATGGATGTTTGAACAGAGGAAAATATTTATAACCAACATCATTGGGTTTAAACTTCAAACCTGGTTCTTCGTTGACAGACTGTAAGTAGCTCATGTGTGAAATGCAGAAACTGTCAGCTCAGCTGCTGACGTCAGCGCCATCAGCACCATGCCGGGAAAAATCTCCATTTGACTGAGGAGGGATTGGGAATGGAGAGCTGAACAACAGAGTAAATATTTGGTCGTGGAGAGCTCTTGGGAGCTGCAGAGGGCCCACTCTGGCTGAAGACCGTAGTGTTAAATGGATTAAGGGGCTGTTGGCTCATTGTGGAAAGAGAAATTCCCGCTCTTTGGACGTGACTTTTCTTTGCTTTTGCGTGTTTTCGCTCTCCAATCGAGTGCCCTCTGTAAACCAAACACTTCAGATAACCTGCAGTACTGTAATCCTCGTGTTTGTCAACCAAGAGGTGTGTACACATGATGAGTCAGTCATTTAAGAGCTTCTCATGCCGATTCCGAACAATTTATATTGTTGAATTTACAAGTAATTGCCTGATGTGTGTGGAGATTATTAATACTTGTAAAACGAGAGAAGGCGAGATTTGGGGGAATAATGACACAGGTCACCGACTTTGCTGAACTGTGAAATCTGAAAGGAATTTAATTGGTCCTGAATCACATGTAATATTGCCCTGGGCCATAAACTTAGTGGCAGGAGACGCAGAGCAGCAGATAGTATCCTCGATCCCATTCAGCTCCATTCACAACCATGACAACACAGAACAAGCTCGGATTTATCCCGCAAACTTAAAGGACATTGTGCCAGGGCGTCAATCAGGCATTATTGCGGCACTGAACAAATGCAAAATCTTGACTGGAACAAATGCTTCCAACGGGTCTCGGACGCGGGGCTACATTTCCCCCCTTTGTTCCGTCTCTGGTTGGCATGTATTTGTGTCCCCCCCCCTCCTCGTCCGACCACCCAGGACGACAGAAAGGCCCTCAGCCACTCTGCTCCTCGGTCCTTACGCACCTCGCTGAAGTGGATGAGGGTCGATATTGATATCAAATACGAGATAAAGATAAGACAGAAAAGCCACGCAAATAAGGTTAGACTCATGCCTTTGCATTTAGTGTTTTTTAATGTGTTCCGGGGAACTGAGGACAGTGAGCCATTTCAAAACATATGTGCGTTGTTTTAAACATCCCATTTAAAACAAAGACTTCCAGGTAACGTCAAGAGAGAAAAATGACCAAAAATGATGCAATTAAAGACGTGTTGTTTGCGGTGCGTGCTGGCAGAATGATGAATTGTTGCTAATTCAATATTTTAATAAAATCTTAGCAGGAGTGATCAGTCACTGTCACAAAATCGGCGACTGGATGTTGAAGTAGAGCAAGTTACTTTTTCCCCAATTAATTTACAACCGGCTAAAGAAAAAATAATGTCGTTACTGTTATTAGTATTGAAAAGCTCAATGCACATGTGGCTTGTGAGGAAGTAAAAAAAAAAAGAATCAATAACATTTTAAAGTCTTTATCTAGCCTGTTTCCTCTACTTATGTATTGGTTTATTCATATTTCTGTTTAATGCAGGAGGGGCCTAAAGTCCCATTAAAACTAACCACAGTAGAACTTCCAACAACAGAAAAGTTTCTCATTTTAAGCGTGACGTTTGCTCTTTTTAGTCGTTTCTGAGTCGCTGTTCAAACCCTCCTTCAGCCCACAGCTGCAGAACTGACTTCTTAACGTTTTTGTCCATGAAGGTGCTCAACAGCTCATGTGATTTCTTCATAAGTACAACGGGACACTTTTTTAAGGGATTTATATTTCCTACACTCCAAGAGACATCGTTAGTGAGCAATTATTGATTGTTTTTGCGTTTAAATTAGCATGTCTTCCAATGTCTTCCATTAACCGTGAAACTGTGGCAAAAAAAATGTAGGCAATAGAATAGAATAGAATAGAATAGAATAGAATAGAATAGAATAGAATAGAATAGAATAGAATAGAATAGAATAGAATAGAATAGAATAACAATAACTTTCTCGTCTTAACTTCAACAGACACTGTCTGAGCATCCTGGAAAATTACACCCAATTACCCCAACGTGCTACAATATCGCTTTCGTTTTAAGCGGTTGTGTTATTTCTGACACAAAATTAAACAAATCATATAAAGAAATCATCCAAATACACATAGAAATGTGCAAAGGTGACGAATTTCCATGGGTGTGTGTGTTTTCAGCAATACAAATGGGCTTATATTTATTTAAAAAAAAAAAAAGACAAGAAAACAAGAGCATTATTCTAATATGGCCAAAAAGAAACGAAATCTGGGGGAAGTTTCTCCCGCCCGCATGTAACGCGCACATTAGTCGCGTATTAGTTAAACCAACTCGCAGGCATCACGCTAATTGCTCACTTTGTCTGCAAATATTGGACGCGTTGTTTGGACAAGAGGAGGGGGGAGGAGGAGGAGGAGGGGTGGGGGTCGTGGGGGGTTGATGATGAGACAGCCTCTGTTGTGAGTTGCCACCCAAGACGTGATTCAGCTCCAACAATTACCATTATCTGTTCCCCAGTTTGACGATACGGGACGCATCTGCAATGATGACGAGTGTTTCCTTCGCTCATTGTCGATTTTTTTTTCCACCCCAAGTCCACACCTAACCATCATTGGGTGACAGCACTCGAGCTATTCAGGTACTATACTGAGGAGGAGGAGGCTTTATAAGCGAGCCGCCCCAGTGTTTGCAGCACATGGAGAGGGTTTTTGTGTAAACAGTGAGCTTGGCGCACACATTGCTGTTTGGACGGCGCGTAAAGTGGATCTGCAGTGTTTATTTTTCTTCTTCATTTTGGATCGACTAATTTCCAAACAAACCTGGACTGCATTCAATAACGCCATGGCTGCACCGACCAAGTTCAGTTTTTCAGTCAGGAGCATCCTGGACCTGCCTGAGCAGGAGGCAGAGACGGCGCCGCGGTCCTCTCCGGCGTACTCCACCTGCTCCTCCAGCCCAGCCTACACCTCCTGGAACGACTGCGACCGAAGTCCTTGTATATGTAAGTGCCTGATTAAAGCCACAACACATAACAGAGAAATAGGACATGTTCAAGAATAACAGTACATTTTAGAACCATAAATGAGCTCGTCATCATCTTCAGCAGCATTTCATTCATATCCTGCATCTCCGTTTCTTCATGCAGCTTCTGACGAGGGGAATTTCGAAGCTTCTCCCGACTCAACCAAGCCGGATGATTCCTCGTTGGATTCGGAGCCTGGGAGGACCAAAAAGAGCAAGAAGCGCCGCGTTTTGTTCTCGAAGGCCCAGACCCTGGAGCTGGAGAGGCGCTTCCGCCAGCAGCGCTACCTGTCCGGCCCGGAGAGGGAGCAGCTGGCCCGGCTCCTCAGCCTCACTCCCACTCAGGTGAAGATCTGGTTCCAGAACCACCGCTACAAGATGAAGAGAGGCCGAGCGGACGGCGCGCTGCAGGATGTGGAAATACCGCAGCCTCCGCTGCTGCGCAGGGTCGTGGTTCCGATCCTGGTCCGGGAGGGAAAGCCTTTTCACACCTGCTTACTTGGCACGGAAAAATCTGGTGGTCCTACTTCTTCTTCTTCCTCCTCATCCTCTCAAGCGGTACACTTCCCCATAGCCTACCCTCCTCTTCAGCATCCCTCCCCTCTCGCTCTTCCTCCCAGGTACCACCAGCACTTTCCAGCCGCGGCGGCCTCCAGACTGGCCTGGAGGGACTTTTGGAACGACTCAGTCCCCTTTAGTGCTTTCAAATGAATGCTTCATGTCATGGCACAAACTCATTTAGAATGGCATCAAATGTTTTCTAAATGTTTTGCCATTTTTAAGCTACTTAAACATTTAGAATTTTAGAACGAAAATATATTTTGCACATTTTATTTTGACTACTTGATGCGTGGTGTCCATTTTTAAAATGCTGTTGAAGGTTTTCTCTCGTGGCTTACTGGTGCAGCCTTACGTTTCTAGTATCCAGTCGGTTGGAACATTTATATTTCTTTAAAAAAAATTTTAAAACTTAATATTTGTGTAAATAACTTGTTGATTGTAGAGTAGTAGCAAGAAAGCCAATGTTGGCTTAAACCTGAAGAAAAACGATTGTTCTTTGATTTTTCTTTTTAAAGAGGATTTTCTGTGAAGGTTTTTACCAGTTTAATTTGTGTGAAAAAATATGAATAAAATCTGTCAATTTTTAAGTATACTTTTACAGTGCAATGTGCTCATTTGTTATACTAACCAATTGTTGGCTTTAACCTCAAATCTTTTTTTATGTAGTCATTTAAATCTTCTACTCTGCTGCTGGATTGGCGCATTTTTATAAAACAAAAACAGATTTATGTCTGAACATGTTTTCTTAAGTTTTCCAATTAAGAGTTTCTCCAGAATTAGGTAAATTTGTGCCTATAAAATCTTGTTAAAATTGGAATAAGCTGTGCTAAGATGATATATGTGGAACTTTCTGGATTTATTTTAGTTAATGAAAGAGCTCCAAAAGCCTTTTATAATGTAAGACAGAAGAAAAACTAATTATGCAAAAGCTGAGCAAACATCACTTCTGAAAGTAGTGGATTTGGTTATGCATAAGAATAGACAGTAAACATGGGAGCCTCTTTCTCTCTCGCCCGTCATTGTCTGTCTCCTTATTCAATTAACTTTTGTTATTCTGAAAAAATTGGGCTAAATACATCTATTAGCACTATATGGAAATATTAGTTTGTTTCTGTGTGCGCCGGCGTATACAGGATGTGGTTTCTGTCGTTGATAACAGGATTCAAGAGGGATAATCAACTCACTTCAAGCACACATTTTTGATCTTTTCACCTAATAATTGAAATAAAATTACAAAAGAAAGGGGCAGTTAAAGATCTTTGTTTTATCATGCATATTCTGGAAAATTAATTTCTTTAATTGTTACATTTATGGATTTTTTTTTATTGTAGTCTCATTTCAGGAAATCATGTCCATCCTTGTTGGAATCTCCTTACATGAAAAATATGCCTCAGTGTTTAAAATCATGTCAGTAACTCGGGGGGGTCCTCTGCTTCCACGCCCCCTATAATGTTGTTTGCTCGTCCTGTGACCCTGCAGCCCATCGTCCCTGTCACCTGGCCCTTTGTCCTCCTCACTGGGGCCACCTTGTTTCACATATGGAGGGGACTGACTGAGCCCCTCAGCTCGCAGCATCTCCCCTTAAACACTCTTTTTGTCTGGGTGTCTCTCTGTGAATGCACCATTGTACCTCAACTAAAAGGGACCGAGACAAAATCTTTAGTGTTTCAATTCCCGTGATGTTTAATCAGTCCCTGCAACAAATTTATGAGGTTTAACTGCACAATGGTGTTTTAGAGCATCTTGGGGGTTTAAAGGGTGACAAAGACAGGCTTTTAGAGGTTGCCATTGGTTTTTTAAGTTGGTCAGAAGAATTGTCTGAAAAGGATGGGCTTGTATTGGCCTGCCCATCCTATAATTTTACTCACTGGCCGACCCGGAGGCCCCTTTTAGGAAAGTTATAAGGTCCACATAAACTAGGCCACAGGAGGAGTTGTAAGTTTGTGCAACTAATGTCTGTTAAAAGAAATCAACAAGTCAAATATTAATGGACAGCAAAATTTGCAAGCATTTATATTGCATTTCATCATTTATGACAAGTTTAATTTGATAGAACTGCGTATAGATAGTAAAGTGCTCCATAATGTGTCTTTTCTGCTTATTAAGCCCTTTAGAAGCGTTAAGTCACATTTCTGTGTTGTATTGTACATAAATATGTAAGGACATATGTTTCAAGAGAGCAGGAGATACATGCTTCAACTCCTCACGATCAGCGCTTGTATTATTTCAATAAACACTACAGATTTTTGCAATCAGTCTTTTTTTCTATACACTCTTATGGATGAAAATATTTTGCCCTCTTTTTTCTGATGAAATAAAAACTAACAGTAAAGGTGACCCAACAGGTGATCCAAAGAGTGAGACAAGCTTTGGCCAAAAGCAGTAAAGCGACTGACTGCACGTCTGCAGTTACTGAGAAGAGTCAGCGTAGTTTTTGCATGTGTCAGAGTAAGAGAATATAAGCACATTTTCTTTGAAAAAAATAAGTAAATACACTTCCAATCTACAGAGCAGACAAGGGCAGAGAGAGGAAAGAAAAGCAGCAAAGGCAATCAATGTTAAGACAAACACAAAATTGAATTTCTTGACGGACAATCATCCTTGACGAGGATAAAAACTGAAAGTGCTACACAAACATCTCTTCAATATTTCCTCATTTTGTTTTATTGATTCACTTGAATAATTTAGCTCTCTAGATGAAAAACCACCAACCTGGCAGGTAACAAACAAATAGAAAAACAGAGACTTAAGATTGCTCTCACTGGCTGAGATGTCATTTACAGGTTTGTCTCCATCTGCAGCTACGGATTATTCTCACTGCTGATCTTTCTGTTGGTTTGTCCACTACTTGAAAATTACCAGTTGACTTAATTTATTACATCCAGGCATTTTAATAACTGATTAGTCACCTTGATGAACTGTTTCAGCTATTCATTTAAAGTGTTGCTTTGTGTTTTTAAAGCCACTCTATGTAGCAATACCACACCAGACCACATGGGGGCAACATAGCACAAGAAAATTCATGACCATTTTAGAAACTACTAGAAACACACAACGATTTTACAAAATGCGGTGCATGCAGTATAGCAACTACTGCACAATAAGCACCTGGAGGGTTTGTACCTCTGGCAAAATTTTAGCATGTTGCTGATCAGTCTACCTCACATAATATATCCCACAATGCACTAGTATACAGTTCATACTGCATATTATATTGTAAGTTCAGTATGTAGCATATTGTTAAAAAATAGCCTACGTGACAGCACATGAAGTGAGACACAAGGAAGTGCACCTCTGGTGGAACAAAGTAGTATTACAAGGCATGCCAGGCCATCCTCAGCCGTTAGTCCGGAACTGGCAGTGACACTTGTCAACACAGCAGATCTATGTGGCCCCATGTGGTCAGAAGTAGTATTGCAGATCAGCTTTAAAAGTTCTTTTGTGTGTGTGTGTGTGTGTGTGTGTGTGTGTGTGTGTGTGTGTGTGTGTGTGTGTGTGTGTGTGTGTGCGTGTGTGTGCAACAACTATATTTTGAAATATAATTAACTATACCGGAGCCATCAAATGGAGAAGTGACAAATACAATATTTTATTCTGAGAGAAAGCAAAGTTAAAAAACAAAGAAATACTTACGTTTCAACAGTGATTAATGGTTAAAGTTCCATTAAACACATGTGGAGAGAACAACTAAGTCTTAGAGGTTACATGTTATTTTGCTTGTGTGTTGTGTTTAGAGAAACATTGCATCTAAATAAGTAGCAAAACTGCAAAAAAAAAAAAAAAAAAGAAAAGAAAATCAATCCAAGCAAATGAGCAATGAAAATCAAAGTAAAGATATGAATAAACCTTCAGAATCAAAAGTTCTGTAGCAGAAAAATATGTAGTCAACAAAAACAAACAGAAGGATCACTGTCATGGTCATTGTAGAGTACGGCTACGTCTCATATAAGAAAATACAATATTAATCCGTATAAACAAAATATAAATGATGACTATACATTACAACAATGTGCAAATAAAAATAACTATAACTAATGTAATATTAGTGTAAAGAATATAACATATAACGGAGCATGGATGAATTTATAGTTTTTCTGTGCATGTTGTTTTACTATTTCTTTTCCAGTCTTCAGATGCAGATAAGTTGAGAGTGGGTCACCTACATGTAGTACAGAACTTTTAAAAAGTGGCTGTTTTTCATATATGAAATTTGATTTTATAACGGCAGGGAGCTCAGGCATTTCACTCTCCTAATGTCCATAGGTAATGTCTTGATTAATGTGAGAGGCTTCACGGATTTTCTGACGGTGAGGAGCCACCTGCCCACTAGATGGCGCACTAATACACAGTATGACTGCGGGGGCTTTTGGAGCGGCGGGTTCAGGAAGCGTGTTGAGTAGAAGAGAGCCGCAGATCCACCAGGGGGCGCCTTTCACTGATCAACAGCGGCTGTTATTTCCACTGCTGAGATAATGTCGCTCGTCGTAGTGACACAGTTAAGGTTGTGATTTGACATCATGCGTGAACGTTTACTCAGATGGTTTGTGGCATGAACCAAAGTCACTTTTTTTCTCTTAAAGATTAATATGCTTTTAAATGAGGACGTCTGGGTGTTTTTGAAACGGCTACAAATAAAGTCCGTCCCTGTTCATTACTAAATGATTGGATCTGAGTAATGATTAGAGGATTAAACAAAAGATTGAATTTCACAGAAAATGACTGTAATTTACATGTAAGATGTGAACAACTCCTGGAGACATCAGTGTTTGACGTCACGCGTGTGAATGTGAAGCCACAAAAGGTCCAATTTTATTCTTTTGTCACCCACTTTTCACTTTTTCCCTTCTCCAGCCTATTTGAGCATAGAACAGAGGAGTAGTGAGAAGAAGATAGAAAAAGGCTAGAAAAAGTCGTTAGGGCAGCAAGAGCAAGGACTTGTCACACTTATGTCTGTTATTAACGCACACACTCACACACGCACAATTAATATATCTCTCTGTGTGTGTGTGTGTGTGTGTGTGTGTGTGTGTGTGTGTGTGTGTGTGTGTGTGTGTGTGTGTGTGTGTGTGTGTGTGTGTGTATAAAGTGTCAGATCGGGTGCAAAGCATATATTATAAGCCTCAATTGATTTAACATTAGATCATGCACTAATCAATTCCTAAACGACTACATGCACGTGACCTCAGTAAGAAAGGCCCGGTGGCCTCCTACCCACCACTTTAATATGTCCTCATTATTCTGGAGAATTAGCAGCAACATTTGGACTAATTGCTGCTAATTGTGTATAATAGCCTTGTGGCGGGATGTGGAAATGTACTGATTTAGTTACGCTTTGCAAAATTCTCTAATTGAGGGATGTAAAGGCAACACTTTCCTTGGATGCAGAGGGATGCTGTAATTTTAATAACGCGTGATTATTATGGCCTGCAAATTATATACCGGTGCCCTTGCTTTAATGCCAACAATTAATGTTAGTTGTAATATTTCGCATTGGGTTAGATCATAATATTGCTAATTTAAAGATGCGCTTGGCTGTATAGCAGCAGGATCATGGTGATTTGTGTACTGTGGCCCAGCGGTGCAGTGAAAACCTGCATGCAGCCGTAAAACGTGCAGCCGGAACCCAGTAGAGCGCACAGATGTGGCTGCTGATCCCCGTGGCTCTGCAGTCCAGAGCAGGCGACGCGCGCTAGAGGCTGGCTGCGGTTCCACAGACTGTTGCTTTGGGTGCACCGTCTTGTGAATTATATGGTGGTGACGTGGTTGGTTCAGAATCAAGTTAAACAGCCCCAGTGGTTACTGCTGAAGCTGACCGGCCCCAGAAGACCTATTTAATCAATTTTAAAGGTGATCGGTTCAGACTGCAGCTATATAAGTTACATCTGTTGCTGGAAACTGACCTCAAAGAAACCGAAATATTTCAAAGTTTTGCTTTTTGTCTCTTTGTTAATACAATATCGTCGTGTCCATTAGGCTCCAACGTGTATCCACAAGCTGTTATTCTTAGATCGTCAAGCATTATTTGTGATTTATGCCAACTTTGCTATTGAAAAATCTGTGTTAGCAATGACTGTTTATTTATATTTATTCATTCAGTCATTCGTGTAAATTTAGGATCCTTTTCTGTTTAATCTGAGGAGTCAGGTTCCCATAGTTTTCCTTCTGTCTTCAAAACTGAAAAATCTGTATGATATCATATATATATATATATATATATATATATATATATATATATATATATATACAGAGAGAGAGAGAGAAATATATAAGGGCAGTAATAAAATCATGGTAACAACTGCCTTCATCTTCATAAAAAACACAGCATTTATTATGATGATGATTATTATTATTATCATTATTATTACTATCGTTATTATTATTATTATTATCTAAAAAAGTTTTAAATCTTTTCTAATCTTAATGGAGTCAAGGGGTTTAAAGTTGATCCCAACTGAAATGTCCAGGGACGCACATCGTGAACAGGTTCCCAGTCCATCACATGGCTACAGGGTCCAGGGCAGATACGCACAATCTGGAGAAACCCCACGCAGGCACGTGGAGAACAAGCAAAGTTCACACAGAAAGGCCTCAGGCGGGATTCCAAACAGAAAAACGTTATGAAATAAACAATAACTATTAGTATAATCTCATTGGAATGTGTAAAATTGTGTCCTCCGATTGGACGCATCGGATCTCCCTTCCTTGACTGCAATGCTTTTCTGAAGAAAAGAGAGAGAGAAAAAAATTCTTACCTGTTCGTAAAATTTGAAGGATGACTGGGTTAAACTGTAATGGCTCCTTGAGCATTAAGGCAAGATGCTGCTGAGGGCTACCTGGCGCTGTGCTGCAGGAGAGCAGCTACTTGAACACCGTTAACTTCACATGAGAGCCTCTCCTACTCCAGACTCGATTCCCCCACCTTTTTATTTTATTTTTATTTTTTTTCCACCGGTTCTCCTACACGAGCGTGTGCATCTGAATTTCGGTAACACGCTGCTTTGCGTCCAATGATATCAAAAGGGGGAAAAAAGCAAGTGGGGGGGTTAATCATTTACGCAGCCACTTAGCACGCGGATGTGTATTTATTTATTTATCAGTATCAGTCATTTTCCCTCCCTGCAAGTGCACTTTTGCATGTCTGAATACGATAAGGCATAACACAAACAATCCTGCAATCACTGGAGGCCTCTCGTGGCCATTAAAAGTCAGGAGTTCTACTGAGGAGTGGTTCTCCGACTCTCAAGTCCATATAGACCTCCTTTCATCAAGAGGTCCTCGTAAACATCACTACAGTTAATAAAGTGCATTGTGGTCACTGCAGTCCTGAGGTGTTTATCAGCAACAAGTCTCAAACTTGGCGCCCGGACTGCGGCCGCAGCGGCCGTGATGAGCGTCTGCGATCATGAGCAACGCTTATGTTATTGTCAGTGGGAGGGGAGCACGTCTTCTAAGTGATATTGCGCTCGGCGAAAGAAGGCTAGAGCTGTTTTGTATTGTTGCTGATGCCCCGCCTCTGATGGTAGCCTTAAACCTGGCACCCAGCTAAAACAAACCGGAGCCCGCACCGAGCTCCACTCAATCCAATTAAGGCGGACTTGAGGCGCTCTCCTACGTCTTCATCTACCAGGATCGACGTTGAGACAACAGGAACAGAGGGGCTTTGGCCGAAAAAAAAGGAGAGAGGAGAGATTGCCTTGCCTTCTAATTTCTCCCTCTCCAGCCCCAAAACAATGTCGATGAGCCCTAAGCATACAACTCCTTTTTCAGTTTCCGATATCTTGAGTCCCCTTGAGGAGAGCTATAAGAAAGTAAGTATGGAGAACAACAACTTGGGGGCACCTCTTACTTCTTACCGGCAGCCGCAGGTCTCTCAAGCGGCGATGCAGCAGCACCACATGGGCCACAATGGGACCGTGTCTGCGGCTTACCACATGACTGCGGCAGGTGTTTCCCAGCTGTCACACACTGCCATGGGGGGCTACTGTAACGGCAACCTGGGCAACATGAGCGACCTGCCGTCGTACCAGGATGGCATGCGAGGCAGCGCCACGGCCACCAGCTGGTACGGAGCCAACCCAGACCCGCGGTTCTCCACGAGTGAGTATCCTGCACCTGTAGCTTGCTTGGGGTGTGCGTAATGGACAAAAATACAGGTTTTGCGCTCCACAATTATATGGTTTTTATCTTTAATTATCGATGTGTCTGTGCTGTTAAGGTCTCCGTTTTAAATTGATAAATTTTACGCTTCTTATTCGTGTAATTTATCCACAGAGTGCAACATCTGGAAAAATTCTTGCGATGGGAGCATCCATAAATAGGTTTTTCTGTGAGCCCCGATTTAAAATAAGATGTTATTCTGGTCATTTTAAGACATTTATTTTCGTATAAGCTATCTGCTGCAAAATGTTGATATTCAAATGTTGCGTTTTGACAGAGATGTGGATAAATGATTGGTTTGTTTTGATCGATAGCTCTTATCACATTGATGAAAGTAATTATTATAGAATATAATTTTCTATTGTTTCTCATTACGCAGTTGTGTTTCTTGAACTCTTTACATGTAAAACAAATGTAATGTAAAATGAAATGTAAAAAAATCATTTTCTTTCAGTTTCTCGGTTTATGGGCTCATCGTCCGGGATGAACATGGGCAGCATGGGCAGCCTCGGCTCCTTGGGAGATGTTAGTAAAGGCATGGGTTCCCTGTCCAGCACCCCGAGGAGGAAGCGACGGGTGCTCTTCTCCCAAGCGCAGGTCTACGAGCTGGAGCGACGCTTCAAGCAACAGAAATACCTGTCGGCGCCGGAAAGGGAGCACCTGGCGAGCATGATACACCTCACCCCGACGCAGGTGAAAATCTGGTTCCAGAATCACCGCTACAAGATGAAAAGACAGGCTAAGGACAAGGTGTCCCAGCAGCAGATGCAACAGGAGAGCGGCTCCTGTCAGCAGCAGCAGCAGTCCCCGCGAAGGGTGGCCGTGCCGGTGCTGGTGAAGGACGGGAAGCCGTGCCAAGGCAGCGCCGGCCACACGCCCACGTCCTCCTCACAGACACATCACCAGGGGGGCAATGTCATGATTATGTCCAACAACGCGTCCGGCCTCGGGCAGCATCAGAACCAGCAGGTGGGAAGCACAGGCCACTCTCCAGATTTGGTACCTCACTCCTCCAGTCCGCCCTCCATGCAGAGCCAGGTGTCCGGCCTCTCCCACCTCAACTCACCCGGCGCGGAGTACGGCTCGGCCTTGCAATGTTCGGCCTTGTTATACGGCAGGACGTGGTGACAAGAGGCGCCTGTTATGATTTAAATCCTCTATTTAATGAAAAAAAAAATTTTTTTTATCTGTCAAGACTCAGAAAACTAATTGTTAAAGTGCGCATTTGAACAAAAGACCGCAGCGCTTCTTAAAGGGGACACATGACTTGTGTGGACAAAGCAAACCTCCTTTCCCAAAAACTGCGGATGTAAAAGTCTTGGGAATTATTTATGTAAATTATATTGAAACAAAAGAAGAGTCAATAGACATATAGTTGGGAAACTGAACCAGAACAAGGACGCATACACTGCTGGACTGTTTGGCGCTGTAAAACGCACCGCCGCAAACACACGTGACGACTCTTAATTTCTAACTGAAATTAATGTAAGACGTAGAGCTAGCTTGTATATTTCTGTAAAAGGTTTGAATTTTAGCTCTTTGTTGTACAAAGTTTTTGACGCTTTGCCGGTTTGTTGTCGTTTCATTGGTATTTGTACGTTTAATTTCTTTGTAACTTATATAGATATTTGACTTGCTACAAAATAGTCCTATTAATAAATTATGGAAAGAAGACAGATAAGCTTTTTTTGTGAAATATTTCAATAGATGCGCTCGTAAATTATGTAAAATAATTAGTCATTTAGCGGGAATTCAACAACAGCAAAACAAAAAATGAAAGTGGTGCGGCATGAGGTTGTTGTTATTAATAGTAGGCTATTATTAAGTTTTATATGAAAATACTTTTGCTGTTTATGGATTTGCTTTCTTTTTTCATTTTGGTACCAAATGGAGCAAATTTTTCAAAATACTTATAGCCTATCGTGAACATTTTCAAAATAAAATAGTGTTCCAAAGCCAAACACTATATCAGCACTCAGACTCTTAATCTGAAGTCTAATTCATATGTCAAGGTCTGTTTTCCAACTGTTTTATTTTTAAATCTGAAAGCAACAAATCGCCTCTAAAGCTGAGTTCAAGCAAGAATGCCCTGCATATTAAACTCGGCCTCAGTGAGCTATATGTTCTCTTCCTGATGTGTGTTTTCTCACCATGTGAGTCACAGAGGTGAGGTCTCTCGGTTCCTCACATCAAACACGAACGCTGCTCAAAGGGCAGCTTATCGTGGAAATCCCTGACCAAACAGCGCCGAATTCTTCTCCAGTGACGCCGCATGCAGGGCTTTCTTTAGGCTGGTTTATCAATAATCAATCGGGGAACTGAAAGAAAACATCCAGAGATTGATTGTATCGGGGCGCCAATAACAAACCTGTGTCCACAAACAATTATCTTTCGATAAGATTATATTTTAAGGGCAGGTTGTAATTTATTTGGTGTGATATGTTTCAATGACCACGAAAAAGAACACAATGATTTATTTTTCTCTAAAATTAGTTGAATAAATAGGCTCAAAGGTAGCCTACAATAAACATTAGAGTCTATTCTCCAGCTATCCGATAGAGATGTGGATCTCTAACAGTTTACAGTCAGGTTGCTAAGCGACGGAGGAAGATCGCCTCAATTTCGTAAAAGATGACCCCCCCCCCCCCCCCCCCCCCCCCCCAATTCTGTGTTGTCATATCATTTCGTATTAATTTTAGAAAGGCTGAATGTCTGGACAACATAAGCTTCGAAATTATTATCATTTTGTATAACAGAAGAAAGAAGGGGGATAACCTGTAAATTTCAGCTGCATCTTTGGTTTAAGCTTGAACTGCATAAATATTTCCCAAGAGAAGACGTGAAACGTGAAATCTACGTGGAGTTTTACGTTTTGTCCTGAGATCAACTTCTTTGGTGCAGAGTAAAATGTTTAAAGGGAAAAAAAATCACTTTTTGCGCGATGTGGCCTTTAAGCCGGTTATACATTTCAAGTCTTGTCCCATAGATCCTACCAAAATAAATGTTAACTATTCAAATTAGGCTTTCTCAAAAAGAAGTTACAAAGCTGCCTTGTTCAACTCTGTTGTTAAAGAAATAACATTTACCGTGAATCAAAATTTATATGCAGCGATAATAATCCGTTAGGGCTCACGTGACTGCTCCTGACTGAACGGAATCTTGCATGGGTTCACTGGGGTTGATAGACAGAGGCGTTTCTTGCTTATTATCTCTATTTCCTGACATTTACATTATCCGGCGACATGCTGAGCTTTCATCAAACACCAACCTTCTGCTACAAGCTTATGTGTTGTTGAATTACAGGCTACGAAATGCAGTAAAATACGCATCTGGGTCAGAGGCGATGTCCATCATTTTTTGTGTCATAATAAATCAAGACGACGTCCACTTTTCTGCACCCCCCCCCCCCCCCCCCACACACACACACACACACACACACGGTGGCGAAAATGTAAACACATTTTTCCAACAATGACAATATACATTAATATAAAATTAAAGAATCTGTTTTTCCACCGCATCATTTAGATACAAAACTCACGTTGACCTCTTTTCTGCAATAAAATGCAAAGTTTTGACACAAGCAATAGTATTCGCAGCCTCTCGTTTTAATTTTAGAAAGTCTGGGGAGGACAGTGAGAGAGAAAATAACCCTTTACAGACTTCTGAGTTAAACCTTAACAGCATCGGAAACTATCTTCTCTTAGATATTTCGCAGAGCAGGCTTTGTTCAGGAGAGAAGTGAGAACTTTGGGATTACATTAACATGTCTTTAGCGCAGTGTGTGGTCTTTGTGTGCAGCTTGTAGCTGTTCAGAATTACTTGTTCGAAGCGTGTGTGCTCTCATCTCTCTCTTTTGTAGAAACCCACAGAGCAACTCCCCAAGTCCTCCTGGCTTTATGGTGGGCTGTCTTCATGAACCCCAAGCAATTAATCTCTAATCTCAAGGTAATCATATTTGAGTTAGTGACTAGCTGGTGAATTTTATTCGCCTCTTCAGTACCAGGAGATCCTCTGCTTCAGTGAGGAATAAAGCCTTGTTAAGACTGAATTTTAAGTTTGAAAAAAATATTAAATATATGTGTACGTCTTAAAATCACAGCTGCTTGTATTCCTTGAGAGATTTACCGAGAAGGAGCTGATTTCGAGCAGCTGTAAAGGTGGAAAAAACTCGTGTAGGAGTAAGAGAAAAAATTATAGTAAGCAAAAAAGCTAATTTTCATCACAAATGTTTTATTTTCTCACCACACAAAAATAGTAAAGCCTAGTGTGGAGCAAATATCGGCACCGTAAGTACGCTGACTGGAAGTTACTCAACATATGTCCAGTTTCAAAGCATCTGGGGAACATTTTTAGATGAATATTCTTTCTCGCTCCTGTTATAACATTCATTGATTGTTCTGAAACAAAAGCCTCACACACAATCACGTTTTACTGATAAGGTAAAAAAAAAAAGAAACTTCTTTATAAACATATAATGAATACCAATTCCATTGATAAAAATGCGTTTTTCTTCGTGATCATATAACCTATTGCTGGCATTACACTGCAATGAGATTTTTTTAAGCGTTCAACATAAACCGAAAATACAGTACAATGTAATTGGTTTTAGAGTGCCTATTTTAATATTAAAACATGATGTCGTATGTGGCTTTTTGTAACGTCTGTTGTGCGTTTATTGTTAAGTTGCTGGCGTATGAGATGCGAACTGTCCACGGTGCTGAAAACCTTATCAATTTAATAGGAACAGAAAAACAGGAACTTTCGACTACTGTATGTTTACAAATGCTTTCTTGTTATTTCTTAACCGCTTTCTTTTAACGATATAAAATTAATGCATCTTCTTTTTGGAAAACAGATCTGCTCTGCCTTCTTTTCTTAAGTTCCTAAACATTTCATCACAACAGACCCCAGCATTCATGCGCGTTTCAAAAAGGACAATTACGCTGCAACTGCAATCACCCCCTTTGGTAAATGTTATTGTGAGCTAGCAGCAAAAAATCTTTAATTGTCCTATATTTATGTGGTTTTTCAAGTCATTGTGCAAAGAGCGCAAACGAGGGTCATTTGTAAACTGAAATACTTTGCATGCAAAGCGGAGCAAAAGATGCTGTAATACTTGACCTTTGAGCATAATTGTTGCAGGCATGAAATGCAGCATTCAGGGCTGGCTGAGTGGAGTCTTTTCTCTCTGCCCTCCCTCTGATGAAGAAAGTGCATTTTTACATCTTCAGTGTTCATTTGGCTTTGTTTCTTTTGAAGGAAATTTCTCTGGGACTGGCTGCAATTTAACTTCATTTCAATAATACTAGGAGGGGGGAAAACGCATAAATCACCCATTTTTCTGTTCAGTACACTTAATAGACTTTATACTCAGCCTCAAGAGCCCAAAAAGATTTATATGTGTTTTTGACATGACATGTTAAATAAATTATTCTTAGTAACAAAAGTTATATTTCTCGTTCATGGATATATGAGTAAAGACTGATGTGCATGTTTTACCCCAAGCATTCAGGCTTTGTTTGACCCATTTCATCCACTCCTGAATGTTAATAAGATTTTAGGCAGCCTGCAAATTTAGTGCTGTATGCACTGTTGCTCATAAGTTGAATCAATTTTGTTTTAAATTACATTTCTCTTTAATGTTCCTTTTTTTTAACAATAATCTTATGAGAAGTCATGTTTATGCAAAAAATGTAAAACAACTTTATATTAAAGTTTATGTTTATATATATATATATATATATATATACACACACACACACACACACATCAAATGTTGCAGATAAAACTTCACTAACACTGAAAATAAAGAACTAAAGATAACACAAGGTGATTGATGGACCAGAATGCACAGTTATTTCTACAAGTTTATTTATTATTTATTTATTTTAAAGATTTTAGGTGGCACTGATTAAATTGACCCTTTCCTGAACCTAGTGATTTAATTAATCAAAACACTGGAAATGCTAATTGATCGTTCAGACAGACCTCAAAATCTGTCGAATAGTAAAGTATTATTATTTTAACAGACAGACAAAGAGAGAGAAAACAAATCCTCTCTTAGCTGTTTCATAATCTTATCAAGTTCAGATAATTAATTTTTGGAAGATTTTGATATTAAGGGCAAAAGAAGGGTATCGTCTGCATATAAGTTCGGAAACTTTAGATCAACTTTAGTTTCAAACACCTACGTAGTAATAGATTAGGTTTTACTGTGAGAAACAGAATTTATAGATGGGATTTCCTATAGAAAGGGTGTATTCAGTACAATATCTACAATGTGATTAGAAAAAGAAATGAACATGTATTATCAATCATCATGGTTTAAGGAGCAGTGCTGGCCTCATAACATGTTGCATCAACACAACATGTCATTTCATATCAGTATGTATAAAAATCAGCCTTGTTTAGTTATATTTCTTAAATATTTTACTTAATGGTTGGAATTACCTGTCGTGTCCACAAAGTACATTTGATAGAGAAAAGATGGATATGTAATGACTTCAATAGTTTATTTTATAAGGTAAGACAAATGATGAGTCATTCAATTATTCATTTTCTATATCCGCTTTATCATATACAAGGTCACAGGGGTCTGCCGGAGCCTATCCCAGCTCAAAAATGGTAATAATAGAATAAAATTAAAATAAATGCATAAAAAAATTCATTGTCTTCAGTGACCAAATTTGCTTTATTTAGAGACTTTGAAAACATCTTCAATTTAATGGCAGCAACACTCTCTTAAAAAAACGAAAGAAGGAAAAGTTGTGAGTCATGCTCATCACTGTGTTACATCAACTTTCTTTTAAACAGCACATTAAAACCCTTTCTAGACTGAGCGTAGTGATTGTTGCAGTTTTGAAAAGAGGAATCGTGTTCATTCTTGCTTAATTCAAGAGTTCAGCTGCTGAATAGTCGCTAATTGTCTGATTCTCCTCTTTACTGTCACTCCATACATTTTCAATATATAAAAAAAAAAAATCTAGACTTCTGGCAGACCAGTCAAGCACACTCTCTGTCTATGAAGCTATGCTTTTGTAAGATGTGAAGAATGAGGTTCAGCATTTTCTTGCCAAAACTGCTTCAGACCTCTAAGTAAAAAAAACATTAGCCAGGAGAAGATGGGATGGGATCTCTCCAAGATTCCAGCAAACACCTTTGTGTACATGCTGTCTTTACACATCAAGAAGCCATTCATTCAGTAGGAAGAGATGCATCCTCAAATCATTACGGACCCTGTCTTTCCCACCTTCAACAGGTGAAAGCCTGGAGGATTTTCTCATCTTTGGTATGTAGAGCAAGACCTTGTTCTTCTTAAAAGCAACTGGAACATGAATTCTTCTGACCACAGAACATGTTCACAGTCTCTATCCATCTAAGTTCATGTGATGAGAACTTAGTGGTATTTCCGCACAGTTTACCTACTGGTTCTTCTTTGTGTATTCTGGACTGCTTGAGTGTGAATGGTTTTCCAAGGTGCTCTAGTGTCCATGAAGCTGTTGATCACAGTACCAATGAATCTTCTCAGAAGAGTGTGTGATGTAGATGCTGAAAGAACAACTCATTTCATTTTTGCTTTGAGAAGCATTTCTTTTGAACTAATCAATGATTTTCTGATGGAATTTGGTGCAAAGTACTGAGAAACAGCACATCATTATAGGAAATATTATATTTAACTTTAATTCAGTTCAAAACAACATTATGTATATAGCAGCAAATCATGACAAATGTAATTTCAAGCCATTTCATTAGTACAGTCCAACTCGGTCCAAAGTAGTCCAATTAATACAAAGCCAATAAAATAACCATAATGATTATTGATTTGCTAAAGAAACCAACAGACTGCATCACAACTTTTCTTTGATAAAATCCCCCGTCCTGAGCAAGCACCAAGCAACTGTGGAAAGAAAAAAACTCCCTATTTTTGCATTTAATCTTTATGTCTTTTTCTGCCTCTCTCCCAGATTTCATTCTTGTCTTGCCATCATTAAATGTTAGTTCTTTAAAAAAAATATATATATACTGAAGTTGGTCAGTATAGACTGCATTAGGTTTCCTTGGATTATGTTTTGTTCAATTTAATTTTAAACTAATAAACAAATTACAAATGTGTGTTTTTCTTTCATTTGGAAAACTATAAGGTTGACAAGTGTTCTTGTGCAAAAACTACATAATTGTAAAAAGATTTTTCAAATACACCAGTAAATGTTTCAGTTTTACACCTTGATAGATTTAAAATACACAAAGAATAACTACGGATGGGCTTTTTTTTGTCTTGAACTGTGACATTAAGGCAGTTGCAATAAAAGGTCCATTTTAGCATAATTACTCATATTGTTACACAAAGAGAGAGAAATCTGTTAAACTGGTTGAAATAATGGTTTAAGCTATATATAAAATGTTTCATCATGTAAAAAAAAAGAGAGAGAGAAAGTTCAATCATCTCCACTGACACTCATTCACTCACTGGTGGCACTCTTCTTCTAAGCTAATTAATTACTTTCTTGGCTGCTTCTACCTGAGCTGATGCAGACGTTAATATTGCATCATCAGTCTATGCTGTGTTCCTTTTTTATCTCTGTAAAACCCAGATTGCTTTTTAAATTATTGTAAAAGGCACATGTAGGACTAATTACAACAAATATTAATGAGATTAAAATAGGGATAAATACACTGAGATTATGTCTAGTGTAATGAAGCAATAAACCATGGATTTAAATCAGGAACCAGCCAATTATACTTGACATTAACGACAGAAAATATTTATTTATTCTTTTAAAATGAGGAATTGAAATAAAGAAATCATGCATTTGATGACAACAAGCTGTCTGAGAAAAGTTGGGACTGGCAAATGTCTTTTCTTTCAACAGTTCAGTCTGTCTGATAAGGATTCATGCTGCCAACAGTCCTTAGACTTCTTTGTGGTATTTTTTTGTGTTTTCATCTGGTGAAAGGTTTGTACAGCACCCATCCCCTGCCACCACCCATAACAAGCCAAATATCGCCTCCCCTCTTTGGAGGACGCTGCATCCATGGTTTCCAAAATAAATTCAGATTCTATACGATATGCATTCAGCCATTGGAAGATCTGGTCTGCAAAGTATGTTTGTGTAACACCTCTTATTCACATGTTGAAGTGAATACGAGGTGCAATGACAACAAGCCAATAAAGTTGGTAAGGTTTAAATCACGTGCTCACATCACCTCTGCTTTTAATAATAATAATTACTCAAAGACGAGAAAAGTTGCTGTAGTTTGGCATGAAAAAGTTCAGGAGTGCGGCATCTCTTTTATCGTAATTTTGGTCTTAAAATACAACAAATGTTTTCAGTGGTAAACAGGCCTCGACTGTGGGAAGACTAGTTTTACACCAGGAATCTTTTTCAAAGGACACATACTGTTGTAATACTTGTGGTTTGGCTTTGCTTTGCTGAAGTAAGCAAGACATGATCTGGATAGCAGGATATGTTTATTCAAAACCCAAATACATCATTCAGCTTTATTGGGGCTTCACATAAACGCAAATTATCACCCTGTACAATTACAGATACCAGCGTTTGTTCTATAGAGCAATAATAAACTGAATGGTCTGCGATTTCCCAAAAGAAATGCAGAATTTTGATTTACCAGACCACAGAAAAGTTTTCCATCCCAGCTCAGTCCATCTTAAATCAGCTCTGGGCCAGAAGATGGCAGGTTTTCATGATCTTATCAATATGCCAGGTTTGTCTTTGCAAAATAAAGCTCAAGTTGCATAAACTGTAGCAATGATTTGTTTTTATTTTCCATGAAAATGTTCTTCAGAAATGTCTTCACACTCCACAGCACAATCATGTCTAGTTTCAATGCAGTCTGGATTCATTCTTTATTGGTTTTCAGCCTTGCAAGAGCTGCTATATATCTCTGAAACGTTTCATGTTATATAACCCAACACAGATGTTAGAAGCTTGAAAAAAGTCTTTTCAATTCTATGATGGGAAATATTATTGTTAAACTGTTGAGCTACTCCTTCGCACAAAGCCGTGAACCCCTTCTTATCGTTCTTTGACAACGTCCTCCTCTCTGCGACTCTAGAGTTAAAAAGCAGGCATATTTATCTCCAAGATCAATTCAGTTTTTCAATTTCACTTATTGTGATCTACTTTTTTTCTGTTTTGATATTCAAATTCACTTTTTTTCATTTTCTTTTGTAAGGAACTGTAGCACAAGCACACACAAATAGAAAAGTTATGTTTTTTTATCCAAATATCAAAGATATTGCCGTTGAAGCATTCCTGACATGACACATGCAGGCATCAGCCTTTTCCCCTTCAAAAGCAACCTCACTCAACTACAATGTTAAACCCAGGGACCAGCATCACACCAAACCTGGATGAGCCTTGCTTGATAAGTTCTGGAGAGACCCGATTAACCTTTCTATTCAACCCTTCGTATAGTTCTCGGTACTGTCAGAACTGTTGTCCTTTTGTGTTCAGCCAAACATAAAGCCAGATATTTGTCTTGTTTTGTCCCCAGACGACATTCGGTTCTTTATTTTCTTTCCCCTCTAACTTCTGCTAACTTTACTAATAAAGGTCGTTCACATCTCAATAGTAACACTTTTATGTTATATATCAATAACGACTGTGCAGAAACTCCTCATCAGCAAAGATATGTGAGAAAATGTATGTTTCTGTGCACCACAATGTGCTCGTCACCCTCTCTTCCTTATGTGCGTGTGCTCCCATTAAACATGCCCATTAAATGAGAGCAGACACAAGCAGAGTTGTCATGTCTGTGTACAGTAGCAGCAGGAGTCCTTTAGAAAGCAGCGAGCCATCACTAAATCCGTTAACAGCAGACCCTCCACACAGACCCGGGTGCCGCTGCTTGCTCTATAGGCCTGAGGCAATAACCTCTCTGTCTAATAAAGGCTTTAATCGTCCAAGGCTGTCTTTTAAATGATAATAACTTGAATAGAAATTAATTTATATGACATAAAAAAGGGCCACTTGTGAATTATTTAATAAATCTTAAGAGGATTTACTTAGAAAAATTATGTCTGGCATTAAAAGTAGTCTTGGCTTGGCAATACTGGTGCATTTATTCAGCTGGGATGTACCTCAAGTGCAGTTTTTAGGTACTTGTAGTTTATTTAGGTCTGTTTAGTTTTATGCTGTTTAAACATTTATATAAAAGCTAAAACTTTAAATGTGAAGATTTTACACACAAGACAGCCAACATCAGTTCATAAAGAGATTAATATCCACTTAATATAGTCAATTTTTCTTTCCTGTGCTACTGAAATCGCCTAATGAAATAGTTGTACTTGGTTCTGATTAGTTGTTGAAGTAAAAAAGTTAAGGCATGCTGCCAGGAAAATTGGGAAAACTTGAGGATAGTGCAATACAATCGTTCAGCAGTCCCATTCTCCAGTGAGAGTGAAAGGCTGGATACGTCTCTTTACAGAATAAAAGAAAGGAAAAAGGAAAGGAAAAGGAAAAAAAATTCCTTGAATGTTGCTACACAATAAGCAATCAAGATCCCAAAGCCAGACATTTGACAGCTTAATGAGTTCAGGCTGCAATCACTTTAAGAAAAGACCTGGTCCATTTTAACCCGCGCACAGAGCCGAGCTGAGGAAAGGCGCCGCTCGTCCATTTAACTCACAGGAGAGACGCACATAACTATAGGTTCATAAAAACACAGACTGGAGGTGGATGTAAATAGGTCCCGTATATTAGGACCTGTTGAGACTTGCATGTTTTGTTCAGAAACGAGAGGAGGGGTGATATTTGCCCCCCTAATGAAATATGTCATTACGAGGAATTCATGTGACACAAAAGGGGCGACAGTCAAAAATTGCCCCACTGCTGTTCAGTAATTATATAGTTTGCCCTGGCAGCGCCTTCAGGCAGGTGGCTGGTCCATCATGCAAATGGCTTGGCTGTGCTGACATAATTAGACACTGCGAGCAGCTTAAATTAACAATTAGCTAACATGCAATTCTGCCCGCAACTCACTAGTTCTCATTTTTTGGCCAATTGTCACTGTATGTAATTCCGGCGGCTGAATTGCTCCGTAGGATGTAACCTATGTGATTTCTTACTCGGTCAATTTACGGGCTAAGTGAACGGAAGCGAAAGAAAGGGGCTTATACCCCAATCCCCATGGGTGTAACTGCATGGAGGCGCATTAAATGTCAAACACTTGCCGTCAGAAAGCCTATAACGCACACATCTCGGGGATGTAAGGCTGACAGGCAGCTCAATGCGGGGGTGTCAGTTGTTGATAGTAAAATGGCAGTTTAACAGAAAACAGCGGTAAAAGCGAGAGAGAATCAGAATCATGCTGTGATTCAGCCTGCCCAAAAGGTTCTGCTTTTCTAACCTCTCCACTGATCCTCTTGCAGCCGGCGTCCTAAACACTACTGCCTTACCACAGGCCAATCACGGCCCACCCACTCTCACATTATTCTCGCTGCCCTCCAGCATGACACGGGAACAAAGTAGACATTAAGCAACATTAAACCCAGGGATGGGAGTAATCAGGAACCCGTTATCTCCTAATGAAGGCAAACACATGCGGAGCGATACACATAGGCAGAAATCAATAGAGACGCCTGACAAAAGGAATCGGAGAGGTAAAAGAAAAAAAAAGGAAAATGCAAATCAGTTCGAATCGTTGTTTGCTTTGAAACTGCTCAGTCTATTTCCATTAATTACATGTTCATTAAAAGTAATTTGTGTAGGCTACACAGCAGCAACAGCAGTTGTCTCCCCTCTTGTTCTTTTTTTTTCTTTCTTTTTTTTTTTTAAGCAGTGATGGATAAGACAGTGGCTTATGTCCAACTCCCTTTATAGCATTTAATCACTGGATGGGACTTTTGGTAGAAACAGTCAGTGTCAAGCTGTCCATAACTCTTCATCTGCAGTCTTGGTTAGGTCATTATAAGATTAAAAATAAAACTGCAAATTGATTTCCACAATACTTTTGTTTAACTTTATCTAGTTAGGGTTGAATACTTGCTGGGACAAGCGACTAAACTCTGTTGTTTAACTGAGTGCTGTTAAAGCATGCTTCACCCTCATGATCAGTATGCTATCTTACCTCCTTTTTACACAATCTGAGTTGCTTTTACCAAAGGCCCACAACCTCTTGTTGGTTGCTATAGCATTTTCAAGCACCATTCTGCTGGATCCCAACCCCCACATGGACCTGCTCTGCACACTTGTAATAAATTATCCTCAAGTGAAAATACTAAAAACGAGCTAGACCAAAGCTGGACAGGGCCACTTTACTGAATCCCACCTCGTAAAATTTTTTTTATTTTTGTGTGACTTGACCCGCAAAAGCTTTTATGCGGTCAATACGTGCGTCTGGGTCTTTCAGAGCACATGGTTTAAACCTTGCCAACTATACTGGCCTATTGTTATTGCACCTCTTATCCGCCTGCTGATGACTGATGTTATGCAATCACATTTTGCAACAGACAAAATCTGTAGGCGGCTGGATGCATATGTGCAGAGCATCCTCCTTATCCTACAGCCTGAAGTGCAAACACATGGGCCTTGGAACGCAAGTGAGAAGAGTGCTGAATTGTTGATTAATTAACATGTTCCCCCCTAAAAATGCCCGCGTAAAAGCACATTCGCAATGCCGTACCACCAAGTTTAGGAGGTGAACAAGTGGAAATCTGAATCAGCCTCTTTACTCCATGAGCCCCATCTTTGCCAAATTGAATGCAGATTGAAAATAATTTTTCAGCTCTTGACTTGAGCTATTCACGACTCGCACGTTGGTTTTGCCGCTGACACGTTCCCACACAAATGTAAACAAAAGCATTTAAGTGACGAGAAGGTCCTCTAAATTATTGTGAGATATCTGTCTGATTTGCAAATATAAATCTAAAAGAATTACCCTTCCACACTACCATCAATGGACAGCAGATACAATAAATATTAAATTATACTTAAAACAGAAAACCGTATATGTACAAATCAGTGTCAACGGCAAACTCTTAATGCACACCTCCTCTCGTGGATTCCCAGTGCAGGACCAGTGCCTGCTGTGTTTTGGCAGGAAATCAATACAGGGGAAAATCTGTTCTAATCATCTGTACATTTACCATCACAATCAACAATCAAAGCCAAGACCTGAATCTTTATTTGTAGCCCCGAACTGAACAATTTTCCCACTATGAAAGGCAAGCTAAATTAGAACCCTTGGTTCCTGTTAGTGGCTCTTAATGGCTCTGATTTGTGAACTGCTAAATGAGGTTATGTAAATTGATCCTGAATGTAGGCAGAGGCCCCCAGGTGACAGGTGCAGCTGAAGGTGGGGGCTGGGACTGTGGCAGGGAACGAAGAGGGGAAAGGAACATGGCGAGATTTATTTATAGGGCCACCAAAAGACACATTTGGAGACATGAGGTTAGGTGTGTTATGTGTGTGTGTGTGTGTGTGTGTGGGGGGGGGGGCATCCTTAGAAACATGCCAGGGAAAAAACACTTAATGTGCTGACTGTATTTGTTACAAAACTGTGTAAACATTTGGCTGAATTTATCATAGAGCAGGTACTAGTGTGGAAAGATGCATTTAAAATCTACACTTGCTGATGATTTTGATGTAAGTACTTGTTAGATTTATACTTCACAACACTTTCACTGTAAATTTTTTTTTAATCTTTGGTGTTTTGGTGGAAACATCACATTAACACTACAAATCTGGCCTTTATAAAAAAAAAAAAAAAGTACATAATGTGTGCTTCTTGTGCTCTCTGACAGTAGTAAAACAGAAATGTTGTGTTTTTAATGGATGTTAAGGTTCCATTAAGACCTGCCAGCGTAGTTCCACAGAATAAATACAACAATGTAAACTATGTTTTTATGGCCACTGCAGTCTCATACTGGAACACAAACTAAACACCACTTCTACCACTGGGACATTTTCCACGATTGTTGTTCTTCTAGGAGAATTTTCAACCATATTTAAACCCAGAAATACAGGGAGGAAGGACATTTAAGAATACCTGGGACCTTCATGAAGGACCTTGCAACACCGAACCTTTCTGACTGCTGGGAAATGCCCAGGTTTTTATTCAGCTCAAACCAGCTTTAATTATTTACCACCAAATCGTGACAAATGTCATCTCAAGGTACTGCAACAATACGGTTCAGCTCATTTCAAATTAGAAGAAGAAACACAGGTTAACAACAACAATGATGTCATTAACAGAGTTGCCGCAGAAGAGGAGAGAGTGAGGAGAGGTGCATTATGGGAGGTCCCCCAGCAGTGTAGGCTTATAGCAGCATGACTACGGCCCGTTTTAGGCCTAAATATAAGCTTATTTATTTTCAGTCTTTCTGTTTCTGTCATCTCAGATTTAGGCTAGCCATGTTCCAATAGCGTTTTTTCCTTTCTAACAGCGATTTTGATATGTAGACTTTGGGTATCTGCAGATTCTAAGAACTGATCAATAGCAGCGCCGGTTTGCAGAAGTTCTTGGTTGTTATTGCGATCAATGCCATCGCTGTACAGCTGAGCTCAAGGTTAAAGTCTTTCTAGAGCATGAATAAACACATGCACACAATAACTGTCACATGACATATTTGATCTAGAATGACAGTCATTTCAAATATAAACGAAGAATCATACAAAGAATATCTATTTAATAAAGGAATCTAAGAATTGCCAGCATTTAATGTCTGCTGTTGGTATTTACTAACTAATTTATATCCATCACCGCGGTTTTGAATGAAAAGTCTGATGGTGACATCGTCTCCACCCGGTGTGCCATCAAACATAGAAAATGCATGTGTTACAAGTTGGAGGTTTAAATATCTGCTGTACAGCTGATTGCCTGTACATTGTTTTTTACTTTTTTAGTCATCGTCTTATAAAGTTTGAAGAGAGCAGTTTGAGAGTTGTATTTTTATCCAAAAACCCCACTGCAACAGCAAATCTTGTGGTAAAACGCAGCGTTTTCTAACACTGACAGGAGCTGGTCCTTCAGTTTCCTGCTCATGCTGTTGCTTTCAGGTTTTCTTTGAAGAACTTCTCTCATTTCTCAAAAACAGGGCCAAGTAAAAAAAAGGTGAAAAGACTTTAAATACCTCCAGCAGAGATAATGTTATTTATGTGTTCAGAATAAGTCACAGGTCTTATAAATTATGGGAGTGTCTTAATCATCTTATTCATGATGTTTGACAAAATGTATCAATAGATAACTTGGCTTAAGACACAAATGCAGTAATTTCACAATGAAGTCTCGAAATTATTGGTCTTTCTGGGCTCCGGAATGTACTACGTCTGTTCAATAAATTACATTATTCCTATGTTTTCTATTTCTTTAAACTGGAATTAAGTTACTGAATCTTCAAGTTTCTTAAAAAGGTTTTATGTGAGTGAAAGTGCCACAAATTTGATATGGCACAACTATAACATGTTTAGAAATGATTAAAACAAGCTGGATCATACCCTCACTGAGTTTGAACCCTATCTGGCCCGCTGGTGTTCGGGTTTTAATTTCACTCTCCCTTGTTTAGTATTTTGTATAAAAATGCACGATTAGGGTTGGATAGGAATAAAAACACAACTACATACGTGCATCAAATTTCCTGAATTCCGCTTTATACAAAGAAAAGTGTGATGCCACATGTTACCATCTAACTTATTTGCACCTTTAGTGTGACACTGTAATAATTTTTTTGCAAGATTTGCATAGAAGTTTCAATTGTTCAAGATACCTCAGCCTAATTTAGCCATCTTGATTATATTACAATTAACTTTGATTTATTAGTAATCATAGAAAATAAACTGTATAGTCAAAATTATCAGTTTTTTTTAAAAAATAAAATATTTTTCTTTTTTATAAAAACTATACAACAATTAAGCCTGGTAACATCTGGAGTTTAAACATTAATTGCAGAATTGCAATAAATATACAGAATTGAAACTGCTTATAAATAGTCTAAAAGTTGTTCCCGGCTCTTTCTATTTGCAGAAGACTTTACTTTTAGGGATTTTATTGAACTCCTGACTGCAGCATCACTTTATTTATCCCTGGTTTATCATTATGTGTCAGAAAATCGTTGTGCCTTTGCTCATGTTAATGCGACCTGGCAGACAGCCACGATTCAGATGGATCTCCGTAGTTCTGACTCCGGATGTAAAAACAAGGAAACAATCAACATACAGCCTCTCTGGGAAAGACTGCTGAGTGACTGAGGCGCTGACTCACCACAACTCAGGGTTCTGTTCAGTACTGTCTCAGATGTTGGTATCACCTTCCTGGTTCCTTACCTGAACTCTGGATGCTGACTAGAGGTGAAATTTAACTAAATATGTTCAGTTAGGTGCAGAACTGATTATGCTTAGGGCTGTTTTTTAAACCAGTCTCCCTAACAGATGATTTTGGAGTGTGGGAGGAAAACACAGGCAGTGTTAACCATAACACCCCCATGCTTCCCTGGATGGTATCTCCTTCCACTGAAATTGCAACAACAACCAAAAAAAAAACAAAAAACAAAAAAAAACAGTATTTGTTCTTCTTTGTTATGTTTTCCTCTCTCCCTTTGTTTGAGAAAGGTACCAGTGTTTTAAGCTGTTAAGATATTCACAACTTATTCACAAACTTTGTCTGCCACCTCGTCTGCATGCAGCATGTGGAGCTTTGTTCCTGAATAATGTTGCTGCTCAATACTTCTTCACAAAGTGAGCCAAAACAGTAAAGATAAACTGAAAGGTGAAATAAAAAATTTAAAAAAAGAAAATGTAAGCTTGGCAGCACGGTGGCTTAGTGGTTAGCACTGTTGCCTCACAGCAAGAAGGTTCCCGGTTCAATTCCCGGCCCGGTGGGTCTTTCTGTGTGGAGTTTGCATGTTCTCCCCGTGCTTGCGTGGGTTTCCTCCGGGTACTCCAGCTTCCTCCCACAGTCCAAAAACATGCAGTGTTGGTTAATTGATCTTTCTAAATTCTCCCTAGGTGTGAATGTGAGTGTGAGTGTGATTGGTTGTTTGTCTTCTATGTGGCCCTGGATAGACTGGCGACCTGTCCAGGGTGTACCCCTGCCTTTCGCCTGATATGCGTCGGGATAGGCTCCGACAGACCCCCGTGACCCGGAAACGGATAAAGCGGGTATAGATAATGGATGGATGGAAAATTTAAGCTTATTTTTGGGATAATGTTTGTCCACATCCACATCAGGCTCAGAACGGACAACAACAACGATCTACGGTAGATCTTCTCAGGGGTGTTAAAACCCTGAATTTTGTCTGAAATTTGAAATTTTATTGTAATTGGTCCATATCCACCCGGTTAAATAGTCTTTGGTTGTCCACAAAAATGACAGTTACACTACTTGCATCCATAGTTCACATCTGGTTGGTCACATCTGGTTTACAGCTGCCACAAACGGGTTCCAATTGAAACTATACTTATACTTATATATACTTTGACATAGGTCAAACGTCTGGAATTAGGATGAATTTCAAATTATTTATTATTTATTTATTTATTTTAGGACTGTTGAATGCTTTATTGGTGAACTCAAAAGCTGCATATAGATTCCAAAATAAGCAGACTTGTCATAATCCTCAAACAATGAAGGAACTTTGAGACTGCTGATTTTTCCCTCTGGCATCATTTTGGATGTTTTCATGTAGACTTACTATTTTCTATGGTTGCACCAATAAACTCTGAAAAATTGGATCAGCATTCATGTTGTGGGCAGGAAGATTGGAAATCCCCTTCGCTGTGAACTCGTCACCAGTTACTAACAGGACAGTCTCACAAATTCAGTGGGATGGTTTTGTGAAACTGGTGAAATATAATTTGTTCCAGTGGAATATTCTTATTTGGAAGATTTAAAAGCAACAATCATCTGGTTAGTAGGAAGCTAAGTCTCAAGCTCACAAGAAAGGAATACATTTAATTATGCCTCTCTTAGCAAAGCGAGACAAAAGCTTCCCACTGCTAAGCACTTGTCTCCCTACATTGTGCCCCCTCTTTCCCCTGACCCTTCTGGCTGGCCTTTACTCTGTCTCATGCTCCGTCAACATCATCTGCCACAGTGGAGCACACAGGCTCAAAAGCAGAGCTTTTTACTTTGCTGCAGGTGGCTGATGCGACTCAGGCAAGAAGCAGCAACAATCCCTCTTCACTCCCTTCCCTCAAGCACCAGCACCACCTTATTTCTTTCAGAACACAAACTTCTTGTCCTCGCCAAATCCACATTCCTGTGAACCAAAGACAAAAATAGTATAAGAGGAGCACCAAGAAACCTTGGTGAAAAATGTAAAAGTTGCAGAGGTTTGTGGTACCTTTATGTCCTTGTAAATTTGCTTTTCAAAAACAAATAATCCTCATGCAGTTAGATTCTATTATTTCTTGGAAAGTATAGTTTCCCTGAAGTGAAACAATATAATTTAATATAATAATACTTTATTGATCCCCACAGATAATTTATATTAAACCTATGATAATATTTTTATACAAGAAAACAAAACAAATCGACAACTTTTTTTTTTCAAAAACATTTTAGGAATTAGAAGCACGCTTTTTGGAAACAGGGGAGGATTTTTTATTTGTTATGTTCTTGAAAATATTGTGCTTTCTAAAATTCGTTTGAACATATTTTCTCTTTGTGTTTTCTGAATATTGTGTTTCATGAAATGTTGTATTTTAAGTTCTTAATGTAATTTGTTTAGATGTTTGTGAAATTTGTTTTATACTGCTGTTTTGTGAAATTCTGTTCTGTTTTTTCTGACTTTTTTTCTTTTTTATTTGAAGTCTTTTTGTGTGGCTTCAGGTAAAGAAGGTTTCTGGTTCTGCTTAAATCCTACCTAGCATCTTTGGTTTTCTCCAGGTGCTCCGGCTCCCTGCCACACTCCTACGTAGGTTGATCTGTGATTTGAAATAGTAGAAGCGAGTCCGACGCTGTGCTGGACAGGCGTTCCGTCTAAGGTATACCAAGGGGCTACATCCGGCTAACTACACTAAATAAATCAAGTACAAAAAAGTCCAGCTCCTTCACTGACCACTAGGGGCTCCAGGAGGAAGTCAACCTTCATTGACCCCATTTCAAATACCAACTTCGCAGGAGAAAATTAATATATTTATAGAAACAAAAAACAGTTTTGGTCTTTGGACAGATTACACATTCAGGGACGGGAATTGTTATTTACCTCAGGTAAAAATACATGATGCAACAAATTCATGCTTTTGTTTTGTTTTGTTTATAGCTACATTGCAGTTAGTTGTGTCAATCAGCCGGCAGTCACTTCAGCTACTTAACTCTTTACCTGAACTCGATAAAATAAAATACCTTAGGTTTTTAGAGTTTATAGTTGAAAATAACAATGTGCACATTTAAACAAAAAAAAATGTCTTAAAGGGTGGTTATATGTTCATCCAGGCACATAATATACGTATAATTGTATAAAATAAATGTACCTCCTCTTTAGTTGAAACTAGCATATGAAACTGTTCATATGTATGCTCATATGAATATTTCTTACAACACTGCTTTTTTTCTTAGTTTGAATCAAAATATTCAGAGACCAGAATAAAATAATAACATTAAATGAGTAAAAACATGTGCATTTTTGCAGTTTGCAAAAAAAAAAGATTTAAAACGTCCATAGCACCGTCAATCACATATTTTTCTTACCACAAGGAAGAAGAAAAAAATCACAGCTTTTGAGCGTGCAGCAAGACAAATTAAATGAGCAGTTTTTTGGGGGGACTGAGCTCCTTGCTGTGTGGGAACATTCAAGAACCGCTCAGCATGTCAAACCATGTCAAGTGTTACAGTTCCCTTCCTGTTTTTGGAGGAAAAAAATATCACCCCAGCGATGAATTAAACTAAAAAGGCTTGTCTTCAGACTCCTTCCTAAAATGATTAACCCTTCCAAAGAGCATTACTGAGGTTTGAGTGGTTGTGCCGTCTCTTTGCCTGCAATTGTTCTTTTTCTGTTGTTTCCTTCATCAGTCTACTCCTCATTATATGAAAAGAAGGAAAAATTGTCTGAATAGAGGAGAGAGATTTTCCCACAGTCACTCAACTCAACTGAGAGAAATACGCCATTGTAGCCTGGATCCCATCCCAGTGCCTTGTTACAGAGCCACTGTGGTCAGGGGGACAATTTTCTTATAATATAGTGAACTTTCTTTCTCCTGTTAAATCCATCGCAACGAGCAGCATAGTTCATTTCATGACAGATATAAATGGTAAGGAAAGTATAAGACAATCGTTCAAAATTCTGCTCGCTTTTATAAAAACAACTACATGACAATTATCTTCTTTAAGTACAATTCATCTGCAGTTGTATGGAACTTAAGTGGCAAAGTTGTTTTTTAATCTTATTTCTCAACTTTATATCAGGACATTGCATTATGTATTATGCTAAAGCCTTTGAATATATCAGAATTTGACATTTAGTTTTACATCTGCAAACCATGTAAAAGCAAGTGTTTTTACGTTTTAAATATTTAATTTAAATGTAAAACAGACTTTGTTTGCAGGGAATACATTATAAAAAATGTCTTTAGAATGCCACAGTTCAAGTGAATAAAAAAATTCAGGTAAATATAAAGATGTTACATTTGAATTGTATATGATTAATTTATAGGAATATCGTGCTGTTACCTTTTCTGCCGATTATAACATTTTAGTGGGAGTTAGAAGTTCTTCAGAGTTGTTATCCTAAATTA
Organism: Xenentodon cancila; assembly: GCA_014839995.1. Classification (NCBI taxonomy): domain Eukaryota; kingdom Metazoa; phylum Chordata; class Actinopteri; order Beloniformes; family Belonidae; genus Xenentodon; species Xenentodon cancila. The sequence goes on along the minus strand of CM026210.1, from coordinate 4,225,361 downwards.
AATTTGACATACAAGCATTTAACGTACTAAATAAAATCAAGCAATATGTGTTTCTATTTATTTACTCTCATTTATAGGGAAATTTATCATTTAAAAAATAATCACAAACACGGATAAAAGAAAATTGTCCTAACCACGGCTGTGCGAGTTTTACGCATGCGTTGTTCACCCTTCAGGTCCCGTCACGTCACAGCATGGCAACCAATCAGCGGACGCAATTCACTGGCCATTGACCCGCAATGGCGGAGGCAACGAAGCTAAGCGGCGATGACGCTCCTCCCAGTGAATCCCCGAAAATGTCCAGCTACAGGGACTGCGTGGACACGATACTGAAGCTGCTTACAAGCTTTAAAAAAGAGGTTGGTCTGACGTGTCTAGGCTGCGTGGCTCCGTCCGTTCCTTTTTTCTGCCCCGGGTTTCAGTTAGCCACATGCTAATGTTTTTAGCATCGCCGCGTCTCAGATCGTCTGAATTTAGTCTTTAAGTGCGTGTCGCGCACTTTTCGTGCGTTATCGCGCACTTACCGTGCGCTTTGTTGAGTATTACTGGTTAAGGTTGAAAATGTTTCACGCACATAGGCTCATGTGCCCTTTCTCCTTGTTGGAAGAAACTCCGTTTAATTCTAGCAGTGTCACCCTTATTACTCATTAACTGTATGTTATTTGTATTTTAACATGTATTCGGTATAACTGTGAATAAATGCTTTCATTTGTAATTACGTTTGCATGGTAGATCATGTGTGGTTCTGTTTTTTTGTGGCAAATCAGATGCAAATGGATAAAATACCGAATAAGCCTGTTTGTATCGCAGTTACACGTTATTCAGATGTTCACATTTCCTCTAACTTCCTCTGATTAATGTTCATGACCCATATAAGAAGCATTAAGACAAGAATTATTTTCACTTTTTAAATGAGATTTTCTAGGTATCAATATTTAGTTTGACCTGTAATTCAAACGTAAGCATCTTCAATTACACTGAAGCAACAAAAATGATAATACTGGCTTCATAATTAAAGCTTTGCAGATGGAGGTGACAGAAAAAGATGTGGGTTTTCATCATTTAAAATAATCACTAAATACTCAAACAAGTGGCTGGTGTATTGTGAACTTTTTTTTCTAATCAACCAAATGCCTTAAATTTACATAAGTATGAGTAAAGTGTTAATCTGCTTTTTTATCATCTAATTTTGTGTTTTGTTTTAAACTGAAGCTCAAATTAGGTGACGCTGCTTTGAGAATAGAAGTGAACCCCAGCGCCATAAATCCTTCATTATCCTCAGCTACTCATGTTTACGACTGTGTACAGGATCACATCACTAAATTACAGGTAAACGAGAAGAATGTCTTTCACTTCATGTAATACTGACCTTGTTTAAACTGTAGCATTTCCGTGTGTTTTGGTTAAGTAGGTTTGAACTGATGACTGTTACAGTCTTGCTTGAGGAGCTGTTTGAACATGAATCACAGCATACTTTGCTTGTGTATCTGTTTTATCTAACTATATAGGCTGTTTCTGAAAGCCTAAAGTCACTGGTGGACATCGGCGGTGTCACAGCGATCAAGGACAAGACAACGACTGAAGATTTAACATTATCTTCGGTGAAAGAGCAGACAGCTGCACTGCCTGTGCACCGTCATCGCAGCTCGGAGGATACGGAGAGCAGGACGCCAGCTGATGACGTTATGGTTCAGATCCGAGCTGGAAAGTCAGAGGTTGGTCTTTGTCAGCAGATCTGTCAGCTGTTCTGTCAGTGACATTTCAGAGCTCTCTTCACACTCTTGTCAAGTAAATAAATAATCACAAGTAATTGCTCCCAAGGATGTGCACATGACATGAAGCAAATGCCGGATGGAGACCTGATAGGCCAGGTTCAGCTGAGAATAAGGGGTTCTTTAGTGCTGCGGTTGGGTAGAACAGACCGCATTGCTGAAGGGTTTTGAGAGGGGGCCAGGTCCTTGATGGATTATGAAGTGGATGCTCATTACCCTGAGATTGCATGTGGATGAAGGACAAGAGGCACCATTCTGTTGTGCACTTATTTTGGTAGCCACGCAAACAGTAACGTATTTCATCATGTGATGATGGCAAGTATTTCCACATTTTTGGCTACTTGGAATAATTTCTCACTCTACATTTGTCATTATATGTAATGTAAGTGTCTGCAGCCTGTTTATCACTGATCACAAACATTAAACAGCCAAACATGAGGTTTTTCACAGCCATCGACTCATCAGTCCATTGTGTATTATTATCTGTCCTGTTTCTTCATTGTGATCCCAGATTGAGCGAAGAATATCTGCATTTATGGAACGCAAGCAGATGGAGATCAATGAAAACAATGTGCGCGAGTTTTGCAACGTGATCGACTGCAATCAGGGTGAGAATGGGAGAGAGGGTTGGGAGGGGGCAGGGTGGAGAGGGAGCCTGCACATAGATTGCCAATGTTTGGGAGAGAGCTGATTTCCACAGGCGAGAGGTCAGGCTGAACTGCTCAAAGAGTGGGGCTGAAGTAGCTAACACACTCGGCCTCAAAACACAACCCGCTCAGTGCAGAGAAGCGTGAGACGGGGATCTTTTTGAAATTCAAAGCCTGTGTGAGACACCAGTAATAGAAATCAGGACAAGCCGCAGTTCAAGTAGGATATATATTTGTATATAACATAGAAAAGACATTTTTCAAAAAATTTCAGAAGACATTTAATCATATTTTGAAATTCTAACTTTTGTTGAATTTGTTCTGCAGAAAACAGCTGTGCCAGGACAGATGCAGTGTTCACCCCTTACCCAGGTTTTAAAAGTCACGTGAAAGGTAACAAAATGTGCCTTTTTCGCTTATCTTTTTCTTTTAACACTGTCCCAGACCAATAAACCATTTGTTTATTTATGGGTTGTTTTTTTTTTTTCTTTGAAGAAAATATGATTAATGAATTCTCTATGCCAAAAAAGACCCTTTGTGGTTGGCACCGAGTTATGGCCTCTGTTTATGTTCTTTGGCTGGGCAGTCACACGGGTTGTAAACACTTACGGACCCCAGACTCGCAGTGGGGGGGGCCAAGGAGAGGCTGGGGAGCAGCGAAGGGGGCCAGCGGGAAGAGACTGCGGGAATGCATTCATAGAGGAGCGGCTTCAAAACATCGAGACTCACCTGAAGCTCTTATCAGGTGAGAGAACGAAGACGTAGTGACGTTTACGTCACAGTATGGATTGTATGATACTTTACAGGTGGCAATGTCACGTTTGTTGTTTTTTTTTTCTTTTTTATGGGATTGAACAAAAAAAGAAAAGTATGGGAATGTAACATAAAAACATGCCCGCATGATGGTATAGCACTGTTAATTTTTTTTAGTAAGCATTTTGCTAGAGATGGATTTAACTGATGAACACATTACACTTACATACATATTAACCCCATTATCAACCCTAAATTAGTGCAAACTGTTAACCAATTCTTCTTTGAATTCGTCAGTGGGGCCGGTCCCGTTGAACGTTTACCAGAGACTGAAGAAGCTAGAAGATCGTATTCTGGAGCTGGAGGGACTCTCGCCTGAGTACTTTCAATCCATGGTGAGTCATCTGGCTTGAAAATGGAGACATGAAGGGCCCTTAATTCATTCTCAGCATTACTTCACACATGAAACGGCTTCCTAAAGGAATGGAAGTGCAATTTGCCTTTTTTTTTGTGCTTTCCTTTTTGAGTTAATAATAATTTATCAAAGAGGATTTCATCGTTGTGGCAGGTTTTGCAGAATCAGCTACATTTCCTACCAATTTCACAACATGCAGAGGCTGTTCAGATGCGAGGCAGCGCTTTCAAGAGTAATATCATGTACCTGTTACATGGTTTACGCTACTGACCCACCCTTCAGGAAGCTACCAGCAGCCTCGGAGTCTCTCCATTCATGTGGGAGAAGTGAACGCGGGCACAGATTGAGATCGACTTCGCCTCACAGTCTTTGGAGAAAATAATTTTTTTTCGAGGACCCTGTGCAGCTCTGCAGTACATTCTCATAGACATCACCCATGAAAGCATATATATATATATATATATATATATATATATATATATATATATATATATATATATATATATATATATATATATATATATATATATATATATATATATGACAGATTTGCCCGATAACAGTTTAACAGCATGCACTGTACATCAGTCGACATTTCTTAATTAATACATTTACAACACTATACAAACTCTTGCTATATAGGCATTTAAAACTTGTCATTAGTAATTAAAAAAAAAAAAAAAAAACGCTGGACTTGTACCATCCTACAAATAGGCAGAAAATCACATTTTTTCAGCAGGCATTCACACTGTTGGAAACAAGCTCTTCAGGGGTATTTTTTAAATGTGTAGACATGTACTGCTGTTCGCTGTTGTACAGATAACTTTAAAATAATACTAATTGAGTTTCCTCTGAGATACTCCAACACGTTTCTCTCCTCAAGTTAAGCCAAAGTTAATTAAAAACAGAACTACATAGACCGAGTTAAGATTTACTTCAGCATTTGGATCACGGTGGACAAGTCATTTCAAAATACTTTTCACTGCTTTTTAGAGAAGTACAGACTGAATATGTGGCTCTAGGACTTTTTTTTTATTTCATTTATTGGACTTCATATTCATTTTGTGAGAGCGCAGCAGTCACACAGACTCTTCGTTTCCTCAACCGAAGTAGTCTGTCCACAGCATTGCTTATCTAAGTGTGCTTGAGATGCTGCATTTCTCTTCATACTGGTATTTCTCAGCACAGCATGCCGCTTCTCTGAGAGCTCTGCTCTCCATCTGCTTTTGACTCGCTACATGTTTGTGTGAGCAGAGCAAGAGATGTTGAGTGTCTTTGAATAAACTGATGAGGATGGGGGTCTTATATTCTCAGTTCTCCCCACCCTTTTTTCTTCTTTTCCACTTTTTTTTTTAAGCTGTAGTTTGCTGAAAAGCTATGCACAGTTGGCTCGTGCAATTTTATTTTTTTTTTACGAGTAAATCATAATACTGAGCAGTGAAGGAGGCTCCATAAGTAATTGCGCAGGGTTTTATTGATAGAATCAAAGATGCAGAAAAAACTGCATTTCTTCAAGCAGTGTATGATGTCTTCTGTTCACGTTTACCCAAGGTCTGTAGCTGAATGTTCCCAGTTATCTCGTTTCCTGTGTTTATTATTTCTATTGTCAAAACACCCAATAAAAGCAACATTCCATTTATTGAAGAAAAAAAAAAAAGCCCATTGATTTTATCTGAAAACATTTTCAGTGTTGTGCAGTTTTTTGGTTATATAAATTAAACTTTTTCTGTTCCATTAAATAAATAGTTGGTTATTTTGAGTCTTAGTTTTGATTTTGCTAAACTTTATCCTGTTGCATAGTTTGTGTCTCAGTTGTTTTTATGCCTACAAAGATCAAGTTTATTATTCTTATATTAGAAATACTAGTTTTGACATGTCTTTGTTTTGCAGAGTCACGTCCACAAGCGCCCAAAGACGTCCCGCATTCAGGTCAGCGCTCGGTTTCTCTTCACAGAACTGTTCCGGCGCAGTTTGAACTGTTTTTGAGTGACTCTTCTAATTTGCTCATCAGGCCTGCAGTCTGACGGAGCTGGAGGAGAAGATCAGTGCAGTGAAGGCGGCGCTCCTGAAGAAGGTGACGGACTTTGGACCCGGATATGGGACAGATGCTTCACTATGACGCGCTCACGAAACCAGAGCTACAAACAGAATGTATTCACTCATTCATTCAACAAGCATCAGCGTTTCATTTTGCACTCCTCCAGTATTTTCTACATTTATGTTGTCCGAAGCATAATTTTGTTGTCTGATGTAATAACAGAAGCACCTACAGTAAAACTGTTATAGCCAAAGTTAACAGTTTGACGTTACACTTCGTCATCAGACAAGTTGCAGTTGTTTGTTTATTTGTTATATCTACAGTCTTTCAGCATTTTCCAGGTCATCTTTGCACGCTTTAAGCTCTTCTAGGACGTAGTGGGTTGGTTTGTTCTGCATCTGTCAAACATACAAAACCATTTGGATGCAGTGATTGATGCTGCAACGTTTGGTTCGAAGATACAAAACTTTTAATGTGGCCGTCGTTTCTCAAGTCTGATGAGATGAAGTTAGGTAGCAAATAGACAACACGTTTCCCTGAATGTTTTTATAGCTAAATGAAATGTAATTGTTCTGAAAATAAATGTATTTTTCTTCCACTTTAAAAACGTGGTCCTGTAATTTAATTTAAACCTTTCTTTAACTGGAAAGCAGCAAATCACTCTGTCTGATTAATCTGCCAATTAATCTCTGTCAATAATTTGTTGTATTACCGGTTTGTAGATGGTAAAAGAGTTGAAGCCATCAAGTGTTTTCTTATTGCGTTTACAGTCACACCAATGGAAACACGTGTTTTAGAAACTTGCAACAGGTGAAGTTTTACATAAAGTATTAATTAATTCATTAAAAAAATCAGTTTTTGCAAATTAACTTAGTTCATTTCAAATAAATCCTGCAAAACACTGAATCACATCATGGAATAATGTATAATAGGATGAATTTACGTTGCATCTTTGATCATTTAGTCTTTGGTAATGATGTGAGGGTGAGTGCGTCGCCGTCTGTCGGTGCATGTGTTTCTAATCGAGATGAGTCTCAGAGGGAGCGAGCACCTGATTTCTCTTCCCGACCGCTGTGTGACGATGATCATCTCTAATGGTTGTCATTATAACAAATGACCTGATTACTGCAACTCTGTTTGGAAAACATGCTGGAGACCCAACAAACCAGCGTTAAATGGGACGCTGCTTCGATTGACACTGTGACACGTTCCCAACAGGCTTCTGCGGAGAACCTGAACCAAGCAAGTGGCTGAAACACTTTCTTCTTGTACGGAGGACGGCGTTGTCATATTCAGATTTCCCCTCGTTATTTCCCTTTATTATTTTTCATATTCTCTTTAAATGATCTGCTTTCACTGCTGATGGAAATAGAAGTTTTTTTTTTGTTTTTGTTTTTTTAATATGGGATTATGAGTTCTGCTTTTAGAATCATCCTGTGATAAGTAAAAGATATTTATTAAAAGAAGTAGCCTTTCTGTAATCGCTGCATGATATTCGAAATATTGATCATGATAACGAAGATGCAGCCGGGTTTATCCATCTTACATTTTATGAGGTAATCCTCTTCAGCAGGGATTGCTTCCACTCAACTGTTCCAACAGATAATTCCAGGAGTTTTTAAATAATTATAATTCTTTTGGGGGGGGCAGAGAAATCTTTATCTCTGTATCCATTTCAGGTAACTCCAGTGGGCAGACACAACTGGATAATACTCTCACTAACCCCATTAAACCACTGGTTTTAACGTTTTAAATATATTTTTAATGTAACACAACATCAGCAGTAATGAATCGGCCATGATAGAGATCATTTAAGTCAAAGCTATTTTTAAAGCAAAGTCAGGTACCTAGTCATAAATATTAGATTTTTTTTCATTGACATATCTTATATTTTAGTACAAATCAACACTCCTGAGAAAATGGAACTGCGTTTTACCTAGATTTAGTAATGATGCGGTATTAAGGAAGATTGAATGGATTTAAAGCAGTTTCAAGTTTTGCTTTCATGTAAAACAGTGAAACATTATTGGAAGTAGTAAATTAATGAACTCAGACATTTCTGTACGTATTAAAATGACTGATAAGATCAAATCTAAAAGCATAATTGAAACAAATGTGGCTGTAGCAGCGGCCGAGTCCGATGTCCTTCAGCTGGAAGGTTGCCGATCTCGTAGCGCCTCCAGACAGGACCCTGGACCCTACCTTACCCCCCCGTTAGGAAGGATATTTAACACTGAAAACAAAAATATTACTGTAACTGTAGTGTGAGATGATGTGCTGTGACACATTATCAAGCAGTTCAGTAACGACTCGCAAGTGGAAACTGTCCTGGAGCCTCAGCTGTTTAATACATTTACTGGATTAAAAAGATCCCTTTTAAATGTAGAGTAGTGCACGTGTTAAGTAGCGAACAGTACAAGGAGATGCTCAATTAAATTACAAGCAATTCTACATTGTACGAAAGTAAAGGGATTTGATTTCAGCCAAGTTTTAAGGGCAGAAAACAGCCTCCTAGATGACTTTTGCATGTCTCACAATTGGATAAATCGTGATTAAAAAAGTGTTTGGAAACCGCCAGCTCCACTGATTCCCAGCTGACAAGCCGACAGGAAAACCACAGAGCTCAACTGGAGCTGCTGGACAGATATCTGCATGTTTTAAAACACACATGATTTTGTGTTCCTTCTTATTGCTCCAAACTAATGATATTTATTCATTTTCTTTTATGAATTTTGTTGCATGTGTTACAAACTGGCCAGTACAGAAAATCTCCAACTTTCTCACGTCTTTGGAAATTACTGTAACTCCCCTTCCTTTTCTTTGCCATCGCTCTTTGTACATCCTGTCAAGATTTATAGAGCTGATTGATGGAGTGACCTGAATACAACAGAGGACATTGCATTGTGTATTTTTCTTCTTTTTTTCTTTTTTTTTTTGGAAGATATTTCAGTCTTGAGGCGGAAATGGGAACTTTTCTTTTCACCCCTCCTTTCAGGTGTGCTCTGCTTGTTGGGGTCTGTCCATCTCTTGTTCATAGACTGGAACCCTCGGAGCAACGAGGGGCCACAATGTGCTGGGAATGGGAGCACTTGAGCCGTGGTGATGTGGACACGGGGAGGGTGGGGTGTTCTCATTGTTCCCGGGGAGCTTTTGTCTCAGACACAGTCCCCGTTTGAGGGTTAATGAGGACAAATTGGTCTGAGTGGAACAAATGGATTATGGAGTTGAACAAAAGCTTGTATTTTGCGTGCTGCTTTTGCTGGGATCCACCCATCATCTGCCCATTGAGCTCAACGTGCTGACTGGACTCTACATGAAGTGGCTTAATAAATGTCTTATTATCTTTATCCTGTCTTTGGTTCATAATGCAAAAGGCTTCCCATGGTAAAATTCTCTAAATTATTTGGCGTTTTCAGTTTCGTTTCTATGCTTCTTATATTGTAACATCAGTCCATCAAGGTTGGATGGACATAGTGTACCCTTTCAAACCCACAATGAGCCGCTTCCTTATTGACTTTATGTAATGCCAGTCAATCAATTAGTGCTTCTGCTTGTCTTGAAATATTCTTGGGAACCTCAGAATAAAAAAAAGAAATAAAAAAAGGACTCAGAGGTGTGCCTTGTGTTGCACGGGTCCAGGGGATGAAGGAGAGGATTCATATCCATTCATATCTCACAAACTCTTAATGGGCTCCAAGCCCTCCAGAAAGAAAGCTCTTTCCTGTGACTAGTCAGCTCCAGTCTTTATTCATCTGTGGCTCTGTGTCAAAAAAGACTGTTGCTCGTTTGTGCCCTGAACAATGACGAACAAGGCTGAATCTCTAGCTGGGAACAAAAGACAGAAAACAGGCTTTTCACTCTGCAGAACATTAGATTCTGACACATTTTGCCATGGCAGTTTTTTTTGTTTTTTTTTTTTTTCCTCCCCCCTTCCTCATCCTGAGTACTGTGGCTCTGGTCTTATAAAGAGACCACCTGTTGGCAGCAAGCTTGTTCTTCATTACTGACAGGCCTATTATCACAGGATGAGGAGTACCACGGGCTAACTTTTTTAAGTTAACCCCGCTGCACTTTCCAAAGCTGGCCAACTGGGAAACATGGATTACATGTTGCCACTGGGAAATCTATTTCTGCCCATAATTTTGTATGATGCACGAGGATGTAAGGGGACGCACCTTATTCACACCCTTACCAACCACACATGTCACATGACGCAGGCGGAAATGTGGACAGATTGAATTCACTATAACCACATGTTTTGAGCCAAAATTGTTTGCACTGAGTGAAAAACAGAAATTTTCCTTGTCGAAAGTTACGTTGCTGTTGTTTCTTCTTCGTTCTTCTTTTTGAAAGCGGATGTGAGCAATTTTCAAACAGAAAAAACATTAACATAACTACAGCATGCAGCATCTGTGTGTAAAGTAAGAAAGAAATACTGTGGGTGGCAGTATGGACGCAATCAAAGTGTATACTTTGCTTTTGAATTGGACATGATAAACACAGGCTGACGGGAAGCAGCGCTGTTATTGTTCAGGTCTGATTGTGTGGAAATTTTAAAAGAATGTTAAATATTATCTTTTTGTTTGTTTTTGGTGTTTTATTGTTCTAAACATCCATTGTTTGAACTTTTAAAAGATGTGCTGGAATTGTGTGATGGTGAGTTTTGCAGTGGGAGCTACAGGGGTTAATTTCGTTCTTTGTAAAGTGACATTAAAATGCCAAATACCATCACTGAACATAAATCCACTGCAGTTGCACTCATTACATGTTCTGATAAATTTGGGGGGGGGGGGGTGTACACCTGCAACCATCCCCCACAATAGAGGATCCCCCTGCAGCCCACAGGCTTCAACAAGAGGCAGTCAGCTGCGCTCTGTGGCCCTGCTGCACGGTCTCCTGGCCCTCCGGAGTTAAATGTTCCTGTGCTATTGCCTGGAGGGAGCAGCGGGAGTTGAATTCAGGCAATTACAATCAAGTCAGGGCATAGTTAGTGCGTGGGCCCTGGCAGCACCTGAGCTGGATGCTGATGAGACACTTAGCCCCAAACCCTCATGCATTGGCCCAGGCGCTGCGCAGAACAAGCCCTTCCCCCACACCCCTGCCTCCCTCTTCTCCCACAGCAGCAGACCCCCTGCTGGACACTTCCACTTCCCTTCAACTCATTTAGGCCTCTAGAGCTCTCTCACCCTCTCCCTCTCTGGCCCTCGCATTACAAAACTTCTGCTTTATATAGGTGCCATGGAGCACTGCACTCAATCACTCTTCATTCATTCAGACTGTACAATAATAGACTACTACTTCGATACCGTCCCTCAAGCATCTGTGCATAGCAGATCTTCAAACCTGTGCTGTATCATGGCAAGTTCTTGAGAAATATGTGAAGGGATTTTTTTTTCTTAAATCCAGGGGGGAAAAAACTGCAGATAAGTGTGGATAAGAATCTTTTGATCATTTTTGTTGCACCATAATGTGTAGAAGAAAGCACTTTCCAGCCTGTACCCATTTTTACACATCAAGCCATCTTGCTCAAGACCCATCACACCACTCTCCCTGCACAGATACTTGCTCGCAGGTGGCTGAGTACAACACCGTGTGTCCCGAATGATGTGCTATAGCAACAGGAAGAGGAGTAGAAAGGGAGGCGCAGTTCTTGAATATCTATGACCCAAGAATATGGAGTCAGGCATCATAACAACAACAACACTCTTAGCCCCTTTCTCCTGATAAGATGCTCTCAGCTCTTTCTGAGGGAAAGCCTCCCGGCTCCCGCCCTCTCTCAGCCACCACACTTTCCTGGAGTGCCATTAGGATTGTAAAGGGCAGGCTGACATAGTACTTCTATTGCTGCAGATGTATGGGATGCATAGATAAAACCAAACATATTTTGCATGTGAAGATCTGACGATGAGGAGCCATACCGGGGAGTAAACTCACTGCTTCCTCATCTGTAGTCTGGCTGCATTCATCCTCCATGTGTCGCTTTAGTGCTCTTTCTTGGTAGATTGCTGGCTTTGCTCCTCAATCCAGTGTTATTGTCTATCTGTGGCTTGTTAGTTAGAGCTGGACATAGTATTTGGCAGAGCCGAGGGGAAAGGTGGGATACCTCTTTCACAATTTTTTGCCATAATGGCTGTCTTTTGATTTTTTTTTTTCCCCACCCCTTGGCTTTGGAAACAACCACAGATTGTTTCTTTGAAGTTATTCCATTTTGTTGAAGAAAAATAAAATGAGATTGCGGCGATCCTGTTTTTTTGTTCCTGCGGGGGAACGGCTGCGGTATTGTGGTGAGCTGACACTGGTGGCAAAGAGGCAATCACCGTGGCTCTCGCGCTGACAAAAACACTCCATCTGCAAGGAGAGGAGGAAATCACACCACAATGATGTCTGACTCTTCTGCCTCACTCTGGCAGCTGGGCCCTGGGACCCACGGACTTCTGCACAACGGCCACTACAGCGGCTTTCATTCAAATGCACAAACACTGCACGACAAATCAGCAGTTGTAACAGACGAAGGCAATGCACCTGCCATCAAACAACAAGAGCGAAGCCAGTAGGATGGAAGAAAGTTTCAGCTGCTGCATGTTCATTTGATTTGTGTTACTATTATTCATTTATTAATAATTTGTATAAAGTCACAATCCCATAGTATGACCTCACTTTTTGAACTTTCAACTCATGAATCTGTTTGCAAACAAAGATACGACTGGGATGTAGAGGGTGCGCATGCACCATCACATCAGATGGACAAAATGGGACGTAGCACCACCTGTTAGTATTCAGTCGTGTCATCCCCGTCCCTCTGTGGCCCATACCTGGGGATCAAACGCACTCCTTTGTGAGCGAGGCCTGGAACCCCCCCCCCCCACCCTGCTATTAGCAAACAGAAGAGAGCCCAGCTGACACCACTCTTGAGATGTGCCATGTAGACGGAGGCCTGTGATTACAGCACAATCCTGAGGAGACAACCCTCCACCCTGCTGCAGCACCAACCTCCACACAATCACATACAAAACCTGCCTACCCCCCCACCCCCACCTCCGTCTCTTCCCTGCTGAAAATGCATCTACCCCTGAAATAGATGTTAATCTCTGAGACCTCATTGACACGTATATAACCGTCCCAGAGCCATGAATAATCAATAGACGGCTATTTTCCTGAACACATTTTGTCAGAGCAGGTAATTTCTTGTGACTATTACTGAGGCAGATTAGAAACTGTGATTGTTCATGAAGCTTTGTGGTAGAGCTGGGCGTTCCATGTATGTTTTTTTATGGTTTTTTTTCCTGTCTATGGCTGTGTGTGTTCATGTGTATGGATGGAGACACAATGTGACACAGAGGAATATGAGCCTGCCTTCATAGCGCCACATGAAAACCAATGAAGGTAAAGCAAGAGAGGGGGGGATTAATTTGTTGTGAGAGAGGTAGAGGCTCAAGTGGGTCTTCCAATAGCAAATTAGCAAACCCTCATTTCAAAAACCCTCATGCTGGTGAACACGAATGCACAAACACACACAACATGCACATGCATCCAAGGAGACAAAAAAAAAATCATACAGACTTTTATCTATTTCAGAAACATCTTTCCAACTTTGTTTTTTCTTTCAAACTCCATTGTTGATCCACGCGCACACACATACAGTAATGTGCCCGCACAAAAGAAAGAAAACTTCAATTTTATCTTCAGGGGCAGAAATCAATCTCACATCTCTTTAGTTAATCCGCAATGAGTCTCTGCAGATCCTGACACTAATAAGGTATTGAGCAGGTGAGGCCAAGGGCTGAGGAGGAGAGCAGAAGGAGAAGAGAGGCCTAAAGTCTGGGTCCCGACTGGCGGCTGGCACTGTTCCAGTGCAATTATAGGACTTGTGTATGGGAGAGCAGGGTGCAGGAGAGAAGCAGCAGAAATAGAAGGGAGAGAGGGAGGCAAAGAGAAAGAGTGAGATAGAGGGGGAGTTTTGGGGAGGGGGCGGTTGTAGAAGAAAAAAAAAAAAAAAAAAAAAATCGATCCCATCTGTGGTATGATGGTTAATTAAAGCAGCTCTTGAGCAGCCCAAGGATGAGAGGCTTGGCTGGGCTCCTGGAGGCACAGCTCTGATTACTCACACAGAATGGATGGGTTTTTAGCAAAGAAAGGGGGAGGCCAAGAGCTGCTTGGTGGGGTGCACAGACAACGTCAAGGAGGAGAGACATGTGCATGTTGCACATTTACACATGCACATATAGGCGCCCTGCAAATGGACTCGGATACAGGAGCACACTTGCGTGTGCAAGCACATGTTGTCTTGTGTAAATATCTAAATTATAAAAGATATTCCTCACAAAGCTGCAGACATCAGTGCTCACAGCATCAGAATAAACTTCTGAGGACAAGAATCAAATATCATACAAGTCCATACGACTAATAAAAGGCAGCGACATCCATCTGGTTGTAGCTCAGGGCTGTTACAAAGTAAAGACGTGAAGTGACACAACCATTAAAATGAACCAGAAGTCTGTGTTATATGCTATCAGGATTCTGTCCTAATACACTCATCTTCATCACCTGAATAAAAACACACCGATCCTCGCCGTTACATTTAGATAACCTTAAATCCAATTACAGCCTCCTCATTGACTTTCAAGGCTCTCTTGTACATATTATGAGGGCACGGGTGACTTCACCAGCACTTCGGTGTGACCCCACCTCCCTATGGTGAGATTTGGTATTGCATAACACGTCCTGACACCATTCAAAATGGGTGTTTTTCTGCCTTTGTTTTTTTCTTTTTAAGCATTAAGCACAGGTGCATATGTAAGAAGTCACACATTAACACCCACCATCAGGTTTTAGTCGATTTTAGTGGTCACTGGTGTGAACTGAGGGGTGATAGAGAAATTACAAGCATCATAATAGAACGTCTCATATAACAAGGCATGACAACAGTGACTATGTAAAGAGGGGTTCTTGAAAGATGCCTACTTTTTCTAAAGCTGACATATAATCATACTCTCAGAGTAAGAGTGGGTTTATAATAAACTTCCAAATCTTGGGTGTATGAATTATGCATATGTCAATGATTTTATGGCTGCAAAATCGAAAAGAGGGTGCAAGCCACTGATTGAGGTGCACCACGTGCTGCATCGTTCGGCGCCATGTCTCCTGGTGCAGACGTCGCAGGTCAGGGAAACTGCTAATTGGTGTCGGGCCGAACGCTTGTGAGCTAAATGAGAAAATTACACGTTCAGGGAGGAATCAGCCACGGTTGTCGAGGTGCCTTTAACAGTGCGGCTGCCGCGGTATCCGTGCGTGCCGGAGACAGCCGCCTGGCTCCGTTTGCAAGGGACACGGAGGGTATTTGGATGGTGAACTAGAGGTTTTCAAGGTGTGGAGACTAAAGCTTATACCTACACAACCACACCCAGCAGATATGTGCACATGGAAACGTCGGCACTGCAAATACATGTGTGGCTGAGTTAATGTTCAAGCAAATAAAACGATAAAATCAGGTAAATATTTGCCGTTACCGTGTGCAACTAGACGTTTTGTTTTCAACTATTTAGGTCCGTTATTTAAAAGAAGGGACTCATCAGAAAAACATTAAAACACAATAATGCCTTCAGGCTGGGACTTCTACCTGCGTTTTACTCCACTACGCTCAGTCAAAATGAGATACTCAGCATGAATCACACATGCATATTCCTCATTGGAATAAACATCTTGAATTTCTTGATGATCAACAATGTTTCATTCCACTTGAAGGAACATTTAATTATGAAATCCCTGTTGTTGTTTTTTTCCAGCTGTCCTCATGTGTAGAGTTGTGTCTGCATGTGTCATCCAGAACCTGAGCAAATTATTCACTTCTAAGCGCGGCATTCCTCCGCTCCTCCAGCACACCCAACAAACAGACAAACAACAATGTAGACTAAATGACTCAAGTGTTGAATTGCTCTCCTTTTGTTCTTTCCTTGCGTCTCTTTTCTGCAGGTTCTTTCTCTTTCTGAGACAGACTCCTTTGCTGGTGAGCCCTGTTAGTCTTAAGTAAACGTCATTAACTGTTTGCTCACATCGCCCACAGAAAGTATGCTGCAGCCTCCTTTGTTTCACTATCAGTTGTTTGGAAAGGTTTGTGCTGTAATGGCGTGGCCAGGCGGCGCCGGGGACTTTGATGTAGCTTTTGCATTTTGACAGCCGACCCTGAAGTAGATATTTCAGGAGGTCATGGAGAAAAAATCACTTCAAGAACTTATCACAGTTTTCAAAGCTCAGTTTCATGCAAATCTGTACAAGTTTATATCCTTATCTGATTCCGTGTGCTTAAGAAGTCATTTGTTAAGCTTTACATGTCATGAATGAGAAATTAATGACAGTAAAAATGTAGCTGGTGGGAATTCCTTTAAATTCATGGAAATTTGAAGGGATTCCTCAGGATTTATTTAAAAAAAAAAAAGGGCCAAAGTATGAAAAATATGTTATAAATTGCAACACATCAGGTGATACAATAATTGACGGCAATATGACAGTCTGACAGGTGCAGCTTGTGATGCTGAATCATCTGAGATTTGGCTCCTAACGTTTATACTGTACTGCTGAAGTGAATTAAATAACACTTGAAGGATTGAACCCATCAGAGATTTTATTTTATTTTATCATATTCATTTTCCCTGACAGCTGTTTGAGGTCGTTTTCACACCTGATGGTCCAGAAGACTCGGCTCGATTGGACTTTGCAATGTTCAGTTGGCCCGAGTTTGCGTTCACATTGGCCTTCGTAAAACGAACCAGACTTTCTGAATAGTGTATTACTTCACCTGTGGTGGCGCTGTACCAAGAATTACTGAACGAAAAAGAAAGAAACACCCATCTACTGGTGAATGCAGCTCATTCGGGGCTTGTTGGTTTGTAAACTTTACTGTTCTTGTCTTTACCAGCAGTTTTACTTCACCCTCATTCCACATGTGACCACTTCGCCTGAATATCACGCTACACGCGTCGTTATTTAGGGTTGTATTTACCCACAATGCCCCGCGTTGTAGTCCACTTCTTGCATTTGGTCCAGATGAAGCAGACCGAGACCTACGTCTTCAGGTGGACCAGAATCTGCTTCTTTGACCCGAATCAGTGTTTGATTGTCCATTCACACCTCCCTAAATGAACTGGACTTTCAAGCAAAAGAACTCTGATGCATTTAAAGGAACCAAACAGGGCTGGTGTGAATGCACCCAGAGAGCGACAGCCTTCAGCTGTGTCTTAGCTCCGATACTCCGTATGCATTTTCTACTACAAACATGGTGTCACCAACAAGACGACTTAAGTGAATTATCTGGACCTTGATGGGCAGTAAAGACTGGTCCTGGTCTGACATTCCAGCCAGCTTTACCCGGCAGTTGTTTTGGGAAGCGAAAGCGGACCATCGGGGCCCAGAACCCACCACTGGGATTCATTTCTTTTGTATTTCACTTAGCACTGAGTCTGATTTAAAGAAATGAAACTGAACACTGGACTCCTTCGATAAGTGGAAAAAGGACTAAAATAATTGAACACTTTGGTTTGGGAACATCGTGTTGGTGAAGTTTTTCTGCCTTTCTGAGTTTGGTCGTCGCAGGTGACTTTCTCCTTATAAAGGACCTAGTCTTCGACGAGCTTGGTGCTCCTGATCCACCTGAGGACCAGGTCCTCAGAAGCCCAGCTTCTGTTATCCAGGCTGCAGCAGAAACGGGCTGGACCTGCAGTGACGACACCAGTGGAGGTAACAGTGTACACTGGGTGGGTCAGTTCTCGGTTCTCACCACTTTGTCTGCATTTTTCTAAAACAATGCTTTTGCCAAGAACAGGAGCTCCAACCCTTCTTACTTGGTCTTTCTGCCAGCGTAGTAAAAATATTCGACTCGATAAATTAAATGTGGCAGGCACTTCACTTTCTCCATAACGATAGATGAAGGAAATGTTTTAAACTTCATTCTGCTCTCTGTTCAGCTTCCGTCCTGCATCCATAACTTCGCCTCGACAACCTGGACACGTTACCGGATCTGTCCGTTTCCCAGCAAAGAAAATAATTTTTAAAAAGTGTGTTTTAACAGAAAAAAAAAAAAGCAAAGAAGAAAATCTCAACACAATACAAGGACAATACAAAGACACTTTACTCATATTAGAAAGGTGCTACTACGCATTGAAAGTTTGATGGTTTGTGCACCATGATTCGACATTTTAAGTTCAGTTCTGCCACTGATGTTCGGAGCGTGCGCTGTGAGAACACGCGTGCTCGCCTGTTGGTCGGTATTGTTAGTCATCCTGCAGCCCCACCCTATAAATCACACCTGCTCGACACAGCGCCACATGGCAGAAGGCATGAAACTGGTGATTTCCACAAACACAAAGGGCAAAATATTTACCCGAGGTAATAAATTACAATCACACTTGTTCTTAGAAAAACAACAGTTGCTCCTCTTCAACCACTAGAAAGGATGCAGGTCTTAGGTAACCTGGCTTCCTTTTTCCCCCAGATTTAACAGCTGAAGTTTTAGTTTATCGTTTAGCCGTCTGCCTGGTCCACACCTCTGATATTAATGTTTCGCCGTAGCAGTAAGCCGTTTTCAGCAGGTCACTAAAGAGACTGCAAAGTTGCCGAAACCAAACAGAGCCCTGACACACAAGTACATTTGTAATCAGCTTTTCTTCTCACAAGTGAATTAATTATGTGCATAAACACATTATGAAACCCACTGTCTTTGCAGTTGGCTGCCAATTTAAATTCCACATTCTTCATATACTGACACTTTTCTCTGCTCATACGTTAAAGGCTTTACTTTACCTGTATTGACTGTTTTCATGCCAATACTTGTACCTTTACGTGGGCCTTCCTTTAATTTGTAGTACTCTACTTATTACAGTATAGAACACAAGCAAGGTATGTTAAGTCTGCAAAGCAATGACATTGTATTTGACAATTGTCAAAAATCCATAAGATCCAACTACAGCATGTCCTTTTAGAGAGGTTTGATCTCAATTTTCTCAAAATTGCACTAACTTGGTGCCAAGATGCTTTCGGGGACACAGACCCATTAGTACCCAGAGATTCTGGCACCGACAGTACCGGGGTGAGTAATGGCAGCAGTGCATTAGGGGAGAGATGTGTGAGAGTCTGAGTTGTGAGTCAACATCAGAGGCCACAGGCTGACCCCACGGGGGATTACACGTTCTGATTTAAGAGCATCTCTCCAGCTCCTCTCCTCTCTGTACCACCTCGGTGCACACACACACACACACACACACACACACACACACACGAACTATGTGGGATTGTTCTCGTTATACTCTTTTTTTTTTTCTTTCTTAGCCTTGCTCCATCTTCTGCAATAGAGTTAGAGCTGAGGATCATATCAGGGTTCACTTCCAGAAAAAGAGGGATAGAGATCAGAGCCCCTGCCATGGTAAGTAAATACAGCCTAATGGCCTCTGATTAATTCTACATTGCTCTCATCGGCCCAGTAAAAAGAGATGTAATGACCTGCATCTCCCTCTCTTGCTCCCTCGCTCTCCCCCACTTCTCTCAGTCTTTCTCAATTTCTCCCTCATTTGCTCAGCTTTTGATTAAGGGATTGCAAATGGTATGCTGTTGGTTGGCCCCCTGATTGCCATATTTGATTAAGAAATGTCAGCGTGCATGTTTCCCATGCTTGTCTTTTCTCAGCCTCTCTGGTGGCTGTAACATTCACACATCCACGAGAAACACAATAGCGAGCTCGAGCTTGAGCAAACTTTCGCTAATCAAACACATTCTTCCGTCTCCCCCTTCCTCTTCGTGTTTCTCAGCCTCTTTTCTCATTTTTTGCCTTTTCAAGACTTGCCGGGTTTTTGTATCAGCTGTGACGCACACCAACAAAGGAGAAATCACAGACAATTAAAGAGCATTGAGAAAGACAGGTAGACAAGACGGCGACGTCTTTCTTTTCTGGGACGTGAAGTCAGAGCAGATACGAGTTAGTTTCATAGCCTCACGCACGGTTTGGATGGGGGATGGGATCAAAGTGAAGGCTGGGATCTGATGGTTTCCCACACAAATGGCATTTTATCATTTCTGTTTTAGATACTGAATTTGACTGCATGCAAATGGGTCATAACTGGATTGAACTGTAATAAACTGGACTCCTTACTGCATAAAAACTATCTCTGCAAGGTGAACCAAGTTTATAATTGTTGTAATTGTTACTTGTTGACTTCAATTAACCACTTACAAACATGTAATACATAGTTAGGTCCAGGACAAGTATGATTTTGCCTTTATTCACCACCACAAAGACTTGGAAATAAAACAGTCAGGGTTCTATAAAATGCAGATGTTCAGCTTTGCTATAAAAGATTTCACAAAAATATGTCACAGGCCATTTAGGAGTTGCAACTGTTTTAAGCAAAGTCGCTCCATTTTTAGAGCATCAAAAGGAGACGGAGCGGAGCTGCTCACGACCCAAAGCAGACCCCATCATGTGTAAAACAAAGTGGAGTTAGTGTTATAGTAGGGGTATGGATGTGTGGCTGGCATAAAAGTAACTCGCTGGCGGTTGTTGATGATGGGACAGAAGTATGGATGAACTCTGACGTGTAGAGGGCTCACTGGATAGTAAACTGAAACACACCCAGAAAGCAATTCAAGACTTTCTGAAGGCAAAGAAAAGTGTTTTTTTCTTCGAAGACCACATTATTTGCATGATCTCAGGTCAAGTAAAGTTTATTTCTATAGCACATTTAAAACAACCTCAGTTGACCAAAGTAAGCCAGTGCAAGAAGGTATGTTTTCAGTTATCTTTAGTCTGGAGATTTCTCTCCTGTGACCTCCTCAAACTCTCACTGCTCCTGTCAAAGCCATTTGTTTGAGCTCAGCAACACATACCGCATCTTTTACACCTCACAGTGCTCACTGGTGTTCTGCGCATCATCTCACAGGCCACACTGACTGAAAGTGATGTGAGCCTTAATCTGCTGTAGTTGCATGCATGTGCACTTAAGTTGCATGTGTATTCACTGCAATGTGTCCATGAACCTGTACTCGCAGGCCTGTGCATCTGCATGCATGGCCATGTGAACAAATGCCCTCGTTTGTGTGTGTGTGGACACGTTCGTGCTTGCACTTGCGTGTCATAATGGGCTGCGTCCATCAACACACAGAACACGAGGCCTCTGTATCAGGCAGAAGACACTTAATGCCTGTCACAGGGTCAAATCAAGTGTGTACAAAGGAAAATTGATTCCTTTGAAAAAACAGAATCCAACCAAGGACAGTTTTCCCATTTGCCAAGGAGTATGAATGAGTGAGGTGTAAAGAAAGTGGGGTGAGGAAGAAAATAGGTGCAAGAGGAGGTGCGGCCACCAGCAGGAAAAAATATGTTGATATTTTCAAATTAGAAAACCCTGCTTTCCAAGCTGCAAAATGGAATAGTGGGCTTCAGGCCCAAGGCTATAAGACGAGCAGTTTCTCTCCTCTCCAACTCCCTTTGTTGTTGTCTCATCAGTCCATATCAGATTATGTAGAAGGATCGTATTAACAGATGGAAGAAGGTGACTATCTGACAATCCTGTGCTGCATTAGTAAGAAATGAGCTCCCTCCCTGACCACCAAGGGGATCACACATAAGCTACCTTGTGCTAGAATTGAGGATGGGAGCAAAGGAAGAGATGAGACTGAAGGTGGAAGTGGGTGCAGCGCAGAGAAGGCTGCTAATAAGGGGACAGCACAAGTAGAAAAGGTTCCACTGTGCTCTTTTTTACAAGGTGGCCCCTCTCGCATTATATTCTTGACTCCCCTCCAGGAGGGCCTAATGATGCTCTCCAAAGATGCTGGAAAAGGAGAGAGAAGGGGGGTGCTGACCTAGCGTAAAGAAGCGTCCCCAAAAGCCACGGAGGAGGCGCCAAGAAAAGGAAGAGAGAATGGCGTCCTCACTGGAGAGACGAGTGAGAAGAAGCTCTTTTTCTCAAGACTCTTCATGTACCCATCTTCCTCTCACTTTAACCTCTCTCTTCTCCCCGGCTCACCTCTTCACCTCCACCCATCCTCCCATTTCTTGCTGCTCTGTCTCCTGGAGCAGGTTATTGTCACAAACAGCGGCACTCTTTTCCATTAACTTAAGTATGTACAAGGAGCGGAAATCTAACTGAGCTAAATGTGGATTTAGTTGGGAATTTGAAGCTCCATCACAGGCAGGAACGAAGCCCTTGAGTACCACCGTGGACTATATATATACACATATACATATTTTATACACACACACATTATATATATATATATATATATATATATATATATATATATATATATATATATATATATATATATATGAATTTTCAAGAATTACATTTCATTAGCCATTTCCAAAACAAATTCTCAGCCCACAGATACCCACCCCGTCTATCCTCTATGAATGTCAGAGTATCCATAAACAAAATCAGAGGGTACAGTAAGGTCTCTAATCAAGGCAATCAGTGCTGTTTTCAGAGGTGTACAGCGCGGCAGTGCTGGTCTCATCGTTGCCTGTGCTTTAATTACTTGCTTTTGCATTTTGATGGGGGGGGGGGGTAATCGGGGTGATTGTGCCTTATCACCTATCTCCAAGGATAAAAGACTACCCAATTACTTTGTTTGGATGCTAATGATTGCATTTCATTAGTAGCCGCTCTTAGCCCTCCTCACCCAGTAAATGAATGAATATGCAGTAATTTCAATTATTGGAATTATGAAAATTGCTTTTAAAAAGACAGCCCGGGTATCATCAGCTTTCCACTGTGACATAATGCCATTTTAATTTCTATAATAGTTTTAATTGACAGTGTCCCCGCTGTGCATTAATCATTTAATTGTATTGTCTTTCTCTGCTGCAAACACCTACACCCCCTCAACACCCACTCGCTTTCCCACCCCAGCTTTGCAGATACAAATCACAGTCAGCACTATCATCTTAAGAGTGATGAGATGCACTGAAGACAAAAAACAAGTTCATTCAAACTTCTGCAATACTTCTCCTTAGTTTGAGAGTTTTACAGTAAAGCAACAACATCTGACCTTGGATTTATTTCACATTTTTGATCAGGCTTTTTGTGAAAGGATGAGTGAAGCTAAATTATGGTAATACTATTTTAGTTATTTATTTCAGGGTTAAGTAAAATTACAGCTTCATTTACTTAAGAGTTAAATTAAAGGGAACCTATGATGAAAAAATTAAATTTTCTGTGCTCAAGAGTTTATATACTCAGGTATTTGAAGTGGCTATTAACTGAAACACACACAACCCAGTAGTTGTGTTTGGGGATGCCACAGTGAAAAGATGTCATTGAGTGAGCAGATTCAATTTGCAGGACATTGTGACATCCCAAACCCACGTCAGAGCAGAATTCTGAACTTCCCCACGTTCCTCTGTGTTCAGTTTCACACCATGCTGCATTTGTAGACCCTCAGAAGTCTTCTGTTGCACCGGAGGTGTGAGTTGGACCCAAATGCAGGAGTGAGAGGAAGAAAAGTCATTTAATGGTTGAGAAGAGCAGCTGAAGAACTTAAGGATCATGACCTGAGGTGCAAAAACATAAGGGAACTGACCATGAAGAAGGGAAAGATGACAATATATACGCAGGGGACATTGGTCAAAAGTGTCAAACAGAACTAAACGAACCAAAAAACAGACTTTCAAAATAAAACAGAAAGGTACTTACAAAGAATAACAGCAAAGATGTCCCGTTACCCCGTTATTTTAAACTATGTCGCATTGAATTAGTTTCACAGAAATCCCCATATTAAAATGACCAACTTCACCGCAGGTGTAAAAAAAATAAATAAAAACAGTTTTGGCCAGGGGTCAGTTGGTCACGCTCTCTCTAAATAACATTAAACAAATTAAAAAACAGTATTCAATTGATATATTATAGTGCATCTGGTGTAACTGATGTTTATTACTGCACTATGTTGTGGGAAGAAACTGTAATTTTATTTAATTATACAGTGCATCATTTTTTATTTATTTTTTTGGTTATGTGCTCATGTTGTATCATCTTAGGAATCCCCATAAAGTAAAATAAGAACATAAATACATATTATGCCCTTTTCTTCAAGAGTTGGCCCAATGTACTGAGGTTTTAATAATATGTATATAAAAACATTAAAAGGATAGGGATACAGTAACAGCAGTCGTTTCAACTGTCTTCTTCAGTCAGCTGGTTTTAGGGGGCGGAGTCAAGCGCTCAAATACCACCTGTAAGTAGCTGTGCTTCTTTTAAAGTTGGCGTTAAAACTTTACACAGCCAACTTCTAGGGTGCAGAAAGTTGACTGACATGAGGAAGCTGGACCGGTCTGCTCTGATCCGGGTCCGTGACGTCACAAAACCCTGCAAAACTCAGCGGTTTGCGGATGATGTACTTTCAGACTCACGGGGCTCCAAACAACGTGACATGGTTGAGATATGTCAGATTATTTGATTTGGTCGTCGCATAAAATGTAGAAGTTACCATCACACCCATACTTTGTGGGGAAAGATGAAGCTTTTACTTTCCAATCGACATCATTAATATAATTAAATTACTATTTTTTTGCCTTGATTGCTTGGAGGGAAGTAAAATAAATTAAGTTTAAGCTTGTGTTAGCCTTTAAAGATGAAAGGTCCTTCTGAGCGGACTACCAATGACAACAGAGATTTTCATCAATCTAGAAACCTAAAATATTCAAGTCACCAAGTGACGTTGAGTGGTGTCAGAAATACGAGGATAAATTACAGTTATCTACATTTTAACATTAACAGAGACCTTCCACAGCTGATTTACCTTCACAGTTACTTTAAAATAAACTAAGACGTTATTGTAACTCCACCTTATCAAACTTCCCTTGCAAATGTATTCTAGAGGAAGTCATAATGAGGCCTAGGAGGTGCAATCATCTCTGTAAATATGTAGAAAGGTTAGAAGTAAAGGACATTCCACAACCTCGCAGTGAAAGGAAGGTGTTTTCATCTCATGCTCCGTTCTTTCTTCTGCTTGTCTATTATGTTCTGGCCATGTTTGCTCCACACACCAACTCTCGGCTCTTATCTTAAAGTCGAACACTTCACTGGACTCTTAAAGAAGCTACACAAAGAAAAACAGTGATGCTCCCGGCACAAGAAGCCAGAAATGTAATATTTTACTCAAAGAAAGGAAAACCAAATACTCAACGAGACAATTTATTCATCGTTTTAATCCTTACAGATCTGTATGCTAGAGCTATGCAGCTAAAGCATCACCACGAGAGGAGAACGTCTGACTGACAGGCCTGAGAAGCTCTCAATTGTCTCCTCTATCGCTCCTCGAGAGGGAGGAGGTCAAGTGTACCCCCTCAAACAAACACACTCGGATGCCCATGCAGAACACCTTGCCAAGCCTTTTAGCCACAGATATTTTCCTTAAACTCATCATATTGAGAGCAGCAGAGGCATCTCTCAGGCTTGAACTTCAGGAGGCGAAGTGGAGGAGCAAGGTGGCAGGAAGACACGAGGAGGAAGGGAAAGTGTGCTTCCCCAGGAATTTATTCCTCCGAATACGTTAAATGTCCAAAGGTATTCGCTCACCTGACTTGACTCGCATATGACCTTAAGTGACATCCCATTCTTAATCCGTAAGGTTCAATATGACGGTCCACCGTTTACAGCTATAAGAGCTTCAACTCTCCTGGGAAGGCTGTCCTCGAGGTTTAGGAGTGTGTTCATGGGAATTGTCGACCATTCCCTCCAGCAGCACATTTGTGAGGTCACACTGATGTTGGATGTCCGCTCTAAAGGTGTTCTTTCAGTCAGCTGACAGTTGACTGTGGAATATTTAGGAGTGAGAACATTTCACCACTGGATTTGTTGCACGGGTGACATCCCATCACAGATCCACGCTGGAATTCACTGAGCTCCTGAGAGCGACTCATTCTTTCACAAATAGTCTGCATGCCGAGGTGCTTGATTTTATACACCTGTGGCCATGGAAGTGATCAACACCTGATTCTGACTGTCTGGATGGGTGAACGAATACTTTTGGCAATATAGTGTACTTTCTTCCCATTGGATGGAGGAAAAACACTAGCTCAGGGGAAGGGGGGGGGATACACAACTAGAAATCCTCCATCATTTTTCAAATGATTTTGAAAATGTTTTCAAAATCCTACAATTCAGTCATGAAAATTGTTGATTTTACTCAAAACTGTAACTGCAGGAGTCACATATGTGTAATGCATGAATACAGTTTACATTTAAATGGTCAGGTTTCTTTTTTAATAGTTTTACTTAAATGAGACAAAGTCTGCCTTATTTTGATTCTTAAAACTGATAAAACAGTCCAGGCACCAGTCCCTTCTGTTTGCGTAAAGTTTTAATTAAATATCTGATTAGCTTTGGCTTAAAATACCACAGAAAGCTTAATTTTTAATCAACCTCGGTTCATAGCAGCTGGTTTTAGGGGGTGGAGTCAGAGTCTCAACCTGACCCCGCCCCGCTCCTCTGGCGCAGTTTGTGAGGTCACAGAGCACTGCAAATGTAACCTCTCTTTAGATCACATATTTACAGACCAAGACTAGTCAAAGCATTGTGGTTACGTTACCTAAGAGTCTTAGATTTGGTAGCCGCTTTAAACACTCTAAACCTTGAATATATTTGTTTTGGGTTGTTTTTTTTTTTTAAATTAATAATATGTCCTTGTTTAATCCCTGAGTCCGTTTATAAATGACTCTCAAGGTGAGACGTGTTTGAGACACATGTTAAAGTCTTTTCCCACCAAACATGAAGATTTGCTCTCAAACCTCTAATTGCGGCTTTAGCTGACAAGCTTTGCTGATGTCAGATTTAACCTCACAGGAGTTTATCTGAGACATGGATTTTATCTCCATATTTATGTATGTGTCCTTATTTATGCGTTATGTAATTTGTGTGCTGCCACCAGGGCACATGTTGAGGTTTTCACGTGGACTGGAGGAGGGATGTGGACATGAGGAAATACTTTACAAAAAAAAGATCCATCTATATGTTTAATGAAAGAGGATGTAATAGAGTTTTTATGTGCGACTCAAAAATTTGTAGAAATTAAGTAATACCTAACTAAACTTCCTGTTGCATAAGGTCAAAATAAAAGGTTCTGCATCATCCAATGAGACAGCTACGGATCAGCATTTTGATTAAAATAGCTGAAGTATTTGTTTGAGAAAAACTGAACTCATAGCCAGTCAGAACAATTCAGAGATATCTAATTTTATAAAGTGACACATTCTTTTCTAATTAAATTATGATTAAAAAAACTAAATTATCATGACTCAGTTACTGTGCCATTAAAGTTCATCAGCAGCTGCTTATGACCAAGTTGTAAAAGGAGTTGGATCCTGCTCGGATCACATTTATACTAAAATATAATCACCATGAGCATTTATAACCTGATCCAGTACATGTGCTTTTACATTTCACGCCTGAGGTGACGCACGTTTGCCCCAGTTTTTTAAAAACACATGAAATAGTTATTTCTTTAAAAATCTTGATTAAATTTTACCACAAAATCAGTTATTTGAAATGAAATCAGAGTGTATGACCATTCAACTGCTTTTAAACGTAATCAACAGCTTTAGTTTTTTTTTTTTTTTGCAGAAAATTATCAAGATTGTTGTCCTTTTTTAAAAAAAAGTCTGAATGGATTTAATTTATTGCAGAGTTTTTATTAAATATTTAAAAATACTGCTGTAGAAAGTCTCCATTGCTGGAAATCATAAAAAAAAACAAGCAGAGGATATAATTTCAGTCTTATTCAATCAAAATGTGAGATGAATGTCACAAATCTCCTTTTGTGTCAGATTTCTGATTCTGATGAAAAATCTAAACATGTATGAAAACAAAACCAAAAACAGGAACAAAACTGGAATCAGCTGGCGTGAAGACTGACGGATACTGATGATTCCTCCTGTTACACCACTTAATGGATTATGTTTCTATAGAGGTGATTTTGTGCAGTTACTGTAAATCCTGCAAATGTTCAGCGTTAACTTTGTCTCCTGCTTAAATCTGCTTTGAAGTCACAGCCATTTAAGACCAGTCGTTCAAGCATCTGAGGAGGACGGAGATGGAACGGTAAAAAAGCACGTTTGACAGTGCGGACGTGGGGAGAGCAAGTGAAAGCCATGAAAGTACACAGATTTATTGAAAAATAAAGCTGCCCTTGGTGAGTTTGAATTATATAGGCCACATAATCTGAAGCTTTCTTTTCAGCAAATGCTGTTTTTCTATTTGCAAAAGAAAAAGGCAGTGACATATTGGAAACTTATCATCACTTTGTTACGGGCAACGGGTCGAGAGGTATCCTGACATGCAGTGAGCAAAGGTGAAGGTTCTGTTTTATATGACAGTCTGAGGAGCAAGACCTTGGTGAAAGCCCTCTTATTGTGCTCCAGTGGCACCTTGGTGAAGCTCTGGCTTGCATCCAGCTCCTACACAATTGTGCCACCTTCTGGAATAAAGGAGAACATCTATCAAGGAAGAAGAGGAGTTCAGAAGGCATTCAAGGTAGGAGTTGTTTAAAAAGGTTAAAGCCTTTTATTTTTTGTTTGTTTTTTTGTTCTGTGTGTCACTGTTTTGTTTTTCTGCAGCTCAGCTGAGGTTTGTCCCAGATTAAAATGTAGATTTACTTTTCTAATAGCCAGTAAACAACATGCAGAGCAAAAGCCTCCACAAATCAGAGAAAAGTGCAACATTTTTGCAAAATAAAAAATATTATATGTATGGAAATAAAGCATTGCCAAGAAAATAATTGGTAATTGTCTTCAAAGAAATAAGAGTTTGAATCATTTGTTTATCCTGTTTGGGAGGCGACTCACGTTTTCATTGCGTGATGGGTGGGGTGCACCCTGGACTGGTTAAAGGTCCCATCAAGAGCCTACATGTCTTTGGATTGTTGGAGGAATCTGGAGCAAGCCGGACAAAAACCCTGTGGCCCAGCAAACGGACTCGAGCTGTGTTCCAGACTAGGAACCTTCTTTCTTCTTGCTGCAACTCTGGTCTAAATACATTTTTCAAAGCATATGTGGTTGCCAGGTCATCGCCACAGTCGGCCAGGGCAGATATTTTCTTTCTATTTCTGTTTTATCAGAATTGGGAGTTGCAGAGTTACTAGGAAGGCTGATTGGTGTATGTCTGTGTATGTCTGTCCATGTGTGATATCAGTGTGTGTGTGTGGGTGGGGGGGTATAGATCTGTATTTTGAAGCTGAGGGACGAAAAGAGAAGATTGGGGAGTGATTCAATCGCTACACAAATGGATTTGGATAATAGAGGGAGCCTCTGATCCTGACTGGTACACAGCTGGAGCTCCCCTAATTGGAGAGGGTGAAGAGTGGAGACGAGAGTGGAGAGAGAGAGGAGAAAGGGAGAATATGGCCCCCGGAGAAAATGCACCTCTGCAGTATGACGCTGTGTCGACTCGACGTGGATCTCAGCGAACGTTTGCACCGGTGGAAAAGGACGGGGGCTAGAAGGCAAAATACGTGTGAAAGCTCATCATATGATATTCTCACCTTGAAAGGCCACTTTTTTCTGATCACTTGTGGTATTCTAAATATCTGATGGTGGTGGCCTGTGGGCAAAAACTCCCCTCATCACATCAGTGGGGACCATCAGAGAAATACTACAACTATTTAGCAGCGCTGAGCGATGTGCACTTTGCAGATCGGATTTATTGTGAAACAGCATGTGACTCACTGATGTAAAGCACATTATTTTTTAGATCAAAATAGATAAAACCATGTGCAAAACATAAAGAATAAGATATCATCTCTCAATTTTTGTAACACTGACAAACTATACAACTCAATAATCCTTTAAAAGCCACTTTCTGCAGCAGATCTGCTGTGTCGACTGACGGCTATCGAGCGAGGATGTTCAGGCACCCCTTGTAATACCACGTTGCTCCACTAGAGGTGCACTTTATGTGTCTTACACTGACATGTTAACCTTCTTGTGATGTGCTGCCCCCAGGTGATCGGAAGTGATATTACTACACAGAGTGCCTTTAAAGAACATTGTTGTTGTTTTTGTTTTTTGTTCTTTAGATAAAAGAAGTAATCCAGTTCCTTGAAGTAGAAAATAAATACCTTTGACATGCCTGGGTCATTAATATCTCAGAAATACAGTGCAGAAGCTCCCTTTTCAACCAGCTGATAGCATCTTGGTTTAGAGGTGGAGTCAAATACGTATTTGCACTGAACTTTCCTCTTCCAATGAGAATACTTGATTTGAAATTCATCATGAACCTTTGTACTACCTACTTCCAAGATACAGACATGAAACTAGATGAGGACACTATGAAGATGGGTTATGTTGATGGTTTTACTTTGATTTGAAATAGAAGCCTGCATATCTGAACCATCAGTAGATAATGTATTTTCAGACTTTAGCAGCTCAAAAAACAGAGACACAAGGTTGTGTTATATCAATGTTTTTGAGTTGGTAGCAACTCCAGACACCCAAATACATGCTTCAAGCTCCAAAACACATTTTCTTACATTCCTTTTTATATTGCATCCCTTCAGCTGTAGAAAACAGAAAAAGGAGAAGGAATTCAGAGATCACAGAAAAGAAAATGAAGTGTCCAAAAAGTGACACATTTTTCAAAAATGGACCAGTATAATGTAATAAGATTAGTTATTGATCTGTTGATTAAAGCGCATTAAAGGAAGGAAAGAAGGTGATCAAATCATGCATTTTTCTCGCCTTTACTAATTATAACAAAGACAGTCATGTGGATGCTCGCTTTCACTGCAAGAAATCGGTGTGATCGCTCTGATTTGCGTTGTTGAACATTAATACAGCAGGCTGTCCTTTTTCCTGAGGATTCCCAGATGTCCATACATGCGTCAAGGCAAAATATGAGATGATATATAGGAAGTGCTGTTCCTGACAGAGTGCAAGCTGGATCTGTGAGTGTGAGGCAGACAGACAGAGGAAGAGCTCTTGTGTGTGAAAGCAGAAGGTCTCTTCCAGTCCACCTGAAAATACAAAGAGTTGCTAAGCAGATCTCACCAGGGGGTTTTAAGGAAACCCATCAGCTCTGCAGAGGAAAGGCTTGTCATATAGGAAGCAGGCTGTAAAGCTGTCTTCATGAGGGCTTCTGATGCCATTAGGCAATCTTTATCTCAATCCCAAACCTGGACCTAAACCCACCTTTAAGTTAACTCCATATCTGACCTCTCAGTACGTTGAATGTTTGCCACAAAAAGGACTAAAAGCCACCGTTTCTCACTCATACTGTCTAAAACTCAAACTGGTTCCCACAAAGACAGATACACAAGTCCACATGCATTCCCAAATGCTCAGCCTCAAAAAGTAGGAAAAACATCACGGGACGATTCTGATGACCTGACACTTTACGTACCGCCGCACTGAACACTTGACAATTTTTCTGCAGCATTTGTGAGAACTGTAAGGCAGAAATGTGCCTCATACTTCCGAGAACGAGGAGGGACACACCTCAAGACGCCCGTTTGATAATCCTCGGTGAAGATCAACGTGTTAATGCACAAACACAGACACATTTTCAGATGTTGCAGGGACATGTGCGCACACAGACAGGCCAACTCCACCCTCCCACCGTGTTTCCTTTGTACAAACCATTGTAACAGTTTTGTCTGAGCCATATGGGCTGGTTTAGTGATGTGGACCCCCAGCAGCTGAGGCTTTGTCCCCGTGTCACAGGGGTCACTGGGATTGTGTTCCCAGCTAATTCCTTCTTTCAGGGACTACAGATCAGAGTCTATAATGATCTGGGCGGCCTAGCACAGGGATTACTGCTGCAGCTCGACATTAACAGGCTTGTGTGTGTGTGTGTGTGTGTGTGTGTATGTGTGTGTGTGTGTGTGTGTATGTGTGTGTGTGTGTGTGTGTCGGAGGGGTGTTAGCAAGAGAGAAGAAGAGAGAGCGAGATGACATCTTAAAATGAAACAGTGTTGTACTGGCTCAGCAGGAATCAATTGATTCTCCTCCTCGCACCAACTCCAACCCCACCCACCACACCGAAATAGATCCACCTCATCTTGCACACACACACACACACACACACACACACACACCCACACACTGAATTTTCCACCTCATTTCCTCCAATCTAGCTTAGGCAAACATTATTAGTGAAGAAAGTGAAAGCAATGAAGGGAAAGTAATGGCTCCTTGTGTCTTCACTGACCTCTGTTGTCATTATGTGGTTTATAAATTACAGAAAACCGCCTGCGTTTGTCCCTTTTGGTCTTGGACCTCCAGTGTGGCTGCTTCTGTGCTGCTCCAACTAATTAGTGCAGCCCACACTTACGATCTGTTATGTAACAGAGATTTTTTTTTTTTTTTTTTTTACGTGCCGGCACAAGTCAAGCAGTGGCTTTATAATCCCAAATGAGAAAAAAATTACTTGGATGACATTGAAAATGCAAAATATATATCTATTTTCAATATGTTCTTTGTAAACAATATGAACCAGAAGTGTTTCAAGCTGTTGTTGTTGTTTCAATCTCACCGACTTAAGTGCATTTATTAATATACATCCACTTTTACCAAGAAAAGGTTGGTATCTAGTAAGGAGGTAGAAAAAAAGAATAATGTTAGTTCAAACAGGTGACTGTAATCAAGACTTTCTGCAAAATTATCCATGAAAGTCTTGGAGTGGTTACATTTACAAATGTGGGAACAATGTGGGAACAACCATTGAAATGTTCAAACAGCATGTTCCTGAAACAAAGATTGTAACTTGGAAGGATCCTGAGATGATCCACGGTGGCTCCAGGGTCCGAAGGAACTGGAAGGAAGGAGCTGCAGGCGGACACTCGCAACAGGACCTGCTGTTCCAAATATAAATCAGACTTGTGGGAGTTGGAATATTGGCACTTGGAAGGGGTTTGCATATTTCATCTTCTACAGTGCATCATTTCAATAAACTAATAAATCAGTCTGCGTGTAAAGGTCAAGGGTGCAAAGCCTAAACTGGACCCACATGATCTCTCAAACAGAACAGCATCAAGAGCCATCACTCAATCAATCAATAACAGATATAACCACATGGACGAGATTTACGGTGGGAATCTGAACTCAAACTCTAAGAAAAGAATTAAAAGCGAAACACTGGTGTGAAAAACAGCTGCAGAAAAAGTCCATCAATCTCATATTACCAGTTAAATGTCACCTTAATCAACTCCCTTGAACCTTTATCTTTAAATACAGTAAAACATACTGAATATATGAACTTTTATAGTAGCTGTGAAAAGAAAATATATTCCTTCATAAGGCAAACAATAAGTCACTGAGATCAGTTGCTGCTGCATTGGATTTCATGTTTGACACACTAACACCAAGAAATTAAAAAAAAAAAAACAACAAAAAACAAACTAATAAGATTTATGTGTTCTCAAGAACAAAGTCATTAAGATCTGGAATGAAGAGCTCTTATTCACAAACATACCAACAACCAAGGACGCCACTCGTCCAGAAGCGTCCCAATGCTTTAGAAAAACCGCATTCAACAAGGCAGCTGAAAACAAAACTTGTTTGCTTTCCCTCATTCCACTTTTAATTTCCAGTTCTCATTTGTTTCCTCAGACATCTTTTCATGGTTTTATTCTCCCTTTCTTCTTCTATCCCAGTGAAAGGGACTTTCATTTAAATTCATTCTCTCAAGGACCGGCGCCCATGCAAGGCCAGAAGATAATAGGCCAACCTATTTACCCTGCAGTTTTATTTATCTTTTTTCTTCTTCTTCCTTCCCCCTCCTCCTGGCTTTGGTTTGATCATGGTCGCAGTGAGATGACAGCTGGCTCCTCCACATTAGCATTGCAAATGATCAAGAAGGATGAGAAGTGGACGTTCAGAGCTCTGGGCTGCCAGGACTCTGTGGGATGAAGAGCAGCTGACAGCGGGTCTTGGAAACAGCAGCGACATCAGTGCCGTTATTATCCCTAAGATCAGCGCTTTGATTACATTTTAGATATTAACTTTGTGACATCTAACCCAGAAGCCTCACGAAAAAGGCAATTACTTTGTCCCCTTCAGGCTAGTATGTGGAGCACGTAGCTATGCTGCACTTTTAACCTGTTTAATCCAAAAAGAAAATATGTATTTATTGTGTTTGCATGTAAAATAAAAATAACAAAACTAATGAAGTTTGGAAATGGTTTTACAACAATTACCAAAATGATGTGCCATAACTAACAATTTTTTCTCTAAAACCACTGCTTATGTCTTTCCTTTTTGGCATTGTGTTAACACACTTCAACGCTCCAGCCCATCAAACAACCAAACTTTCTGCTTTTAAAGCGCTCAGCACCCCTCGTAACGATCAATTTATCACAGGCTTGCCGGCTCATGCGGGAACTTACCAACTTCAGTCCTACGGAGGCAGTAAGGAGGAGCTTAAGGTTTTTGTCAAATTAATAGCAAGGTGGAAAAAGGTTGTTGTTCAATTGAGTTTTCGGTTAGACTTATTCTAAGACCTGATAAAATCAGATGATTTTAATTATGTTTTACACACAAAAAAGAAATAGCTAACAAAATATGATGGATGGGGTTCTAACTTTTACTTTTGACTTTATCTTCATTGCAAAGGTTCCACCACTGCGCCTCGCCTTGAAGCTTGTTCTGTGTGGTACCACTACAATATATCCATTAAAAAAAAAAGCTGTTAAACCAAGTTAAACAGCTTTTGTATATTTTTGAATTATGTTTTTTTTTTTTCCTATTTCACACTTTTTCCTTGTTTACATCTTTTAACTAGAGAGACAACAACTGCCAAAGAACAAGTGTCCTTGTAAGAGTCTATGCACTTGGTGAATAAAGCTGATCCTGACTTGTTACATCAAACAAACTTTACTTGTCGGACAACGTGTGAAACACAAAGTGCTGTACGGAAATAAAACAAAAGCAGAAAAAAAAACTAAGCCTCCCAACTCTGACCACATTACCATAATCACATACATAAATATACCAACACACGCCTGGACGCATCCCAATATAATCAATAATAAACCAGGAACGCAGAAAACGCAGAAAAATGACTTCAAAAAGATCATAAAACCAATAAGTAAACAATTAAAAAAACAAACATGAACAATCTAAGATTAGGGTTTTAGTAATTAAATAGATACATAAAAAATAATAAGAATATGAATGAAAATAAATGAATTAAAAATATATAAGTAAATTAATTAATAAAAGTACAAAATGTAGGGAGAGTTAAAATAAGTATACATATAAAACACAAAGAAGAGTGAAACTATAAAATATTGTTAATCCATATTATAACAGCCATTTACCTGTTTGTTTTTGTTGTTTTTTTTTTATTTAAAGCACCTGCTGTTAAGTGTCCAGCAGCCTCCAGTTGTGAGTTTATTGATACTGATCTGTCAATCAGACCAGGGATGTTCCTATTTAGTAGTATTATTAGTAAACTGACCAATGTCTCAACATGTCATTTCAGAGTTGTAAATTACCTACTTGTGTTAAACAACCTTCATGCATGCAGTATAAACACGTTTTTCAGTAACAGACGAAGATGCAGAGCAGCACAAACATCTGGGCAGCGTTTACTTGATGCCTGGCATCTTTTCATCTCACAGTCACTGTTCTGTTCACTCGAAATTCAAAAAGATGGGAGTTTTAATTCTTGCAGCAAGGTAGCAGACAGGCCTTTAGTAATGCAATTTCACGTTAGTGACGCTACACGGCGGAGCTTTAACTGAGATCATGAGCTCCACGTCCGTCTCACACGAGGCTCGACCATACATGAGAAAATAACCAGGTATTCACATAAGGCACTTATACAGTCATAACATGCATGTAAACTGGGTCACAAACTGTTAAAAAACATATCTTTGCAAAGGATAACACTAAATAATAGTAGTTTTTCTAATAGTTAACTTATTTTTCCTACTTTAAACTTGAAATCCACTAAAGAACCTGTTTGAAATCCAGGTTGCACTTGTATGGTCCTGATGTCATGCTTCCACCCATCGCCTTAAAAATAAAGAAGAATTTTACATTTAAGGAAATCAAAAATACATGCACTGTTTGTTCCTTTATAGGCCTCAAAAGTTTTCTTTTTTAAAAACAAGCATAAAATGCACATGTTTTTATAGTTCGTGGTGAGGGGTGGTTTGAAATACCAAGCCTTGTATTTTTTTTTATGATAAAAACTTTGTATTCTTTGGTTTCACATACAAAGAAGAACTAGTTTATAAAGTTTTTAAAGAGTGATATCAGAGGCGAAGCAAAAAGGAGAAGGACAGTGTCCAAACACTTCCTACGTGTCGGGACTGCAGCATCACTCTCAGGTTTTGCTGCATTGTTGCGATAAATGCGCTGCTGCAGGGTTGAATGTGTAGGTAAAAGTGCACTTGAAAGTGTGCACTTTGGGTTACAAGCACATGTTTTAACGTGAAGAGGAGCATCTGTTTATATGCAGTGGTACAAAATGTTCTAACGCTTTTTCATAGTTCAAGAAACAGTCTTTACCTAAGTGATGCCTAAAAGCACATTAAACAAATTGCCCATATTTCATATTGAAATATGTTCTTATTTCAGCATCTGTTATTTAAATGTTTTTTTTGAGTATTGACAGTTTCTTTTGTATAATCCACAACTATCTTACTTGTATATGGCCATTTATTCAGGATTTTGCTGGGTTAATGGGAAATGATGAAGAATTATTGATTCCTATTCAAAAAAAAAAATCCCACTCACAAGGACAGTGCACATATTGCCTCACACACAAACTGAAAAAAAGCACTAAAATGTGTAAAAGCAGAACTGATTGACAGCTTGTCTGATATGTAATTCACAGAACCATCTACGTGCTGAATGTCCAAGACGTGCTTCGTTCCCAAGGACAAGTCTTTTTAACGTCAGATATACAGGAGAGCATAACTAGGAAATGATGGTCACAAACCCCAGTAAAGATGTATTGTCATGGTAACCAGTGTAGCTTGATCTCAGAAGACATGCATATGAATGCAGTCATTCAAAAAAATCAGACAGAAAGAGGAGCGGTTGTGAGGTCTGTTGACAAACTGAAAGTTTTTATGGATGTTTCCGCCACATCAGCGCCGCTTCTGTCTGAAACCCCGTCAGGTACGAGCAACTGGTTCACGCATTTTATTGCTTTATATTTCTAAGGTGTTATTGTCAATTTTGAAATCAAGATTGAAATAGTTCTCTCCTTCATCTGGGAGGCGAGGGCACCGAGTGCAGGAGATCTTGAGGTGTCAGGAGTGTAAAAAGATTTTTGTTTTTAACAAAAAGTGTTGCTTGGCAGAACATCTAAATTAAAATGTAAATACGGCTCCAACAGACACAAAGAAAATATATGAGACAACAACTGAAACCACAGGCTGAAAAAAACAACAGACAAAGCCTTGTCTCACGAGACCCATCGGTGGTTTGAAGCCTATTTTTCTTCGTACGCGAATAAAATAAGAAAGAGTCCAAAACAAACCAAAAGATTTAAGAATAAATACAAGAAACCCATAACTCAACAAAACGCCGTCATCGTGACAATAGCTTGAATTTGATAAATTATCGCTTGTTACTTTTAAAATTCAACATAAAAAACATGACAACATGCATTATTAAAAAATGTGAAGATTTTGAAACTAGCAGGCTGTTTTAAAAGTCCGTCTTTGAGGATTTTGTCTTTTAACATCTTCTCAAAACTGAACTGAACAAACATAAAACTGAACGTTGAAACTTCAAGCATGCACACGGGTTTTCGAATGAAATAAACACTTTATGTCATAAAGCATCAAAGTACTCGCATTATATCAGTGGGTCTAAAGCTTTTGACTTGTTACCCCTCACAAAATAAAAGAAATGTTTAAAAAATGCAACTTGCTGCGCTGCTGGTGCAGTTTCAGATCTGAATATAGACTTTGGTCAGAGTTATTACAAGCTGACCCTGCTAGTCCATGTTATGAGTTTTTGGAAAAGGAAAAAAGTTGAAACCTCTATTAAAATCCGCCGTACTCCTCTCCAAACACATATTGAAGTAATTTTATAATTCCATTCTAAACTGCACGAAAAGCAAACATTTGTACTGGGTTTGATTGGATTTTTGAATTTATTTTTTAAGCCGTTTACTGTAGACATAGAAACAGAAAGAAACAGAGAGATATTCCAGACAATAATGTGAAAAATAATCTTCCCACTTGGGTCCTGTTCGGGGTCAAGGGGTCTAACTGGAGCCGATCCCAGTTGTCACTGGGCAGAAGGCCGAGTACGCCCTGGACGGGTCGCCAGTTCATTACAGGACCACACAGAGACAAACGGCCTTAAACACTCAAACGCCCTCCTATGAGCAATTTAGAACCACCAATAAACGTCACATGCTTGTTTTTGGACTGTGGGTGGAAACCAGAGTTCCCAGAGACCATAGAAATTCAGAGAGGCGGCCACAGAGAGGCCTTAGTTGGGATTTGGAAAACCGCTGCCCAAATTTAAAAAAAAAAAAAAAAAAAACAGAAAACGTCACTCAACTTTACTTCTAAGACTAAGAAAAACATATATTATAAGTAAAAATGATTGAATCCTCATCAGGTCTTGATTTTAGCTCAAGAAGATTGTAGACAAACAAGAACACGTGTCATATTTCAACAGTTGAAACTCTAAGCATGCCTTCACTGTTCCAATTAGATGGAAATTGATAACTAAAGATATTGATATTTAATTGATATTTGATTAGCAGTCAAGTGCTGCTAATAAATAGTATTATTAAATGATCAATATGAGCACGTTTAGAAAAGCAGACGTTTGGGTATTTTTCTAGTCATAAATGTTTAGTAACACAATGCCAACGAGAAAAGACATCAGCAATAATCTCAGAGAAGCAATATTTTCCAGCCCATCACTTCGCAAAAGGTTAAAAGGCAGCTACTAAACAATCTGAAGAATATGATTCTACAGTAACAAAGATTTTGAATGTTCTCTAGAAAGTTTCAGCGAAAGTTTTCAGCGAAACTCACTTCTGTGAAAATGTCACACAGTGTCGTGTTTAGTAAATATCAGTTCAAACATCTCAGCAACTGTCAAGCACGGTGGTGGAGAGACTGTGGTTTGGATCAGAAGACCTGGACGCCTTGCAGTCATTAGGTCAAGCATGAACTCCTCTCTACCAAAATAATTTAGGGTTAAAGGGGGCGTCATCTCTCCAACAGCTACAACTTGGTAAATCATACTAAAATAACATGCATAACTATAATCATACTACAGGAAAAAACAAAAACACAGCAGAAAATCTAAAACAGGATGACTGAAAAGGAAAAGTGTCAGAGCTTTGTGTCCGATACCTGCAAACCTCAGTGAGCTGAAAATAAAGGAACATTTCTCTCTGTTAGAGACTGACAACGTCGTAGAAAAACTGTTTGACAACCGTGATTAATGACTCATCTTTCACCAGATGCAATATTACAGTTAGTAGATTTAGTTCAGAGCCAAGTATTCATACCATTTTGTTGTCTCAAATAAAAAAATTAAGTGATTAATATTCAGTCTTCTAAATTTCCTGCCCAAATCTTGATGAAAGGACTCTGATAAAGTTC
Source organism: Xenentodon cancila (assembly GCA_014839995.1). Classification (NCBI taxonomy): domain Eukaryota; kingdom Metazoa; phylum Chordata; class Actinopteri; order Beloniformes; family Belonidae; genus Xenentodon; species Xenentodon cancila. Next base: position 4,186,175 of record CM026210.1, on the reverse strand, counting down.
ATCTTGTGGCTCACTCTGGTCATTACAGGATGTTTTGTGTTAACTTCATTGAATGTAGAACTTCTTCATTTAAACAAATGCGTACTTTAACTCAGGCCAGTGACCTTGTACTTCTTTTTTTCAGAATCGATAATCAGCGTTGCCAGAGAGAGATCAGTCATGTAGCGTCCTGGCTCAAGCTCCCGTCAGATTTCACGGGGCCACAGCGAGGCACAGAGGAGGGACGAATAAACGGTTTCAGTCCTTTACAAACGCTAGAGTGGCCGTCCTCCCACTCGCAGTCGTCACATACAGCCACAATTAAATTCTTCGCCCACTTATTCTTCTCCTTTTTTTTTTGTCTCTTGAGAAGACACCTCACTTGAGAAAGCACTGAGGCTGCTTTTAAAAGATGCCTGTGTGGCGCGGTGACAGAGGACACCACTCTCTGCCTTGTCTCTAATTTGGAAGGATCAGGCAACATTGAAAAAGGGGGTTCTCAGCTCCCTCCCCACAGACCCTCTGTACTCCTGCCCCCAGCTTCACAGCCCCGGTCTGGTTGGAATTCCCTGCTCCGTTCTCAGACCTCCCCGTCTGTATGATACCAGCGGTATTGTGAGAGGCTGACAAAGAACAGGAAGCCCGGGGGTCGGCGGGGCGGCCCTGGAGGTCGGCTCAATCAGTGTCCCTATGATGGATGAAGCACGGAGGGCAGGTCACCTGAAAATGCACCAACCATGATGGGCAAAAGTACACTCCAGTCTCCCTTTCTTCATTTTTCCACATATCTAACCTATCAGAGTTTCACATATCTGTTTCAGAAAATCTGGTTTTCCCAAAACAGTGGTGACGTGCAAACTCCCGCACCACTAACCGGCGCGTTCACAAAGTTTTAACTATTCAAACGATGAGTCAATCACTGCATCAACAGAAGTGCTAATCCACAGCCAACGTTTTTAATGTGTAAAAACGGGCTGTCGAGTGGCTGTGTAGACGACATCGGTGTGTTTTCTGTGTGCGTTGCCAGTGGGGTCCGGCGTCACCATGGAGACCCCTGGGTGTGGGAAGCAGTCCAAACATGACAGGACTGACTTTACTGACTCAAGGTGACTGGGCCGTGGAGACACCCGGGGGAGGAGGGGGGACACAAAGCCTGCTCCATTAGTGCTAATGGGGGGGACACGTTACAGGATTAGGGTGAGGACACCTGGGGGGGCAGAGAGACCACATGTGGAGAGGGAACGCCCGTCCCAGCCACCCCCCCAGCCCAACTCCTCCCTGTCCGGTCCCACTCCGTCAAATCTCTGAACAGAACACAGCGTTTAAAATTTGCAAAAATTAGTGATAAATCGTATCTAGAATGAAGATGAAATGTTCCTATTGGAGATAATCAAAAGTGGAATTAGATCTGTAAAAACTGATGATACCATAGAGAAGTTTTAAAAAAAAGAAAAAGATCTCACAGAGATTCATCACCTTCACCTTGCCGCGACTCTCACCCTGCTGGAAGCAGTGTAAATCAAACGGAAATAAATCTGAGACCGAGGTCAGCCCGCCCCTCCATCCATCCATCCTTCTTGGCTCATCCCTCATCCCCACTTTTCTGTCTCCCCCTCCTGGAAATTCCTCCACTCGGCCCAAGACGCCCAGTCAATTAATAAGACATTGTCTCCTCCCCTTGGAGCCTGTGCACAAGAGGCCACCCAGGAGCCAGCGGGCCTTCCCTCCAAAGCTGCTTCACTGGTGGGCCCCAGGAATGCCAGTCGCTTTGGGAACAGGCAGAACGGGGTGAGGGTGGGTGGGGCTGGGGGATGGTTTGAGAAGCTGGATAATAGAAACAGCCCCATCGTGCTCATGTGCTGGGGCAAGCCAGTCAAAAATTGGAGGGCAACAAAAGGAAATGCGTTTCCCTCCCAGAAGAACCAAGGCACTTCAGCCATCCGCAGTCCAGCTTAAAGTGTGTGAGACACACAAGCAGGAACACACACGCACGTTTAGTTCAGCCATACTTGAGGCATCATCGGCTTACATTCACTTGGTTTTTTCTGAAGTCCTGACTCACATGTAAAGCACTAGACCAAAATTTGTAAAAGGACTCATTTTGGGGTAAAAGGTAAAAGGAACGACAGTCTGAAGGCTTTCCTCATAGAGCCCAACCAGGAAACTCAGCTGTTCAAAGAGGGAAATAAATACACTGTATGGACAAAAGTATTTGCTCACCTGCCTTGACTCACACATGAACTTAAGTGACCCCCCATTCCTGATCCAGAGGGTTCAATATGACGTCGGTCCACCCTCTGCAGTTAGAACAGCTTCAACTCTTCTGGGAAGGTTGTCCACAAGGTTTAGGAGTGTGTTTATGAGAATGTTTGACTATTCTTTCAGAAATACATTTGTGAGGTCACACTGATGTTGGAGGAGAAGGTCTGGCTCTCAGTCTCCGCTCTGATTCATCCCAAAGGTGTTCTGTCGGGTTGAGGTCAGGACTCTGTGCAGGCCAGTCTAGTTCATCCGCACCAGACTCATCCAGGTCTTCGTGGACCTGCTTTGTGCACTGATGCACAGTCATGTTGGAAGACGAAGGGGCCGGCTCCAAAAAAAACTTAATTTACAATTACATTTTGCCCCTTTAAAGTTTGACATGTGAAATAATATGCAGAATTCTTTTACATATTTAAAATGTTTCTTTTATCTTTACAGTTACTAAATAGCCTTTTTTATATCATTATGAATACACGGGGTTACTTCAGTTATGATGTGGGTGGTACAGCGGTCACACATGATGCATTAAAGGGGTAAGAAAGCAGCGGTTTGTTTGAGGTCAACCCCTCCCACCTGTGTTTTTGCCACCAAGTCTTTGGAGGATGAGTTCAGGGCAGCACGTCATCACACTGAGGTTCTACGTGATCCTGGTCCAGCTATCATCTGGTGATATAATCGTCTTATATTTCTATCACTTTATTACTCCATATTCACAGACAACTTTCTCTGTGTTTCAGCTATAAAATGGAGCAAAAATTCTAAAGAAAATCCTCAATATGTGGTTCGTTTAAGCAAATTACATCCAGTTTCACTTTACGTTAAGTCCACAAATGCTGATTTAACTTAGTTTTAGTTATTATGAGTTAAGAGGTGGGGAAGCCAGGGTACCTGAAGAAAACATACATAGTCCACATAGAAAGGCCTTATCCTGGGATCTGAACCTGCAACCTTTTTACTGTCAGGCAACCGTTTGTAATTACAGTCATGGATTTGTGCTGGTGATGCGTCGGCGCATGTACCGAGGTTTTGGAGAGGAACCTCGTGTCGGCGCGCGTATCGCTCAAGGAAACAGTCACGTGACCGATACAGACGTTGTATCGGTCTGTCCTTGAGGCCTAAACTGTGAACAGACGATCTGTCAACAGATTGCGTGCCCTGTGAACGCGTGCTCTCCAAAGCTGAATAACTTGCCTCCAAGAAACGGAATCTGAACGCCTGAATGCCAAGACACTGGAAAAACCAGGTTCCCTGCAACAATGTTTTCGACCCAGCAGGTCCTGAAACAGCATCGACACTGTTTTGGTAATGTGCCAACGCTCCACAAGGTCTCATCTACCCGCCACTCATTTGTAGAAATAATGCACATATTCATATTCAAAAGCACTTTTTCAAACAAATTCTTTCAATTGGCAGGACTCCAAAAAAAAAACTCACAACTAACAAACAACCATCCACTACTAAAACTGAAGAGAAACAGATTCAGAAGACACCGCCATGGAGACAAACGGTATATACTCACCGGAGCTGAGGAGACACAGGTGCAAACAATCAGGGAGATTAAGTCCAGGAAGGTCAAGCACAATGCAACAAGACAAAGACAGACCTTCAAAGTAAAACAGGAACTGACGTTACAGGAACAGAAGAGGACAATGGCAAGAACACAAATGGCTAAACAAAACCCAGATCCTAACACCAAACTAAATCCAAACCATGACACCCAGAAGGGAAAGTTGCAGTAGTCAGGATTTCCGTCTTGAGTCTCTAGAGGCTCCAGAACAGTCTCCAAAGCAGAACCAGCCTTCTTTATCACTTTGTTCAGTTTCTTTGAGTCACTGGCTCTGATGCTGCTTCCCAACACATGACGACAGATGAGATTAAACTCTCCGCAACAGACTTGTAGAATATAAACAACATCTTCCTGCAAACGCTGAAGGGCCTAAGCTTCCTCAAGAAGTACAGTCTGCTCTGTCCTTTCTTATAAACAGCATCAGCGCTGTATTTCTAGTCCAGTCTGTTGTTTATATTTGGTATTTATACTCATCCACCACCTCCACTTCTTCTCCAAAAACATTCAAAAAACTGTAAAATCCCATATAGATTTTCAACATTTTTTTGCACTCAAGTACAATATGCTTCCTAATCTCTGACACGGTTGGAAGAGGTGTGCTTTGGCACATGGATAGCACATTATAATTTATTGTACAATTGTATAATATATGTAAAGTCTTTAGGCTAAATTATTCAACAACAAATCACAATGGCACAAAGACAGAAAAGTAACTTTGTTGTGGGTTGACTGGAGTGTTGTGAAGATGCACCAGTGTAAGTCTGTCATATGTTTACAGACCTTTATAAGTATTTAAATCTACTGACTATATATTCTACTTGTACATTTTTCTAAGATTCTATTATCAAGAGTTATCTCTGTGCTTATTTTTGTCTTTCTTGATGCATTAGCGTTATTTTTCATCTAAAAAATCTTAATGAGAGGTTTTAGAGCGCACAGCTTTCATCCGAGAACTCGCCCTGAAGTATACTGCACATTGTTTAGTAATGGATATCATGTTAGTGCAGAAAGATTTCAAAGAAAGGACACATCTACAGAGAGGCCACACAGTCTAATGAGTATCTCCTGCTGAATGTCCATATTGCTGAATTGGCCCAAGGAAAGTGCTCTGTAAGTGCATCATCCATATTGTTGTTGCATGTGGCAGCAAGTGGGGTGAAACCAGTTTAAGTGGGTTCTGAGTCATGAATAGAGAAATCTGCTTTTTTTTTTTTTTTTTTAATATATTTTGCAGTGTGACCTGACTGCTTCCTGCAGAGGCCAGCTTATACTAAACAACATGACCTGACCTCGTCTTAAAAAGGAACTGCATCCGTCAAAGTAAAAAAGTGAAAGCAAAAAGGAAAAGGTATTCTTTACTTAAGACCTGCAAGCTGAATGTTAATTATATGACAACAATCCAACTCCAACCATCTTCCAAAAGTAAAACAAAAGTAATTCGAGAAGTTCAGTAAGAGGCAAAGAGCGCCCCTCCCTGTCTGTATGCGGTAGTGCACAGCAGCTCAACTTAGCGCTGCAATACGTTTCCAAACAGACGAATGTCTTTGGCAAAACCAAAAATGTGCCAATTAGCAGTTACTAACGCAGGCAGGTCCAGATGCGTTGGGATATCGACAGTTTTTTATTTTTCCTCAATAAACTTAAATAAACTGAAGAAGATGTGATCAAAGTGTGGAATTTCAGCTTTAGTTTAAGAGGTTTCACAAAAAGGTTTTGAGGAAAGTACCTTAGTTTTCAGGGGCTACAAAGTATGTGGACAATTGACTGCAAGAGCTCAACTGAATACATTCGGTCCATTTTGTTATTGCTTGAAGAGGCAGATAAAAAGTCTGGAGTTGTTATCAGGTATTGAATTTGCATTTAGCAGCTGAGATCTCAATGCAAGTAAAGGAGGTTGTTTGTAGACTGGGAAAAAAACAACATAAATCTATAAAAGAGACAGCAAAAACCTTAGGTGGATAAAGCAAGCCCTGGTGAGCTGTACTCTTTACTCACAGTCAGCCAGATGACGCAAAACTGATGTGGTAGATGGATAATGACCCACAACATACTGGGAAAGCTATTCTAGACATCTTCAACGTAAACAAATTAAAAAAGGAGTATTCTTCAATGAACAAGCCAGTCACCTCGATGTAAGTCAGTAGAGAATCTTTTCAGCCACTTAAGAGAAAAAAAATTCCCACAAACAAGCCCCCACTGAAGGACGAAGCATCTCCAGAGGAAACTCAGACTACGATGATGATGATAAAGCCGTTTTTAGAATTGCATTGCCTTGTCCAAATACAGGTATCCTGCTTAGAAGTAATATAATCCCTTTAAAAAGTTTTGCTTTATTGTAAGAATAAAATAATCTTATTTATTTATGGACAACTTAAATTAATAAAGGTTGACAACTGTTCACAAGTGATGCTCAGATATTTAATGAAACATTGCCATCTAGAGGCCACTCACAGAATGACGTCTAAATGCCAGAATACCCTTTTCAGTAGGAAAACTTCGTTCATTTATTAGTCAAAGTCGAGCAATAAAGAGGATAAGGTAAATTTATTGTCCTTCAGACACCTCAAACACAAACTCTGGTATCACAAAATGTCCTAATGAAGTTGATACATTTGAAAACAAAATCAGAGATAAAAAAAAAACACTCCTCAGGACTGTTAGCAGGACATTGAATGTACAGTTGTAATCAACACGGACAAGCAAGACAAGCATGTATGAGGTCAAAACAACATTTTCCTCATCGATCAGTATTAAGCCTCAAGACCTGAAAGATGATGTTCACAGTGCCCTACAAAGCAGGTGTCCCTGTCAGAAAAAAGTTGTTTTTTTTTTTATCTTAAAAACGTTAGTCAACATCCATCAGCACAGACAGATGAGCAAATCAGACATCTAAACCAAGGAAGAAACCTTTTGATTACAACAAAACATAAGTGCAAGGTTTTGCCCTTAAAGCTTGATTGCACTTCTTTTTATTCCCTTTTTCTTATGTAGTTTATAAGTGTTGTTGAGTCTCAAAGGGATGCTGCTACAGTACTTTTTTGAGGCTATGCAGTTTCAAAGACAGTGAAACTATTAACAGAGAAGAAGCAGAGGAACATGCATGACGACAAGGCTGTAAACCCTCTCAATCTTCTTATGCAAAGGCTCAACATGTCCCTCCGAGTGTAAAGACACATTTTCACAAGCAACATAATAAACACGTTCGAGTCCTCATGCTGGAAGATGTCGGTCCTGTTCAGCCAGAGCACAACTCTGTAGCCGACCACACGCTGTAGAGCACAAGTATTTCTCTATTTAACACTTCTGAAGTAGCTCTTATTTAAGAACAAAAAAAATAATCATAAAAGCTAAAAACTGCTAATGTATTTTTTTTTCAATCAGATATATTATGTAATTTGAGCAAAGTGACCCTTTAAAGCAGTTATCCCAAACTTTTGCAACCTGAGATGCTCCAGTCGATCGGCAGGAAAATTGAAGTTGGCAAAGTTTTTGCCTGATTGACCTTTACTGGTATCAGCTGGAAAAGGCTGCTGATATCAGCAAATACTGGGTCATTTTAACCCCCCCCCCCCCCAAATTCAGTAGATGTGTCATATGCAGTTTGAAATCTTTTCATTTTGCTTATTGATTTATTTTATTGGGATCGGGGCAGTAAAGGCATCATCATGCTGCTGTTTTTTCACATGCCAAATGGTAAACAGTAACTCATGGATTAACCACAACCAAGACATTTGAGACAACAAACTTAATCCAACACTTAAACAGCAATACTCTACTGAACATGTTTAACATAACTGCTAGAAGAAAGAAAATCAGCCAAAATCATTAGGTCAGACGTTTTGTAAATTTGGAATCGGCAAAGAAAATTGTAATTAGTGCATTGCCATTTATAACTGAAATTCCAATTTATGTGGCTCATAGAGAAAATAATCCCTAAATCCGATTACTTTCTTCAGTAAATCTGGTCATTAATTTGAAAGAGGCAACAGCATGAGAACAATTTATTCATAAGACTTCGCTTACTCCAAGTCAAAGCACTTTTTATTTGTGGATTTTTTTTTAAACTCACGGCAGGATCGGCCTTATTTGAATTTGCAACCCGCTTGCTTTCTTTCTTTTTTTTTTTTTAACCTCTTTGGCACAAACAGTTGAGCTACTTCACAGTTTCGTCTTGCCAGGAATTGTTGCTTTATAGGGTTATATTTTTACAGTCTGACAAGAAGTAGCTTCTATGGTGCCGAACTTTGGGAACCTCAGCACCATGGACAGCTCCACGAATGCCGACTCTAAATGCTGACAAAACAGAACCACAACACCTGTTACATTTGTCTAAAAACCGGGACTTAACACAACAAAATACGCCTATGTACATGAAAACAAACAAAACAAACAAATAAAACTGCAGGATTTCAATCAATGCCACTTTCAGTGTCTTTAATCTCAAACATTGATGGCACTAATGTTGGTGCAGAAGCACACAGAAAACGATCAAAGCCAATTTCTTTGACAGTAAAGCAAACAGCAGCAGTTACGGCTTCACACAGAACAATTCCAACAGCCAGGCTTCTCATTAACGTTTCGATGTTTCGTACAAAGGTTTACCCCATTAGGGTGTTGTGTTTTCAACCTTAAAAAAGAGGAAGCACTGGAGGCAAGGAAAGAGCTTTCATTAAAATTCCAGGAGAAGAAGAAGAAAAAAAAATAAAGCGAATCAAAGACAACAGGGCCTTTAATCAAAACCACCCTCCATCGCTCTTCCCGATAGTGGCACAGCAGACAAGCTGCTCATCAAAGGAGGGAACTTTGCTTGAGAACCAGCCCCAAGAAACGGCTCCGTCCTGGGACGGGCTGTTGTGTTTCCTACAAAGAACGTGAGCTTGGTCCCAAAGAGACACTGAGTGATGTGTATTTTCTTTGGAGCAAACAGCAGTGCAGCACATCAGCTAAAAGAGCCTTGCTCCCAGAGGAGAGCTCAATATAGGCCGCTCTTCCTCGTCTTACACTCGAGCTATTAATACACCCAAACAAAAGGAAAGAGGCTTAATGAGGCAGCAACGGGGAACTCATGCGAACCGAGTCAGACAAGAGCTTTGTAGTGTGTAGTTCCAAGGATTCCAGCTCTTTCGCGAGGACAAATGCATCCTACTTCGCTATTCCTTTTACAGCGAATACAATAAAAGTAGAAATACAGTGAAGTATTTGAACATCATGTTACACCCTTTTAAACTCCATGTTTGAACCTATTTGGTGAGGTCTTGCTTAAATGACAAAAAGATACAACACCAGGAGAAAGAGGTGCATAGTTTTAAGAGTGATGATGTGGGTGATATGGACGACGGATCCTGTAAAGAATCTCGGGGAGGATGGAAACATAACATCTACTGTAAGATCATGTCACTGACTTCACGCAATAAACACAAACTGTGATAAATGGAGCATTTCTTTGCATATTTGCATGAAAGGAGTTACTTCATGCAGCTTAAAGCAGCTACCTTAAAGTTAATGCTTTGGTTCTGATTCAGAGTGCACTGAAATGGAAGAGGATGACGGAGTGCGTTTAAACGTGCACGATCTGATCAAACTGTTTCACATTCTCGTCACGAGAACTACTGGACATACATTAACCATTAAAAGTATATATTAGTATAGAAACAGACTGAGACGAATAAAAATACAAAAAAAAAGAAAAGAAAACAAATCCTAATTTAAACCAGTATCATAACAGTAAGATTTTAACAATATTTGTGCTGTTGTAAAAGAAAAAAAATGGGTTTCATTAAATCCATCTCAATTCAAAACAGTTAAACTTCAAAGTCCCAAGTTTAATCAGGACCTTCCACATTCGCAAGTAAATAACTCCCATTAAATCAAGTAAGCGTCTGCAATAAAGCTCATAAAAACAACAAAAACAAAGGTTAATGTGTTGGTTCACATTGTGCACTTGGAGACCTAATGATAACCAGATATCTGACACAAATTTAAGCTCTCACACATTTAAAAAAAAGGCCTAAATTTCAGTCATGCGATGCAGCTCGGCAAATAGAACAAGGATGGCGTCAAAACTAAAGTTTGTTTGAGGTTCGTCATTCAGAATGTTTCAGTAACAGTTGATGGTTTGTTTTAAGACTTCAGCTAGTCAACCAACACGTGACTTTTTCTTTTCCGTTGATTTGTAATGTCCTAACGCATTACCGTCTTTTGTTCTCCTCGTAGATGGAAACCTGGACATTTCTTGATTCACTTTCCAATTTGGCACAAAAACCATCCCTTAAAAAAAGACCATGTGCATCTTGGATCAAAGAAAGCGCATCAACTTCACATCAACACAAAGTGGATCCGGATCTTCAGTTTTCAGACATTCTGCCAAATCCAATCGTTTCAAATGATAATGAGACAACGAGGCCCGGTATGGTACCAGTCTGCATCAATCCCACCCCAGAAAGAGGAATCTTAGGTAAACGATCAACGAGGATGAGCTTGATTGCTTCCCTCCAAAAAGTTAATTGTGCGCATTTTGTGGAGAGGACTAGCTGTCCAGCCATCCCAATTCTTTTCCTCTTCGATATAAAGCAGATTTGACTGATTTCCAGCGGGCAGTACCAACGGACGCAGAAGAAACTGCTTCTGAACACCAGTGGGTAGAAATACAAGCAGAGAAACGAACGGACTGATATCAACAAAAGACATGCAAAATGCTGTGGAGAGAAGTAGGATTACCCGTTAATCCAATTCATTAGTTGTTTTGAATAGTCGCTCCAGGAAGTAAGCACATAAAACCCGCCCCCTGCCCTAGTGGGATTGGTTTGGTACGTTTTGTACCGTGGAAACAGCTGTGAATAATTTCACAAAAGGGAATTTTTGTTAAGTATAACTATTGATGATTTGACTTCATGTTGGTCCAATACTGACTGGTCAAATGTAGCGTTGGGGTAGACCCACTATGTCACAAAGAGAACAAAGAAGACAACTGAAATAATTAAGAACCAGGAAACATGGGTGAAATTCATTTTGAGCCAACATAGAGCCGATCCTTGTCCTCTATAATAACCTTTTTCACAGTAAAGCAACGCTGAGAGCCAAATGACTGCGTGACACCACAACCAGGAGTAGCCGACACCTCTGGTACGACCACGTATTTCTGAGACCGTCCCAGAGTGGTCGCAGGACCACGTTCGAACCCCCTGACTTAAACTTTAAAGCGTCTTTTAGATAAAAACCAGCAGGCGCTTTTCTCCACTTTGGAGCCCATTCACAGCTGTCGTGCTGAGATCACACCTTGACGCATTCAATTACAGATAATGTGACAGAAAGAAAGATGAAAGTGGTGAAATGGAAGCTGCTTTGGGTGATGTTAACACTTTCCTCAGCTCTACAGTGGCAGATTGATGGCATAATGTGACATAAGGGGGAAATATCTGGTGTGGAAGGAACTCTCCAACAACTCAACTTTAACAGCTGTATTTAAAAACCAATAGAAACATGATTTTATTTTTTTTCTTTTGAAGTATATATCTGCCCCAGCAACCCCGAATCATGCACCGTGTTCAATGCTTCCGACCCAAGCAGACGGTCAAACTGCTCCTAATCAGCCTGAAGTACTCCCAAATCAGTCAGTGGACATCTGGAAACCCTGGAGGAGCGTAAAACGTTTCAAACTCCCGACTATGTTTGAGGACATCATCCATCCACACAACCTCGTCTTCCTTATATTTCTGTTTCAAGCAGAAAGACACAGCCTGCATTCATCTCAACAACTCAAAGATTAGTAAATATCTGCTACCCACTACTTGGAAAGCTTTTTGGTCGCCTAGCAACTGGTGCCCTAGAAGGACCGTTTGCCCTTTTCTCCCGCACTGCACCACAACCTCTGGCAAATGCCGTTTATACCATATCCCGCCTTTAACACAAAGCTAATCCACAGCTGGACTAGATACGAAACCCGGAGACAGAACCGTGAGGACTCGCCATGCCGAGTCCTGCGGCAGAAATAACAACCATCTAAGTATCATCTCTGCAGCCACCAGTATTTCCTACACTACAAGAAAACCATGGATTTGGCAGAATGTACTACTCCGACATGTCCCGTCCACACGCATACAGAAATGTACTTCTTTGTTTTTTTTAAAAACACAGACAACAGGGCTGGAATTCAATTCCTAATATTTACCAGGATACATAAACATTAAAAATTCCAAAAACTGTCTTTGACTTGATGAATTTGACAAACCATTAATCATTAGCTAATGATTTTAATCTCTTTTTTTTGTCTATGATAGTCTTACAATGTCTACATAATTGTGTCAATAACCCACAACTTCCCGTTAATATCTCATAAATACAAAGAGGCATGACAGAACAAAGACTACGTAAAAACACTCTTTTGACTTATAGGGAATCGAACATACACAAAAAATATGCTCTTTTTCTTTTTTTAAAGATTCAATGTGTCCACTTTTCATCTCATTGTTTAGAACCATAAATAAGTTAACAATATAGCTTATCATAAATTAATTTTAGTCTGTAAAATTCATATATAAATAAACTGCCCCATCTTTCAGAGACTTCTCAAAAGAGAAGTGAACCCAGGTTTCATTTCTTAATTTCCTTTGATGAAAAGTATAAAGCCTCCGTGGTGTAAACACTGCATCTTTCCCTTTAAAAGCCCTGGAGACACAGACGAAGACAACGAACGGAGAGCACAGACATTTATGACGCGACAGATGCCTCTCCGTTGTCTGTCTGGACCGGGACAGTAGAGCAGCCCTTTTCACTTCCAACAACGGTGACTTGGTTCTGGTCCAGTCCCTGATTAACACAGTGTGTGAAAGTCAGAGGAAAAGATAAGGATAGGCTATTGCTAGTGATGATTACTGATATTGAGGTGACATTTGCTGCTCCTGCTGCATGCTTGGTTTTGGAGACATGCAGACGTCCATGCAATGGAGCCAGAGGCGGAGCGCTGCAGGGACAGAAAAGAAGAAGAGCGCCGTCTCTACGCTGGACGGAGCCAGTTTGGATTCGTCTTTCGCCGTATCACTGTCTTTCTGAAAAGTGAAAGGCCGGAGGTTCAGGCTGCCGCCCACAGTCTGTCCTCATGGCCACCGGTGTGCTGTTGGGAGTGCTGTTGGAGGGCTGTGGAATGGCCTCGCCCTCTGGAAAAGTCTTCTCCTGAGACTGGGAGGAGGAGGACGAGGAGTGGGTGCTCTCGCTGGAACTGCTGCGGGTCTCTGTGCTGGTGCTCGTCTTTTTCATTTTCCTTCTTTTGGCTAGTGGGGCCTTGTCCACCGTTTGAAGGCGAAAACCTTCTCGCTTACATTTATTAAATGCCTGGGACAAAAAAAAAAAGAGAGCACTGGTGAGTCACACAGACTTCTGGGAATTCATACTTTTTTTTTTTAATTGAATAATAGGTATATTCATCATTAAGTAATTTTGGAAATCAAGGGTACAAGTAGGTGAATATTATAAAAAATATGTTGGAAAAAAAAAATACAGTAAACTTCTTTCATTTAAAATCAACAAGCCAGTTACTACCAACTTCAGCAGTGACTTACATTACATACATTTTTAATGAGATGATCAATTAGTGCTGGAGCAGATGGTTAATCAATACAAGGCAACTAGTGCAAGAAAGTGGGTTATTCTGATCTACTTTCTAAAAACGGCAGTCGCTTGTTCAGTTCTCACATTAAAAGTAGCTTTGACGCAAGTGTGGACGGAGGCAGTGGAGGATCCGAGGATGTCCGGGGTCATGAGCGGGTTGGAGGACAGCTGGCTGTCATCCTGGAGCCAGGCGTTGTAACGGAGACCACACATCTTAATCCTCTTGTCCGGATCCACCGTCAGCAGCTCTGACAGGAAAAACAAACAGTTAATTCACTTTTAGCGCTCTCATTAAATTAGATGAAAGGTGAGAAGAGAATGAGAAGGACTTCTTCTCGAAGTGGCTACAGAAGCCTTCTGCGAACTTCAATTCACACACTTCTGCAGTATTGTGGTAAAATTACTCTACATTTAATGATTAATAGTTTCAAATCTTATCAACAACAAAATTATGTCTATTTCATGAAGTATGGACCTATTTAAAGTGATACAGAAGATAAAGCGGGGTGTGGATTAGGGTTGGGCTACGCTGTGAAAGATAAGCCACAACGCTGCAAGTGTTCAAAGGGCCGTGCAATTAATTGAATTTTAATCTTCGTTTTATTTTTGGCTCCCAATGATCACAAAAATAGTAGAAGAATAAAACAATACTTTTGCCATATATTCTGAAAGACACATGCACTTCGAGCTCAGACTCCACCAGTGATTCCCAAATACAGCTGAGGTCAATCTGGTGTTTCTGGACAGAAACATTTTAAAAGATTATTTTTGCAGCTCTAACAGCATTTTCTCTGTTAGACTGAATCAATTTCAAATGGTATGAAATTTCATCTGCAGTTTACGTCGGAAATTTCAACAAGTTTATGTTTAGTTCAATAAATGGTAATGATAATCGTTTCAAGCCACTCCCTCCTTCCACTTTAGCATCACAATTACTTCAAACTAGCGGGTTTATTGCAGCTATGAAACTGTAACGCAGAGGCGGTGATCCACGGAGAGCCAGCCACACAGAAGATGTAGCTGGTAAGTGAGATGCAAGAGCTCAGTCCACCAACAGGAAACAAGTTACACCACAGCTGCGGCAGACACGGGGACAGTTTCCTCACTGTTAACCACCATGTAACTAGCTGGAACCAGTTAGAAAAGCTTAGTGATGTAAAACCAGTTCACTTTGAATCTGTCTGGATGACAGTTGCATTTCCTCAAATAAAAGAAAGGACTTTTACAGATGCTGGGTCAAAACTGATCAAGTCCCAGTGCAGGATGGGGAAGGATGGGATGGAGAGAAAAGAAAAGAAACCATGATCTGCCTTCCGTTGGCAGAATGTTTAATGTTTTTAATGCTTAAGCTTTTAATTTAATGGAGTAACTAACCCCACAGCAACTGTTACGGCTAATTTGAGCAATTTTCCGTTCTGGCTTTATAGAATGAGGATGGAATAACCTGTAGCCTGTGTAAACAGTCAGTGCAGTGAGATCGTTGGATGATGATGTATGAACCGCTACACGAGCACATTACGCAGCCTGTTTTTAAAGTATTTTGTTCACTCTGTTTATTAAGGTATTATTTTGTCTGCATGTTTGCTACTTTATACACTTGAGTTCCTGGGATGCTGTTTAGTCTTTAAATTAATAAATCTGCAAAAAATAGAATTTTTTAAGCCTGTTTCGCCCAGATATTTTGCATGAGACACAACAGGTTAGTCAACCAGGGTTACCGTGGCAACACAGTGATGCACCTGAACTTCATTTGCACTAAGAACCAAAACCAAAAGAAAAAAACAGAAAGAGCCTCCACTTTTTGTCTGCCTCTTAATATCAATTCAATGTTAAAACCGGAAAGTGTCTGTCAACTGTGAATTTCACAACTGGTTGGTGTGTGACGAGACAAGCCTGTTGTGTCTGGTGTGCTGCCAATAAGAAACAAATAAATCAATCAGCTTTATTGGCTGGACTAAAAATGCTAAAAACTGGGAGAAATTAAAGACTGCAAGAAAGTTTCTTTTCAACCCTGATGGACAGTCAGATCCAAACTTGCCTGCAAACACACACCGTCTAAATGAACCGAAGTTGTGAAGTATCGAGATTAGCCAATGCCCCCCGTACCCACCGTGTCTACCGTGCCCACCGTGTCTACCGTGCCCACCGTGTCTACCGTACCCACCGTGTCTACCGTGCCCACCGTACCCACCGTACCCACCGTGTCTACCGTACCCACCGTGTCTACCCTACCCATCGTGTCCACCGTGCCCACCGTGTCTACCGTGCCCACCGTGTCTACCGTGCCCACCGTGTCTACCGTGCCCACCGTGTCTACCCTACCCACCGTGTCTACCTTACCCACCGTGTCCACCGTACCCACCGTGTCCACCGTACGCACCGTACCCACCGTGTCCACCGTACGCACCGTACCCACCGTGTCCACCGCACCCACCGTGTCCACCGCACCCACCGTGTCCACCGCACCCACCGTGTCTACCATGCCCACCGTGCCCACCGTGTCTACCATGCCATGTCCACCGTGCCCACCGTGTCTACCGTGCCCACCGTGTCTACTGTACCCACCGTGTCTACCGTACCCACCGTGTCTACCGTGTCCACCGTACCCACCGTACCCACCGTGTCCACCGTGTCTACTGTACCCACCGTGTCTACCGTACCCACCGTGTCCACCGTGTCTACCGTGCCCACCGTGTCCACCGTGTCTACCGTGCCCACCGTGTCCACCGTGTCTACTGTACCCACCGTGTCTACCGTACCCACCGTGCCCACCGTGTCCACCGTGCCCACCGTGCCCACTAAGTGAGAAGAAGCAGACACATCCTCACCTTGAATCAGGTCTTTAGCCTGCTGGGACACATTTCTCCAGGCTTCTCCTACAAAAGAAAAGTCACCCTGTTTGATTTTCTTCATGATCTCCTCGGCGCTGGTGTGGGTCAGGCTCTTCTCCTGACACTGAAAAGGCACCTGTCCAGACAGCATGGTGTACTAGGGAAATAAAAAAGAGAGAAAAAGACCACAAAGTATGTTATAAAAACAACCTCAATGTGGCTTCCAGGCTTCATTATCTAATGTGTAAAAAATACTTGGATCATTTTGCATGTTTTTTTGTATGGCACAGAAACAGTGCTTGTTTTGGTTATAATACACGCATCCTAACCCGGAACGTAATCAGAGATAAACAAGTGCTCTTGACCGATCACGACTGTCCGCATTTTTCCATTGTCATGTCCGTGCACGCCGTTGGCCACAGTTGTACCAGCACTAAAAGTGTTCAGCTGCGTTCACCTGAATGAACAGGATGCTCTCACCTTGGCCTGCTTACATCTGTCTGCAGATTTTTCATGAACAGCCGTGGGGGGGGGGGGCTTTCGGCAATGACAGATCTGTTGTTCCCACCCTCTCTCTTTCTGTCTCTCTGTCTGTCTGTCTTAGCTCACTTTGCTTTCAGGGTATTGTGCAAAAAGCATGTCAGTAACCATTTCATCAAAGCTTCATGAAGCACACTACTACCCTATCCCTCCCCAGGGGGGCAGCGGTGCAAAACAGCACTTGCACATAAAGCCCTAGTTCTGCATGGATGACTGAATAAGTACTTATGTAGCCTCCCTTTAACCTTAATACCTTTCCTTTTTAATTCACCTTCTCTTTGCAAGAAAAGCTTGAACAAGGATGACATTTCCGTTAGCAGAAAGCAACATCTTAGAAGAGCCCAGCCATAGCCGGTTTGGTTTTTCCTCATCCTGTGGTGAACGTGTTAACTGTGTCAGCTCACTGCAGGCTGCCGAGGGATGAAGAGAATGATGTGAACATCGTCAAAAGCAAGCTCATAACATGCTCAAACATGTATGCGTGCATAAGCACACTGAAAGCTTGAAACACTGTTTCTTCAGACTGGCCTGCAGCAAGTTCAAAACCATAAACTGTATAAAAGAAATCAGTCGTGTATGAAGCTTCAGATTAAATATTAATCTAATCAGTTACAAGCATTTTGAAATAAAGAACAGCTTGGAGTTGAGCCCGAAGCTGTGGAGTTTGGAAGTAATAATATGAATTATGATACTACATAATCAGGTCACTTTTTAGAAGCACTAAGAATCGTGACTGTGTAAAGTAGGCCAATACTCCCTCAGAGTCTGCAGCAACATAAAGGGATGCTCTTAAGTAGGACTAAACAGTGATATTTTTGGTCTCATATCTTTTAATTTACATATTTACATCTTTTTTTCTTAGCAATTAACACCACATTCTCACTGATGTCGACAGCACACAGAAAAACTCCCAGTGACCTTCTCTTTAATCTAATAAATGCAAATACTACATGATTTGGAAATAATGGAAAGAATCCAGGATATTCTTCAGATTAATAGGATAGAGAGGAGCGCAGGACTGATGCACCTCTTATTGTAATGTCATGTGATCTGCTGGAGAAGCAGATGCAAATGAAATAGTCTCACTGGAACATTAACAGTCAGACAAAAACAAAAAGCAGAAGATTTAATGACTCAGGATAAAAAATAAAAAAAAAACGAGAATAAAAAGCTTCACCGACAACTGGAGCAGAGATTTTTAGGGTTGGTTTGCAGATTGTCACCATCATCCAGATATTCACTACTAACTCAAGAGGTTGTACACACATACTACAGCTGGCCTGGAAACCAGTCCATGACCTCTGGAGCTCCGGCAAGAGATCGCAACAAATATTTAGTGCTCAGTTTTCCTTTATAGAGGTGCACACACATGATCCGAGTATAGCGCACACGACGGAGACTGAACGGCAGAGGTGCGTGAGAGCCAATGAGTGCATGTGAGTGACACCAGGGAGTGTGAACAGAAAAGTGTAAACCGGAAAAGAAAAGAATAAATGTGACAGAGAATAAATTTAAAATTTGCCAACTTGTTATTGCTCAGTTTAAAATGACAGCATATCTCTTCAACAGCTGAAATAAACTGAAGCATTTAATATTGTTGACATTCAGTGAGCGACAGACACAAATTCTGCTGCTGACGGTTTGCAAAAGGCAAAAATTGATGCCAAAGTTTAAAACCAGTGTATTAGTATGAGTAATATATATTTGTGTCCAGCCCTAAAATGTGCAGATGCAAGACCTGATTATCTGGGCCAAACACCAACAGACTGATTCTCCAGTCTGAGCACCAATTTAACTGATGAGCAAAACGATTCTTTCATTCTCGCAGCATTAATATTAAAATCAGCAAATCATTTAAAGAAAATCGCTCCCTGCTACTGGAGATTATTCAGTCATGTTGAATCTAATATTTATCACGTCAAGGGCAGAATTCAAACTAACATGAAGTAATAGCATTAACATTATTCAAATGAAGCCCTCTTAACCAGTAGCCAAAACATATTTACAGTAATTCATTGGGTTGGTAATAAATTAACACCTTGATCTCATAACCTTCCCGCTCAGCCCAACCCATCCTTCAGCTTTACACACAGACAATGTCACTAAAATCACTTCACTAAATTAATTCAAATGAATGAAACTACGGTATTTAGTTTCAATGAATCAATGAATTTGCTTCAATTAATTTGTTTGTAAATTGTTTAGTGCAATTATTGTCCAAAACTTTTTTTTTGTTTTCCCATTTATGCTTTCTATTTCCTTTAAAAAGGAAAAAATGTGACATTAGTATATCTGTTATTTACAATAAAACATTTTAAAAGTAAAGAAAACAGCCTGCTGATGTGTCTTTGCCTTGGCGCTGCTTGTTAAAGGATCTTATATCCAGTAAATGACCAGTGTGGTGTTTTAACAGCAGAAATCCTCACCAGAATGACCCCCAGACTCCACAGGTCACAGGACTCATCGTAGCCGTCGTATTTGAGTATCTCTGGAGCAGCGTATTGCAGCGTGAAGCAGGGAGTCTTCAAAAGCTGATTGTCTGGTGGTTTGAGACGAGCGAAGCCGAAGTCTATGATTTTTATCTCGGAGTTCTCGCCCTCGTCTGTGAAGAGCAGGTTCTACAAAGCAATTCAAGACATGGACAGCAATCTTTTTTTTTGTTTTTTTTTTTTTTTGTTTTGCCCAGCAACAAGAGCTCATGAAATTGTACATCAAGACCGACCAGGTCCTTCTGACGCGTGTTAAGGTCGAATAATTTGACTTCTGTGCTGACGAAGATTGCAGAGTCACAGTCACAATACGACACATCATATGTAGTTCAGACAAACACAGTAATTCTGTCTTAAAAGCAGATGATCCAGCCAGTCTGTATTCACCACAAAGACACAAAATGAATTTCTAGCAGCAGCCTCGCTGAGTTGGTGTCCAATACCTCCGGTTTGAGGTCCCTGTGCACCACTCCGACATCGTGCATGTGACTCACAGCAGACACCAGCTTGCGCATGATTCGGCTGGCCTCTGTTTCACTGAAGTGCTGCTTCCTGCGGATTCGTTCCAGCAGCTCTCCTCCACCAAGCAGTTCAAGAACCAGGTATGTGTGGAGCTGCATCAAACACAAACGCAACATCCTTACAGATTTGTGCCGTACTTTTTTTAACTGTTTCAGTGATATTTTCACACCGTGGACAACAGCTGAATGCTGGCATGTAAAATGGTAGACATTTTTCTAATTTCTGCTGCAAAACAGACACATTAAAAAAAAGACCATCCCCGAACTCATGATGGCAAGATCAAACCGTGAGAATATTCAATGAAAGTACAAAGGATCCAAATAAAGTGGGAAGAGAATAATATGCCTGGACAGTGGGGTAGAGTTTCTCATTAGTGCTGGATCTGGGGAACAAAGACGACGCTCAGTTGAGACGCAGCGAGGCAACGCTGCTTTGATCTGGGTCACAGGCCTATGAGGTACAGTAATAACCCCACTGAGCTCATCAGGACTAAAGTGGTGCTCCTGGGCATGAAGGACTTCAGTTAATGAACTTGCATGCAGTCAAACACACGGAAACACCTTTCTAATAACAGAGGCGGGCTGCGTTCAGGGCG
The DNA here is from genome assembly GCA_014839995.1 of Xenentodon cancila. Taxonomy (NCBI): domain Eukaryota; kingdom Metazoa; phylum Chordata; class Actinopteri; order Beloniformes; family Belonidae; genus Xenentodon; species Xenentodon cancila. Next base: position 4,165,787 of record CM026210.1, on the reverse strand, counting down.
TATGAACTCTCAGTTGGAGTATGCAGCTTCATTAGCAACACGAGTGAATCCAGCTCGTTTCTATTCAGCTCTACAAACGAGGCTGTTTGTACAGCTACAGCTTAAAAATAAATCAAGCACACACAGATATCTGTGGCACAATACGTGAAGAGAAAGATTAAGGCCCAGAGGGCCCCCAGTATCCCCATTAATCTTCCTTGTTCCAGTTCTGGGATTTAATAAGGCCACGGTAGCCAAAGACTTCACCGACAAGCACAGCAAACAGTTTCCACTGATAAAAAAAAACAACATCCAGAACCAGCTCTACCTGATCGTGGTAAATTTCGTGTAACTTGACAATGTTGGGATGGCCGTCGCAGAGCTTCAGGGCTGCTATTTCTCGCTGAGTCTGTGCCTCCATCCTACAGCAAACACAAGCAGTTGCAGTAAAAGAACATCGACAGCGGAGGTTTCAGATTGGTTTTGTGCCTCTTTGACAGGTTTCACTTGGTCCTTTGGTATCATAAAACTGTCTGATTTACACGTAAGCAGATTAACAGTTTAACTACTTATCAATTTGTTGTACAGTAGCGTGAGGTCAATTTGCTGCATGAGCTCTGATTCTGAATCTGATTTCCTGATTTGAACTTTATCGTGTGTAAATTTGCCACAAATCTATATTTGCTTGCTAAAACTAAACCACCAATATAAATAAAAAGTACATCCTCCAAAGTGGATTATGGGTCGACGGGGCGGGTGGAGGCTATGAGCAGGTCTACTGAAGACAGTATTAACACATATCTTAACCAAATTACGTCACAAACATTTCATTAGACTTCCGAAGTTGTGTCAACCTGTGGGAAAAAAAATATGTCGTGTACAGAAATGTGAACAATGTTTTTGACAAAGCAAAGAGTAGTTGGGTGTATGGTGTCATTTTAAATTCAAGGATGCCTCAGTTTAAGACTTTAAAAGCACTAAAAATAACTCATTCTGTTGCGTATTTGAAAATCCCTCAAAGTAGAATAAATGAATCTGTTTTTTTTCCAAAATTCCCAGTGATATTGTAAGACTAACTATGATCCTCCAGTGGTTTTAACAAAAAAAGATTATACTAGTATAAATGATCTGGGAGCAGGCGTGGGAGTAAATGTTTTAACTTATTGTTATTTACAGAATGCCTTTATTTGCCTCTGGCTTGCATTCATGTCCTTCAGGTGAGCTGTGTCGCTGCTCCTTTTTTATCCTGTCACTGTCAATCACTGCAATTAAGTATTCAGCCAGCAGCGAGTCACCGTAATAAAAGTATAGTAGCACATCCACACAAGAAGAGACACAAAAAACTAATTATGGCTTGCTTTCTTCAAAAGCTTCCTACTTTCTTTGCTGTTTTATAAAAAAAAGTTGCTCAATGGTTCTGAAAATGTCCAGTTCAACTTTACTTATTCAGCACTTTCCAAACACAAGAGCAACTCAAATGAGATTTAAAAACATTAACATAAAATCTGTGAAAATAATTATATCCTCTTTCAAAAAAGGGGTTAAATGTTGTCTTAAACACTGAGAGTGTCTGAGAACATTCCAGACCAGCAGCTGGTTCCTCAGGAATGAAGCCTGAAAACTAAACATTCTCCACTCCCAGTCTGGACTCTTTAAACTGTCAGTAAGTCCGCACTCTGTAGAAGTTGAACAGGTAGCGAGTGTAGAGAGGCTGCGATGGGAGAGATGTGATCGTCTTGGTCTAAACCCGTCTGTGGCAACTGTGTGACCCTGCAAGTGTAGCCAAGTTTGTGATTGTGCATCGATCTGGTGTGTGTGAACTTAACTGCGAGTGGTTGTAACTGGCACAAACCCAGGTTGTTTCCTTTAGTTTTGACATATTACATTAGAAATGTAATATGTAGTAACATCAGACTTTGATCAGAATGGGCAGACGAAACCCTACATTTCTGCCAGTGAGTAGCGGGGTGTGTCTGCTGTATCCCAACCATCTTTACATATAACAAGAGCACAAAGCATCAGAGTCTTTGAGCTGGTACCTCTTGCTGACGATCTTGACTGCATACTGCTGTCCAGTCTTCTTGTGTGTGCAGCGCCTACAGATGGAGAAGCTACCTTCTCCCAAGGCACTGTCCTTCAGATCTATCTCATAACTCATGTAGAAAGGTGAGTCCTGCACACAGGAACAATGGATCATCCAGTCACATATGAACTCTAACTGAAAACCATCATAAAAATACACTTTTGATAAATTTGAATATGATTGCATCCCTACGGCTGTGTTTACTTTTTCCTTAAATAAGTTTTCTTTACTTTATATAGCTTACAATAAACATACAATGTAATAAAATGACTTCTGGCAGAGGCCTCACAAAATACTGTACAGTGATCTGAAATAAAGTCTGCAAATCTGTTATGCAACATTGGAAAAAAAGCATGTAGAAGATAAATGTAGATAACAAACAGCACTGAAGGTTTTGTGATTTTAAATACTGAGGAACAACTTCAACAGAAGGCAAAAACTCATTTTTAAGTGAAGTTTTATCAGAGCTCTGAACGCATATGGAGAAAAGTAATGTTGCACTAGTCAGCTACGACTTCCCTTTTCTGAACTGTATAAGCACTAAAAGACACAAGTGCACTGTTACCAAGTTTGCATGCAATACTTCATTTCTGAAATAGACTAATACAGCACCTGGCTGCCACTGATATAGAAAACCTTTTAGAAAAAGATTATTCTCTAAAACTGCTGAATTTCATCTCACTTAGATCAATAGATATGACCAGGTGCCTTGATAAGATCTTGATAAGAGCTTGAAACACTAAGTTTCAGCTCGAAGAGCAACACAAGCGAATTCATGAACAAACACCATTAAAGAGACTCCTGCCTGAAAACTGAAGTGCAGTAAAACAAGCAGAATAAAAAAAGAAATAGAGAAAAAGAACGAAAAAAAATCCTATTCGTCTTTAACAGCAGCCATTAGCTTAAGTGTGTTTGTGCTGTGGGATCCAAGTCCATTCATCTTACCTTCATCATGGCGCTGCGGGCCACCGCGGCAGAGCCGGGCCTCTCGGAGCCCCCACACAGCTGGACATGGTCGTCCATCACAACATTTCTCTTGAAAAGGATGGAGGGGGCCATGAAGGAATATCCCTGCACACACACAAACGCCACAGCGCTCAGCGTTTACATTTTACTAAGACACACAACGTGGGATGAACTGTATCAAATGTGGAAAAGCGAAGTTCCTCTGAAGCAGTTTTCATCAAATGTAACCGCGTCAAGTCGTCCTGTTAGTACAACAATAAAGCACGTTCCACACACTTACAAGGGACAGCGGCCATCCAGCTGTTCCTATTGTCTAACCTGTCATGGTGGGGCTCGCCCCCCCTCATTCCAGCTGTGGGAAGCACAGAGCTTTGAGCTGGCATTAATCTCCCTCTCTTTACACTGACACACACAGCTGTGTGGTATGTAGTGAGAGCAATGGATGGATGGACGGAAGGATAGATGATGAATGAATGAGATTCCCTCAAATTGCCAGACTTGAATATTTGATTGCCCTGCTGTGAAATTACATCTTGGCGCTCTTAATGCAATTTTAATTTTGTTTTGTGAGGCACCACGGGAGAGCAAGTGCACGGTTAAACTGCTGTCGTTATCGCAGAGATTGCTAGGCTTGCAAATTATAAAGACCGCAAAATTTCTGACTATGTGAGTGGCAGCTGAGAGGGGGGAAAAAAGCCAGATGAAGTTGGCAATCAAAGACTGAAGGCGTAACCGAGATAGACGTGGTGATGCTCTCAAAGTGTAACCTTTTATTCCATGAGAGAAGCCCGTTAATGGATCTATTGATCTACTGAGCTCAAGGATCCAGAAGGCAATCAGAGTTGAAATTTCATGCAATACATCAGACAGCTATCAGCTGGCATGAAGTTGTGGGCCATATTATGGTTCAAAGCTACATCAAAAATAGTCATTCACATCTGTTACTTCAATAAGAGCTGCATATGGCAGCAATTACTCCAATAAAAGCCCCTTTAGTCAATCTGAATACCAATGCACACAGACAGACTCATGTTGACTTACAGCAACCTTTTGAGGACATTCAAAACTTCACTTGATTACTTCAATTGCAGTGGAGTATGACAAATATAGTCACAGACAAAAAGTGGATAATGTATAATGCAATTTGTCATCCATGTCAACATTTCACACCGCCTGAAACTAAAGCCCAGGCAAACAGAGGCAGAGAAACACGCCCCTGTGCAGTGACCTGAAAGGGACAAAAAGGAATATTTTTGTATCTAAACAGCAAAGCCATGAGTCACAACAAAGCAGTGTCTGATTGTCCCCCCAACCCACCCACCTGGAAGATGCGGTCACAGTTCTGAGGCAGTGCTGCAGGGGAGTAGGTGGGGTCCATCTCCGTGAATTCATCTGCGAAGTTACTGACGTCAAGCTCATCACGAATCACTGGCTTGAACGGTGCAGGAACCTTCTTAGCTGCCAAGTCCTCCCAGTTAATTTTCTAAAGTGAGTTCAAAAAGAAAGTTATTTAGGTTTCCCTTACTCACTTATGTTACACACATTCTCTTAACTGAAATAAATACTGAGAAATATTCAAGTCAAGCAATGAGACCCACCTGATAAAAAGGCTGTTTCTTCACATTTTCGGCTCCACTAGGACCTGAGCCTAACCTCTCCTTTGGATCTTTGATGAGGAGTCGCTGGATTAGGTCCTTGGCCAGCGGTCCCATGTCTTTGGGGAATGGTGGATCCTTTTTGACAATCCTCCTGCGATGTGTGACACAGATATGCTCTGTATTAGAACTGGAACTGTGGGAGATTATAACTGGAAACCTGGATCTCATCTGATCATAGGCAGGAGGAGTCCATACTTGGCGATGTCAGTGTGTGAGTTCTCGTCTCCATCAACAGTGAAGGGCGATCCACCAGTCAAAAGCTCGTACATCAACACACCAAGGCTCCACCAGTCTACCGCCTGGAGGGTATGAAAACACCCGACGGTAATGGACTAAAAGTCAAATTGTCCCAGAATATGCGCACACATTCTTAGTTTGAAAGATTTGTGGTTAAACATTAACATTAAAAACACATTTTACCTTGTCGTGTCCAGACTCTCCCCCTTCAACTATTTCTGGAGCCATATATTCAATCGTGCCGCAGACAGAGAACGCTCTTTCAACCTGTTTCAACAAAAACAAAACAAAACACACACACACACACACACACACACACACACACACACAGGTACATGCATGAATACAGTAGGCTCTTAACAACTGCACTGGTAAAAAAATGTTAAAAACAAACAACTCAGGGATTAACGAGCAAAGACAAAATTTGTAATTAATACATTTTTTTTTGATTGTCTGTATAGATTCTCAGTTTTTTTTAAAAAAGGCCTCTTTGACTGACAGTTGCCTAACAACATTAACATCACAACTTCAGTAAATACTTAAAAAAAAAAAAAAAACATTCTGGTGGTGCACCGGAGTAAAGTATGTGGTATCATCCTCATTTGAATGAAGTGCTCACTAAACTAGTACAGAGAGCTCAAATCAAATCTGTTTTTTTGTTACATCGAAGCCTGAGCTAAATTAAAGTGTACAGAAGTGTCTGAGTAAAACCCCACTGTTCACTGCAAAAGTCCGTTTTTATTTTGAAAGTGAATGTTTCCACCAGCTTCCTAACGACAGAACTGATGGGTATAAACACATCCAACTGTACCTGATCAAATTCTTTACTAAGGCCAAAGTCTGTCAGAACGACGTGACCATTTGAATCCAGAAGAATATTCTCAAGTTTCAGGTCCCGATAGACAATCCCAAGCTGCAAGAAAGCAGTGAAAACACAGGTTAATCAAAAAGCACAGTGCACAACAGCCACTAACCTCTACAGACACTTCATCTGGGGGTCACCTTGTGAAGATGTTCTAGCGCCAAAACAATCTCTCCACTGTAGAGGGCGACTTCCTGCTCCTTAAACCGCACCCTCTGCACCAGATGTGTAAAGAGCTCGCCACCATTTACATAATCTACAACAGATGAAAGCCTAAATATTAGGTTTCAGGATAACCTTCCAACAAGAATAGCAAAAATACCTTTTACTCGTTACCGATATTTACTTTTTGATTTCTGTAACTCACACAAAAGTCCTAAACGACTTTAAAAATAAACATTAGCTTTATATTTTTTATGCAGCACACTATAGAAATGAAGATTTTGTAAAACATGACAGATAGTTCACGTTTCCTAACCAAGAATGAGGTGCAGCTTGGTATCAGTCTGGAAGGCATAGTGAAGAGTTACGAGGAACGGAGACTGCCGGATGTGCTCCAGCACTTGCCGCTCCGTTCGTGTGTGTTCAGCCGTCTTTGCCTTTTGTACAATCGTGGCCTTCTTCAAAACCTTCATGGCATACAGCTTCCCGGCATCGTGGCCACTTATCTTCCTCACCAGGAACACCTTGCCATAAGCTGATGGTTAAAATTTAAAAAACAAAGACAGACGGTACGTTTTAGTACATAAGCTTCAGCAAAAATGACTGGTACCACACAGTTATCATTCCAAAACACATGCAATACCAGATGCACAGAGTGCTGTGTTAACTATTATTAGTGTTAACTATATCAGCTCTGAATTATGTGTGCAAGGTAAGACATAGCTATTGAAGCTCTTTGTTGACAGCTGAGGAAACCATGCTGCACTTCACACCGTCACTGTTGTTACCTCTGACTCAACAGCACCAGCATGGAAAAGCACATGCTGGGAAGGAGCCACTCCTCCTCTGTCAGGTAAACATGCAAACAGTGTCAGCGGCTTCATGAGAAGCGCGTCTCCTGCGCAATGCAATCTCTGTGTGAGAAAGGGTAGAAACTACAGCAACGGTACTCACCTCCAGTGCCCAGCACCTTTAGGAGCTCAAAGTTTTCAATCCCCACCTTCTCCACATGGCCCGTCAGGTTGGCTGATGTAAAAGCAGAAACAAAAAAAACATTCCCCTTATTAAGTGGCTCACATTCCAAAATAAGGTTTACTTCAGAATAAAATAATCATTATTTCACTGAAAAAAATGAAGGCTGGGACATCTTTGAAAATTCTGTGGGTATATCATCCATGATGAACAACTGATGCTTACAGGAACACCAGATAATCCAGAACCATTCACCACAGTGATAACCATGCAGTTTGCTGCCGTCACCTCTGCTTGTAGTTGCTTCACTAATGTTATATAAGAAACATAAACATTAGAATATTACCACAACCTTGGGGGGAAAATGGAGCGGTCAAATACTTATATTAAAGTACAAGTTGTAGATGCAGTTAGTTATTTAAAAGACTTTATGACTCATTGTGATGGACAGTAGACCATCTCCCATCGGATGGATGGATGGATGGATGGATGGATGGATGGATGGATGGATGGATGGATGGATGGATGGATGGATGGATGGATGGATGGATGAAATTGTTATCTATCCTATCAATACTGTATTATATATACCGAGTTGTTAAACTACTGACACTGACACGGACCAGTTGTTACTCACTTTTTCACATCTGCAGTACTGTCACTTGTTAAAGTTGCTTTGATGAAAACCACTTTAAAGCCTCCAAAATTTTCTTTAAAACTAAATATTTAAAATATGACAGCAAAGTCAAATAGGTGAGAAAAAAATCTGCGGAAAACACGCATAAACTGTCAACTTTCTCTATCTAAATAAATAAATATTTAAAAATTAGATGATAATTCCGGTTCTCCCCGTGCTTGCTTGGGTTCCCCCCGGGTTCCCTCCGGGTTCCCTCCGGGTACTCCGGCTTCCTCCCACAGTCCAACAACATGCAGGGTAGGTTAATTGATCATACTAAATTGGTAGGTGTGAATGTGAGTGCACATGTTTGTCTGTCTTTCTATGTGGCCCTGCGATGGACTGGCGACCTGTCCAGGCTGGACCCCTGCTTTTCGCCTACTATGCGTCGGGATAGGCTCCGACAGACCCCCGTGACCCGGAGATGGATTAAGCGGGTATAGATAATGGATGGATGATAATTTCCGTCTGAAACCGAGCTGATCTTCCTCACCCTCTCCTAAAGCAACCCTGCAAGACAACCCAGGATGCAAATGCAGGCAAATGCACTAACAACCAGCAAAAGGTCCATAAAATATCTCCAGCCAGCACACACCCTCATTACTCCACACGTCTTCTTCTGTCACAGCCTCCCAGTGCAGATGACTGAGCATGCTTTTACAAATGCACGTCTACCGTAGTGAACGCATTCCTTCTGTCTCACACTCTGAGCAATTAATGCAGCTGACTTCATCTTTTCCACTGGTTTTTTTTCCTGTTACACACAAGAAGAAGAGTTACAGCTATGAGGCAATTCAAGTGCAAAATGATACCAGATAGTTTCAAAACAACAAAGCTGTCCTTCAAATTTGAGGTCAAGCATTCTGGTTGCATAACACCCCTTGTCAAGCTCACTCTGCCAAGGCCAAGTTTGATTTTGGTGTTTATTAATAGATCAACAGAGATGTCCAACCAGATGATACTTTACTGCCAGACAAGAGGAACCACTTCAGTTTAAAGGTGGAAAAGGTTCTTTAAGAGAAGTTTTTTTATTGTTTGATTTTATAAATGGTGTATTTGATTTGTTTCAACACACCACTGCCTGTTAGAAAAAAGATATGTAATCTGTTTCAGACAGAAACCTTCATTATAATGTAAATGTGTTTATTATTTTTATATTTATAGATAATGTGGCTTAAGAAATACAATTCTGCAAATCTAAAAAAAAAGTATTCCTTTATACCCATCAGTCATGGAGCATTAAAATTGATCATTGGTAGATTTTTATTAACAATGAGATTGAGAAACTTTCAAGTTCATAATAAAGGAAGTTTGGCCTCGTCTGACTGACTTTAGTAATTTGCAGAGGAGGACTGGTATGTTTATTAACACTTGTGATCTCCACAGAGGTTAAATGCTACAGCATATGTAGAAATATGAAAAAAGTGTACGCTGTTACAGCATCTGCTGAGAAAAACTGAATAGAACAAAAAAGAAAACTAAAAGGCCCCAATAACAACCAGCCAGACTGCATTTCTAGGGAAGGGCAGAACATTTGGGTGAAGTGCAGTCATGTTGCAGCCTGAACAGCAACAATGCTATTTTAAAACAGTTGTAACTGAAGGGTGACCCCGCCTTCTGCACTGAATCAGTCTACTGTACGCCACTGCTTTTCAAACAAACGTAAAGACCACACACACACACGCGCACACACACACACACACACACACACACACACACACACAGTAAAAAAGTGCCTGGTTGTCAACCACCAACATCCATCCTATCAGACATCTGAGCACTTTGACTCTCGTAATGAAACTGAATAAAACATATTATAACCCTAATTATTTCAATCAGGTTAAGCATGCTTTGCACAACCACTATTAGAGATCATGCTCTGCTGACACATCAACACTTATTTATCTTTCATGATCTCAGAGGAAGCCTGGTCAAACTGCAAATGTTACTGTTTATCTTTGCTCTGGCTGAGTGAGATAAATGTTTACTACAGTTATTTATTTTTTATAAAATGTATATATTTTTCTTTTGTGTATAACAGTGTGTGTGAGGGTTGCTATACAGATTTGGCTGTCTGCCTTGTCAAAGACACTCTTGCAAAAGAAACTTTTAAGTCTCAAGAGTCCTGCTTAACTCGTTAAACAATGTTATTTAAAAATAATAGAAGTTTGAGTTTATTGTCATTGTGTACATTAGACAATTCCGTCCACTGCCTACAAACCAAACTCTGATATACAGAACCATGCAAAGGTTTTAGCTACTCCCAGTCTTGTTCATTGTTGTTGTTCTCTTAAAGCTAAAAAAAATAAATGTAATCCTAGTTAATGTCAACATCTGTATGAGACCATCTCCTTAAAAAGAGTTCAATCTCTGCTTGGTTCTGAAAAAAAGAGCATCTTTGAGAGCATCACTCACAATACCCTGCCAGCAGTTTCTCACAGGCATACTGCAGCTCCAACTGGTGAAATCCAGCATCTTCTACCAGCTGGTCATCCAGGACAATTAGTTCTACAAATTTGTCTTCATTTTCCAGCTTTTTTTTGTGCTGTGGTTCGTCTGTCTTCACCTTTGACTTAATAAGGCTCTTGTGCCCTTTCACCAAAAGTATGGGTGCCTAGGACGTTTTCATAGCACTGAATACATGAAGAAAATCAGTCATGAACTAGGACTTTATCGAAAATGAATAATCGCAATATCAGCATGCACAATATCAGTATCAAAGGAACAAAATTAAGTTACTGCATTAAATGTTAGTCTGTCATTTTCCAAGTATTATGCATTGACTCTAAATGTTGGTCATATATATTTGGCCAAAAAAATGCAAAACCTCAGTTTAAGTGGATAGTAAGATGCTAAATCACACAGAGAGCATTGTGACAACACAAGGGAAAGAGAGAAGTGAGGAAAATGCAAAAATAATGTCTGCTGTAACAGAGATGTGCCTGAAAAGCATCTTTGCTGTCATGGGTCAACATTATCTACAAATCAGACCCTGACTCCTTATGCATAAGCATTTGTTTATTTATTGCAAACTATATGTGAACTTTGTTTCTTTTAATACTGTGCAGCCCCATCATTAAAAACCAAACATATGATTTTTTTTAAAGTTAAATGCAATTTGCGCTTCTATACACATTATGTCAAAGTGAAACTGTACTTTTATAGATAATGCACATGTGAGACATTATTTCCGTGAAAGATAGTGAAAGTTTTGACATGTTATTGATCAAAGTGTGTGACTTCAGGGCAGAGTTCAGAGTGGTGATGGATTTGGGATGTTAATCTTTATTGTGTGTGCTTGGATCGACCTGTACCATTAATTCTCTGAGAGGAGACAAACAGCTGATAAGAGGCTGGATGAGTCTTTTCAGGCTGCAGGATGGGATGTGTGCATGTCCTCAAGAGCAAACAGCTGCTTTGTAAACAAGCTCAATAAAATCATACCAAGACCGAGGATGACCCCGGCGTCGCTTGACAATGCAAGAGAGGGGACGCGGATTTATCCGTCTGCCGTGAAATGCCACATAAACCACTACTTTTTATATAAAGACCTAAGACGAAAGTCAAACAAAACTAAGCTAACGCCTCCTTAACAACTACGGGCAAGTTAGCTGCCTTTGCTAATGAACCCGAGCAGCTGCAGAAGGATTTAACGAGCTAACTTTAATTTCGAGGCGCAGACAGCGAATAAACTGAGATAAATGCGGAGGACGTTCCGATGTAACATGGTGGCGCGCTGTCAAGCAGCCCGTTTGAGCTAATGTTATTACCGTCGTCGAGCGGGTAATAAGTGACACTAGCAGCCGACTATTTTTAGAAACACGACTCGATTACCTTCGCTTGCTGGAGCGGGTGGAAACGTTACGCGCTGTAACGGCGGTGCTGCGGCGTCAAACCGCTCCTGCCGTTTCCGAGCAGCGTCAAATGTGGAGATTAGTTGGCGGTGGCGGTGACAGTTGAGTCCGGCGCGCGAGCCGGAAAACACGACCCCGCGGCGCGTGTGCGAACCACGGCGAGACGCCGAGTGAGACACAGCTGCGCCGAGCGCACTGTACGCGGCCGGCGGCCAACTTACCGTTTTTTAGCTCATGTTTCACAGTAAACAGGTCACCTTCCCTGGAAGATCCCTCCATCGGGGACGGCATCGTTAATTTCTTGACCCTGTTATGTTCAAAGATGCCTCTCGGAAGAGATTAGGTTAACCCTTCATGCTTGTAGTTCTACTGTGCCAAAAGAAATAAAATAATACCGATAACGATAAAAGACTGAAACGCCCACTAGTTCGGAGGTAAACTTGGCAGATAAATAAGAACAACGTTGTTACTAAAGCAGGGAGAAAGCACTTGCTCCTTCTTGCACTCAGCCACCACCACTATCTTCGCAACCAAGGCAGCACCTCTTTCCTGATTGGTGTTGCTATGTAGAATCCTGGCCTCTGATTGGATCTTTGAGTGGTAGCAACACAAAATCCCGCCTCGCTCAAAAGGACTGATGTTGCCTTTAGATGCACCTCGTACATTGTAAAATTAAGGTATGCAGTACAATAAACAGAAAAAAAGTGATTACAAACTTTGCTTTGGTATATCCTGACTTTTCTTCATGATTTTGTTTAACAATATTAATGAATAAATGGTAAGAAATACATTGTTGTTTTACTCTTATAATTACTTGTTTGTTACTTGTATGTACACCGCTTTTCACTCCAGCGATAATTTTTTGGATGATACAGGTCTAAAATCCAATTTTGACTGGGAGGAAGTGTGGCTAAACTCACGTTAGTTGCTTTCATAATACGTCTTTAGGTCCTCTCCAGTGTTACACCACACCAAACATTGTGATTATTGAGCAATAAAAGCAGTATATCATGAAAGTAATCAGTTCCTGTTAGTTGTGTAAAACCAAAACAAAAAAAAAACTAGTTCCTCAACCTGAAATTAAAGTGTGAAATTAATAACTCTTTGGGGCTATTTAGATAAAAACAAAACAATTGTAACCTTCATAATTTATTGCTTAGCTGCAAGACAGTGTTAATTATACCAAGACAGATTCCATTAACTATTGTCTCATTGTCCACAACCCTCAGCATAATGTAGACTGTCTAATTGTACAGGGGTTGTAATTCTTGTGTGTGACAAAAAATATTTCTGCATTGGATATATTTTTCTGCAGCAAGGGGGGGGGGGGGGGGGGGCACCTGCTTTCACTCACAAAATCATAAATCACACAATGGTTGGACAGAGTTAAATATTCATTAAGAATAGGCTACAAAAATAATGCAATAAAGACATGTAACTGTAACTGAATTTGGAATATTTGTACATATTGTGTATTTACACAATCTGAATAAGCAAACAGAATTTGAATTCCAAGAAAAATCACTAAAATTACCGCATAAAGTGAAGTGCAGAATAAGTAAAGCGACTTCACTGACCGGTGGACATTGCTGTTGTGATTGACATGACGTACTTTTTGCTCGTATATTTATGGGGTCCACCTTTTATGTGCTGACCTATAAAGTAGACGTAATCTTTGACCTTTAGTTAAATGTAATACGATCTAATAATTGATTTTCAAAGATTCAGTGTTAGTTGAAATCATAATAGCTAGACAAGTAAGCAAACTGAGTCCTGCTTCCACCTTGTGGCCAAATGTTACTACTGTAACTTCATAAGAAATTCTGGAAAAGCGTTTACTAAATTTAGGTTTTAAATTTTAAAGATTTCTGTTTACACTTTAATAATACAACAAACACAATATAAATCAATAAAATAATCAATAGATCGAAATAGAAATTAAAAAGTAAATTTTCTCTGTTGTGGTGCAGTGTCCAGTGAAATTCAAGTTCTTCAAAAGTAATAAGCATCACTATATACTCACTGGCCACTTTATGGGGTATAACACCTAACCCTACCCGTGCTAGTACCACCTTGGATTAGAGAGTATTCTTCATACTGTGGTTGTAACGTGTGTATACACTTAACATCTGACATCAACACAGCATTTTAACCAGACAACTGCCACTCACTAAATATGTTATGTTTTTTGTACCATTCCGTGTGAAAATCCCAGAAGATCAGTAGTATCATCCTAATCATGTACATCAACTTCCTAACTGCCAGACTGAAGCAAACCCATAAGTAACAGATTTTGCGGTTTAACTAATCACTTGAGGCTGGCTCCAAAAGCAAATCAATCTCCATGGTTACCATGTTAAAATATTAAACTTTAAACAGAAATAAACATATTTACAGCCTCGTTGAAAGAAAAATTAAGTGTCTCAATAGTTACATTTCACATCCATGACATCTTGAGGTGGTTGTACCAAGTGAGATGAATTTATGTAATGTAATAGATATAACAATAATATAAGGTGTAGACTTTTGATTGGCAGTCAGCTTTGTCAGTTCCTCACCATCATTACTTGATCGTCAGTACACTTCATGCTACACATCTTTTTTTTTCTTTTCACAATATAAATCTTAACAAAGATTAAGTGAAATCATTACCGAAACAACCTTTGGAAAAACTAACCCAGCATTAACTCAATGCAGCTGTCATTTCTGATTTTACTACTAAAATGACATTTCAAACGAGATATTTTACTGCAAACTTTCGCTCTGTGGACTGACAGGAAAGCTCCAAGTTTGATTGTTCATTTAAAACATTAAATGCAAAAGAGGCTTCACAACATCTCTTAAAAAAGAAAGAGAAACCATAATGGGTTTTCTGTACAGTAATTTTACAGTCTACGGTCAACATGCCTCATTCACTGAGTCACTGTCATGTTTTGTCTGTTTGTGTTCAAGGACAGTTGTACCCGTTAAAGTAGCTGGTGATGGTATTATACAGTCGTTCATTTGTACTATATATGATATACATTATATATATTTAAGATATAGTACACATTTATATAAATAAGTCAGTATGCGTAAATGTTCTTTGGTATGATGTGGCGTCCAATGGATTGCGAGTTTCTCAAAATGGTCCAATGAAATGCGGGCTTGCTGAATGACAGCCAATCAGCTTCTTGCGTGACTGCCGCACTCGGGACGTTGCCGTCCGCCGCCTTCAGTCAATGAAAGACGGCGACACCGTCCGTCAACTTCACTTCACGGCTCAGACTGACCTCCGCTCCAGACATGGCTGCTTTATTGGCCCTAGGAGCGCTTTCCAGACAGGCAGCGAGGCGGTACGCTGTCGTTTCAGGTAGGATTTAGGAGGAGTGCGCGAGGATCCGATTGATCAGTCCGGAGCGGCGCTCGCTGTCATTGACGAACAGTTAGCTCGTTAACTAGCCGTTAGCTCCGAAGAATGAATGTGGCAGCGCGTTTTACCCCGCGATAGTTTTCACATTTCAACAGTCTCGGTATAACCAGAGTTTCCCCACAGGTAGGAGTCGTTAACTTTGTTTTTACGTGTAGCAAACCGAGACGCGAACTGGTTACTCGCGCTAACTAGCGTCATGCTACGGAATCACTGAAGTAAACGATAAAAGTCATTAACCGTACGATTAAAGTTACTAGTCTGAGCTGTAGGACCGGGGTACGTGCTCGGACAGCTTCAGCGGGGGTTCGAGTCCTGTGCCGTTCATTTAGCACGGCAGAGGGAGAAAGTAGGTGAAGGGTCATTTTCCAGTGTGGCGTAGCTTAGCCGCGACTAGCCGGCCGAGGTCAGGCCAGTCGCACGAGACCGACGCAAAGACAACAGTCGGTGTCCAAATACCGTCCACACAAGTTCACACAAGTTCACTGTAAAGTTTTTAACCTTCTACGAAAGGTTCAGCTCGGCAGTGAGAACCAGGCTGCGTGCTGCGCTGCAGGCAGAATCGGATAAAAGTAATAATGTGCCCTTCTCTCTCTCTCTCTCTCTCTCTCTCTCTCTCTCTCTCTCTCTCTCTCTCTCTCTCTCTCTCTCTCTCTCTCTCTCTCTCTCTCTCTCTCTCTCTCTCTCTCTATCTCTCTCTCTCTCTCTCTCTCTCTCTCTCTCTCTCTCTCTCTCTCTCTCTCTCTCTCTTTTCTTTTTTTCAGGGAATTCTCTCCGCATGTTTTCAGTAGCTCCTTCCTCGATGGGTAATGTCAAAACTCATAACATACAGTATATAGGGGAGGGGAAAAAACACTGTCCCTTTGACATAATTTCACTCCTCTTTCTCTATTTTTAGCCCGGACCCATGTGAACTATGAAGTCAAGGGCGATGTTGGTGTCGTTCGAATAAATGACCCAAACTCCAAGGTGCAAGGCCGTTTTAAAGCAAATGCAAGACTGCACTCTTCTGGGTCATGCAAAAGAAATGTAAGCTGATCTGTCCTGCCTCCCTCCAGGTGAACACGCTATCAGTGCAAATGCAAAAAGAGCTGACGGAGGTGATGAATGAAGTGTTGACCAACGATGCCATTAAAAGTGCCGTCCTCATCTCCACAAAGCCGGGCTGCTTCATTGCAGGGGCTGATATTAAGTAAGCAAGACGTCCTTGAGGCTTGGAAAAAACTCAACTCTCTGTCGTTTTAATGTGTCATTAACCATTTACTATTGTTACTAACTTTATAATGTCCACGTGTGAAATGGTTTGTCATGTTTTGAAAGTTTTACAGTCTAATCAAAACTCTCCATCGAAAACAGCATGATTGCAGCCTGCAAGAGTTCAGAAGATGTTACTAAACTTTCTCAGGAAGGGCAGAAGATGTTTGAGCAGATTGAAAAGTCTCCAAAGCCTGTTGTTGCAGCCATCAATGGTTCTTGCTTAGGAGGAGGGTTAGAGGTGAATCAAATACATTTTCTAAATTAAACTGACGTGGATAATTATTTCTTCTGTAACTTCTTTCTTTCTTTCTTTTTGTCTTTAGTTTGCCATTTCCTGTCAGTACAGAATTGCTACAAAGAGCAAAAAGACAGTCCTCGGTACTCCTGAAGTAATGCTGGGTCTTTTACCTGGAGCTGGTGGTACGCAGAGACTCCCCAAAATGGTTTGTGTTCAAAGTATATGCTCTAAAATTTCCTTATGTGCTTTTTTTTGGTTGGTTTATTTAACTTTTTATGAAGTATAAAAGCAAAAAACCTAAATGACTGAACTGTATAATAGTTAATAATAATATGAAGCTAAAATTGTATTCATTGTGTATTAGCAGTTTTCTTAGTTGTCAATGGTGAAATATCAGGTTAAGATCCACTGACGCCTGCTAAGGGAACAGCTCTTGTTCTTGATCAGCTCTGTTCTGAGTCTGGTTCTGTCTTCATCAGGGGAAAAGTGGTGATGGTCATGAATGAAGGTCAAATAAATCTCTGATTTTTCTCACATTTATCCAAATAGAAATAAAAAAAATCAAGGCTGACCATTGCTCGCTGTCATTTAACCTTTGGTTGTTCATTTTGGATCCTGTCTAGTAGTGTACATTTGTAATTAGTATAAGACAATTTATCTTAATTTGTGATGCAAGTAAAGATGGGTGGCTCTTTTTCAATGTTTGTGCTATAAAACGTCTTTTTTTTCTTTTTCTCCTAACCCAGTAAAACGTGATATGGGTATTACGCTGCAATATTCTGGATTCTTGAATGTTTTTTTTTTTTTTGTTTTTTTTTTATTGTTAGTTGTTTTATTAGTAGCTCTTTATTAGGCACTTTTTCAATTAATTGAAGCAAGATGCAGATGCACTACTTTATTTCTATTAAGATTATTACATTGTTCAGTTAATGATGATCATATTTTTTTTTAAAAACTGTCTTATTTCATTAACTTTTCAACAGTAGCCCATAAATAAGAGTGTACAACCAGGCAAAGCTACAATGAGGACAAATGAACTGAAATGGGTGTAAATGAATGCATTTAAGTAGTTCTGTAAATAAATGGCATCAGCCTTTGAAAAAGACAGACTGTATTGATTGATCAGTTTACATTTGTCTGTTTTTCACCACCTGTAGGTTGGTCTCCCCAACGCGTTTGACATGATGCTGACAGGAAGAAACATCAGACCAGATAAAGCCAAGAAGATGGGGCTTGTCGACCAACTCGTAGACCCGCTAGGTGAAACATTAACTTGAGCCACATATGTGAAACCATTTAACTGCTTTAAATAATAATAAGATTAGGCATTACTGGTTTAAGTGGCATATTTGATGTTCTCGTGCTTCTGTTTAATAATTCATTTCATATTTCAGGACCTGGTCTAAAGAGTCCAGAGGAAAGGACAATGGAGTATCTGGAGGAGGTGGCTGTTGAATGTGCCAGAGGGATCGTCAACAAGAAGATTCCTCTTCGGACGCAGAAAAACACGATGCAGAGTAAGTTGAATTGCCTTTATGTGGAATGTAATTCCCTCTAGCTCTTCTTTTTTCCATTGTGGCTCAAAATAATTTCCCATCTCCACAGAAATTCAAGACTATGTGATGAGTTTTCCGTTTGTACGGAATCAAATTTACAAAACGGTACATGGCAAAGTTATGAAGCAGAGCAAAGGACTTTATCCAGCACCCTTGAAAATCATCGACGTAAGTGACACACCCCCAAGTACCACGTTTTACTTTGATGTGAGCGGTTAGCTGTGACTTTGTTTTTTTTTGTCACTCTTGTTGCAGGCTGCCTCTGTGTTCTTGAAATGATCTCTCCCTTTTTTTCCCTTCAGTGTGTGAAAACTGGAGTTGAACAAGGGCCTGTTGCTGGATACTTGGCTGAGTCTCAGGTATAGCTTGTTTGCTTCCATCATTGGGACAGTTGGGATCTGCGCTGGAAAACTGGACAAACTTTCTGATTTTATTTTTTTTTTTTTTTTTTTTTTTTTTTTTTGGTCACAGAATTTCGGTCAGTTGGCAAAAACCTCAGAATCGGCAGCCCTGATTGGTCTGTACCATGGCCAAGTTGCGTGCAAGAAGAATCGCTTTGGAACTCCTGAGAGAGAAGTGAAGTGAGTGTTTAAGAGATGTGTGATGTCAGATAATTGTACCCTCCTCGCCCTGCATTTCTCAACTGATCACAGTCAAATCCTTCCTGGTGAAGACAGCTGCGTCTGATCTGAGCGGCTGTGACTTGTCTGCCTTTGTTGTCTGTTTACAGGACTCTTGCCATCTTGGGAGCAGGTCTAATGGGAGCAGGTATTGCCCAGGTGACTGTAGACAAAGGTGTGCACACAATCCTCAAGGACACCACTGTAGACGGGCTGGCCAGAGGAGAGCAGCAGGTTTACAAAGGGTGGGTGTATTTTCATATCAGGTGGTGTCCTGAGAGCCCAGACAAAGCAACCTTGACCTTTGAAACCACCTGATATTTGAAAGTACCTGTTCATGTTGTTACTTTGACTTTTATTTTGTTCTAGGCTTAATGACAAGACCAAAAAGAAGAACATCACATCCTTTCAGAGAGATTCCATACTATCCAACCTGACCGGGCAGCTGGATTACAAGGGCTTTGAGAAGGCCGACATTGTTATTGAAGCAGTGTTTGAAGACATTAACATCAAGCATAAAGTTCTGAAGGAGGTGGAAGCTGTAAGTGGGACTGAACTGTGGCTTCATTTCACTTTTTTGATTATTTATATTTATTGTAATAAACGTTTGTCTGCAGGTCGTCTCCCCTCACTGCATATTTGCCACCAACACATCTGCTCTGCCCATCAAGGACATCGCTGCTGCCAGCAAAAGACCAGACAAGGTTTGAACTTGGACAATCTTGCTATTTTAAAATGATTTTTACTTCTGATTAATGATTAATGCCTCTTCGTCTGTAGGTGATTGGAATGCACTACTTCTCCCCAGTCGACAAGATGCAGCTTCTGGAGATTATTACCACTGATAAGACCTCAAAGGACACCACAGCCTCTGCGGTGGCCGTTGGCCTGAAGCAGGGCAAAGTCATCATTGTAGTCGGGGTGAGTTACTGCCATGTCTGATTCCTTCTTCCTTATGTAATCTTTAATGTAATGAAAATGAGCATCAGCAAGGTTGTGCAGAGGATTAGGGCAAATCTGCACAAGCTTTGATTATGACTCATAAGTCATAACGCATAATAATAATTGTAGTGCTCATTGATAGAAATATTACTTAATATTCTTTGCAGGATGGACCTGGCTTCTATACAACGAGGTGTCTGGCTCCCATGCTGGCTGAAGCAGTACGAGTACTTCAGGTTAGTGGTGTGCCACTGAGGTTGTGACCTCAGCGCTGTTGTTGGATTTACCGTATTTCTGGAATGTTGTTGTGGTTAAGTAAGATACAGAAAAGGATATAAGTTGCATGGCGTCAGCGTTGATTCTGTCGGGATAACTGATGTATCGTTGAACGCATACAGGAAGGGGTTGACCCCAAGAAGTTGGATTCGCTTACCACAAGTTTTGGGTTCCCCGTGGGCGCAGCCACATTGGCTGATGAAGTCGGCATCGATGTCGCGGCCCATGTGGCAGAGGACCTCGGCAAAGCTTTTGGTTCCCGCTTTGGAGGTGGAAATGTGGAGGTTTTGAAGACCATGGTGGACCTGGGATTTAAAGGTGCAGTCAGTCGTGTTCAAGGAGCATGTTCAGTTTCAGAGGAACTATGTACCTACATTTTAATTTAGATAAATACAATTTGTGTAGCTAATAATTTTTTTTTTTTTCTTCTGTTTCTTTAATAATTAAGGCCGTAAATCAGGAAAAGGTTGTTACGTCTACCAGCAAGGAACCAAAGTCAGAGATGTCAACCCAGATATTGGAGAAGTCCTTGAGAAGTTCAAGATGACACCGAATCCTGCTGTGTAAGTCAACGTTGGACACCTGCAGAAGCCAGAATACAGCAACTGAGCACTTTAGCACTTTGATCAAATTTCTTGTTTTCTTTGACCAGGTTTTGGATGAGGTTGTTTTCAGTGTGTTAGTCAAACTTCGCACTGGTGTTGTCCGACATATCGACATGCACAGAGCCATGACTTCTGCACCATGAAGGACGAAGGCAAATACACATACTGTTAAAACTTTTGTACAGATACTGAGCTGACTGTCTGTGTTCTTGCTTTTAACAGCTCATCGGACTCTGATGTGCAGTACAGGCTTGTGTCGCGGTTTGTCAACGAGGCGATTCTGTGTTTAGAAGAGGGCATCTTGAACAACCCACTGGAGGGAGATATTGGGGCTGTGTTTGGGCTGGGATTCCCTCCCTGCCTTGGAGGTCAGTTCAACTTGCTTCATGAGCAGATGAGCTGCTTGCTCTCAGTGTTTGTAGGCCTTCACCAGTGGAAACGACACAACCCGAACCGTGGGCTCTCTCATACGCGCTGGAAGCGTCCTGGGCGGTGCTGTCGGTTCACTTTGGGCGGGGTGACGTCAAACATTGGTGAACTGAGTTGTGGGTTCCGTGTGTCGCAAAGGGGGGGTTGCTTGATGCTTCGCCGTCAGCATCAGCCAATCAAATTGCAAGAAATTTGACTGGCTGCTCTGGCAAGCGCTAGTCATCAAGTGACGCTGCTGTTTGAGCCGACGGTAACGGGCTTTATTTATTTATTTATTTATTTTAATTTCTTTCATGAACATGGAAGAACTGAAGTAACAAAAAAGTAGGACAGCTTCGCCGTTCAGCTCTTGTAACTCAAAAATGTGTTTGGTCGGCTTACCCATGTTTGCAGATTAGTCGTGGAAAGAATTGCGCCTTCTTGCATTCCAAGGTTTTGTGTATCACGACATATTTAAAAATACACTGTGTTAAAAATTAAAGTAGCCCGAAAATGAGTCGAACAAAAGCTTCTGAGGTATTAAACTGCACCGTTATTATTCAAGATAAAACAACTCAAACTACAAAACTAGTGTCCGCCTGCTGCTAATCACACGTATTTGAATAATTGATCCATAGTTGTATAATATGTTGCATATTAAACCTCTTCATACATTTGAAAACCGATTTTTGTCCGACATTCCAGTCATTCATGTGTGTACTGTGTCACGCTGGTTTTTCTAACGCCGCACCCTGATGCTTCTAGGACCGTTCCGGTTCGTGGACAGCTTTGGCGCCGACAAGCTGGTCGAGAAGATGAGGCGGTACGAAGCCGTCTACGGGAATCAGTTCACGCCGTGCCAACTCCTGCTGGATCACGCCAAAGATTCCAGCAAGAAATTTCACAAGTGACGGACTCGGCGTGAGTGGCAGTAGTTCAGAATAAAACTCCAGTCTACCACTAAAAACGTGCCTAACGCTGATATCAAGTGTGAAGACAAATGTGCTGAAAATACACTTTTGATTACATTTATTGGGTGCACCCAAAGTAAATAAATGCTCTTTGAAAAGAGGGGTCCTGCAGTAATTCCTACTTTAATGACGGCAGTAATATCGACATATCAGAAGTGGTTCAACCGCAGCAGCTTACTGCAGATCCCTCCAGTTTAGCCCGGTGTGCCTAATAATAAACAGACAACTGGCTGTAAAAGTGCATTTTCTTTTACTTTCTTTTTTACTTAAATATTAACTTGATGTATAGATTACAGGGAATGTCAAAGCTAATTATTTAAACATTGCATCTGTTAAGACATTGATGCAAAAGAATTAAACAGTTCCAACTGGCAACTTAATTCTTATATGCCGATGAATGTCCAGGGGTAAAGTTCATCGAATGTCTTTTTTGTTTTTTGTACATTAAAGGCTTTCTTGATCAGTATGGAGAATGATGTAAATTTGAAAGCTACAATAAAAATTTATTATCAAATCCATTCTGCATCTTGTTTTTTGTTCATCTGTTGGTTGGTTTGGAGGAGAGTTTCTACCGGTTTACAGATGTGGAGCTGTGCACCACGAAACTTATCAAAGCTGCTGCAAATGAAGCTTGATACGGTCCAGGTGGAGGTCTGCTGTTCAGTAGGAGTTGGTCAAGAGAACGAGAGTTAAACTTCACGCAGCAACCCGAGAACCTGTATTTACATTTGATCCAATGTTGAAATCCTCAACAAAGCAACATTTATGATGCAATGAGACCTGGTTGACTTCCAGCCTCTCAGACACTATTTAGTTGTGTATTAGTATTTCAAATTGGTGTTGCTGGTCGGTTTAAATCCACCAGATTTCTCTGCATCAGCTTCTGTCTTCATCTGGCTGGAGCTTCTGCATATTGGAACAGGTTCTGACATGAGGAAGCCCGAGGTTTCTCTCCCATCACGTTTGATCTTCAAAGGAGCCACATGTGGAGAGTCTGGTGTCACACTTCTGCAGAGTATTAAGCTGCTCACACAGTTCCTGTTGGCTCCTCCTCTGTTTGAGCGGGCTGTGAAGCCTGCTGATCCAGACTGGAGCTCCATTCTCACTGACCATCTTACCAGTTGCTGGACATCTGCAAGGAACTCTGAAGCTCGGCAGTTAATTACATCTTTCACATCCATCCAACCATCTTCTGTGGTTTATCCAGGACCTTGACAGGGGACGACAGTGTAAACGGATCCAAACACCTTCTCCACAGCCATGTCTCCTAGTGACACAAAAGACTCTGTAAAGTTGTGTTTCTGCTTGTATAAATGTCACCTAATCCTGCTTGAACCCTTACAGGTTTCCTCTGATAACAGAAAACACACATTTTCACTTTTCTGTTAAAAAACTTGTGACACAATGACAGGTGTGACGTCGACTGGTGAAGAGTCCTTATAATTACAAACTTATTCCACCTAAAAGTCGTGTTTCTGGTGGTCGTCTCCAACGACTGCTCTGTGCCACCTACACGTTTTCAGGGAAGTCCAGAGGGTCTTTATTAGTTCTTTAGCTTCTATCTGTTTTCATTTCACAGACATCCATGATGAATGATGAGCTTTGTGCATGTGTCTCTGCATGCGGTCACCAGCCCACAGAGCTTTATACTGTTAGGATACCTCTGACCACAGTCTCAAGCTATTGGATTTCTTTTGCTTCGGTGCCAAGTGCAAATCTGAAAGCCAAGCTGAAGTTTTCTCTCGCCATCATCATCTTATATTATGAGATTGATTTTCTGATGATTGTGCACCATCAGATGCTCTAAATGTTGTTCGCTTTAAAGTAGCATCAATATCAGCATTGCCACTATCCACTGTTATACACTTGTGAGAATGAAAATGGACCTATTTTCTTGATTTTTATGATTCATCCAAAAGGCTACCGTAGCTCTAACTGATCTGTGAGACATGTTTGTCGCATAAATCTTGTTGTGAATGGGACTGATGAGCTTATGTTCTGAATGCTGCATCTAAAGTGTTCAGAGGGCCACAGCCTCGGCTCACGTTTAATATACTGTAGATGGTTTCTTTCGCTCCTCTCTCAAACTGTCCGACTCCTCCTGCTAGAATCTGCACTCGCTGTTCTTAAAGATGTGTCTCATTTTCATTTGCTGCAGATGGAAAGGTTAGTGTGCACGTGAAAGGCTGGCAGTCCAGGGATGAGCCATGTGGAGGGCTGGCTCAGTTTTGTGTTAATAAAGGTTAATTTGTTGTTGTTTTGTTTGGGTGGTCAGTGATTACTGGTAAGCTTTATTGGGAAAAACAGTCTTCAACATATGCAAAATTGCAATAATCTACATGGATCAAGATTCTCATTTCCTAATGAGATTTATCAAAATGTTAATATTTTTCTAATCTCCCTACATTTCTGTCTGAGCATTCAGACACCTGCATATAATTGTTTGCTGCTGGTTTTGTTCTTCCGGCTTGTGCGTGTTGTTTTATTTTGTTTTGGCATTGCCACAGGCGTAGCTGTCGTCTTGTAAATAATAAAAATTCACAAGCTGTTCTTGTTGTTTCTATAATGTAAGCAGTGGAAATGTGGCACAGATGAAACAAAGAGGATCCTGCACTAGAGTGACAGAAAGAAAATGTATTTAGATGTATGATTTCCCAGTACCGATCTCATGGATGGGGAGTGATTCAGAATACATTGTGAACATCTTGGTTTTTTTTATTGTTTTTTGGTTGCATCATTTGCCTTACATGTATGTATAAACTCTCTTACTTTAATAATACAGAAACTACAAATGTAGATTGTTTGTTAGACACTAGAAAATAGGTTTCTCTCCCCTATGGCAGAAATGAGCTGCTGTCAATCACCAACAATCCAACTTCTGGGCTGAAGCCAACATGGAAGTAAAGTAAACTTGCTGTTCATCAACTGACCACTGACGCTGCCTCCACAAGTGAGTTCAAGTCTGTTGACCCCCAAAATAAACATATTTACAGCCTGGATATAAAGTGACAAATACATGTATTAGTAGAGGCATGGACTTGTGATTGGTGGCCATTATAGCCACTGGTTAACTGTCATCACTTTTACTACTTACTTCTTATCACAGTGTTAACTTCTGAGCAGAGCTATTTGTCTGACTAAAGACCCAACAGAGCGTAGTCTTTCATATTTTAAACATATTTTGTGCTGTTACTAACAGACCACGGTGACCTGTGGGTTGACCTGGAAGGAAGCGGAGCTGAGAGACACACCTGGTTGAAACGTTTATTTTTGTGTTGTACTATTTAGATCTGAGGATGTGTCAGGCATTTCATACTGTCAGCTTTTCTAAAAAAATAAAATAAAATAAAAAAAATTAATTTAGTTTTCAGGCTTGGAGTTAAGGTAAAGCTTTAATACGTTTCTGATTTGATCCAGTCCGTTTGTCCCTCGTTTATTGGACTTATTTATCAGACCTTTGGGTGCTGATTGGAGAGTCATCCATCCCCGTCACAGAACTGGATCATAGCTGTGCTCCATGAGGAATTTTGCTCAAATCTCATTCGTCGGGCAGGTCACATGTCTGATTTCCATTGTCCGCAGAGCAGGGTGTGTTCCGCCGGGACGCAGCGTGGGCTGGGTGTGTTTTGCTCAGCGGCATCCTTCAGTATCTTTTGACACATCGTTTTCGTTTGTGGAGAGATGCCGAGTGCGGAGGGGACGCTGCGGTGTTTGGGAGCGATGGAAGCGGCTCGGGTCAGGCGCGTCTGACTAGTTTTCTGCGGTTGTCATCACATGAAACTGACGCTGCCGCACCTGTATGGAGGACAGGAATTGCTGCGATTGCTCGGGATGATGGCTTTGTGACGTGAGGATAGTTTTGCTTTTTAGTTTTTTATCCAAAAAGCGGAGGGGGGTTAAAAACATGTCTAAAACCAAACCCTCCGAGGCGGTGAGGGTGGTGGTCCGGTGCCGGCCATTCAGCAGAAGAGAAGAGATTGCAGATTGTGAAAACATCTTTGAGATTGATGACAGACTCGGGCAGATCACGATCAGGAACCCGAAGGCTCCACCTGATGAGCCAATGAAAGTATTCACTTTTGATTCAGTTTTTGGCTGGATCTCAAAACAAAGTGATATTTATGATGATGCAGTGAGACCTCTGGTGGAATCTGTGCTCCAAGGCTTCAATGGCACCATATTTGCATATGGGCAAACTGGGACAGGTAAAACATACACCATGCAAGGGGTGTCCAGCGACCCAGAGGAGAAAGGCGTCATACCAAATTCATTTCAGCACATCTTCACACAAATATCCAGAAGCCAGAATCAGAAATACCTGGTAAGGTCTTCTTATCTTGAAATCTACCAGGAGGAAATCAGGGATCTTCTGTGCAAAGATAATAACAAGAAACTGGAACTCAAGGAGAGTCCAGAGTGTGGTGTTTACGTGAAAGACCTGTCTTCAGTAGTGACGAAGAACGCCACCGAGATTGAGCATGTGATGAACCTCGGCAACCAGTCCAGGTCTGTGGGCTTCACAAACATGAACGAGCGCAGCTCTCGGTCTCATGCGATCTTCGTCATAACTGTGGAGTGCAGCGAGGTTGGTCTGGATGGCGAGGACCACATCCGCGTTGGGAAGCTGAACATGGTTGACCTGGCTGGGAGCGAGCGCCAGACCAAGACTGGGGCAAAAGGGAAGCGTCTGAAGGAAGCAGCCAAAATCAACCTGTCCCTCTCGGCGCTGGGGAACGTCATTTCAGCTCTGGTGGACGGCAAGTGCACCCACATCCCATACAGAGACTCCAAGCTGACCCGCTTGCTCCAGGACTCTCTGGGTGGCAATGCAAAGACTGTCATGATTGCAACAGTTGGGCCCTCGCACAAGAACTTTGATGAATCCCTGGTCACGCTGAGGTACGCTAGCAGAGCCAAGAAAATTAAGAACAAACCTCGGATTAACGAAGACCCCAAAGATGCTCTGTTGAGGGAGTTTCAGGAGGAGATTGCACGCTTGAAAGCTCAGCTGGAGGAAAGGGGAATGCTTGCAAAAGAGAGGAGGAGGAAGAGGAATAGCAAAAGACTGAGCAAAAACGTGGCTGGTGTGGAAGAAGAAATGCTCAGCGAGATGGATGAAGAAATGTGGAAGACTGCCGTGCAGGAAGACAATGGGAATCCCTGCCTGAAAGAGGGAAGTGTCAAGCCAAAGGTTCTGAGCTGCCTGGTGAGCAGTGAGGAGTCAAAGCACCTGCACAGTAAAAGTGTGGAGGATATTCAGTGGGATCAAGATGCTGTGGAGAAGATTATAGAGAAATATAAGGTACCGTATGGGAAGGGTGGTGTTTTCATGGTCAACGAGGCACTGGAGGAACAAAAGAAATGTACATAAATAATATATACCTTTTGATTGCAGACTATGGAGAGCAAGTTGCTGGTTGGAGGAAAGACGATAATTGATCACACCAATGAACAACAAAAGATGCTGGAGATGAAGAGACAAGAAATTGCAGAGCAGGTAAAACAAGTACATAATAACAAAAATGTTCTTAATCAATTTAAACCTTTTTGTAACATTTGTGGGTTGCTTGGACTGAAAACAGCCTTAAAATATTAATGGTGTGTTACCGATATTCCACCTTGATGCCTGGGTTTGCAGATAAGAAGAGAGAGAGAGATCCAGCAGCAGATGATGTTGCAAGATGAGGAGACGCTGGAAATTAAAGAGACGTTCTCGTCCCTGCAGCAGGAGGTGGAACACAAGACAAATAAGCTGAAGAGGGTGAGAGTACTAATGTGTCCCATTGGTGCAGTTCTGCTTGAACAGTCTTATTTCCAATGAAGAATCATCGTAACAGTAGACGTCTCAGGGGGAGAGTTGGTGAACCCGGGACGGCTGACTCCCCAGTGTTTCACTTTTTATAGTTTCAATGTTAATGACGTAATTATCCTCCTTTGTGCTGTCGTGTCCAAACTGAGATCATCGTTTTTATCGTCATTATTCTCATTTCTTTCTAAAATCTGTTATGTACAGCTGTATGGTAAACTGCAGCAGTTGAAGGGAGCGCTGACAGACTTGATGGATGAATACATCACTAACAGGCAGGAGCTGGAAGAGACGCAGAATGAACTCACCAGAGAGCTCAAGTACAAGTGAGTCGTCCACAGATGAGTCCTTTCGTCTTTGTCTCGTGAAAAAACAAGCAAACAAACAGGAAACTGTTAAAATCAGTGATTTTTATTCTAGCAGAGGTGACATGGGAAGATATTGTGACACAAATAAAGATGGTTTTCCATGAAAAAATGAACAAACATTGAGAAATATCCTTTTAAAGGAAACGTCCAGAGTTGAAATTGATCTACGTCTATTATTAGATGTTCATTTTGTTGGGGATCAATACAACGTGAATTGAAGCTATTTCTTTGCAGCAGAGTGGCCATTAAAGTTTACACAGTGGATGTCAAACTAAATGGCTTTTTTAACCTCTGACAAAACTCAAAACTGTCATTCCACTTAGGTAATAGTGTGGTTAAGGACTCTAAAGACAAATGGGGGCAATTTGACCTCTTCACATGGACAAAAGGTGTATAAAATTAACATTTGCATCGCTTCATCCAGTCGTACGTCCGTACAAGTCGACTTTGGGTATTCAAGGGTGTCAGAGTTTTGATTTCCCACTTTTGTCAAAGCTGTTAAGGGGTCCGCGACTTCCACATCTCTGTTAGTAGAGGCAACAGTGCTACACAGGTGGGTGTAATTGGTACCGTCTACATTATAGGGCATAAAATCTTTATATCGGCTAACTGAAAGTCACGCATCAAAGTTGGCATTTTCTGTGTTATAAGCAAACAGGACAAGATCGCCAGCATAGTCTGATCCCCACTCCTCCATCAGACCCGTCTTCATAACCGATTCACACAGCAGTCATTCTACCCCTTTACGCCACTGTTACAACCTCACAAGGTGGTACGGCTGCAGAAGGAAATGCTGCTTCACGTCCTGGGACATTCACACAGCGCAGCTTATTAAAGACACTATTGCTCTTTGGAAACAGGAACTCCCCTTACTTAGTTGAAGCCTTCCTTCTTCAATCGGTAATAATATGATCGGCCTTTTGACGCATGTGACAATAATAGTATAAATAAAGTATTTGATCCGGTGGTAATTGGAGTTTTGGCATTGTTCAGTAAATGAATCATCTGTACAGCAGTGACAAACCAGATTTTTCTTTTCTTTTTTCTTTGGCAGAAATCCGTCAGTGAACATTTTTCAGTATTGTAATTTGTTTCTGCTATAAGGTAAAAATAGTCCCTGGAGAAGCAACAACCATGATGAAGCCAACTAGGGTGCTCGAGTTTTTGTATTTAGTTGATAATTCTTTAAAGAAAATTGCAATCGGTTCACCTCAAACGAAAATCTAAACTTATAAAAACTTTGCCTGTTGAGATTTGTTGCGGTTTATATTAATATGGCAATTAATTAAGTACAATAAAAGCATCCGTTTTCTTAATGTGTATTATTTATGTTAAATATTAATTTAACAATAATATACAAATGTGTTAATTTTTTTTCTTTCTTGTGCTTTTTAATGAAATTCTCTGCTGGATTTCTGCCGTCCTGCATCGACTCTTGCTGCTCTTTGCAGATATCTCCTGATTGAAAATTTTATACCCCCTGAGGAAAAAAACAAGATTATGAACAGGCTGCACTTTGACAGTGAGGAGGATCAGTGGAAGCTCCAGCCAGTGATTCCACCAGAGAGGTCAGTATTTGAAGTTCACTCCTGAATTAGTGGGTAAGTGAATCATGCTGGTCATGTAAAGACTCAGTGGAAACTAATGCTGAAGCAGGTATTTTACTATCTGTTTCCAGAGTAAGTGGCCCATCATGTCAATCACCTGCACTGTGGAAAACTCTCAGGGATGTTAGGCTGTAAATGTTGTAGTTCTCTTGAAATCCTGATTTTTACAGCTCAGCCCATCTTCCCATTTCAGATTAATGTTCTGTAGAAATGGCAACGAAGGAACAGATTACACACCAGTCATTTTTACTTTGACGAGGATGCCAAAGTGTTGCTGACTGATGTCTAGGTCAGGGAATATTCACAGGCAGAAGCTGCTAAAAAAACCCAAAAAAACTGAATCCCTTCAGAATTTTCTTAAAGTTTTCATAAACACATACTGATTTTTAATGAATATTCAGCTCTTAGCAGCTTCAGCTCCACCGCTTGGAAATCACAGTCAAAAGTAATAATAATTCATGTGTTACGGCTTTTTAAAGGAGAACAAAGTCGATCAGACACTTGATTTTTGCCTTTTTAAGGAAACTGTCAAAGTGGAAAACGGAGCATGGCAAATGTGTTGTTTTATTAATTCTGCTGTGAGTCGATCAGTTGATTTTTTTTTTTTCTGTGCCCGATGTGATTTGTGGATGGTTGCATCTTAAGAGGCATATCAAGTGTTTAAGTGAAACTAAACCCATCTCTTTTTCCCAGTGCACCCACTCAGGTCAGGAGAAGGCCTCTCTCTGCTGCAGGATACAAGAGGCCAATCAGTCAATATGCACAGACTGCCGTTGCCACGGCTACTGCAGCCCCATTTAGATACCAGGTTAGTGCTTTTACATTTATGAACCCAGTTGGCAGGAAAGGAACAAGTTGGTGATCAAATTTGAATATTCATGTTCACAGCAACTGTGTTAAGTGTGAGGATGGTTGTAGCCATAGAAACTGTTCACAGATTTAACTGTTGCATCTTTCTCAAATGAACAATCAGTGTCATGATACAACACGGGTACTGTATTGTATTTCTGCTTTCATCACCACAACTGTCGTTTGTTTTTACAGGGAGAGAATATCATGCTTCTGGAGTTAGACATGTCTCCGCCGACTATGTTCACCTTAAACCTTAACGGGGCTCACCTAGAGAGGGCTTTTTCTCCCAGACTGATGCAGGATCTCATTGTAAGTGTGCCTGTCAGAGAGAGGTCTGCGTCATCATCCCGGGTCAAGAAATCCCAGTCCTGGTAAGAGAATAATCCTCTTTTAGGAGAATAAACGCTGGTTCAGTCTAATATTTACTTTAAGTTATATCATTTTTTTCCAGTCACAGTTTATTTTGATTTTGAAGTAGGTAATCACGTATTGATAATGTTGGTTAAAGGGGTTCTGTCTGTTTAACTTTGTGGTGGAGCTAGTGCTGGGTAGGAGAACCCAGCGGAGAACTCCCTAAAGGGGAGGGGGGGGTTGTCTCTGCTGCTGTGGCTGTCTAGTAAACAAACCTGATGAGAGTCTATCAAAATGAAGAGACGTTATCTATCTGGATATTTTAATTTGAAACATACAAATGTGCACTATTTAAAAAGGTATAAACCAAAGAGGGGCCCGTTAGAAAAAGTTTGGAAATCACTGCTATTTTTCTTTTTACTATTTTACTTTCCTTTGACCTGCAGGTATCAGGTGACCCAAACAGCATCCATCCCATCCTCCTCATCCTCCACCGCTCTCTCATCAGCTCCGAGCTGCTCTTCCTCTCAGAGACGAAGACCATCCTCCGCTGCCTGTCTTTCACTGGGAAGTCCTCTGCAGACAAGCCCCTGATTTGTATCAATAAACCTGTACGACGCAAGGCTGGCCTTAGTTCAATGTGGCTCCAGTTTAAACCAAATGAGGGCGGAAGGGATATAGCAATTTTGATTTAATTTAATTTAATGTGGTCACAGTGGGGCAGCACGGTGGCTTAGTGGTCAGCACTGTTGCCTCACTGCAAGAAGGTTCCTGGTCCGGCGGGAGTCTGTGTGGAGTCTGCATGTCATCCCCGTCCTTGCATACCCCCCGGGTACTCCAGCTTCCTCCAACAGTCCAAAAACATGCATACTAGGTGGATTGATGATTCTAAATTGCCAATAGTTGTGAGTGTGCATGGTTGTATGTCTTTGTATGTGGCCCTGTGATATACTGGCAACCTGTCCAGGTAGACCCCCGCCTCTCGCCTGTAATGAGTTGGGATATGGTCCAGCAGACCCCCGTGACCCTGCAAAGGATAAAGCGGGTATAGAAAATGGATGGATGGTCACATTGGATATCATCTTTTACTTCAGTTTTGAAAAAAATCCACAAATCCACATTACTCAAACATAGTTTTATTAGGTTTTTTTTCTTTGCATCATTTACAAAAAGGATTGTAAAAACTTAATGACTTCACATGGAATTATTTTTTTTATACTTAATTATCAAGTATTTTTTGTCAGATACCACCATTTAAGTACATGATTTTTTTCTGTAGATGAAAACGTATCTCTCAGAGCGGTTTCTGGCGATGTGGACTATGCAGATGCATGGGGCCCCCTTAACCACTAGGGAGCTCCCAAAGCTGCGAAGTCTGCCTCAAAAAACATTTGGGGAAAAATAAAATGACCCATCTTCATTTGAAGCCTTATACCCCCATTTATTTTAAGGGAAGCCTTCCCTCTGATGGGATACTAACAGCAATGACACAGTGATGGTATCAAAACAGATCGTGTTTGTCAACAGTGTAGGTTAAAACCTAGTTTATGCTCCATTTTTGTACATTCGTACAACCGTTCCACACGTTGTAACTGTCGCTACCGCACAAACGTTCGTTGTATCCATATGGTTGTTGCAACACATCCACCAGGGGGCAGTGATGAGTCGACTACTGGTACAAAAAGGAAAAAAAACAGGGGTGCGAACAGACCACTAAATGAAAGTCGGTATATAAATGAAGAGTTCTTCTCTTTATGTAAACCCAATGCGTGAAATTATCCTCTAATTTCTTCTCATGGCTTTCTTGTTTAGTGCAACAATGGACTCAATACTGCCCCCATAACTTTTAGTGGCATGTCTCAGTTTTTGTCTTTATTCGTAAGCACCTAGACGAAGTGCAAAAAAATGTGCAGAGGATTCTGTCTGTATCGGTTTCAAACGCCTTCAAAGGCCTTAACTTATGGGGTTTTTACAGGGACCTGTGGAGAAGGTCCATTTTTGAGCACCTTTGTAACATTCATGCTGTTGGCTAGCTCCGCTAGCTGCAGCTAAGTCTGTCTGTAAGCAGCTAGGTTTGTTTTGCTAGTTAAACTTAAGACTGTTACGTATGCTTACATCTCCAGGACGAAGGCGTCCTGACTGTCACTGTCCATTCATTTAAATGGGGTGATGTCAAGCACTGCATTCAACTTTAGACGCAAGCGTCAGCAAATCAAGTTGCGGCGTTGCAGCTAGTGCCAACCAATGAAATCGAACACGAGTGGGACTTTTTCAAAGTACATGGCTTCTTTGTGTAGCAGAAGTGAATACATTTGATTGGTTGTTTATACTATGAAAAAGGCACGTCACAAGCATCTCCAGTTATGTGTAAATGTGACACTGTTTTATGAGCATACAGTTAAGATTTTTAATTCACAAATCTAGCCTGCTTTCCTTATGAACGTGTAGCAGGTGGCCCTCATTGTACTTTAGGGGCCCTTAAACTGAATCTTGCACAGGGCCCCTAAAAAGCTAGAAACGGCCCTGATATGTTTTGCCAAAAGTTTACCGGAGTGGGGCGGGGTCCTGACTACATCCTGGTGCAGCCTGTATGCTTATCAATTTGTTGCTTCAATTTCCAGCCGATGTAATTGTGAGCCAAAAATGTGAGGAAAGCTTGTAGTGTTCCCTTGATTAGCTGCCTTATTTTTCATAACTGTGCAGAATTTCACTACATGTAAAAAAAATAAATAAAATAAAATGAAAAAAAAAATCTACAATGTTACGGCACAGTGTTGATTCTTGCTTGTTTAATGTGTGTGAAACTTGAATGTAAGTAAGATGACGTTTCCTGTGGTCACATGACTCCTTACAGTAAGGTCCAACATGGCAGACGGAGTGGATCCTGCACCGTAACTAAAGCAACGTTTCAAACGAAACGGACAAATTAAAAACTACCCCGCAACAGGACAATCCACAATGAGGGAGCGGCAGAAGAAAAAGAAGGGGAGGACGTGGGCGGAAGCCGCCAAGACGGTACAGTGTGTGGCCCTTTGCTGCTTTTAGCGTCCCGTTTGTTGTGGTTGTTTTCCTTGAACGCTCCCACTTGTACAAGTGTGTTTACGAGTTCATGACCCGCTCGTGCAGCCGCAGCGGCGCGGCGCCGCGCGAGGCCTGCTCTCAACGGTCGCGCGGAAGCCCGCCGTCATTAGCCGCGCAGCTCCGCTGCGGTGGCCGCCTCCAACGAGCGGGAATGTCGCGTTTGTACACCGAGGCGTGCGCCCCAGCGTGCCCCCGACAGCCTGGTGCGTGTTTAGTGCCGAAAGTGCGGCTGACACGTCGCGCGTGTTCGTAGCCGAACGAAAAAGCGCGAAGTGGTCGCGTCAGTGCTGCGCTAGCCGGGCTAGCAGCGGCTAGCTGCTGCTACGCCCGTCAACAAGTGTGTTCGGCAGCAGTTTTCAGCGAAAAACAGCAAAACGCACATTTTTCAGGGTAAACCGGCTCCTCTTGTGTGATTTGTCCTCCATCATGGGTGTCAGATTTGAGTCGCCAAACCCCGACTTGAAGCGTTTGTTCACTTTGGGCGTTTCTACTGCTGCAGCTACATTAGCAGGCTAACCAGAATAAAATATATAAAATACCAGAACTGAGAAAAATCACATCTAAAGATAAACTTTAATCACATCTGCACGTGAACAAGTCAGTGCAAGTTTGCATCCCCAAGCTGTCAATTTCAGTTTTAAATCTTTCAGCTGGCTAACATCTATTTAGTAATATTCTACAAACATCCAAAAAGTTTGTTAAATTGCAGTGATTTTAACCAGAATTAAAGAAAAATGTTTTATTTTGAGTTTTTTTTTTTCCTTTTAGAAATGAGTTGCAACACTGTCAGTTTGAATAAGTGTAATGATTGTCATTTAACCCAGCGTTCCTCAGGACCTGCTATCCTGCTGGTTTTAGACCCCGGGGTCCAGTTTCGGCCCCCAGAGCCACGGTCATGCACGTTTTAGACCCTGGGCACGGTCATGCACTTTTAAGACCCCGGGGTCCAGTTTCGGCCACCACATCCACAGCCATGCATGTTTTAGACATTTTCCTGCTTTAACACCCAAGTCAACTGCGTCAGCCTGTCATGAAGCTCTGCAGGAGTCTTTAATGGCTCATGAATTTGAATAAAGTGTATTGAAGCTGTGTAAATTATACACTATGTGGGGTGGTGGCCCTTAAAACTGCAATTGGGCACCACTATGTTAATGTCTGCAACTGACATTGTGCATCCCTTGACAAGCTGAGTGTGTGATCTTTCTCTTGAATCAGGTGTGCTGGAGCAGGGAAGCGTCACAAAAGTGCAGGACAGTTGGTTCTGAGGACCTGGATAAGAAACACAGCTTTAAACTGTCAAACTAAACGAAGATCATACATATTAAGTATCAGATGTCAAAGTAAGAGTAGATAATTACTCATAAGGTAGTTTATGTTATTTGGTATTTAAAGTGGATCCATGAGAGGCTAACACTGTCAGAGGTATTTCATACAAACTTCTGAGAACTTGAAATGCCCTCGTTTTTCTGACCACTATTTTCTTTATTTTATTTTCTATCTCCCCACTGTGGGGTTTTAAAGGACTATTCTGTTCCAAGCAACCGTAGGTTTGTTTGTAGACAGTAAAGAGGGTAAACTACTGTTGGCGACCAAACAAAATGAACCAAACGAGGGCAGTCGAGCTTTGTCAAAATAAATAGCTATTTTAAGTTTCTGAGAAGACTTAACAAATGTTATTCCACATACGCTATTGTGTTAAAAAAAAAAAAAAAACTCCAACAGGGAAATTAGGGTAATTTTAACTTTGCATGCATACAAAACGTGTATAATAAAAGACTGTTTGGACAGGTAAGTCCATCCTGTCACAGCTGTCTTGTTATGCCCACACAAGTTGACTACTGGCTGTTTTGGTGCAAACTATTGTCAAAAAAGGTACCAAAGGAAGGGAGTTCATGGTGCCTGTGCTTAATGCTTCCTATTTTATTACAGATATCTTTGTGGATTTCTAAGTACAGATTCAGCTCTGTGAAAGCAGAGGCCATGAAGTCTTTGTTTGCATCTGTTGATGGTAGTTTGTGCGACACTGGTCATCAAACTCATGTCAAGTTGGCAGGAACTGGATTGCAGGGCCCGTAGAATTCTTTTTATACACTTTTTGTAGATATAAATGACCGTTTTTAGTCTGTAGGGAGCCGAACCACACTGTTCTTCTTGCTGCAATCACAGATTCAATTCTCACTCAAAACTGCTTTAATTCATGTCTTTTTAGTCCATAACAAAATGTTTGACTCTTTACCTTCACATAAAAGACTTAGGATCTATTATATGATGGTATATCGCATTTAAGAAAAATTGAGCTGAAGTGGAAAACTAAGCTGTGGTATGAGAATTGAAAGCTTAAAGTTAGTGAAGTTTAGCTTTTTTTAACAGTAAATCCAGTAGATGAGGTCTCATGCTGTGGATGAAGTAGCCTTGGAAAGTGATGATTTCTTCAAAACAAACAAACAAAAACAGCTTTTATCTATTTATGATATAAGGATTCCATAAAAACTCTTATAACCTGATTTATGTGCATTTGTCTCCTTTATTCATTAAAAAAGCCACTAGTTAAATATTCAGGAATCATTATGAATTACAGTTTATAAAACGTGGATGTTGCAACACAGGTGTTGCATCTTGCATTAAAGGTGAACGCACATTGCTTTGATTTGTAATGAGTTAATAATTGTACGTTTAGGGTTTTATTTATCACTTTTTTACTAATCTGTGCATTATTTTTGCAGGTTTTGGAAAAGTACCCAAATACACCCATGAGCCATAAAGAGATCTTGCAGGTGATCCAAAGAGAGAGGCTTAAGGAAATAAGGTAAACACGCCTCTGGCGTTATAGTTCAGACCCCCCTCAGATATCAGGCGCGTTCACAAGCGAGGCGGCCTCCCTCATGTCTTCACTTCTTGCATCAAGTTTTATAATTGATTTATATTTGCAGTCGTTTTACTCAGTCAATAACTGTTTTATTTCTTTTTGTTTCATTGTCACTTTTCTCATCCAGAAGGTAAGAAAAAAGCTAGCCCAGCACCTTATCTTAACCTCACTGCATTGGCATTTTTGATTGACCTATTTGCATGTTATTAACAATAACATGTCCTAAGTTTATTTGCATAAAAACATATCGTTAGACTTTACAGATTTATAGTTTGCCTTTCCACAGTCACCTGTTGCATAAAAATTATACTTGTTATTTTCAGTAATAGTTTGAATTAATAAGACAATTTATTTTTAGGAGAAATATTAGTGAGCAAAAAAGGATTGTGATTTCCAAAAATAACTTGTATAGAATTGGGTCTTTCTTTTAACTTGCAAACTTTTATTAGTACAACTGTCGAGCGTCCTGGGTGTTACATGTTCTTATGCGTACAATAATACAAAGGCAATAAAAAGTCATTTGACTGTGGAGGAGAATTGTTCGCCTTTATAGAATATTTAATGATTTTTATGCAACATACATTTTTAATTTGAGAATTCCAGTCTCTAGATTACTGTGGGTTCAGATTTATGGAGCTGTTTTCTTATACAACACAGTGGAAATTTCCGTCCAGATATATTGACGTGAATCTCACCTGAACTCCGATGCATGACAGCAGTTTCTCCTCAGCTATCAGAGCAGCCTTGACCCTTTTCTCTTTGTTCCCTCCCATCTGTCTGGTGAATCGGGGAGCAGATTTGTAACTTGTGTTTCTCTCTCATCAACTAGTGGAACCTCACCGCTGGCATGTCTGAATGCAATGCTCCACACAAACTCACGTGGGGAGGAAGGGATCTTCTACAAAGTTCCGGGCAGGATGGGAGTCTACACATTAAAGGTTAGTTGGACTCAAACAACCACCAGAGAAGTCCAAAATGATGCTGTGACAGCCCTCAATGTCATTTAGCTAATTCTGCATTTTCGACCAACGTGGTTCCAGTGTTAGTTTGCTGCAAGTGCCAGACTTCGTCACCACTGGCTGCGAGGAAAGCAGCGACTGTGTACCAAGTAAATGTTGCTTCGCCAGGGTAGATGCAAGAACTGCTACATCATGGGCGGGGGGCGGGATTATAGTAACCAGCCACCACATAGGAGGGAAAGTCTGGATGCATCCTCACTGATTTAACCATGCAATGAAACATACATGTGCTCGAGCACACGACTCTAAAAAGACTTACTTTTGTCCTCAAATGTAAATGCTGTTGATTTCGATGGCGGAAAGCTGCACGACGTCGATTCCAAACAAGATTTTAGGGCCTGGATCAGTGTCTGCACATACCCAAGTTCTTTTCCGTTGCTGCTGTTCTGAGGGATTTCGCGCTCATTTTACGGATTTCCTGCCTCTGCTTTGGTGACGTAATAAATGACGTAGGGTCCCGTCTCTCCAGTGAAGTAACCCAGTTCTCTGTAGAACCTGTTTGGAGCTGGTTCTCACTCTGGCCTAGCACCAGCAGTAGCACGGGCATCAGTTCTGAGCTGGTTGAAAAGCCCTGCCAGACTGTACTAACTTGGAGCAAAGCTGGACCATGGTGCTTCCACTCAGGGTGAAGCCTACGAGTCATGTCTGGGTGTGTAGTGGGGAACTGTGGGATTCATTGTCCTGCATAAGGGCACATCAGCACATGGCGGGGCTGGGGCTTAATCTGGCGATCGTCTGGGTTCTGGGTTCCAACGATGCCACAGTGGGAGCTTCTGATGCAGTGTAACTATAATGGTGGAAAATAAAAATAAAACAACATAAAACGTGAAACTGTTTTTAGTTTTAAACCTGACAAAGTTATACAAGGCATCAATATTTGTGAGCAACACATGGTATCATATGGTCACGCCACCGACAACCACAAAATACTGTACATGTGAGATGCCATGAAGAACCAGGAGGTCACGCCTGAAAACACGATCCAGGAGGCCACACAAGTGTCCCTAAATCCGACTTAACATACGCATCACCGTTACCTTTAAAGTCTAAGAATGCTTGTTACGAATAAAAATAACTATTATTTATGTTCAGGAGCTTGTAAATTATCTACTTTAAGGGGTCTAAGATAAGAAACGATTGTTTCTGTTTCAAGTTAAATTTAAGTCCTGTGTACGTTGTGCACGCACACAGGAGTTTTATATGAACACCTAAAGTCAATTTTATATGTGTCCTGTGATCATACATGAGTTTATTTTTCTCCTTTTTCTCTGTCTGGCTTTTCTTCTGCTCTGTCTGTTGCATCGGAGTAATACTTGCTCAATATTTCACATAGAAAGACATCTCGGAGATGGGGAAGGAGCTGTCGGAGGAGGGCTCTGATGAGAGCAGCGATAATCTGTCAGACTCCCGAAGCTCTGAAAACAACAGTGGTGCCGTTTCTCCAGAAGGCAGGAGAGGACGGTGGATGCGAAGAGGTAACGTGAGCTGCATTCAGGGTTGTGAAAGTAACATCCATCTATCTATTTTACCCATCCCAATCCTACACAGGGTCACGGGGGCTTGCTGGAGCCTATCCCAGTGCCATTAAAGCAACATTCGGAAGTTAAATCAACCCTAGATCTAGTATCAGATGGTGAGGAATGCCACCCTTTTATTAGGGATCAAAATGACATGAACAGTAAATGTTTGCAGCATTATGGCATTTAATGTTAGCACTTGGAGCAGTTAACTCACATAAAAATAAGCTGCTTTTAAGCTGACAAGACTCAGAAATGTCATTCCACTTAAGTGATAGTGTGGCTGGGATCCCTAAAGACAAAGCAAAGTCCTTTTAACGTAACGTGTACAGAAAGGCATCTTCTTCCAGCCACTGCCATCTGGTTATAATGCTGGGTTCACAGAGCAGTGTTGGGGCAGCGCACGGCAGAGGGTGTGGCCGACGCCTCCGGTTGACGCTGTCGTCATGGCCTGGTAGATGAGCTGCCAATCCTCGGTTTTGGGTGTCATCTGTTTCTCGGATGCACAGGCCGAGAGGTGAATCAAATGATTAGTGTTTCTTTCGCCGTGTTGAAAACGACCTGCTTTCGCTTTTGACCCGCCTCTGTGTACCAGTTCATGGTTCATGCTCTAGCTGCCACTTGATTGGCTGACAGATGCATTAAATAGGAAGAAGCTGAAGATCCCCCAACCTTTGACGGAGGCAACGCAATCACACGTGCAACCCATAATTAATTTCAGCAATGAATGACGTCTCCATTCCAAGTGTATGGAGACGGACGCAGACGAGGGATGAAGAACGCGGCGCTGCTGTGAATCCAGCGTGAGACGTTTGTGGCATACGAGCGGTTTCGGGTGCAGTCACATGGCTCGCCCTATGCTGTCACGTGGACATGTGTACCAGATGTGGCTATTTCTATTTCTAACTATTTCTGCTATTTTGATATAATACAAAAAAATGTAATTCAACCAGATGGGGAGGAAAATAAACTTTTAATGTCATTGAAATATGCGATGTCAGCTTTAATTGGATAACAGCCTTCCCTGGACGCCTGCTTTTGCGTAACACACCTCCCAGACACCCTGCTGTCACACACGTCCTCGCTTTCCGTAGAAAATAAAAGGGGTGTGTGCGATGCGAGCGGTTGGGACATCCACTATAAGTATGTTAAGGTTGACTGACAATCTTCTTCCAAAGAACTAGATCAGTATTTATATATTTGACAAAATATTCAAGATTTACAAGCAGAGGTGATGAACTTCTAACAGAAATGTACCGTTTTGCTGTAAACATATTCTGCTCTAACTCAAAACTGCTTCGATTCATGTCATTTTGGGTCCTAATGAAAGTTTGCATTCTTTATATTTGTTTAAACCCTTTAACAAAAGTCTCTACTTCACTACATATCATTAAATAAATTCTCAAAGAAAGTTAAAGTCTTCAAATGTTTTTTCACAGCAGGACTGTTTTTCTTTTTTCTCCTCTAACGGCTCTTTTTTCGTAAATGGAAGTGATTACTGCAAATTATATATTGAAATATTCTTTTTACTACCTCCAGGAGCACCTTTAATTGCAAGCTGTGTTTATTAAAAATAATAGCTTCTTTCTTCATGCAGTCATGTCAGTGCTGTTCAATAGTGATTCAGGGAGAATAAAAAGAGGAGAACGAGCCACATTATTCTTGAGACACAGTGAAACATTGGTGCACGGGTCTTTGGTGTGCTGATTTTAGCTGATTGGATACCTCGTTCTGTTATGTGGATGAGAGTCGACGCCCATCTCAGCTGTTGTGAAGTGTTGTTGCAGAAACACAGGAAGCCAGCTGTAGTAACAGGAGACAGGGCAAGATCAGGGTAGCCGGCTCCACCACAAACACGGATCAGACTTCACTAATTCACGCTCTGGAATGAACTGAGCACGTAACAAGATGATAGCTAAAGGTGGGTTTGATTAAACATGCAATGCTCATAAAACCTTCAAGTCATCATCAGCAGGTTGCGTGGAAATAGTCACTCTGCAGCGGGTTTGACTCTGTTTTTTTGTTGACTTAAATAACAGTTTTAATGTGCATTGTGCAGCTGATTGTGCCTGATTGCAGAGCAAACATATAGAACAAGCTTTTTGTCAAGTGGCAAATATTTTGTTTTCTTTTAGCCGCATTAATATTTTATGACTGTTGAAACAGGAAACTGAATTTTCTCAGTATGACCCGTGACCACTTCCTCATTTTGCACAAGTCAGAAGCTGTCAAGAAAATAACCTTGGCTTTGCAGCTAAATGGGAGAGTGTTGTTTTATTTTACAGCTAATCAATAAGTCAAATGCAAATTAAGTGTCGCAGTGCAAAGGAAATGTGTTGAATTATTGTGATATATGTAGACAAGCTGTTTCATCAGAAGCAGACATAAAGAGACGCTTGTTCTAAAAGCCCCTTTGAGACGTTCAGGTCATTTAGTAATCTGATGTTTTTTGTTCAGTAATGCAATCTGCTTCTTTGTGCAGTACAGGTTTCAGTTTAGTTAGAAGAATAGCAGAATGTGACAAAAGTTTGCACTGTGCCCTCAGGAAGTGTATTTTGTAACTGGTGTTTTGTGTTCCACAGTTCCCTCCAAGCTGCAGTCGCAACCGTCGTCTCCTCAGCCGCGATGCTCGTCGCCTCCCGTCCCCACCAGTAAACTCATCTCTCCCTCGCAGAAGCACAGCAAGAAAGCTTTGAAACAGGTACTGTAAAAAGGTTTCGCATTTCCTCGTTTGGCTTTTAGCTCGAAGTTCAAAATGTGTGTCACCATTGGTATTCATCACAGATGTAAGACGAGTTCCTGCCGCACCCTCGTACTCGCACTGTCCTCTGTAAATCCCTGCCACCTCACTCTGCAACATACAAATAGGTCTTTGTTAAGTTCATTGGAGCTTTAATGTAATTTTCTAACTTCCTTCTGCTACATTTATTTTGACTTTCACACCGACGGATGTGCAGTCAATGTGTGTGTTCTAGCGTTTGGATAAAACAAGGTTGGGTTCTCTCAGTCCCCCCACATCTTGCTCTGATTATTAATAACAAAAAAGGCGTCAGGGAAAAATGCCTATGGCTGCTTTTACAGTATTAATGTTCACATAATCTACCCGTTCAGCACGCTCCTATGGGATGCTTTGTGCCTTTTGTGTTCCATTTAATTAGATTTCATTTGATCGTGCAGACTTTAATTCAGTCCATCTGTGCTGGTGTGGAAGTTTCAGCACTTTAAGAGCAGTTTTTGTTCATTTTAATGGTCATAGGTCATAAAAGACAAAGATGGCGATTGGCTTAAATATTGTGGCTGCAGAGATTTTCTCTATTGTTTATTTTCTCTCCTTCGTTTTCAATATATGTTTGTAATTTGAAACCAAAGTAATAGATCAGTAGTCTTTTGCATTGCCTCTGTACTCTGTAGAAATGGTAAAAATCAGACGTCTTGATGGCTTCACTTGGAGGAGGTTTATGCTTCCGTTATGCCACCTATGTTTCCTTTAACCTGGCAAGTGGCCCTTAAGGGGAGCAGTTGCAAGGAGAAAGAATTTACACTTATACGTATGCTATTTGTTTTTTTGTTTGTTTTTTTTTTTTTAAACTATTTTCTTGCTTTTAGGCCTTGAAGCAGCAGCAGCAGAGAAACCAGCGCAGACAAGGGGGAATGCCAACCGTCTCCAGCCCCAGACTGCTTCTGAAGACCATCAAAGACATGACGGATATCACAACAAAGACTGGTCGGTTGTGGTCATTTAATTTCCAGATACAAGGTTCAGTGAACTGTTATACACGTGGTTAACAGTCATGTAAAACTATGCATGCAGCCTTCATATGGGATCTATGATGTAGTTGGGGTTTGTACGCTTCTGTTGCTGTTTTTTCAAACAAAACACTAGGTGACGATGATAGTTGAAAAATATCATTTTTATCATTTAAGAGTAAAAGAGACTGCAATGGTACCAAGTAGGCTGTCGCGTTTGTTGCAGTCCACCCTGAGCCAGTGTGTAGTTACATTTCTGGGGAGGCTCCCGTCAAGCTCTTGAATCATGAAGTGTGCTGCTCATGTGGTTTTGTTCAGGGGCAGCGACTCTTTATAATGTCTGTGTTGTGTTTCAGCTTTGGCTGCCTTTATTTTCACACCTGGTCAGGGCCAGATAAGCTTTTGTTAAGTTATGGTACCTTAAAGCTTCAGGATTATATGAGGCTGGTCTCTTTTTGCCTGGTAACTCACTCACTGATGTCGTTCTTGGGTTATTTTCTTGTCATTATGTATTTTCATAATGAAAGCGTTGCATTCAAGTTTAACTTGGTGTAAACTGAATCAATCAGATGTTCTCAATCGCTTTTCTTTCTGTTCTTCTTCTCCTTCTGCCCTAGCAGACTGTTGCCACCCAGTCGTACCCAGGAAGGTTTCCCAGAGGTCCAGTCGTCTCAGTGCAGGTAGGTGGGACAAGTAATATGATTTGTTCTAGTTTTTTTGCAAACCTTTAAGACATGAAGCCTGCTTATTTAACACGTTAACAAAACAGCGGAGGGAGATGAGAAGCAGACCTTCAGATATTCTGTCCCTGAATTTAGAGCTGCACAGCAGCGTCCTGTCCTGGTGGCAACTCTTCCACAGCAGAACGTCTTGACGCCCATCATCACATGAAAACTCTCTGGTCCACTCATACTTGAGCTATAATGGCTGGCTCACTGTTTTTTTTTTTTGTGTTTCAGGGCAGATAAAACGCACCAAGTGTAAAATAGATGTGGAGACTCCTGACTCTATTTTGGTCAACACTAACCTGAGAGCGATCATCAACAAACACACCTTCTCCGTCCTGCCTCCAGATTGCCAGCAGAAGCTGCTCAAACTCCTGCCTGAAGTGGACCGTCAGGTGGCTTTACATTCATGCACGCAATCTCTGTATTTGTATTTGTATTGGATTTTTTTTTTTATTTTTTATGACAACATGCAATATCTGGCTCGCATAGTAAAGTCCTGTTATAAGATGGTAATTTTAAGGAAGGCAGAAATGTTTAAAGGAGTTACTGGTGTTAACTAAGTCTTGATTTTCAACCCATCGAGTGGAGAATGTGATGCAGTGATGATGATTGTCGGGAGATTAGTCACAGCGTTGGGCGTCTTCTCCCCAGGCTTGCTTGGACGGCCTTCTGAAGATCACGAGCTCTGCCTTAAACAACGAGTTCTTCACGTCAGCAGCACAGTCCTGGAAGGAGAGGCTAT
Source organism: Xenentodon cancila (assembly GCA_014839995.1). NCBI lineage: Eukaryota > Metazoa > Chordata > Actinopteri > Beloniformes > Belonidae > Xenentodon > Xenentodon cancila. Next base: position 4,121,372 of record CM026210.1, on the reverse strand, counting down.
CTGAAGGTCAGTTCCATGGCTTTCAGTTGAAAATAACATCATTTCACTTAAGGAAAGAGAAACAGATTAAAAACTTCACCAAGGTCAGTGGGGTCCCCCCCCCCATTTTTGTAAAATGATGTAACTTTCTCCTTTTATAGGGGAATTTACACCTGAGTTGCAGCTCAGAATGCGTCAGGAGATTGAGAAGGAGAAGAAAGTTGAGCACTGGAAGGAAGCCTTCTTTGAGAGTTATTACGGGGAAAAGTAGGTTCTCTTATATAAGTTGACGTTTCTATAGTTTTGCGATTCACCAATTCAGACCAATTTTTGCTCACTGGGAAAATTTATATATATATATACACACACACACACACACACACACACACTATATTGCCAAAAGCATTCCCTTGCCCATCCAAATAACCGGAATCGGGTGTTCCAGTCACTTTCATGACCACAGGTGTATAAAATCAAGCACCTCGGCATGCAGACTGTTTTTACAACTATTTGTGAAAGAATGTGTCGCTCTCAGGAGCTCAGTGAAGTCCAGCGTGGATCTGTGATAAGATGCCACCTGTGCAACAAATCCAGTCATGAAATTTCCTCACTCCTAAATATTCCACTGTCAGCTGTATTATAAGAACATGGAAGTGTTTGGGAACCACAGAAACTCAGCCACAAAGCGGTAGGTCACGTAAAATTATGGCACAAAAACAACAAATACAAGGCCGTGTTCTGTCTGGGAGTGATGACGTTTTTTTATCTCATCTGTGAGCAGTTTTTTTTTTTTTTTCTCAATTGTTGTTTGTTTGTTGTATATGTGATTTATTTACCCTTCAAAAGCTCTTCGTGTAATAACCGCAGTTCCTTACATGTGCACTATAAGCGAATGTCTTTTCAAGAGAAAAAACTTGACGGCCTGTGTCCTCCTCCTTTCCCTCTGTGCAGTTCGGGGCTCAGCTATGAGGAATCCAAAGAGCTGACGAAGGCTGATCTGCATCAGAAGTCTCACAGTCCCCATTCCCTCCCTCATCAGACGACGCCCGTCACTCAGAAACCTGAAGACACCAAGTGCACCAAGGACCGACGTCAGATTGATGATGCTTCAAAGGACGTGAAATTAACACAGGTATCACAGGAGCCTCTGAGGGCTCAGGCTGGTCAAAAAGACTCTGTCTCCTTTATGGAGCCCATGAAGACGCGTCGCTCACAGCAGGCTGAGGATCGTAAGTTGAACACAACTGCACAGTCCGAGTCTGAGTGTACAGCTGCAGTGATAAGACCAGAGGTTGAGAAACGGACTGAACAGGGCTTAGCATGCACACCTCGTGAAGAGGAGCCTAAAGAAGAAACGAAGGAGAGGAAAACTGAACTCCCCGAGTCGCCTGTGAAGACAAACCCTCCACTACAGGGTAGTTCAGAATCAAAAGAGGACCAGGTAGTGCCTGCGGTTAAATCTGTGGAGAGCGAAGAGGTCGCGTCTCAGCCCGCTGGACCCTCAGAGCCTTTGAAGAGGAAATCTGTCAGTGAGACAGAGGGGGAATTGACTCCTGAAAAACGCTCCCGTCTGTCCTCAGTTTCTTCAGTGTCTTCAGTGTCCTCTGCATCTCCTTCAGCGTCGTCCATATCCAGCCCTGCTACACCATCTCCAACTAATCAAAGGGTTCCACCGCTCAAGGTAGGAATAAAAGTGGGAACTGAGACTTCATCAGGCTGTCTGTTCTAGACGGGTTAGACGGGTTTGTAGCTTGGTTCTTCTCAGAGGGTAGTAGTTAAAGATGGTCTGGATTTGCTGCATTTTAAAGGATTTTTTTTACATGTAAAAAATACTAACTGTTAAACATAATCTTTTTCTTTTTGTCAGATCCCAGTGTCACGAATTCTTCCTGTTCCACTGTCACCTAACCAAGTCTCGCCAAGGACTCCCCTCCCCACCCCGCTCAGTAGCCCGGGCCGTACTGGTGCTCGCACTCTGGCTGACATCAAGGCCAAAGCTCAGCTTGCACGGGCGCAGCGAGCAGCAGCGGCGGCCATATTTGCCTCAAAGGGAGCGGTCCCGGGCCCAGGGCCCGGTGGGGGCAGTAACGAACAGAGGCAGCCGTCTCCCTGCCTCACCCCCAGTCCGACGTCACCGCAGGCGTCAGTCAGGATACCAGCCACCAACAGTAACAGCAGTCAATCCAGCACACCTTCTCCTCGCCCGCTGGACTCGTTTGATCAGTTCAGCCCAAACCATGCACGGGTATCTTACTCAAGCGAAACTGACGACAAACACAAAGGCCACGCTGCTGGTAATGTCAATCCAGGATCCAGCAGCATCCAGAAGAGTCCAAGCGCATCAGCACAGTCTTCGTCCATGCACGCTGTGAAGGAACTGGACATCCCAACAGGTGCCGCTAAACCATTGAGCAGAACCAGTTCCTGCATCCCCGCAAACAACCCACTGGTGACGCAGCTTCTGCAGGGCAAAGAGGTTCCATTGGAGCAGATCCTCCCGAAACCGCTATCCAAGGTGGAAGTAAAGATGTCGAGCTTGTCAGCTTGTAGCCAGGTCAAGCCATCCCACAATGTCCAGCATAGGACGGATAGACAGGTGTCACAGCTGTTCAATACAGCAGGACGAGTTGGAGCTGTCTCAGAACATACGAAGCATAATCGGGAGCTTCCTGACAAGGAGACGCAAGAGCAGATCCTACAGGCCCTCATGCAGAGGAAAATCCAGCAAGGCCAGCCTTACGGAGGTGTGGGGCCTCAACCCCCACAGTACAAAGTACATCACGTTGCACACGCAGAGCAGCATCAGGACCAATCCAGGACGGCTATTGGCTTTTTGAGTCGAAAGAGGACTCCCAGGCCTGCCATGACGGGACATTATCTGCTAAATGTGTCCACGTACGGTAGAGGACCAGAGAGCAAGAGACTGCACCTGTCAGTCATCCCAAACAGGTCTGTGTCGAGCTTAAAAAGGGAAAGCACAGATGGAGAGGAAGCGCCTAAGGAAGAAGAACCAGCCAAGAATGTTTTCCTGCCTGTTTCTGGCGTGAAAATGGAGCAGCAAGGATATTCAGTAACCAAGTCTGACAACTCGACAAGTCTTTCCAGCATAAAGACCGAGCCTGGAACCGAGGAGCACGCAGCTGGTGGCGACAACGGCGCCGGTGCTAAAGCCAAAGACACCAGCCCCTTCCCTCAGTCTCACCGAAGGCACCTTGAACTGCGCAATAGTAATCAAGGAAAATCCGAGCCATATCTCCCCCACGTGGACCCCTGTCACCAGCATCCGACTGCCTTTCAATCACAGAGAACGCTTGATAATCAGGAACCAGTGGTAGCTTCGTGCTATGGTGGCACTATCAACATGTCTGTACCTCAAACTCTGAACCACAACACTGCAGGCACCAGCCCTTCCACGTCCTCCACGGAGGCTGACGGTGGGGGCATCCACGGCAGCGTCATGTCTTTCTCCGTGACCGTCACCACCATCCCCCACGGACACGCGTTAGACCACGGCAGCCAGGGCGAGCCCTCGCCTGAGCAGTCGTTCATCGAGGGTTCCAGCATGGACGACGTCCAGTCGAAGTGCTACTGCCGACTCAAGGCGATGATCATGTGCAAAGGATGTGGAGCCTTCTGCCACGACGACTGTATCGGTCCCTCAAAACTGTGTGTCTCGTGTTTAGTGGTACGATGATATGAAATTCTTAATATCTGGACGGGGCGGGTGAAGTTGAATCTTTTATTATGTTGGAGGCACACAGCAGCAGCAGCTTATTTAAAATCAATGCAGAAAGAGGTGCAAACGTATTAATTCTGCTTCATATGGAACAACCAGCGTCCGATTGCTGTCTGAAAAGCAAAGATTTACACTGGAAGGTTTTATTATTCCACCAAGAGTTACGTAAAGTTTGTAAAGTGCAGTAGAAAAGCCAGTCTATTTTCAGTCAGTTTCTTAGTCTGCCAGATGTGTGAGAAATCCAACATCTGGCAGTGTTTGCACTCAGCTAGATTTAACACGATCTATTTTTTTTTTATATGTATGTCTGTAGTTAAAAAAAAAAAGAAAAGAAAAAAAGAGGGATAATGAATGTCGCTATTTTTTTAGAACTTGATGACTGTTGTGCTTTTAAACTGAACCTTGTTTTGTTTTTTTTTTCTCTTAGTGGGTCGAATGAGTTTTGGTTTAAAAGCAAAATCAAAATGTGCTGATGATAATCATGTTTGTAGAGTTCCTAATATTTGGCATTTATGCACGTGTGTCAGGGAAGGGCAACTAGAAGTAGCTATTTTCTATAAAATTGTACATTTATTACAGACCACACTCAGATTTAAAGACTTAAAGGACATATATAGTTTAGTAAGAAAATATAAAAAGATTTTAAATAATAAAATATATATATATATATATATATGTATAAACCTCATCATGTGAGGATTGCACAATCGCACCACAACAGTTACAGGGCATCGCACTTGAAAACCACCTGGATAAAAGGTTGTAACTATGTATAGCACTTAAATTCAGACTTCAGAGAAAGAAAATCATTTATATATCCTTATTTCTTATCTGGTAAAGGTCATGAGTCGCCTTCTACTGTTTCAACCAGCATTTTCTCTCTAAAAAGGAGTTTTGTAGATAACGTCTCCAATGAAGCCGACTTTCTTATTCCTATGTCTGTATAGACAGACCAGCAGTGGGAAACCGTAAAGAAAACGCAGGCAAAGGGGGGAAAAATGAGGATTTTTTGACATTTACCACTGTAAATATGGGCTTATTTTTTTTCGTATATAGTTATTTGTAGGAATTACAGTTTTTTTTTTTTTTTTTTTTTTTTTCTGTGCAGGACATTTTGTTTCACCATATCTGCTTTTAATTGGAAAAATAAAATTGGAAAAATAGTGGGGGGGCAGCTAATTATGCTCAAACTCTAAATGTTTGACGCAGTGATTCTGCACGACACGTTTTATAAAATGATGTGGAGGTACAGTCACGTAAATAAGTGAGGGGAAAGCTTCACTTCATCACGGCCTTCTTCCAAGGGAACTGAGTATTTATGTGGTGTAAAATACCGTAAAAATCGCCAGTGACGATTTACCTCAGCTGTTTTTTCTTCTTTTTTTCTTGCATCAAGTACATTTTAAAATCTCTGGATGTGGAAATTACGTCTGTTTTACAACAGATATTTATAATAATATGCCAAAGTAACCTTTTAAAGAAAACAAAAATAATCAGAAGTTGCTTTTAAATGTCTTGTTAATCGAAGTAATATATTTTAATTAATATATTTTAATATAAAAGAGTTATTTGCTATTTTTTCCCAAGACAAATCAACAGGGTATTTACTATAATAATATATTGGCTGTCTTCTTCTTTTTTTTTTTCCTCCTATCATTTTGTTTAAACATTAAGCAACTTTGTACTCGAAGTCTCCCCGGTCTTTCTAACGTTCTGGCCTCGTGCTTTTCAGTTGTCTATTGGTTTTGTTTGTGTTTCCTTTTAGCTGACTTCATTCTTGTCACTGATACAAACAAGAAAGTGTTTTAGAACTTTTAAATCAGTCCGTTTTTAAACGTATCTTTGATTAATTTGTCAAAAACTGGATTTAAGACTTTAGGGCTAGAAAAGAAGGGTTTATGCATTTTTAGTAGAGTGACTGCACTAAAACTGATTTACCAGTATTTGAATTTTGTTAAGAAAAAGTTAAATAAATCCCTAGTGATTATGTAGTTCCTGTTTGGCTGAATGTGATCTTAGATTGCTGTATTTACTCGTGTAGAGTTGGGGGTGGGTTTGCACTGGAAGGAAATAATGAGCGCTCAGTCGCAACCCCTGTAGGCAGCTGAGATCTTTATTAATGAGGACTGACCCATGAGTCAGGCAGAGTCCCCACTGTTACTGAAGTTAGGATCCGTTTAGAAGAGAGGCAAATAGAGAGTCTTCTCGAGGGGGGGGGGGGTATCAGGGCAATCACCACGTTTTGTTTTATTACAAGAAATGTCACATTTGGCACTAGTTTCATTTGTTTAATGTCTCCATCTCTATTAAAACTGGTGAATGTAATATAGTAATCTGCACTTGTAAACAAAATGTATTTTATCTTAAAGTTACAGACTATTATTAATAAATATATATAAAATAAGTTTTTGTCTTTTTTTACTGTTGGTTATTTTACAGAGAAATGTGCATTTAAAGTATTTCAGAGACTTTTCTTTTAATTTTGTGGATTTTTTTTAAGCAGATGTGAAATTTAAAAAGCATTTTAAGAGGCCTCTCATACAGCCTAGGGTTTAGGTGCCAACTAAGGACTGAATAAATGAAAAACAAAACTGGGTATATTAAAGGGGACACCTTTTTGCTGCTTGATTGCATATATTTGGGTTCTTAATGTGATTACCAAACCAAGCACTGAGGTAGCAAAGCCATTTAATTTAGTGTAAAGCTGCCTAAGTCAGAAAACATATATTTCCATAAATTTGCAGGGTACTGTGACATCACAGATCCATTTCAGGGTAAAGAGGCATGTTCCAGCAAAGTGGAGGTGGAGCTAAGAGGCTGACTCCACCCCTCCAAAGCCAGATGCTATGAAACAAAAGAGCACTTACTGGCACATAAGGCTGCTTTTGTTCTGTATTGCAGAAGTATTTCTATCAAAACACATCCCAGACATTTTAATTGTACTTTTGAAGACTGTTTCAACATGTCTTCTGTGGCATTAACGTAAAAAAGTCAGGTAGGCAGGTACAAGCTTACATCAATATTCTATTGAAAGAGTCCCAATGTTCTAAATATAGCGACTATAATGTGGAGGCTTTTAATTTAAAAAATAGGCTTGTGGTACTATAGGAAAATACACATAAGTTGCATTATGGGATTTGTAGGATTTTTTTAGGGAAGGTAAAAGTCTGGAGACTCAACTATTTCAAGGATTACAACTAATAAAATAATTTCATCTGTCGTTTGTGATCCGTGACTGTAAAACTGTCCGTCATATTCCGAAACAGTAGTAGTGTACCTTTAACGAACGTGCGTGCGCACATGCGTAAAGTGTAGTAGGTGGCCGCGCATGGCATCTGCGTGCCTGCCTGCCTGCGCGCCGCCGCGCTGCCGCGCCGCCGCGCCGCCGCTGATGATGCCGAGCGGAGCGGGGCGCTCGTACGTTTCTACGTGCGGCTACAACCGCAGTTGCCAAGATTGAAGGCGACTAAAACGGGAGAGAAGACTGAAATGTGATGATGGACGGTCCGAGCTGTTCCTCTTCGCGACGACAACTGTAAGGTTGGACACGTGGATTTATCAAAGGTGAGAGTGCGGCTGTTAAACACGGATGAAACCCCCTCCTCCTCCTCCTCTTATTCACCCTGGACGACTTATCCTCCCAATCTGATGATGCTCCTGCTGCCGATGGGGATGATGCTCTAAACGCAGCCTGCGTGGTTTCTCCTCTGGTAAAGGCCAGTCTATACGCTTGACTCGATAAAACTAAGGATATTTGAAAATAACTGCAGGATTGTCATGGTTTGTCAACCTAAGAAAATGGAAATAACACGACACACAATTGCGGAAACAAGATAAATAGGCAGTTAAAACAGCAATATGGCTGCGTTTGCGCTCCCCCCGTTGCTTCAGGAGTGATGTTTAGGTATTGCGGTACTGCTCAGAGTGAAAATCGAGGTTGGCGGAAAGATGAAGTGGTGATATCAGCAGCGAGGGATACTGCAGTAACCGAGTCCTCATGTTGTCAGCGTCAAAGGATGTTGTCATTACCTCCGAGCTGAAGGTGCGGTTACACTGTGAACCTTCACTGGCCTCGTTATTACGATCACAGACGGACTTTTCTTTTTTCTTTTTTTTTTTTTTTTTGCATTTTTAATCATTTAAGAAAACCAGTGATTATTTTAAGCACATTTGAGTTAAGATATTTGGTTTAAAAAACCCTGTCAATTCCCACTTTTATTAAAGTGATATCACTGGTTGTGATCTGAATGAGCTATGGTCTGGCATTAATTGCCACGAATGACCAAATGAAACGCGTTTCCTTATCTGGCATAAAATTATCAGCATTGAGTGCCAACACTGAACCCTGGTTGCCAATAGTTACTTTATGGGATGAATGTTGACAATAAACCTTTGTGTTATAATGCTGACTTGTGCCTACTGGCTCTCCCACTGCATAGCAAACGTGTGGTACAGTGCAGCAGCGCCTCTCTCATTTCTCATGAAAAATGCTCAAACTGAGTTTGTGTTGTATTTTCATTAGATCCCTGTTTATTATGGAATGGAGCTGATTATCTCCAAAGGATCTTCAGGTGTTTCTGTTGCCCTGTGCATCCTTGACTTGGACCAGTTAAATACATAATATCCCCACTGAGCAACTAAGAGCTCAAAAATGTACTTTGTTATGCTGCAACCATATATGACATCTGCTCAAAGAATGAAGACGTTGCAATTTTCTTTTTCTCAGCACCTGAGGTTGACTTAACGTATACATTTTTAAATTTTACACTTTTGGATGCAGGGCATCATAGTAATCATATTATCAACTATTTTAAGACTAAATGAGAACCAATTCAGTGCTGGGAACTCCAACCAGCAATGAAAGCTCCTCAACACTGGAGCCGCAAATTGGTGAAGTGGAAAGAGACTCTTGTCAAAACGATGTCATTGTGAGTTGAGCCCGCCCTCATAACAAGTCTTGATGGCGAATAAAAGTAAAAGTCCTCCCGAGGGTGGCGGATCCAAAGAAGCACGAGCCTCCCGTGGACATCCATGTCATCCGGACGTGTTTGGTGGCGCTCGGATCTCGTGGTTCAGAGTTCATCACTCGCTGGCCATCCTTAACGTGCTCTGTGTCCGCCATTGTTAAGTGGTTCCTGTGCAGCTCAGGCGGCGTCATTAGCCCACAGGATGCAGTCTCTGCTGAGCAGGGATGTCACGGAGAATTATCATTTCCACAGACCACAGGCACTGGATGGCTCCTAAGCCAGCTCGCCAATATCTACATGGAGGAGCGAGACGGGGGCGCAAAAGCACAAAGAGTTGAGAGTTAATAGATTCTTTGAAGGAGGGAGGAAAAAAAAGGTCTTACAGTCAACTACATTTGGTCAGCACTAAGCTTATCTCTCACAGTAATGGGGAAGTCAAGTAAAAAGAAACCCTTTAGTTTATTAACTTTTACGTGTCTCTTCCTTCATAGGGTCGACGTCGGGAGCTTCACTTTGTTTGACATTTAGTCAGCAGAAGGTAAGACCCTTTAAAGTCTTAAAAATCAGACATGCAGTATCATTTTTACAGTAAAATGGGTAAAATGAAAATCACTTGTCATACAATGGACACAAAAGGGTCCCCCGAACTTTTATGTGCACAAATTCTTGCAGTTTATTGAGAAATGGCTTTATCTGATAAAAAAAGGAGGTTTTTAATATATGTTGAGAGTCAACTGAAAGTAACGGTTTCAAAACAATGTTAGAGAGCAAAAACGGCACTTACTTACTCTGAAGAAATACTCGTCCCACAATACTGAAAAATCCCAAGGACATTTTGAAAATCACTTCAAAGAGAGAGAGTGAATTAAATGTTGTTTTGAGCCTTTTTCTTTAACAAGTGCGCCAGTGAATACTCGGCACAAGTGAATCTTCTTTTCAAAGTTCAAAACAAAGCCAAACCTGAACTTTGATTCAGGCACTGACGCTAACTTCAGCTTCAGCATTTAGTTACGTTTGTCTTTACTTAGCAGCCTCAAAATCTGGACAACAGTTTTTAATTTTATTTAGCAGCTTAGTTTGTTACCGACTAAATGGACAAGCACTGTTTTGACTTTCATGCTCGCTGGTGAGCACAATGGGGCTAAATGCAGATGCGTTCCCGGAGGATGGGTACTCTCTCTCTCTCTTTTTTAATTATTTTATAAATTAAATAATGAGTTACAAATATGACGCAAAGCTAAGCTAATGAGTCATATGTCTAGCTGGGCGTCACACCAGCATAGAGACGACTTAACGCGAATGTCCGAGCTTTTCTTTTACAAACGAGTCCCGTTCTGCTGCAACCTTGTCTTCACAACGTCATCAGATGTTGAGAAAAATGTTCAAAACAACAGAATGCAATAAAACAAGTTGATTTTCATATTTCAAGTCTGATCTTTAAAATTCTTTTTTAGAAATCATAAATGCCTTTTTCTTCTAAAAGCTTTTCGTCAGGTCAAAGTTAAAAACCGGCATCCCTGACGTGTGAGGACGCGTATTTTCTTTTCGAACGAGTGAACTCTGCGAAGACACAGTTGATACGTTTTCATGGTTTTCCCAGGAACATGCACCACCATCCGGATGACGCCTTTTACAGAGAAGGCATTGCTTTTTTCAGCATAATAATGCCCAGTACATTTCTCCAACTGTTATTACAGCATGGCCTTGTCGTGGAAGAGTTCAGGTGTTGAAGTGGACTCCAGACCGTTCACTGTCGGAAAGACAAATGTTTGATAAATGTTAAATATGAGAAAGTAACCTGAAGTAAAATTCTTTAAAACCCAGAACAGTGAAAAATATTTCACTGGTGCTGTTTGTTTATTACATGAAAAGTTGTGCATTGCCCTGAATGGCATTTTTACCACTGAAGGGACATCTTAGAAGTGGGTTAACTTTTGATGTCAATCCAGCGCCAGACCTGAATTTATGACTATTTTTACTTAGACTTGGCAGAGATACGCAGGGCGGCTTGGTGACTTGGTGGTTAGCACCGTTGCCTCTCAGCGAGAGGGTTCTGGCTCAGATGTCTGCAGAAGACTTCCTGCGTGGAGGTTGAATGTTCTCCGTGTGCTTGCGTGGGTTTTCTCCGGGTGGTCCGGCCTCCTCCCACCGTCCAAAAACATGTATGCCAGGTTCACCGGTGATCATAAATTGTTCACGTGGTCGTGTGTCTATCTGCAGCAGACCCATTTTTGACTGAATTTTGTGTGGGAATTCACTGCATTCTGTTTTTATTTAAATTACACATTGCTTCCCAACTCTTTGTGTGTGTATAATCAATACCAGCACAGTTTCACAAAGGTAAATGCTCCACGATCTTTAATATGGACCCAGATTTATGTGGTAAATTATAAAACTAAAAGAGAATAATGTACATGACACCTAATGATATTCAGTAGTGCCATTGACTTATTACAGCCATGTGCACCATCACTTGCTGCACGGATTCCTGTTTTCTTTTGTGCACACATATCATGCATTTATTTGTTGCAATTTCAAGTAAAACGTACGTGCGTCATATCTGAGTAATTCTGGTGGTTGAAAAGTGTCGTGTGTTGCATTTATTACAATGCTGCTGTCACAAGAGCAAGGGCTGCGTGCTCTTGTGTTTGATGTGCCACAGGATGATCGAGGAAGGCAGCAAACGAGGCAAGGCCATGGTGGAGAAGAGACAGCTCTTCATGGAAATGAGTGAGTGACTTAGAAATCTCTTCTCACTATTCATAGTCAGCTCACGTGATTCTTTAACTGGCTTGAAGATGCACAGGAGATGCGTGGTCTCTTACACATATAATACCTCCCACACAAGGACATTGGTCGCGTTTAAATGTGCCTTCAGTAAAGCTGGTGTGTTGAATATGAGTTTTATTTCATTTTATTAATCTTCAATGCATTTGCTCTTATCTGAGAGTGAACTATGGGAAATTGTTTTTAATTTTGTTTTTTATTTCATAGGAGCTCAAAACTTTGACGTCATCAGACTATCAACTTATAGGACCGCCTGCAAACTCCGGTTTGTCCAAAAGAGATGCAATCGTAAGAGCATTCAGATTATTTAAGTCTCTGTATGAAACTGTGCAACTAATAGATTTATTCTTCCAAACATGAATACAGACTGAAATAATGAGACTTTGTCTGTTTGTCCGCCACACCCGTCCACCTCGCAGTTCATCTGGTTGATGTTTGGAACATGATCGAAGCCTTTCGTGACAACGGGCTCAACACTTTGGACTACAACGCTGAGATCAATGTGTCACGGCTGGAGACCATCCTGTCTTCCATCTACTACCAGCTCAACAAGCGGCTGCCCACCACCCACCAGATCAATGTGGAGCAGTCGATTGGGCTGCTGCTCAACTTCATGGTGGCCACTTATGACAGGTAAGGGACAGGTGGTCCATGCATAGCAACAAAACAAAAACGGCAAAGCGCTTGAGAGCATTCAAAAACTATAAAAGAGGACATATAATGATATGGATCAGATTTGATGTGTTTGATGGTGTATATTTTGGTTTCTTAAGCGACTTCAAACTAAAAAACTCCAACATAATGCAACCATTTCACTTTGTTTGTGTCTGCCTCATTTTAAAAATAATGTTATTCAGTGATGAGTGTATTCATTGTGGGGTTCTGTGACATCACAGACCCAGATCTGTGTAAAAGTATCTACCCTCTCCATCTATATTTCTGTACAGCTTCACATCATGCTTTATTTTCTCCTCCTCTGGCGTGTATGACATAAAGCTGATTTCAAAGGGGGGCGCAACATCTGAAAAAGGGTTTTGAAAGGAAACAAGTACTTGACTCCGCCCACTAGTACTCTGCCTCACTCAAGACAGAAGTGAGCTAATACATACTCTACCAGTAATTTGTTTAATGATTTATTACATAAAGAATAGGAGATGACACTTTCTTTTGTTGGGAATTTAAAATGTTCAGTTCCCATAAGTTATCCAATGTTGCAGCAGTAGACACATACAAGCGCATCAGCGAAGTCTGACATTAAACGTGATTACATTCACATTTAAAAGTAAAAGAAAAAACAGGATGACCTGAAGAGGAAGCCTAGAGTTCATCAGACGTATCTGTGAGTATTTGTGGTGTGATTTTACCATTCACCCTCGCCCGCTGCTTGTAACATTACTTCAAAGTTCATTAGTGCAGTGATTTAAAAACCTGGACCAGGTCTTGTCACATGACTTGCATCAAGATTGTGCCAAATAAACCTCTGATTTTGAACTGCAGATGAGGAAAAGAAGTGAAAGAAGAAATCTAAGGGAAAGATACATTTCTAATGCTCTTTCAACTTTAATAACATGCTTCAAAGTTACTGAGTGTAATTTTGTGTAGGTGTTTAAAGGTAGGGTAAGCAGTTTCTAACCAAAAACAATTTTCAGCGAATATCTCCTTACTATCCACACCAAAAAAAAACAAAAAAAAACCAGCATTCATGCAGAAGCTCTGTTAACTGGGAAGAACAAGACTCCAAAACTAACATTGATCTTGCCAGTCACTGACTTGGAGAGGATTTGTGCGAGTGCACATGAAGTATGGGAAGGGGGAGTGTTTTGCTGATGTTCTGATTCAAATTTGAACAGATGTGACGTTATTCAGAAATCCCATACCCTACCTTTAATGTTGCACATTCTGAAAAAGAGAAGGATGGAGTCAACTTGCAACATCCTCTGAAAATGTCTGCTGTGAAAAAAGGTTTAAAGGCACGAGTGCATGTGCTGGATAGCTCAGTGGGTTGGGCGGGAACTGTGTACAGAAGCTGTTGCCCTCGTGCAGGCAGCGCAGGTTCGAGTCCTTGCCTGTCGCTCTGTCCTACATGTCACTGATTCTCAGGGAGTTTAATTCAAGATCATCCGGTCGTTAAAAACATCTGCATTGTTGAGGTCATAAATTCAAATCTAAAACAGAGTTGCACATCGTGGAGGATCACTGCCCTGCACGTTTTAGCACCTGATTCAAATGAATCAGTCCCCATCAGCTTGTCACTGAGGTCTGCAAGAGTCTGTTAATGACCCGTTCATTCGAGTCAGGTGTGTTGGAGCAGGGAACCCTCTAAAACCTGTAGGACAGCGGCGCTCGACGGTCCAGATGTAGGAATAATGCTCTGCAGTGTATTTATTACATGGATGGTTAATGCATTAGTCTTTAATACAGTGTACCAACTGAGAGAATTTATGTCAAACAACTCACTAAATGTTAAAAAAAGGCAACTTTTGCCCAACGTTTTAAGTTTTGGGATTTGCTACTTCTGTTTTTGTTTTAAATGTTGGACTGTGAGTTAGGCAAAACAACAAAAAGACGTCACATTGAACCCTGATTAACAGCAGCATCATAATGCTGTCATTTGTACCAAATTTAAATTTTGCAGGAATTTTTTTTTAATAGAAGGTTTCAGGACATTGCAAAACCCTGTAAAATTCAGTTATATCATTATATTTCAAAACTCAAAGAGCCTTGCTGCATATTAGGGATCCTAGAAAAAATGTAGGGCGTAAAAATAGCAAAACGGAGCCTTAAATATAATGTCCATGTCTAAGTACAGCAGATGTAAGTGTGCAAATGATCTGGCCAGAAAAATAAGCATTAGAAGTTTGGCTTGAATACGAGTAAAGACTGAATAATGGATTAAAAAAAAGAACAAAAAAACCATCGGCTGAAGTAACCATGGTGACGTTTAATCTCTCTTCTCTTAAAATCTGCTGTCTCCGTCCTCAAGGTCCCAGACACTGTGCATGCCGGAGCGGAGAGGTTTATGATTGGCCATAAAGCTTCCCCTCATTATTGGACCTTGTGTACTCGGATTGATTGGCTGCATTCCCGGTCCACTCATGAACCAATTCACTGGGCTGACTTTTATCTGCGAGGCCGATCTGGTCCGGCTACGTTATTATTAATGCTCCCGTATCTCTGGGAAACTTTGAGTTAATGACCGGCTGCGATTACAGGAAACAGTTTTCCCTATCTGTCCCTGTGGTCCAAACTGAATTAGGCGGGAGCACTTTCATGTACTCGGTTACCTCTGCTCGGAAGAAAAACCTAAATTAATTATAAACGGAGCAGTCGGCCTCCATCCGTCGGTAAGTTTGAGCGGCTTTAAGAGGAGCAGCGTAATGAAGCTGCCCAGTAATGACCCTCGTCTCTGATCTGTGTTGTCTTTGATCTGAGGTTTAATTAATGACTTTTGACATTTTACTCACTATGCAACATCAGTACATGGATCAGTTTCACTTCCTTTTTTTTTTTTTGCTTACTTTATTTATAAGATTTCCTTTTGCAGCGCCCTATCAGAAAAAGGATGACACCGATGATGCATTTATTGATGACTGACGGTTCTTAGTGCAGTGCTGATGGACCAGAGTCTGCAGATGTTATTGATTCATTTCATGATATTATAAACTGTAGAAGTAGAAATATACAAATTCCTTCCAGTCTTTCTGTTTGATCCTTTGGTTTGAACCAGTGGTACCTGATGCACCACCCCCAGAATCAAAACAACAAACAAAAATTTCAGAAAAACAACCTTTAAATTTAAACTTTTAATTATCTATGAGAAAAAATATAAAAATAATCAAATAAAATAAACAAAAATTAAATAAAACTACCCAGTGTATTTATAGAAATAAACAAAAATGTTTTTTTTTCTTATTTTTAATTTAACAATATAATAATAATATTTAAAAATTAGGATTTTCTGTGTTGTCTTTCATGACTGGCATTAAAGAGTTAAACACTTGAATGATTTTGTTGAAGTGGAGATATTTTGCTCCTCGAAGAATCATTTTATGGATTTTACTTTTACACAAAAACATCATAATTACCTGACAGTTTCATCTGTTTAAAGAAAAGTCCATATTTTTTTAATTTATCTCCTTTTAATAATATCCTTTTACCGACTTTTCATTCAGTTATCAAGTTATGGATTTTGATTTGTTTGTTTTGGAAATGTTATTGAAACACATTTCTTCTCTCACTTGCCAGTGAAAGCCACGGGAAGCTGACCGTTTTCTCGATGAAAGCCATGCTGGCAACAATGTGTGGAGGGAAAATTGTGGACAAACTGCGCTGTGAGTACAACTTTGTCTGTCTTACACTTAAAACACATTACAAACCACTTATGGAGAGTGTTTAACACCGCTATGCTCTGAAAACCTGCATCCTGCTCCTTCGACTCTTAAAGGCCTACATGAACATGTTATGGCGCAGACACGCCCCCGTTTGACATCAGATCACTCTTACAGCAGCGGGACCGAAAAACCGCTCAGGTGTCACTCAGGTGTTCAGCGGGGCTCGCAAAGATCTACAGCTGAAGACCTGGTACCTGACTGGTCAAAGCCGTTTTTGGTTTAGACCGGTGCTGTTAATGTTGTGGCTGAATGTAATGTACCATGTTTCAGATCCTTTTGTGACTAAAGGCTTCATGTAGTTGCTGAAGTTAACCACGCAGGGGCGCTGTTGGATCATATACTTGATGTTCATGTACTTTAAATACACTTGCATTTATTCTCCGGTGAGCACTTTTATGCACTGGGCGCCAACAGTTTCCATCAACACAAATGTCAAAAGCCGGCTGGCTAAAAATAAAGCCTGACATTTGCTGTCTCTCAGATATTTTCTCTCAGATCTCTGACTCAAGCGGAGTCATGGTGTTTGCGAAGTTCGATCAGTTCCTGCGGGAGGTGTTGAAACTCCCCACGGCCGTGTTCGAGGGCCCCTCGTTCGGCTACACGGAGCATTCGGTGCGGATGTGCTTCCCCCAGCAGGTAGGCAGAGGATGCTGACGCAGCCGGTCTCACCTTTCACTCCGGTTTATCTGAGCCGAAGGTGAGCATCGTCTGATTTCTGAGGCTTGCTGAACTCATGTAGGTTTCTGTTTGCATCTAGAAGAAGATTATGCTGAACACATTTTTGGATGTGTTGATGGCAGATCCTCCTCCCCAGTGTCTTGTGTGGCTGCCACTCATGCACCGACTCGCCAATGTTGAAAATGGTGAGTTAAATTACTAAAGTTTGATTTACGTGCAGCATACACACCGCCGGTCACCACCTGGATTTAACAGAGCAACTAGATAAGAGCTTCTTATTAAGAAACGCGGTAGAGATCAATACGTTTCACCTGCAGCAAGTTAAACAAGTGTGAACTGATGCAGGAAGCAGCTTCTCATTCCTGAAACATGTCTGCAGACATACTCTGTGGTCACAGAAAATAGGAGATAGGGTTTTTTTTTCCTGTTGTAGAGACGTCAAATTACCGGTCTGGACCAAGCTGGGTTAAGAACTAAATCTTCCAGGAAAAAAACCTAACAAAACACATCCTGATTGATCGTGATCGGAGGTCACGCAAATCTAATCGAAGACAATCAGCCAAAGAATCACAACAATGTGTAAAACGTGAAGGTAGGAGCTGACAAATCAGATAACTGTTGTTGAGTCAGACATATACTGGTCTGAAGTGTAAAGTAACGTAAAGCGGCTCTGTGGTCCACGTCGTTCAACATTTGACTTCGTAGTAAGACTCCAGAGTAAATCCACTTGGTCTCTGAGATGGTCTACAGATGTTTTTGATCCTGGAAATAAAGACATCACAGCTCTGACAGAACATCTGCTTTCAGTCTTCCATCCGGTGGAATGTTCTTATTGCCGGAGCGAGAGCATGATGGGTTTCCGGTATCGGTGCCAACAGTGCCATGGCTACCAGCTCTGTCAGAGCTGCTTCTGGCGCGGACATGCCAATGGTCCCCATAGCAACCAGCACCAAATGAAGGAGCACTCGTCTTGGGTAAGAAAAGGAAAAAGAAATCAGTGGTCATTCTCGGTTTTACATTGTTTCTTCTCTCTACATGATTGAAAAGTCGATAATGATTTTACGCCTCCAAACATTTAATGTTCCTTCAGAGCGATCCAAGAGGGATTTTTATGGGGTTTTACTCAGTTTGGAGATGAAATTATAATCGACTGAATTTACAGTGTTGCTGCTTCCCCCAGAAGCTGAATATTACGGTATAAAATGAAACAAGGGAACCGATACGCGCTGGATCCTTCTTCCAGTTCCTATTCCCTGGGATCATGCACGGGAGAAAATGACTTCTCACTTCGCTTCAGGACCTGAAAGGCAGGCTTGAACGCATCAAACACAAGACACCGGCTCTGATCAGCAGAAACCACTGACATTCGTCAGTGCAGCAGGTAGATATATTTTTCATGACTGGTGGCCAACGTGTTTGACCAGTTTTGGATTCCCTTAAGGAGCCGCAGGAACCGGATCAGTACTCAGAAAATACTCACTCAAACTAGTCTTACACTGTTCTTCACCCACGTAGGTAGAAGAATCCTCCAGCAAAAGCAGAAAGATTTTAAAAGATTTCAGAAGCTAGAACTGAAATAGTGATCTCATAATAAATTTAGGCTTGTTTGAACTCTGGAATGTCCCTTTAAGCTAAATTTATGCCTGCACATCTTCCTGATGCAGAACTTGCAGGGAAACATCTGTAGACGGTCCATGTGAGCGTTCAAGATTGAACAGATGTTTAGAACCCCGGAGCCAAGAAAATGAAAGTATCTGACCGTAACGCTGATTTTACGAGTATGTTGAGAACTAATAGATGTTTAACAGCTTTTCACAGCAGAACAACGATGTCCTGAGAGATAAGATGTTAAAGTGATGCAGTGCTTTATCACGGATGCACATTGATGCGCATTTCCTAAACAAGATCAATATAGTCTGTGTCAGAGAAGGTCTTGTTTTAAGTCACCTCTTAAGGTTATGCGAGAAGAACATAACATAACAAAACATAACATGAAACACAAAAGTGACAGATAACAATGGGAGTACATCCATAGAAGAGCCAGTGGCTCAAAATCAACCAGCTGTATTCTTTATTTTACTCTAAATAGAACCATAATTTACAAAATGATCATAATGTTGTGATGAGACAATAAAGCTCAGATCGTTTTCTCCCGGTCGTCTTTTCATGTTTCTGTGAGCGACACACGTCTCCCCCTGCTGGTGACTAGAACAACTGCAGCTGTGAACCACATCGGCAGCGGCGCCAAAGACAACAACTTCCATGACCCAGTGTTACCTAATGCATAACTTTTCATTGTTGCTTTTATTATAAGAGCCCAAGTGGTACAATTTAGTCACCAGGGATTGAGTTACATTCGCTGGAAAATGCAAGAAAAAACATTTTTTCATAACAGATTGACAAAAACTTTTCAAAGTCAACTTGAAATTGCACTCTTTTTTTGTGTTGTTTGAACCCCTCTAAAGTAATTTTAAGAAATCAGTGAGCCCACTGCGTCCCTGCTGGAGGAGAGGCTTCGACTATATGAGAGTTTAAATGTTTATGAAGGTAGGAAGTATCAAAGTAGCGTCCATATGAATGCCAGGACAAAGGTTTTCCTGAAGAACATCAATCATAACAAGTTATTTACTTTGGTTTACTCACAGTCGTTTTAATTTAAAGTGGTGGTGTAATATTATCTGGCTATGTTAGTATTATAGGTAGTATTATAATGGTGATCTCACATTAATCATCACTTTCTTATTTAAATTGAAGTTGCTCTTGATAAAACATCAGGGTTCAAAATTTGAAGGAAGCACACTTCAGGTTAGTGGATGTTTTATATTGTTATTTTGTCACTGTAAGTGTACGTTTAACTTTTATACTGTTATATAACTAAGCCCATAGTCATACAGTCTGCGTCTTCCATACATGCAACGTGACACGAATGCAGCATAAACTCCCATCTGAATTGCGTTGTGACGGCCTGAGGGCGGTTTACACTTCAGCAGCCTTTGCAAATGCTTGTAGCAGAGCGATGCCCTCGTGCACTCCACAGAAATCACGGCAGAGACAAAAACAAAACGAAGTCAATTCAGCAGGACTCATCTGCAGGAGCTAGTACTCCGTATTTTAATTCTACGTGTGTGATTGTTTCCTGAGGATTTAAAGGGTTAGTTGCAGCCAGGTGCTGTGAATCATCAGCACTTGATGAATTGATCATCAGCAGGTGTGCAGAGTTCAAACCTTTGAGGGACTTTTCTTTGCATGATCTTTGAGCATGTAAGTGTAAACACAACGCCAGGAGGGAACAACATAAGCAAGGGTCTTAAGGAAGTAAGTGTAGCAATACAAGGTATCAAGGTAATACAAGGTAATAAATAAAATAGTCTCAGATGTTAGAAGTTTCACCGTGTGTGTTAAAATACTGAAGACCATTGCAGGACTGTTAGAAAACGACTGAAGTAGTTGGCTGCAAACTGAAACTGGCTTATGCAACAGGAAAATGATCCGAAGCACACAAGCAAATCTGCATCTAGACGCCTGACAAAAGTAAAGTATTAAAGGTGCTGAAACGCCATACTCGAAGTCTAAATGTTCAGGTGAGATGTTAGGAGAACTGTTCATGAGCAAATGCAGAAAACTCTCTTGAACTGTAGTTAAGAAAAGAAGAACGGACTGAAATTCCTCCATGATGATGTGAGAGCTTCATAAAGACATACAGAAAAGGATTATTGTAAAGTATTCCTGCTAAAAGTGAATCTACGAGGTGGAGAACCGTGGAGAAAGTTAGGACCACAAACACTGTTTTGGCTTTATTTTTGTTAAATGGCTCATGTGAGGTCGTAGTTTCCAAATACTATGACCCACTACGATCACAAGTCTATAAATTTAACAGAACTTTGTCATTGCAGGTGAGTTTTTAACCTTCATACTTTTAGATAACTAACTGAAATTTTCTTCCAGTCTGTAACCGTGCGTGCAATGCGACATGAATGCAGCACGACCTCTTCTTTGATTTGCGCTGTGGACACCCGAGGGCATGTTAGACTACGGCGGGCAGGGCGAGCGCTTGCAGCACAGACAATCCCTCGCTTAGTATGCAGAAACCACAGCAGAGCCGAGCACACACCGCATCAACCTGGTTGCTTATGTAACAGCCTTCTCAGGCCGCTGAAATTTGTGTCTCCTGATTCAACACAATGACAGCCGACACGGTGACAGATACTCTGTTTGTGTGTTTGTCCTGTCCACCCCCCCCCCAACAGAAGTCTCCAGCCAAAAAGCTGAGCCACGCAATCAGTAAATCTCTGGGCTGCGTCCCCATCGGAGAGCCGCTGCATCCCGTATTCCCCGAGCAGGCCGAGAGACCCCAAGAGCTCACCCACACTGTGTAAGTGCCGTTCCCAGTGCATTAGTTACTTATGTACTACTGGTTTGTTGATCGAGGGCCAATGTGCTCGTGATCTATAGTCTGTTCCCGTCATGTAACTGCTCCCATCTTTCCATTCTGCCATCACCTCATGACTGATGGTGTGCCATCTCAGTAAGATGTCCAGCCCCTGATTATTTGCTTCCCGGGTTCAGCGGCTGCTCAGCTTAGTCATCCTCATCACTCTGCTGGCAATGAAAGGGGGACGATGCTATAAATCTCAGATTGCAGGCTCCGAGGCTCTTGGAAGTCATTATAGTAAATGCATTATATTCTGCTGCTGTCTTGAACCGCTTATTTTACATTTTAGCTGGAACAAAAAGTAAAATTTCCATAATGGGCTCCGTCGCTGACATGCATCTAAACATTGCTGTGGCCACTCCCCCGTTTTTGTTTTCTTCTGATCCGTCTTTGGTTCCTGCCAAGAGAAAATCTAATAACGCTTCAGATTAAGAAAAAAAAAAAAGAGAGAGAGAAAGTGATTAATGGCTTTGGTTGTCTCGTGGTGTGAACATGATCACAGGAAATCTCTCAACTTTCTCATCTGGACCTTCAATATTTCCCATAGGATGTTTTACAGCAAAATCCTGATTTATATTCCTATCACAAACATAAATCTGAGCTCTCTGTAGATGCTTTCGCTGCCGGCAAGTGTCAGTGAGTAATTGATAGTGAAGCCGCATTATGTGGGAGAGTGTAGCGCCGTGAATGCCAAGAAAATAAACACAACATTAATGCGTGATTTTCTGTTTTGCGGCGCGAAAGATACCATCAGCTCTGAATAAGTTCTCACGTCCTGACTCGGCCCACTGGCAGGAGGAGGACTTTCTTTCCTTTTTCTCTCTTTTGCATTGTGTCCAAACTTCTTATGCATCTGAGATGAAGTTGACATTTGCATACATTTACAATTCATCACTTTTCAGAGAGTAAAACTATCCAGCCGCATGTTATCTCAACCAGCTGAGAGATGAGAGGCTGTGAGACACGAAATTACATCATACAACTATATTATCAAAAACAAAAACAAAAAAGGACATTTGTCGCTGATACCGTTTTGGAACATGTATCCACTATTCTTGGAGTTGAAACCCACCAGAAATATGAATTATTTTAACTGATAAAAGCTCTGTGAATATTGAGGTCTGTCCAGGAACCCGGTTAATCTTATTCTAGTTTTTTTGCATTTTTGTATATATTCTATGTGTTTTAGAACATTTTTCATGTATAAAGCCATTTTTTATTTGTTTTTGATTATGGGAGTGCGGAAAGCTTCAGAAATGTACATTTAAAATATGATTTGTCAGGTATTAAGGGGCTGAGCTATAGACAAATTCATGGACGCGGCTTTTTTAAACATTCCAACATTTCCTACCCGCGTTTAAAAGTCAGTTAAATCTGTTCTTGGTTCTGAGGGACGTTACACTAAATTCTGGCTTCTGCTTGTGGAGTTCTGAACATTGTGTGGTTTTAGTTTGTGTAGAAATCTTGAAGTTGGCGGATACAGCTTGTTCTATGGCCAGTGTTAATTATTACAAATATGGATGATAAGTGCTTGTCCCTCTAATCAGTGTTGTGAAGTCACCTGTATATTGAACTTAGTGTTTATATCTTGAACCAAATCATTATGGCAAATACAAGTAAAGGGTCGGTCTCTGATGTAGGAGTCCAAATGACACATCTGCAGACGAATTCGAGTCCGAGTTCGAGTCATCGGTCCGAGTTACTCGGAAGTGCTTAACTCTGGGGCACGCATCCGGCTGGAGTCCGAGTCCTGGGATCCAGTGGTACAAACCTGCCTCTAATATGAGATCTAACAGTGTGTTTCTGTTTGCATCCTAACAAAGAAACAGAAAAAGCAGGGATAAACACTTTAACTTTAATAAAAGAAGAGGAGTTTTGAAAGTGCTGTGTAGGAAACGATGCTTTAAAAGGAAACACGAGCTTGTGAATTCTTCCAGAAAAGTAACAGCGTCTTCTCGTTGAGCTGCTCACAGTTCTCTCGCGTACGTGCTGGAAGCTCCTGAGCATCGGCGTCCGCTCGCTTTCAGTGGGGGGCGTCAAGCGGCAGTCGTGGGAGTAGCCTCTGTCAAAGGTTTTCAGCGTTTGGGGGCTGGTGGTTTGCTTCCCCGGGGTTGCATCAGTTTGAATGCTGATACTTATGAAACACTGTGGAGGGAAACACATAAATGATCCTCTCCTGCTTCAACATCCTCCACAACTTAGTTTGGCAGGTTTTATACCTGCGTTGTCCCTCCACAGCTCAGAATCCAGGTGGGAATCTTCATGCTGACAGTTGTGATACAGTGACGTGTCGATTCCGAACTAACTGTTCATTTGATTTATCCTGGGTCACACATTTCAATTAAATTAAAAGGTAACCATTTTTCTGTGGCAATTTAGTTGATTAGATTTTTAATATTATTATTGATTGTATTACATCAAAATAGCAAAGTTGAGACCCACTGGACCCACTGGACCCACTGGACCCACTGGACCCACTGGACCCACTGGACCCACTGGACCCACTACCCACCAGGTAGTCTGATTTGGAATCGGATGTAGCGGGGTCATTTTTTCATAATTGATCTGGTGTTTTGTCACATTTTATTTATTTTATCCTCACTTTTTCTCTCACTCCTGAGCCCCACGCCATCAGCAAATTATTATGTAATCATTATGTAATTATTATAGAAATAGTAACTTCTTTAGTGAAGGTTTACTCTGGGTGTATTTCTTAAGATTGTAATAGTCTAAGTGGATTTTCATGCTCTCCAGATTTAAGATTTTGTGGTTGGTAGCTCTCCGTGTGGGCGTTCGCTTGCATTCTAGGAAAACGTATTTAAAAGTTTACCTTTGTTGTTTGATTTAGTATCTGTGAGACTCATTCTAATGCAGCGAAAATACCCTGCCTTTTGTCAAAATAACCCTTTTTTCTGTACCTCAGTAAGAGAACCTCTGTCTTTGTGTGGCAATAAAGCAGAGCCTCTCATCTGAAAATACGTATTTCAACCTGACATCCTTTCAAAATGCATCTTTACCAGTGATTGCTCGTCTTATTTTGGTTCAGATTAATGTTTCTATTTTTAAATGTGCCTCTTTTCCAAATGACAGAAAGATACACTGGCAAATGAACAGGAATGTGCGTCGAGGGAAAATGCACTCAGATTTAAGTTAATTATTTAGCTGCTGAGACCCATCATAATGTTAAAATATGAAAAATGAGAATTCTGATACACTCTCATACCTGTCAGTTCTCTAAAACATCTGGTTTACGTTGATTAATAAAAGGATTTAAGCCCTTTTCATACTGTGTGTTTAAGGTAGGACTGATGCTTAGAGGAGGGAATAAAGGCCACTCGTTCCCACGACGCCTCAGTCACCCAGCTGGTTTGGTATCTATAACCATGCATCCCTACAGAACCACCTCTGTTTGAGGGAAAGATTTGGTTGGTGAAGGAAATATTTTAGAGCCACTGTGGCGCTACTGATGTAAGCCAAGCTCTTGACCAGCAGCTCATCTACGGTCCAACCAAAGTTATGGGTTGTGATCGAAAGATTGAGTACGGGAATTAAAAAGAAGATTGATTTGGTCTTTTTCCCTTTTATAGGGGTCGTCATAGTGGATCATCATCTATCCATACATTATCTATACCTGCTTGTCCCAGAGCAGGGTCATGGGCATCTGTTGGAGCTTATCCCAGCTCACCGTGGGTGAAAGGCAGGGGGCCGCTCATCATCGTATTCTGGATATCGATTTTACATGGAGGCTTTTCCTGGCACAACCTTCCCCATTTATCCTGCTGTCCTACTTGGGACCAGCAATGTGAATGATTGAGGCAATTTGCAGTGACTTTTGGCACATGACAGTGCTGGGGACTGATCCAGCAACCTTCTGGTTGGAAGAGTACCAACTCCACCCACCACACCACAGCCACACCCCCACAGTGAGGTCAGGAGTACAAGCCCAGACACTCTCTCAGAAGGGCGGCTTGGCTCTGTTTCTAGGGACAGCTGAGGTGGTTTGGTCCACCAGGGAAGATGTTTTTGGAGATCTGGGATGAGATGGCCAACAGCTTGGGAAGTACCTTGGTGCCTCCCTTGTAGAGCGACAAGAAGTGGCTGAGGAGAGCGAGGTCTTGTCCTGGTAAACAGACGGATAGATTAGCTTTTAACGTGATTTTGCCAGATGTAATGGCTTAATGATCTTGACCCACAACTACAAAAACTTCCATGTTTCTTCCAAATAGAAAAAGATTTATCTTGGAGTAGACAATCCAGCTTACAAGTTTTAAAATCCTCCCCATTTGCAGCCAAAGGAAACTAATTTAATCACTCCCATATTTAATGACCTATTTCAAAGAAATTATGGGTGGAGTAATCATGTGCGCATCGCTCCTCTCTGGCTCCTGAAAACTTTCCTCAGAATCCCTCAGATAATTAGTACAGAAGCTTTGCCAAGGCCCCACTTTTATTCAACACCGATTTCTTTTGATTGATGCTACGTAAGAGTGAGAGAAGTGTACTCTTGGTATCCTAAAAGTACTGAAGCCTCTTGCCACTCCTGATCACCGTCATCTGTGTAGAGGTGTTATTTCGTACCGTGAACCAGCGCCATATCTCAGGTGAGTCTGCGTGTGACGAAGCCTTTGTGAGTGAATAGTGGCAGAATCAGGTTAGAGCCGCCGCCGTCAGGTTTGCTCAGAACTCCTGGACGCGAACCCTCACGTCGTCTCCAGGCAAAGAGTGCAGCTATTTTCATGCTGTTTTGAAATATTAACTGGCGTTTGAGAGCAAAGACTAACAGTGAGCTGAGCTGTGAGTTTTTTGTCAGCGTGATTCGTGGGGATTTGTCTTTTGAAGAGGAGTTATAGGTTTGGGATGTTTGTCTGAGAAATTTCAAATCTAGGAGGCTTCTTGGCGTCTCCTCTTCAGAGCTTGCACTACTTCTCCCTAAAGAATTGAAGCACGGATATAAACTAAGAGTCCAAACAGGCATCTTACAGTAGTTTGCATTATTTTCAGCTTTAGTGACTCCTTTTTCACAGCTTTGAAAATATTCTCTATCTCTAAAAAATCTCTAAAAACACAGAGAACAGACATACAATTCACCCTGTAAAGCACCACCTTCTGGATTTGTATGAGGCAGTGACAACCTCTCGAGGAAACGGGAGCGCCATTGCCAGCAGGAGACCACGCTCGCTGTTTGAGGGTGATTGAAAGCAGTCGTGCATCCTTCGTTGTCGGAAATGAGGGGAATGTGTGCGTGCATGAGGCGCCATCAGACTTAATTTTTCCTGTAGCCCTGCCAACTGCCAGGCACAAGGAACGGGCAGCGCATCATCATTCATGGCACGCAGGTAACACAGGGGCTTAGCGCAATGCAGACTTTGATCCCTTAGAGCCTAAATGTTGACCTCTGAAGTAGTGGATGAGTATCTGGCTATACAAAAAAAAAAAAAAAAAAAAACTTTTATGGAAGAAGATAAAACTCATTTTTATTGCATTCTACTCTGGTACAATAATTATATCTGTGAAATAGGGTTAAGGTTTATTTATAGAAGCTGTGAGGAGCTTTGACTTATGTAACTCGCTGAGGGGGATCCGTTAACGTATTAATGTGACTATAGTTGCCGCGACTCTAATAGGCAATTTGTTGCACACTTTGTGATGAGAGAAGATTTGATCTGAGGTGTCTTGTGCAAATGTCATTTGCCTAATTTCCAACGTCTGCACGCAGAGGGGTGAAAAGACAGAGTCAGAGCAGAGAGGCTCTCGGAGGGAGGGAGCAAGTGTGAGACAGAGAGAGAATCTACATCGTCACAAAGTCACGTGACTGCCGAGTTTCCTTGGAGACAGCAGCAGTGTAGTATATTGAGATGCTCGCCTGCTCTGTTGAGGGCAGATTAGGCATCTGGCAGCAGCGGCAGCAGCAGTCGGATGTGTTTTGCCACCCAGGCAGGTGCTCTCTCTCCTCGCGGAGGTAAGTGTGACGCCTCGTCGGTCTTCGGTCTCGAGCTCACCTTCACGGGGGATTCTTGTAATGTGATGAGCGGTTTATCAACAGGGGCTGAGCTTTCAGTTGTGCTGACGGGCTCTGAAGGAGACCAGAGGGTAACGTGCACGGCTGAGTGGTGACACTCCTGATTCTGTTGCATGAAACATCAACGTGTAGTTTGAGCAAATGGGAGCGAAAAGGAAAATCAGGACTGATGAGTTACTCATGTAGACCACACACATATTTGTTTTGTGCGAGTCTTGAAGGTAGTGTAAACATGCGCTTACGCATTCTTTCATGGTGTCTTGAAGCACAATAATCCAGAGGACATGTGCTTCAACTTGGCAGCGAGTGACGCTGCAACGTCTTTGAACGCAATGTTTTCCATTTGTTTTGTTTTAACAGCAGAATAAAATGCAGACAGTACTTTGTGCAGAGTTACTGACTGCAGCATTTCACACAGTATGGAAATAGATAGTTTGATTTTTCTAAAAATGCTGATCGGACAACTAAGCTGTGTTGCACACGGCGCTCCGTTCTTCTCAGCTTTTATGTGATAATGAAAGCTTTAAATAAAAACACTCAGAGCAGAATGCAGGCTGATGTCTACAGAGAAATACTGGCTGCAGACCGACTGAAGTGTCGTCGTGAGCAGAGGCTAATTTCTGTGGCGGAGAGCACCTGAGATGTGCAAGGCGACACTTTGATCAGGTAATGAGACCCCGGGATTCGAGGGCTGCTGATTCAGACGCCAGATGGACCACATTGGTTTATTTACTCACGCAAATTGCCTCCCACAATGTCACCTTCCCCTAGTTTTTTCACAGAATTCCAGTTTAATTAGATTTCATGTCTGTTGCTGTTGTTGTGCTGCTGTTAATTAGTTTTCAGCTAATTGCCTAAAAACATCTAAATTGCTGTTCCCGGAGAAGCCGGTTGCTCGGCGGCACTTCCAGGTTAAGTGGAGTACAACATGTTGTCTTATCCGCACTCGCCGAGCTCTTTCAGCCGCTTTAATACGGCTGAATTAAACTCAAGTTAAAATCGCTGATTCATGATTAATAATAAAATGCAAATGCTCTCCCTGTATTCCCTGGTGACAAGCTCCACAGGCATCTGCAGTGTAGCATTAAAAAAACCTCTAATTTTTTCTTTTAGTCAGCCGAAACCAGCGACCAACAACATGAACGACACAATGCTCATGTCCTCTGGGACACCTACTCCTACCAAAAGGTAAGCACCCCCTCCGGGCATGATGTCTTTTTGAGGATATTACTCATATTACATCATAAAAAGTGACAAAAGGCAACTTTTTTGGTTCACACCCTGCAAATGAGTTGTATTAATCACCCAGAGTTCAGTCTGATCTCTGAGAGGGTGACAGAGTCTCTCTCATCTGTGCAGCAGCAAATCCTACATGTGTATTTGTTCCCTCACGCACTTTACACACATTTTCTGCATCTGAGCAGCATGACCTTGGGAGTGTATTTTTAGAGACGGATATATGTGATCGCTCCTAACTAAAAGGTCTGATTTGACAAATGGAAAAAGGCCAGAGCCTCGTCATCTTAGCCGATAACGTTCGAGGGGCCGTTAAAAGCATCCTGATTCAGCCCATCGCGTATGAAAGACAGTCTTTATTGTTATTTACTCGTGGTGGAAATGAGCTGCTGTGGTTGTGATGGAGGGCGCTCAGAGGGAGCTGTAATGTGTCTGCGCTCGCCTCTGCAGGGTCGAGCTGGGTGAATTTTCCTTTTATTTGGACTGTATCTCTCTATCATATCTTTCTGATAACTTGTGTTTGTAGTAAAAAAAAAAAAAAAAAGAAGTCAGACCACTCTGGGTTTTGGGAGCTCCAACGGCGCATTACTAAGACTGTCTGGGGAACTTGAACATGAATTCAGAGAGTGAATGAAGTGCGTGGTCGCCTCTTTTCCCCTCTTTCTCTGTGTTTTTTTTTTGTTTTCGTGATCCTGTGGGCGGGTTTATCTTGCGCCCCTACACCAAGGACTTTGGCAGATGAAGGGCAGTCTGCACACTGACAAAAGAAAAGAAATGAAAAAGACAAATGCAGCCTTATATTTCTCAATTAATTACAAACTGATTGGAAACTGACATAAAAAAGAATTGATGGAAAGAATTATTCAATCTTTCTAAAAGCCAGATAACAATCAATACGAAATTAGATTCAACGCAGGGATGAACTTTTTTCTGCAGCGCACTCGTGTCTCCGAGGGCCGACGGTTGTAAGATCAGAGCTGGTTTGAGGGCATCTGAACACAAAAAAGCCCTCCCTCTGTCAGAACCCGAGGAGGTCACTGGATGACATCACGTGCTGCAGCTCGTCTGAGAGGAAACCGACACTCTCCTGAGGTTTCCTTCACTGTGGCAGTAATGTGGACGCCTGATAACCTTTGTCTTGACATTTTGCTCCGTGAGTCAGAGCTGCTCTGAGAGGATGTCACTTGGACAGGATGCTGTTGCCTCGCGGTGGTTGTAGCAGCTACAAAGCTGTCACTGTCAGGGCAGAAATTGTGGGTGAAACCAGTGTGAGGCCGTGCAGCGTGTCGGAACAGATACTGGTAGATGCGCTGAATGTGGGGCAACAAAGCAGATACGGTTCCTTGGGCTTCTTACAGTTACGCATTTGGTTAGTAATTAATAAACTGTCATCTAAGAATCTGTGGCCTTTGTCACATGAAGCGCCAATGAGTCAAAAGTTGCATCTGCTAAGTAACATGAAGCTTGAGTTTAAGAAGCTGAGAGGAGGCACCGAGGCTTTCGGACTGATTTCTAAATTTCATTAAAAACAGACTACAAACTCAAACCGCGCTGACAAAACTGTCCATGTCATGACTGCAGCCTCCGTCGCGGCAGTTGAGTGACCGTCTGCTCTGCTGACATCTGCTCCCTCCCACATCGCTCTTCTCTCTCGTGGACAAATGCTCCACACGAGCGAACCGATTCATTTCCGTTAGTCAGCAGAGGATTACGTTTCACAAAACTTCAAAATGCTGCTTCCAACTTTAGGAGACTTATCTGTTAATGAACAGAAGACCAAATGAGAGTTGGAGTAAGAAGGTGACGAGGAGGCAGTTTCTCTACAACGCACATGTTCTTAACATTAAAGTACAGAGGAAGAAAAAAAACCCTAAAAATCTGTCATCATCAAACATCTGTGCAGTTTAACGATTAAAGTGTTTGTCAGGTCATGTTCTTTGCATTCCACTATTCATCGTTTATAAACGGTATAAACCAAAACTTTATCCCTAAAAGTGACATTTTCACCGTTTTGTTTATTTGCAGTGGGGTTGTATAACGTTTTCTTTATATTACTGACAAAGGTTTGAATCCTCTGGAGTTTAGGGTGTAATTGTTTTTTTTGGACAAATTTTGAATTAATTTTATTTTAATTTCACCTTAAAACTATTTAACGTTCCTTATTTGGTGTAATTGTTTTTAGTAAAACCTTTCATGTGGTAATTTACAGTCATTATTTTTTATTTGACATACTTTTTAACACAGTGGACTTTGAAATCACGCAAAAACAGGAAATCTAAGAGTGATAAACTTATTTCTTTTTATGTCCCGAAAATGACAAAGACAAAGGTGTTTAACGAATCATTTTTATAACGTAGAAAGAAAATCTAAACTGTAAATTTTATAAACTTATGTTCAAATTTAGCTCCCACATTTTTCTGGATTTCCCACAAAAAAAAAAAAAAGAAGCAAAAAAAAAAAAAATGCTAGATGCCACACAAATGATTTGTGGCTCCCCAAAAATAGTTCCTGTCCACCACAAGACAGAGGTTCACGTCGCAGGTCTGACACCTCCAGGAGGGCCCCGCCTGCTCAGGACTCACAATCACTCCCACAACTTTCAATCTTCCTCAGGAACCAAACGCTGTATGTTGCAATATCATGTTTTTATTGGTTAATATGGTGTGTTTTTCTACCAAACCCTCGTGATCATGGATAGGAAGGAGCGGGTTTAGAAAATGGATGGATGGATGGATGGATGGATGGATGGATGGATGGATGGATGGATGGATGGATGGATGGATGGATGGATGGATGGATGGATGGATGGATGGATGGATTTTACTTTTAAGAAGCATCATCTAGCTCTTGTGGTCTCCTGGCCCCTGTTTCAGTAAAAATCCAATCAAAGTAACCGGTTTTATCTTGCAACAATTGGGTATCACTTTACGGCACAAATGTCGCATGTCAGCAATGATAAAAGTAACTCGCAGAGACACAGTGGACATTCAGGCAGAGGCAGGTAAGAGACTAATGAGACAGATGAAAAACGGGGTTCCCACATCTGACAGAACAACGATAAACCAGGCCAATTCAATAAAAACCAGCCCTAATCACAACCTCGTCCAAAACACGTGTTGAAACCATGAGAGTGCAAGTGGATTAGTTCATACAGTTAATTATAGGAGCGGCGTGTTGCATTCAGTGTATTTCATGTTTAATACACAGTTGGATTGAATTTGGTAGGTTAGCAGTCATAATAACTGATGATGATGAGAAGTTGAGCAGATTCTCTCATTTCAAAACAAAGGCAACAATAGGAGCAAGAGGACACAACAGTTTATTGAAATGTGTACCTTTTTATACTTTTTTTTGCCATATAATGGCAACTACTTTTTTAATATTTTCTAAAAAAAAAAAAAAAAACAACCCTCAAAAAGTTGTGAAAAACAGTCTAAATTTATTAGCCCACTGAATACTATTTTTTCCAGCCCATCGTGTTCAAAGGAATCCCAACCCTCCTAGTCTAGAAACACTGATGGGAAAACGAGACCAAACAAGAATAAATCTTATTGTTGTAAAAGTGATTTACGCTCTGGTCCTACAGGAGGACCAACTGAGTGGAAAACTAGAGTTCCCTTCATCTGACTCAGAGACACAACAAAGTCCACCTCTGTTGGACCGTAGCGGCATCACGAGCCATGCCAGACCGTCCCCAGACTTCAGCGCACCGTCGGCGGCGACTCTTCAATCATAACCGCAGGTCTGTGGGCCACCGCGTGGCCAGATGCGGTATTGCTGCACTGATGAGTTCATAAACTCCAGTTTCCACATAAAAGTGATAAGTAATATCGTTTAGGGGGATTTTTTGTTTTATTTGTTCACTTTATTTTCTATTTTTGGGAGTAATGTAAAAATACCTTCACAGCTCCACCTCCAGCCCTTCAAGGCCGCCAGGCTCCTTCTGAAAACGCTGGTTTTACTCGGCACAACAGACGAGCGTCTGATCTGTCTTCTGTTCAACTTTGCAATTATAAAATGTTTATTTATTATCCTTTCTTGTCCAACATCATACCAGAAAAATATCATTGATCATTGCAGCGTTGAAGAATTTGCTCTTCAAATAAAGGTTAAATACGTATAAATAAAAGGATGGTGAATGATGTAAAGTATCTGGTTCTCTGTCAAAAAGGACTGTTTGGTGGTACAGTGAAAATAGTCCAGAAATGATTTGTCCAAGCTGGTTTTTCTTATACAACCTCACTTCAAGGAGACCGAGCCCTCCCTACGTCTGAGAAATTAAGTTTGAGTGCAAAAGGCTTCGCGTGTTCGGCTGAAACAAATATCTGGGAAAGATGCCAGTTCAGGGGAGCTGAAGACCTGCTCCTGCATCTTCATCTAAAACGTGTGTCTGACCATCAGGTGGTTGCCAAGAAACTCCTCGAGCAATTTCTATACTTATTGAGCCCGGGTAGCGAAGGCTGGAAGCACCGCTATTGTTGATGCGTCCCGCATGAAACCAGATTGGGTTTGATGGTCCTAATCATGTCTTACTCTCCAGTCAGAGTTGGAAAACTGGCTGCATCATCTCAGCTCACTCCTCATCACGTTCACCGTCATCTGTCCACGCCACATGCAACACCCATGATCATTTTAACCCTCGTCCGTTATCTGGCGTCTCCAGTCAGCATCTTGACATCCAGGATGAGTTCTGGCGCAGTCACAGATGCACTGGACGCACTGCTGCTTCTCCACCTGTGTTAATTGTTGGATCGGTCACGTCAGTCTGTCACCTAAATCCTTGTTCATTCCCTCTCGATACGAATCAAGTCATTGTTGCAGAACATGTGCACGTGTGACGTGTGACTCTGTTTAACTTCGGGCAGCGTCCTGGAGAGTCCCAGCCGGCTGGATGAAGAGCACCGCCTCATCGCTCGATATGCCGCCCGCCTGGCAGCCGAGGCAGGAAACTCTACTGTGAGTATCTCCTACAATGTAATGAAATGAAACGAACACTCAAATGTTTGTGAATTTGTTTAAAGTTTGTTTTTTTAACTGACACAAGAAAATATAAAGAAATGCCACTTTGACTTTAGAATGTCACCAAGTCTTGGGAGGTTCATCCCATGTGGTTCTATTGATTATGGCGTTTTGTGAACTATCTGGGAGCTTCAGTTGCAGTTCTAGAGTTTCGCGGTTTACTGGTGCTATCCTGCTTTTGGACTCCTGTTTTGTGTTTCCTTTTTTTTGTTTTTTTTTAACCTCCTGTGCCGTTTCAGAAAGGAGGTTCGACTATCTCTGAGTTAAAACACCTACTCAGCTGTTTCTGGGTTCGGATCGGTGGCTGGGAGTAGGTTCTGTCACCTCTAAGTAGTTTGACTCTGATTTGATCATGTGCACTGTAAAAAAAGACATCGTCAGTGGAGCTCTGCTACCATGGCAACGCCAAGTAAACAGTAGAAATGCCCCTACAGTTCATCATTGGGATTAGAGCCTTTATTGGACTATAAAGTGAATTTGAGTAAATCTTTCATTAGAAAAGTAACCCAGCTGCCGCACCAAAGGAAAGACAGTCGACGTTGGAGAAATTACAGAGCAAGTGAATTTAAATATTTGATGTCTGTAATATTGTCTTTATTACTCCTAAGATTGAGGTGAGATCCTGCTGGTGACAAAGACCAGCAGACTTACGACTTATAAAGACGGGTTTCAGACAAGTAACCTGAATGTACCAAGCTCATGGTACTTTAGTAAGAATTTGCTTTTGCAAAGGTAAAAAGATTTAAGGAGCTTCGATGGGAATATTGGTGCCATCAATACATCCAATTACACTGAGAAATCCTGCAGGAAAATGTGTTTGCACAGAGCTGGGAGCAGGTTGCTATTAAAAACGTTATTGTAAATCATTAATTAAATCATGTAAGCTATCTGAAATGCTGGGAAATTGTCTCTTAGGGGTCTGTGGTCAGGATGCAGCTACTAGACTACATTCTGGATAAAGATTCCCCTCTAATTTGACAAATTAGAGGGGAATCTTTATCCAGAATGGATTTCACCCTGATTTCAGGCCTTATCAGTGGTTTCTAGCGGTACTAACTGAAGCTGTGTGCTGACTCTTAAATGCTCTTCTGGTCCAACAAAAGTTACTTCAGTCTTGTTTTTGTTCAGCTGAAGAAAATTCTGGCACATCCACTCATCGATTTATTCTCTGCATCTACTCAACGCTTATATGGGCTCATTGTCACCTGGTGACATTGTGATGTAAAGTTGTGTGTCATCTGCGTAGTTATGGTAACTTATCTAGTTGTTTATTGTTATCTGAGCTAGTGGAAGCATGTAGATGTTAAATAGGAGGGGTCCTGGGATAGAACCTTAGGGAACTCCACATGTCATTTTTGTTGATTCCAATGTGAAGTTAACTATTGACACAAACTTCTTTTTGGCTACTTGAATGGTTGGAAAACAGAAAACAGAAAAGTGGTCAGACAGGGCCACATCAGTCACAAAGACCCTGGAAATGCTACGAGATTTGTGTGTTGCCTGTTTCACATGTTGAGTCAAAACCAAATCCTTTTAGCGCATTTTAAAAAAACTTTCTAACTCCTTGGCATAAGGTTAATATTGTTTTTTATGAGAAAGCTGCTACCACTCCACAGCTACATCGAATTATTTTAATGAAAATGTTCGTCAATAACAGCTGCAACTGTGATGTGATTCCTCGCAGAATCATAATCTTGATGAAAATGTGTGCACGTAGGACCCCGTCGTAGCAAACTGACTATGCAAATGTACACGACGGGAGGATGAAGTACAGATTTATGTAAATCTCTGTTTGGCTGTTTGGTTTTTTTTTTGTTTTTTTTTTTTTATAAAATAAAAGAATACTTTAAAAAAGTTTCTGTTTCGCCTGTTTTAACAACTTTCTCTGTTATTCTTGTCTTTTCAGCAGCAGTGTCCTCCAACAGATCTGAGTTTCAACTTTGACGCTAACAAGCAGCAGAGACAGCTGATAGCAGAGCTGGAGAACAAAAACAGGTACATTTGATCATTTAATCCATAAAAAAATGCATTTTTTTAACTGGATAGCAGAATTGAACAATATGTATCATGTTTGCAGTTTTCATTTACTCGGTTTTGTGGTTTACTTGTTATTTTAAACAACTAAATTTATCAAACAGCCGTCAAATTTTGCCTGAAAAATGTGATGAATTTCACTAAACAATCATAACATAGTACCATAAAATAATGCCTGGAGTAGTTTTAAAATAGTTGAGAATGTTAATGAAATGTTAATTAAAAGAGATGAAATGTGACGCGTTATTTTGAAAACTATATGTTCATTTTGAATTTGAGGAAAGTTATGAACTTCTGAAAATCTGAAACAAGGATAAAAAAAAAAAACAAGGTTATGTGAAGCCTGAAAACACGAATCATATCAGAACTAAACAGATTCATTGGCAGCAGCTCAGTGACTAAATTTGTATTGTTAAATTAAGAAAGAAGAGCGTTTTTGAAAGGATAAAACAGCTGCTGGTAAAGGAAGATCGGTTCTCCAATCTGTGAAACACTATGTGGATAAAAATATTAAATAATCATTAGAATATTGTTACATTGTTGTACAATTGTTGTACATTTTAAATTTGTAAAAAAAAAAATGCCAAGGGAAACAGAAATAACTATTTAATAATCTTAAATCAGACTGATGTCCATCTGTAAAGATAAAATGTGCCATTTATTTTGTGAAACTTGATACTTAATCAGGAAAAGCTATGCAACATTTCAAAAAGATCAAGATAAACTGCAGTTAATCTGTGTACATGAAGTATAAAGCTCAAAACCATAACTGAAAGGACCTGACAGACTGAAAATCACCCTTCTCAGCAGTTTGTTGCCTGGTGAAACAATAAAATACAACAAAGGAGGCGGAACTTGGGGCATGAGATCTCACGTAACTAGAAAAAGCGGTTTGTTTTAGCGCATCGACAGCGGCCGGTCTCTTCAGGTCCCAAACTCACGCAGGCTGACACAGAACCGATTCAAGGCTCAAACATTTTCAAACGTACTGCTGGCTTGTCCAGACAAACTGTTTTCTCCTGGTACAGAACGTACCGATCCAATCACAACAGAGCAGAGGCGATTGACTCGTACAGGAGGGCGCAAGAGACACTTCAAAACCACCTAAACCGTTGCAGATTTGCTAATAACACTTTAAATAAACATGTTTTTATTGCAAAACTGTCATTCATCAGCTTTCCTACTCCTGTTTGGAGGTTATCACTATCAATAAAACAGGACATTTTATCAATATTGGCCAGATTATCAACCAATATTATTAAATTCATCATGAGAGAATATTTTCAAACCCCGTCAGTTGTACACCTACAACACAACGATGTCACTATTTGTTTTTCAAAGTTGACTTTGAAGTTGACCAGCTTCTAATATGAGTTTTTTAGTGCACCCTATTTAAATAACTCAGTGACTAAACATGATTAAAATCTAATTTTTCATTCTTTGATTCATGACATCACTTTCAGCTTGTCAGCAGTAGAACTTTGCCTTATGAAGCGGTATTTTTAAATTGCAACATGAAGTAGAAACTGTCTGCCGTCTTCAGGGAAATCCTGCAGGAGATCCAGAGGCTGCGTCTGGAGCATGAACAGGCGTCTCAGCCGACGCCGGAGAAGGGCCAGCAGAACCCGACGCTCCTGACTGAGCTGCGGCTGCTCAGGTACAGACCTGCACTCACGGCAACGCCAACGCTCTTACCTCGCTCGGGCAGCATGACAGACATTTGTCATGCCGGTCTGTCACGCGTGGGTTCGGGTTCGGCAGCCGACGTCATACTTTATACAGTATGAAAACAGCTGAAATAATAGAATATTTAAGTCTTTCTTTCATCAAACTGTGTTTTGTGCTTGCAGCTGTGGTTTTGTCGGGACTGTCCTGATTTTGCTTTTATTCAAGCAGCAGATGGAAGACCGTTGGTTTTTAAAGGTCTTTCATTGTGCAGTTACACCTTGTGAACACCAGAGGGTGATAACGAACCAGACTCCTCCTCCTCCTTTTTCCGAGGCCACCTGATTCACGTCAATGGATCCTCATCAGCTTGTCATCGAGGTCTGCACAAGATTGTGGACAGATGACACAGTAATTAATATCTGGGTGTGTTGAAGCAGGGAAACACCTAAAACATGCAGGACTCAGACCCTCGAGTACTGGAGTTCAACACCTGTGCCCTCAGCGGCCACCACAGCAGATCACCTTGTCTTCTGCATCTTTCTCCATCACCAACCAGCTGCATATCCTCTCTTTCATCTCATCCTCTTTGGTCGTTCCTTTTCCTCCTGCACCACCAAACTGCCTCCTTATAGAAGATCTGGTCTCACTGTCGTCTCGTAAACTTCTCTTCTTCTCTTCTATCACAGATAACTCCAGATCACTAACTCTAACCTTTCCACCTCACTCGTACGATCTTCTTCACCCCCCCATTGTACATTTGAGGCCAAATATTTAAATTCCTGCACCTTGTTCACCTGTACTCGTTGTATTTTCACCGTTTCCCTGCCTTTCTTTCATTCACACACACTTATACTAGATCTCTCTGGGACTGACCTTCACTCGTCGTCTCTCTAGTGCCTAATAAGCCCGACTCCACACACTGGATATCAATTAACAGGCTTCCCAGGCTCAAAATAGGTCAGACATTTCCCAGAGGAGCCACTTTAGCACTTACAAAATGTTATTTTTCTGCAGTTTTTGCAGCTACAGAGGGATTGCGTGACTTTATATTGTATTTAACCGAACAGCAGCTACATTTTGTGGTTTTATCGAATTTAAAGTTAAATCATTTACTTACTTTTACTTTTAAAATTATTAACACTGCAGGTAATTCTTTACACATTTATATTCTTTTTTTATTCCTAAAGAGATGTTTTTGTGTCAGCTAAAGCACAGAAAGTACATGAGCGTTGATGTTGAACAGTCACGCTATGTTATGAAATTAATAAGGATTTATTGATTTATAAGCCACTTTTCAGAGCAATTGTGCACAAAATGTACATTTTAAAACAGATGACCATAAAACCATTCGATTTTAACACATAAAACCAAATGAAAGTAGAAAAAATGAAGTAATGGCTGTAACTAAACTAGAGTTTGAGACAGTAAAAGATGGATTAGACCTCCGGGTTGGGACCCGGGGTGATAAATGTCGTTGCAGTCACATTTGTAACAGAAGTGGCTTTAAATACTTAAAAACTGAACAAAAGGAGCTGCACTGCATCTCAACAGATCCTATTTGTTTGAGTTTAAACAGATCCTTTGACAACTGGACCATATGTTCCCTCCTCACCTGCAGCCACTGCTGTCTGCAAAGAGACGAACAGGAAATGCATACATTAATGAAATAAACCTCTGACTTCATGGCGGCGCCGCTCCTATGC
This sequence comes from Xenentodon cancila, assembly GCA_014839995.1. Taxonomy (NCBI): domain Eukaryota; kingdom Metazoa; phylum Chordata; class Actinopteri; order Beloniformes; family Belonidae; genus Xenentodon; species Xenentodon cancila. The sequence goes on along the minus strand of CM026210.1, from coordinate 4,082,723 downwards.
ATCATGTATTAGCCCCAGTCGGATCTACATTCGCGCTCCTCTGCTTGGAGCAAACGTTAAGCGCATTTGTCTGCACTTTAAGTAGCAAGCGGAGCCCTTTGGGTTGCTTTTGTATGAGATTCTGTGCTGCAAATGATTATGAAACTTGAACCATGCCTCTCCTTCTTCCTCAGACACAGGAAAGATGAGCTGGAGAGGCGCATGTCAGCTCTGCAAGAGAGCAGGCGGGAGCTGATGGTGCAGCTGGAGGGACTCATGAGGCTGCTGAAGGTACAGAACTGGGTTTATCTCTAAGACGTATCACTATTAATACGCAAAGATAGTGCATCCAGATTAAATGTTCTGAGCCTGCTGATCTGCTTTGACATTTTACATGTTCTTCAGTGCTAATCCGCCTTAATTAACCGGGTTTTAAAGCTTGGTGGCGTGCTTGATGAAACGAAATGTGTTTGATTCTTCAAAACAAACATCGCTTTGATGTTAAGTAAATTTGCCACATGGTGTATGCAAAAAAAAAAGAAAAGGATATCCCGTTTTTCTTCTTTCATTGCTTTAATTCTGCTGCTCTCACTCTTCTTGCTCTCTCTCTGCTTTCCTTTGCTGGCTGGTAGGATGAGGAGCAGAAACAGGCTGTAAGTTGCCCTTAATTCAGTTTGCAGTTCGCTCATTACCTGACTCAGGTCGCATCACTTAGTTTAATGCCTCTGTGCTCCCACTCCTTCACACAGATGTGATTGATGCAAATCTTTTTAATCCATTTGAAGAGGGCTGCGAGGTAAAACGATAGGAATCCTCCGTCTAATCTGGTTACCTTGATATAGTCGAACTCAGACCACAGCACCACTTCCTTTCTATCTCCATGTGAGAGCTAAAGAGACACCATCCTGAAAGTGTTTTTTAACCGAACTGGCTGAGTAAACTGGGTTTTTACCTCAGTGCAAATGTCAGGGGTCTGCTCCATTCATCTGCGATAACATCCTCCCGTCTAACGCGACTGCAGTCTGGCTGGCCATCTGCTGCCTGGCTCGGAGCCACGGAGCCGGGTCTGCAGCCGTGCCGGAGACACGCGCTGATCCTCCAGACTCTGCACAGCTCCCACTTCAGCACACACAGTTCCCATTAACCTCTTGATTCAGTGAAGGTGCACTTTAAGAGACAACCAGCCAGCGCAGGATGATCACAACTGCCTTTCAGCCTTTGTTCTCCCTGTAAAGATGAAGTTATATTTTAGTCACGTCTGTGTTTGTTTTAATAAAGGCCACCTTTTGCAGCTAAAAGATTTACAGCAATTCTTAAAACTGCCATCCGTGCCCGTTCTGAGACAGTCTCGGTAATTCAGAGCTTAATGGGAGTCAGGATAGTTTCCTCTATTACAAGCCAAGAGATTCTGTAGACTCGAGGTTTTTCCAGATGGAAGAAAGCACCTGCCTAACTACAACTTTTTAGAATGATTGTGTTATTCATTGATTTAGATAAATACTATTATGTGGAAACTTTTATGTAAAAAAAAATGTTGGACATTTTATGAAATGTGTTTTCCAGGCTGTGTGTCACAGTAATATGAAGCCACAAGCTTCCGAAACATTTGGGTTATTGTGATTTAAGAGTGATGAGGATAAGACCCAAAGCAGGAGACTCGGGGACAGGAGTGGACAACAAAAAGTCTTTTAAATTAACCACTAAAAAGAAATGCTGCACAAATCCAAACAAATGAAAAGGACACCTGGGGTCCGTTTCACAAAGCGGCTGAATCTGCCGAACCTGAACTCCGGAAAACTCTGAGTTTTCCCTTTTGCCACGCGAGGTTACTTAACTCCGACTAAGAGGGTTCACTTGAGCTGGTTTCAGAAACCGGTGACTCATACTCGGAGTCTGTTACCACGGTAACTGACTCTGTGAAGTAAACCCTTTCAGAGCAGGTTTACAAGTTCAACTTCATCAGACAATCACTCCCATAAGGCACATTTTAGAGACGTGTGAATGATGACACGCAGCCGTCCTGGAACACGTCAGGAAAGTGTACCATGGATCTGAAAAGATCATTTAATTTTTTTATCTTTTTGGTCACAGTTGGCCTACATTATCTTATCCGCAGGAGGTCCACACTTCACAGAAAATACCTCGGGCCATTATTTTGTTAGCTGTCATTTATTTGCAAATGTCCGTTTTCTTAATAATGATGCCCCCCAACCTTTTTTCATTCAACTCTCACACACATATCCAGTACGTTCCAGTGTTTTTCTGTTTGCAGCAGCCACAAAGCCATCAAGTATCTGACATAATTGAAAAGCTGATTTCATGAGTTGTTCAACATAACTAGTGTCCTGCTCCCACTCGCGCGAGTACAGAAATTCTCCTTCGGGATTCACCAGTGTGGCTGGATGAAATGATGCAGCCAAATGTCCCATTTAGGCTGCTTAAAAGAAGCCACCGTGAGCGATGGCGTGGAGATGATGCTTCAGTGCAAATGGCAACATCATTAATGCTTGCTCATTGTGCTTGGCAGCTTTTATTTAGGTATTTGTCATCACAATTAACTCAAAAAACATTATTTGGTGACGCCTAGGACTGAAAACCTGCCTTTCAGTGAGCCATTTAGATTTGGAAGGCGCTATGACATCAGCGAGCCAGTTAGGAGCAGAATTCTCCAGCTTCTCCATCTTTAGCTCCACCTAACTTCACATCATGTTGCATTTGCTGGAACAAACGTACCAAATCCTGGCTGACGTTCCTCGTTGCAGTCCCAGTCTGGAGGCTCCCCTCACTCCTCTCCCAGCCACGGTGCAGGCTGCTCCATGCCCATGCCCATACGCTCCACCTCGGCTGGTTCCACTCCGACTCACACGCCGCAGGACTGCCTGGCGGGCGTCGGAGGGGACGTGCTGGAGGCCTTCGCTCAGGGTGAGTCTGAAGTAAAAAAGAAACCACTCATGATGAACTCAAAGACGATGTTAAGCTTTGGAGAATGCCATGTTCATGCTCGTCTGGATTTGAACTGACTTTGTAAATGCACCTCGAGACGGATGACCACACCTTCTGAAACACTCTGATCCTCAGGTGTACCGAGAAATCTTCGGAATGACCTTTTAGTTGCTGCTGACTCAATCACAAACACCATGTCATCGCTGGTGAAAGAGCTTCACTCAGGTTAGTGCACGTACACGTACTCAAGTCTTCACATTTTTCTGCCTGTTTGTTTTTTCTTGCGCCCACGTAAATCTTTACCTGACGATAAAAAAAAACAAAACACTGTCTGCAATCTTTTAAAAGTTGATGACGGGGGAGAAGAAGAAGAGACCAACATGAGGAATGGCGGAGACAGAGGTGGGTCCAGGTACTTGTTGATACATCAGTCTCTTAGCTTTTCAAATTAGGTCTTCTCATGAAGACAGTCATGTGCAAAAGTTTAAACCCCCTCCAAGCATCTCCTATGCTTGTGGGTCGCAGTGGGTCTTAGTATTAGGCTGCAGCAGAGGCATGACAACAAACTAGAAATGATGATGAATTAAAATCACATATATATTATTACAGTCCAGAACAATGTTGGAAGAATAATCGCTGGAAAAACAACGATTGCAATATCAGAAACTAAAATTAAATGCCACAATTTTAAAGGAAAATGGTTACAAATTCTTCTGTTCTCGACTTCTTTACCCACTGCAGTCACTTTAAATAAAGCTAAACATCCGTACGGTTCAGATCAGAATCGATGAATGATTTCTGAGTTCATGTCTCTTGAAGAAGTGATGTCACTCAAAGACACAGAGAACACAGAAATGCTTCTGTGGACGTCAGACGCTGATGGTTTCCGCTCGGCTGCAGGTCGGTTTTGAAGATTAGACAGCATTACTCCAGTGTTTCTGTCACTCAGTGGGGATAAACTTTTTTTTTACGCTTTTGAAACAAAATGTATGACCAGTTCAGTTTTGTTTCTTTTACTCTCACAAAGTTGTCCAAATGTGTCTTTTGATGTCGTACTTCTGCTTTCACACGCTGCAGTGCAGTTGAAAACAACAAAACCGTCTGACTGGACGCTTTCGTTTCTGAATTGTCTCCAGTTTGAGTCAGTCTGAAAAGATTAAGTCCACATTTACACGTCTGCTTTCACAGTCGTGCGCGGGGAGAGAACCTTTTACGTGCAGCTTTCTGTGAGGAAAAAACAAAGCCTTTAGTTACTAGTGCAAGCTCTTTAATCACATTAACTTACAAGCACAAATTTGTTACGATTTTAGTTTGAGCCCACTTGACGCTTCTAATTACTGTACTGGAAGAGTTGCCTGCTATAAAATATTTTCATGGCACTAATAATGCCTAATTATAGCTCTTTTAATTGACTCTTGCTGCATATTACTGCATCTAAAAATAGTCTTGTTTTTTTTTCTCCCTTCTTTACTAATTGGCCTAGATACCTCAGGTTGTCAGCAGCACTAAAAATACTCCTCGTTTTGTCCATCCAGGCACAATGAGAGTACAGAAGCACTGAGAGAAAGACACCATCGTCCCATCTTGCAAGGATATACGGTCATCAACTGGGAAGAATCTGCACCTACAGGCGCCCCCTGGCATTAGCACGTAGAGTAATGCATGCATGTAATCTAACAGGATTTCACTATGTGAAAAAAAAAAAAAAAGAAAAAAAAGTTTCTTCACACCTTGCAGGTAGCAAGATGTGTCTAATTAGCAAGTGTGTATGTTGTCCTGTAAACAAAAACTGCTGTAATTACCCACTGATTTCCCTCATGACTGCTAAGGAATGGCTTTGTCTGCTTTTTCTTTGTCAGTCCATCGGATCATTCTGTATATAAGATATAAACACACGACCTCGGGAATGCCTCTGCACAAGGCAGACCTCCCGTCAGCACACGTTCACTGTAAAACTGCTTTTTGGGGTGGTTTGTGTTTGAGTTGATCATTTTTGCATGAAGTTGCACTCATGTCTGGATTTAGGTACTGTACAATGCTATGCCAGCTCTTTGTGGGTTTATAAAGACAGCGCGGGGGTGTCAGAAGTGCCCTGCCTCTGAATCCGTGCCGACTGTGTTTACCTGCACATCTGTATTCTGGAGCTGAAGTCTAACAGGCACGGACGTTTACTGGCTGGGCAGCGTGAAACGGTTGCTCTGCAGAAGTAAAAAATCAGAAGTCGCAAAAACTTTGAATGCCAGACTCAGAACCAGGTGGGACTCCAGGAAGTCACAACACCCTTCCAAGAAAGGACATAGCACAAAATCCACCTAAAACTCTTCTGGAGATGGTGTAATCATGAATGTAAAATGATCAGGTTGTGGTTTTGAAAGAAGAAATTCTGAAAACAATATAAGCCTTATATAAAATCATACCTTATTTAGCGGGGGTTTATTTGTATTTTTTAAAGTGAAACAGCCAGGAGACCTGTTTGCTTGCTGCTTCCAATCTTCAAGCCAAGCTGTGCTGTACTAACTCACATTCACCTTCCACCTCAGACCTGAAGCTGTCATCGATCTGCTCATGAAGCAGAAAATAAGCACATTTTCTCAAATATTAAATGCATCATTTAAGAAATTGCAGCCAACTTTGACTACTATTCTAGTACGAAGAGGTGAATAAGTTGCGAGCCGGCGTCCAGAATCCAGCGTGCATGTAAACACACGGCCTGATTCATTCACTTATTCTGCTGCTAATGTGCTCTCAGTGAGCAACGCTTGTAAGAGGGCTGTGCGGTTAGAAACCACGGGGGATAATGCAAACAATAATGAGCCGAGTCTCGTCTCCTCCCAGAGAGAAAACCACCTGAAGGGCAACGCAACCCTCAACCCAGCATGGTGCCTCCTTCCAAAGTGGCTGCCAGCCACAGTATTTATCGCGTAGGGAAGCATTTAAGAATGTGTAACAGTAGTGAATTAGGCACTGAGTTTTAGTTGTGAGTTGCAACATGAACACTAACTCGGTATACGATGATATAAAGGTAGTGGGCAAGTAGAAAGTGCTTTGATAGCTTTATTTAGTTTAAAAGAAAAAAAGTATAAGGAAAACGTGTATGTGCAATGACAGTAGGTGCTCAGGGATCGCAGAGCTACAGTTACGGTGGGAATGTCCTTAAACGCCAGAAATCCTTTGCTGCAAGACTAAAGGGAACAAACGTCAGTAGAAATTAATGGTTTAATTATAAACTGATGTACACTGGATATAAAAAAGTCTGCACGCCCTCATGAAGCAGAAGGATTGTAAAATATAAAGACAGAAAAAACAACATAAATGTCAGTCTTTAACCCAATTTTCCAACAAAAACAGAAATCCAGAGAGAAAAAAAAAAAGAAATGTTCATTTATTAAGAATATTTAACAGCTTGGCTGCTTATGTCTGAACTCTGCTCCCAACTTGAAGATGTGGAAAAACATTTTGTCATCATTACAGCATCAGATCTTTGTGGATAAGTCTTCATTAGTGAGTTTCATCCCACTCTTCTTTGCAAAGAAGTTCAAGTTCCTTTAAAACTGCGTTGGGATCTCTTTTCAGGCCGGAACTTTGAATGGGCCTTTCCAGGACTGTGATCTTCCTTTTCTGAAGCCGTGAAGTCTTGGTTGGTGTAGATGTGTGCTTCGGGATGTGGTCATGTTGGATGTGAACTCCTCTCTTCATTTTCAGCTTTTTGGAAAGAGGATAAGAGGCTTTGTGCCTAAATATGCTGGTATTTTTAGTTATTCAAGCTGCCGGCCATTAAGAGAAGCAGCTCCCAAGAATAATACTACCGCCACCGTGCTTCACTGTTAGTATGGTGTTTCTTGGTAGCTCGATGCTGGCTTTACTCCAAACCTTTTAGAGTTAAGGCCAAAATGATTTGCGGTGACTGAATTAATCTTTTGGGATAATTCAGCTGAGCTTCCATATTTTTGTTCCATTTCGCAACCCTACTTGACTTCTCCAGACTTGTGCTGAAATCAAGAATTAATAGTCACATGGTAGGAGTCACCAGACTCTTCCAGAAACTCCTGTAGTTCTTTCAGTGTCACTGTTGGCCTTTTGGCTGCCTCCCTCTTACATTTTCTCCTCGCCAACTTTGGAGGGTCATTTTGATCCTTGCAACGCCTCTCTGGGGCCACATCAGAGTTTTAACAGGGCTTCATGGTACATTCAGTGCCTTTGATGTTATTTTTTTATTTTGCATCCCTCTCCTGATTGGTACTTTTCAACAATTAAGTTTTGTGGCTTTTGCAGTTTTTCAGCTCTTTGTGGCCCATGGCTCTCAGCAGAAACCTACAGGCCTAGTTCAGACTGACAGGTTAACTTTAACAACAGTTAGAGTCCCATTATGAAAGGTTGCGCATTTTTTCACTTTAACCTTTCTATCTTTATATTTTTAAAATCTGCACTTTTGTCAGGGTGTGTGGACTTCCAATAGCCTCTGTACTGTGCAGTACGTCCAACTCATCGGACGTGCTTGTGACTAATGTTGTAGGATTTGGTTGAAACTACCCAGAGTACATTTCAACATCATTTGAGTTAACTGAACACTGAAATTGTTTTAGTGTTTTTGTTTTTTTGTTTTTTTTTTATCAGAACATTCAACAGCAAGTGATGAAATGTTCATTAGACAAAGAAGAGAAGTTGCTCTTAAGTGCAACTCAGTGAAACATGTCGTTGGATGTAGCTTGATGGACAGCTGTTAACCAGAGTGGAGGTTTGCTGAGTCGCACACAAATCAGGTCTAAGTTTAGGTCTCTACGTTTGGTGTTTTGTCATTCAGGGCCGTCATCTTTCTCAAATGAAAATGGACATTGTTACATGTGATAAAGAGCGATAAAGTTCTGGAGCGATGAGATCAGGTCTCTAAATGTGACTGAACTGAACTGCAAGAAGTCGTTTTCTTCTTTTTGTTATTTAAGCCTGTCTTATAAGCTAAGCATAAGGTTTCAACAACCTCTTACACTGTGTCAAGAAAAAGAACATAAAGAGGCTCCTCTGTTATTGTCTTAAATGTGATTTTAATCAGTTCTCTGCTCTTATATATGTTATCATTGTTGCTATCTTTCTGCTTTGCAAAATCGGTGTGGTGTAGTCATTGTAATGGTTTGTCTTAATGCAGATTCACTTGCACATCTCCATAGTTGTCCAAGTCCATGTAAAACAGGTATCATCATTTCAAATCTCACTGCTGTCACAATGTTTACATCCACAGCTTACAAAACTTCGTTTTGATCTTGCATTGTAAAGACACTCCATGCAGCAATACGGCTTCTGACCACATGGGGGCAGCATACCACAAGAAAGTTAAGGTGTCACACTTTGCCATGAGACTAATGGAACAAAATGGTATAAAAAGATGTGCCGGACCGTCCCGACTCACTAGCACAGCATTGTCAGTGGTTATTTTGGCAATATAACAGATCTTGGTGCCCCCATGTGGTCAGACGTGTTATTGCTACATGCAGTGACTTTAAAGCAGCCCTTAACTTCCTCTTTGTTATTTCAGTTTGTGCCTGTAGCTGTACTGTAAAGTGCTGTATAAAGTAACCATTCAGCAGATAAGATGATCTATCAGCATCTATGTCCGAGTTTTATTAGTCTGTGACTTTATAGAGATTTTATTTAATGTGTTCTGGGGGAAACTAATGCTCAGCCTTTTACATTTGTGCCAAACTGTCTGGAGACATTACTTGTCATACAAATTACAGGTATATATCAAAGTATATCTGCATTGCTATGTCGCTGCCCATAACCTCTTTGCAGAATGCCTGAGGATGTTCATAGTCAATGATTTCTGCTGCTGGAATCTGCAGGGAAAAAAAGGTTATTACTATAAAAATTGATAACACATTCCATGTCCATTGAAAAGACAATTATTAATAGACTTTTAACCAATACTGTGTGTATACCCTGTTGGAATAAACGTGAGGTATGTAAAGAAAACGCAGCTTTTTGCAGACAGACAACATGCGAAGCAGAACACGGCACTCCCCTAACGTTATTTATAAATGTATGTGTTCTGTATGGTTATGCTACTTGTACGCATTTGTTTGTCATGTTGATTTTACAAACATAGTTTTATGTCACAAAGCCACTGTCTTTTGTAAATAAATCAAATGTGAGATATATTAAAAAATGATTTCAAATATGGCTCGAACTTGTCATTTCTGATTACTTCACATCCTGTGTATTCAGTTGGAACTTACTATTTTCAGAACTTGTTTTCTTTTTTTTTTTTAAATCTCAGCTTCATACATTAAAACTTTTGTGACTTTTGTATTTTGCACGCTTGTGACTTTATCACCATACAAATAGAGGTGCAAAACTCCTGCCAAAATACACCAAACCGCATCTGTGATTGCACTCGCTACACTAGGTGTCACCAGCAGCACGTTTTGCCATTATGACACAACGCATGTATGCACATGTGGTGTGATAGCGATGCAAATCATGAGTTCCACGCACACTCATGGGTTTTCCATGAAGAGACAGTTTCCCCCTGTGAGTGTTTCACTACCGCTGTCTCTAGTTCATGTGGCATCATCTTCCCACCGCTGTCCTCAGATGAACTGCCGCTGCCGCTGCTTTCACATCAGTGAACCACATCCGCCTGCTGCGCAGAGTTTTCATCTTTCCCTCACTGCCCGTAAAAAGCCAACAACTTACCCCTCAGGGATTTGTTGTGTGAGTGTTTAACGTTTGGTGCAACAGGAAAATTCTGTCATTTACCTCACAGTGTCTCCAACTAGTGGACATGTTTGGGATAGGATGTTGGTCGCGATGTGCGCTACTGTGGGGTCGATGAAAACGAACATATCAATGGTCCAATAAATAGACAGGCTGCGGGTTTCTACATGAAATTCACTGAGCATCACCTACATTTACAGAAAAGTGAGGTCACGCAGCCTGCACGTGAACTCTTACGAGATCAAACAGACGATTATCAGACCGTGTCTCGGAGGATGTTTTAAGGTGCCAAGGAGTTATGAAGGTTCAAATGTAAATTTTACATATGTGTGGAAAAAATGGCATAAATGGTGCAAGAAAAATAGTTATGGAAAATGAAGACATGAGCATGAACGTTACACAGTTTATTTATAGACATCTGCGCCTGCTGCATGCAAAACATGAGTAAAATTTACTGTAACGCACTATAATCAAAACAATAATACACAACAGTATACAGCTGACTTTAACTGATTACAGGGCTGCGTAGGAGCCTTAAACCAACAGGAGGTCCATAAATGAAGTATATAATAGGAGAGGAAGTGTCCTCTGCTTCCTGTGTGCTTTCTGTTCATTCAAATTGGACATTAATAAAATCTATTTTATGTGTATGTGTGCATATATTTGGGTATCTGAAGTGACTATCAACTCATAAACTCCAGTATCACACAAGCTTGTCGCTAATTTTGTGGCCGTCTCAGTCTGGAAAGACATTATTTAGAGAGTCATTCAGATCTGCGGGGTTCTGTGATGTCACAGACCAGGATCAGGATTGAATCATCTGGCCCCCTTGTATATTACTCACTTTAACTGTAGTTTACGAAAAGGCAACAAAAAAAAAAAAAAGCGCTACATTTTTTTAAAACTAAACAGTTAGTATGTTTCTTTGTTGTCATTTTTATAAACTTTTTTGTGTTTTTGTTATAAATAAGCAAAGGTTTTTGAGGTGCGTTACACATGAAAGCGGTGATAAAAGGAACGACGTGCACTTTGTCAACTCAATCTCACTTTTTTAGTGTACTATATTGGTGATTGTGAAAATAGTTTTAGTTTCAGACTGATAAAGATTTGGACGTATAAACAAGTTTTTTTTCTGTGTTTTTATTTAACCAGTTGAGGCTCATAATGAGACCCCTGTTGCTGTAAACCTTCTGTATCTGATCACAAGCACTGTAGAAAACCTCTGAAGTTTTCTACCTCCGAAGTACAAAAATTGCAGTTCATCGACTGGCCACTGGGGGCAGGCTGTAAAGGCGAGTCGATCTTCACTGACCCATATTTTAAGATGAACTTTGCAGCAGAAATAAACACATTTACAGCCTGGTTTTGGTCTCCATAGTTAGTTTTCAAATGTCCACATCCCCACAGCTCGTCCAGCTGAAGGGGCCGGCTAACTTTGATTGGCATGTGGGAAGCATGTACCAGCCAACTTCCCGGGTCTGTTGCCCATTTGGGTCATGGTGCTACACAGGATGAGGACAAAGAGGGACGAGGCTTCCAAAGCACACTCATGAAACCCATGGGCGGTGTTACCAGATGGGCTGTCCAGTCATTGTTGCCGTTTATGTGCGACCCCGTGTTACTCTCGTTGCTCCAGACACTAAGCAGACACAATCTAGCATTTCACGGTGAAAGCCCCAAACATGTAAAAACCTAGGCCAAATCAATATGTGTATCATGAAAATCCAGTTTGGCAACACCTCAAAAGGCCAAAATTGTAAAAACTTCAAAAAGACAGTCTTGTTTTTTTTTTGTTGTTGTTGTTTTTTTAGGTCCAAAACAACCCAGGACTGGTCATACTTGACCTCAAAGGTGGAATGGCATTGCTTCATCTCGCTCAGCTCCGCCCTTCCCTCCCCTCCCCTCTTGTCCTCTCCCCTCCCCTCCCACCACCCTCCGAAACACCACCGGTGTTTAGGACCCGGCGGCTGGAGATGTTTAGCAGGCCGTTGCAGTGAGAGCGGAGAATCTGGAGGAGAGCTGGCTGGCCGGGGAGGCGGAGGTCGGGGAGAGAAGAAGAAGGAGGCTCCGGGAGCAAGCGAGACATAAAGGGTCAGGCCCGGGACTTGGGAAAATCGGGTAACTAGCACACAGAGACTTTCGCTTTAGAAAAAGGTTCAAGGCGGGGCGCCAGCAGCCGCGCAGAAAGGGTAACCTTTATGTGAACAAAAAGGCGAAACGCTCAGATAGCGGAAGGAGCTCGATTGAAAATGGGAAATAGAGAAATTAGGTGTTTTGTTTTTTTTTTCCTCGGGTGATGCTCATTGTACATTGAGAGGTCATCTCGCGCGTATTCACGGCAGAGAAGAAGCCTCGCAGCTCCGTTTAAAAAGCAGTCTCATTAAAAGAAATAACGGGGATTCATCCTTCAGTGGCCGTGGCCTGCAAAACAGCTACTATCCCCTGGGTCACACCGCAGACTTCCCCTGCTGTAAAAAAAAAAACCCAACAAAAAAACGTCTAAAACTTTTCAATCTTAAAGCATAGCCAGTTGGATAAGACATTGCACATCAGTTGCTCACAGTTATTTAAACGCGGGGGCTCTTGCGGCCCTGCAATGAGATTTGTTTCAGGATTTACCCGCTCTGGTTGTGGACTGCAATTCATTTTTTTACAGGGGCCAGTACCGAATTCCAGAAGACTGTCTTTTAAAATGAATCATATGGGAATGTCATTAATCTTTGCTTACAGGAAATGGAATATTATCCATGAATACAGTTGTGCAGGCGTGTGGATTTTGCACCTTTCCACTAGTACAACAGTATAGCTCCGCTGAGTGCGCATGGCGCACTGCTGGAGTAACTTCAGTCCAGATGGAAATGAAATATTAATGCAAAAACACATGTGCAACAGTCGTATCATCCCGTATTACCCACTTTGACACAACATAGAGGGTATTTAGTTGAGTTTAAGACTCATTACATTGTGTGAAAATGGTGTGAAAGGGCCTGCGGGCCATACTTGCCATACAGTATCTATAGAAGCCCGAGCGGGTCCTATAGATACATGACGTGCCCTCAACAAGGAGAAATCTGACTCTCAGACTGAAAGCAAGAGGATTTGAGGAAATATGCACAAAGTATGTCAGGGATGTGTTCTGCAGTTTGCATGAGGAGCCGCTTAACTCTTAACCAAAAGGCTGGAGGCAGGTTCATAAAGTGTCTGAACACTAATGATAAACTAAAAGCTGCAGCAGATTCGATTTGTGCATTAACTTATCATGGGGGAGAAGGTGTTGACGGCATATTTTAATGGCAATAGCTGTGATGAATGACACTGATAAGCCTTACTTTCATTGTGCAATCCGGTTCATCAACAATCCTGCTGTGAAAAATGAAGATTTGATTTACAGTTGAAAGGTAGTGTCTGCAGTTACGCTACCAAATCTTACCTGTTTTCTGTCCACTGGCATATCTAAAACCATAAAAACACATTTGAATTTTTTGTCAGCACCATATAAAACGATTATACCTGCTTTCTTGTCTCCAGGACTTATTTCCTGATGTTTTGTGCTTTTATAGCCACTCTGCTGTATGTGTATCTGCACAAAGCACAAAAAACATGGATAACTTAACTTTACCTCTGCTGTGATTTACTCTTTGTTATTTACATGGTTGTGCTTCATCTCTAGAGCACTCACAATCATAACATTTTTGCCTTTTGACGGTAATAATTGTCTTTACTTGTATTGTTTCCCACTAAAACCATCACCCGTGATCTTCCAGAAAATCAAAATCAACTCCTACAAGTTAGCTCTCTGTGTATAACTAAACCCATGGCATTATAATTCACTTTGCTAAATATTAGTGGTTAAGTGCCTAACAATGCAGAGTTGGTGTCATTAAATCATTGCAGAAGAAGAGGACACCAGCGGTGCAGTTCGAAGGAGCATGAGAGGTTATTGCTCATCCAGCTCTTATCTTTCCAAATAATTGGAAACTATTGTAATGGTTATGCAAAAATGACCACAGTCAGTTCAAATATTTGCAGTAAGGTAATTATGTAACAGCTGTCACAGACCTTTTCATGTCCCTTTTTGTTTTAGGTCATTGAGTTCTGAGGAAAACAAAACAATCTTGGCTTTGCAACGGCTGTGCCAACAATAGAGCCACTTTGACATCTCAGTGGAAACAAAAACCCCCCTTACTTTTTGAGGAAAATAGTCCAATTGTCTTTTTTTTTGTTCTTTTCTCTTTTAGGGGAGTAGAGAAGAAGGATCATCTCTAAGTTCTTTATTTTCCTTTAGAATTAATTTCCACCGGCAGCTTCCCTCATCTACACTACCCGTCATCTGACATCCCCCTTAAGCCCGTAAGACTCTCAACGATGCCGTCCAACACTGTCACCAACACCAACACCACTGCATTCAAAGGCTTAGACTTTGCTGATTCACCTGGAAACAGAATGGTAAGAAGCGAGAAAGCATATCTCCCACTCACCATGGAGTTTATGTGAAGCTTAGTGGGTTGGTCTGACAATTTCTCTTGTCAGTTCTCTCTGCGAAGTCCTCACAAGAATTTAAAATACCTCCTTTAAGTGGATTTTTTTAGTTTTGAGCTTATCCAATAACTGTGTGCCACTCAGCGTGTTTGCAACCACCCAAAAAACTTGTGCAACTAAAGGGTATTCCTCAAGGTTAGGTTCTCGGACCACTCGTTTTTAATTTATATATAAACTACACTGAATATATAATCTGTATTAACTACCAGATTTGACTTTTATGCTGGTCAGACAGAGATTTATCATTATGCGTACAACCAGACACTCGGTCCGCTCCGTTTTGATACTGTTAAACCTACTTCATGTGATTTAAAACTTCTAAAACAACTGAGACATTGAAGCGATGAAGTTTAGCTGGTAATTTAAAGAAAAAAAATGTTTTAGTGAAACAGCGAAACTCCACCAAACTTAATGGCCTTTTTTAAAAGTAATTTACATTAGTACTGAAAGTACTGCTTTCGATGAATTAGCACTTCTGCATATGTTTCAGAATTCCTTTTTTCAAACCTCGCTGACAAACAGCTTTAATTGCGTCATTACTGTGATGTTACATGGATAGATCATTTGAATTTAGAGGAAAGTAGTTTAGGGCTTGTGCAATCACTTCAGACCAAACTAGATTAAAATCTTGTTTTATAGAAACATTTTTTATCTATGAATCCAAAATCTCATTGCAGTAGACCTTGAATATGTTATTTTAGGATTTAATGAAGATTCAGAGTGCATGTAGAATGCTCCGTCATCTTTGTGATGCGTACAGACTCCTCATTATCATGGTTTAACTGTCGCATCAGCCCAGTGGACGTGGTAGCACCATCACCGAGGACCATAATGGGACATTTGCAGGTGTAATGGTGCTTGCTGACGTGGGCGTTGGCTGGTGAAGCTTGAGTTGGAGTTGGGGAATGGCTGTACAGCTCTTCAACTGGGGGAGGCGGGATCTGTCCTTTTCCTGTATGTTCCCATTACACACTGCTGCCCTTACTCTTGTTGCCTGGCAACAGACATTGCCTTAAATAGCAGACTACCCAGACGGAAATAGTGCAGAGATATCGACAGTGTAGTGGGGTTCACTCCAGGCAACAGCCGATTATATTAAAGGCCTTTCTGTTGTTTTTCCGACAATGTTTGTGTGAAGCTGCGTGCGAAAACGGCGCGTTGATTTCCTTCAGTGTGTCTGAGTGTTCTGGTTGGGAACGCTGTGGTGTGGGCTGTTCCTGCAGAGATAGCCTGGCACCGCTGAATTGTGTCATCCATGTAAGTGGTTCCCAAATGAGCCTGCACACCAGGCTGCACTCAAAACATACTATTATCTATGCAAATTCTTCCGTCCCAGAAAGGGGAAAAAAAACCCGAAGCGCCGGTCTATTAGTGATCACACAATAAACTGGTACCATCTGCAAAACACGCTCTCTTACAAAAGAATTAATATCTTCATTTCAATACCAGTTTAAAGGCCTGCTGATAATGTCTGTAGTCTCTCAACAAACCTGTGGAAGATTTATGACCACATATAGCTGTTCATCTACTCTGATCACATCCGTTTCTTTATGAAAATCGGTTTATCTTCTCAGGTCAGCCTTGATATTTTACTTTAGCCGCAAACAATTCAATTCAATTCAATTTTATTTATATAGCGTCTATTTCAGCACGTGTTCTCTAGGCGCTGTCCAGAGACCCAGAGCAAACACACTAAGCTCGTGACATTGCTTGAACCGTGAAACTACTCTCTATGTGTATAAATGTTCATGACGCCCTAATTAATCGAGAGTAATTTCTTTAAAACCATTTTATGGCTCACTGTATTTTTTGCAGAAGTGTCGATCTTTACTGGCTGTTTTGTTTAGTTTATGATTCACTTGTTAAAAATGTGATGCATCGAAAGGTACATCTTAGTTCATTTCATTGACTTTCATCTTCTTTTTATTATGTAATATATGTATAGCTACACTTTTGCTTAAACAAGCCGTCTATTTAGTGCTCTGAAAACCCGAACAACCATGTCAAGTATAAAGTCAGCATCTTTTTAGTTCCTAGTCTGCGTAACCCACCCCGGGACTCTGTGTGCTGAGTAATTTCTCTTGTCAGTCATCAGAACTCTTCAAATGACACTCGTTAGTCCCTCACAGATACACATGTTCCCATCCAAATGACTCCACGGTTTGGGAGAGATGGGATGCCTGCAGCCAGCACGAAAGCGAATGGTCATCCAGCTGCTCATGAAAAGGAAGCAGAGAGTCAAGTGAACAGAAGTAGTCAGAAATAGACCAAATTATTTCAACTGCTATTTGAAAGCTTCAGAAATAAACATTGGTTGTCAAAGTAAATGTAAGAATGAAACTACTATTGCCATGTGTTTTTTGCAGCGGTAGATTGGAGGATGAAAGGCATGGAAATGGTAAACCTTTAGCTTGGCTTTACTACATTTATATTAATGCAAGTTTCCCTTTCAGAGTGCAAAACAAGAGGAGCGGATTATTGAAATGAGTCTCCGCAGACTGACTTACTGCACTGTTCTTTATTTTTACTGTTGGTGTTTAACATCAGATTCTACATTTACACAAATGTACTTGCTTGAGGACCAGAAACATACACTATCAGAACATTTGGCTTATTTTTTAATTAACTGGAAAAAATACAAAATACAGGATCTAAAGCTTTCTCACTGGAACCTTTTGGACATCTTAATTTTCATGTTTTCACCTGCTTCGTTCCCAGTTGCAGAGGAATAGGGTGCATCGAGGGTGCCTCACTGCATCGAGGGTGCATCAAGGGTGCATCGAGGGTGCCTCACTGCATCGAGGGTGCATCAAGGGTGCATCACTGCATCGAGGGTGCATCACTGCACCGAGGGTGCATCAACGCACCGAGGGTGCATCAAGGGTGCATCACTGCATCGAGGGTGCATCACTGCATCCTCACCAAATGGCAAGGGTGCAGTGATGCACCGCCAAGTTTATATATGTGATTTTCTGCAGGATAGTAAATCAGCATCGGCTGCAACTAATCATTATTTTGGTGGTCGACTAATCTATTTATTTATTTTTGTTATTTTTTTTACTAGTCAGTGATTTTATTTTCATCTCTTATCGTCATAACAGAAACTGTTACTAAAAACTCTGCGTCGACTGTGAAGTAGCGTGTGGATAAAGGCGCCAGCAGCATTGCGTCTGAGTAGCTCACAGAGTTGACAGACAGCAGAACTTGTGGTTTCCCACACTGGAACTTTATTTTAACCGTAAAATACCTGGTCTTCACTGCGATCAGCATAACCTACACCGCTCGCCTCTGAGCGGCGTGCCTGTGATGGCAGCAGACAGTGAACTATGAATTGAATTGCAGCCAAAAAGACATTGGCGTAATGATGTTTTCGTCTCACTCTGGGAACTAGTTCAGATATATATATATATATATATTTCAAGGTGTTACATCACGTTCCCTGCAGGTTCCACAGTATACATATTACATAAAGAAATGATTTTTGCATGAATCAAAGCTTTGTCAATGACTTCCGTGTCATCCATGACTCCTTGTGTTTCCCTGCTGTTTAAACTTTCTAGATATATAAACACATATCTTAAATTTCTTCTCTACTACTCCACCATACGCAAGTTTGAAATAAATGTACTTATCAACTTATCAGTAAAAGTACTGAGCCACAGAAAATTGTACAGCGTCAAGTGCCCATATACCGTATCTTTGGGGAATATTACATTTAATGCTGAGGGAATTTAATAAGGATCCGCTCCCGCCCCCACCGAAGCCATCACGAATGGCCTTGCAGGTTCATTTGCATTCAGACCTGGTGCTGGCAGTCCTATTCAGTCAATACTGAATCTCAAAGCATCTACATCAGGATCATCTTTTCTCTCATCAGCCCCAGGGGTACTTTGTGGTGGCAGACATGGGGCTTTGTTCATGGGGTTAGACAGTTTTATTAATCAAAGGGAAATTGCAGCAGGGGAAGGTGGGGGCTGGTCACCGTGTTTGTTACGGTGTCAAGAGGGAATTGTCTGTGGAAGGTCAGCGCTGCATCCGTAGGGCTTTCACTTCAGCCGAGTTCAAAGGAACGTGTCATTCACTTTCTATCATTGTCAGCCGAGGACATTCAAGGACCCGCCGTGGTCCTCCTTCACGTTCAAGTGTCCAACGTTGCTGCGGTTGTCTGCGTGCCCTGCAGATCCAGCATCATTCCTGCTGCTGAGCTCAATTTGACCCCAAACCTTCAGTAAATGATTAACAACATTAGAGGTGCAATTTTATTTGCATATAGGCCTTAACAAATGAAGTTGACATTTCCCAAGATGAGTAAAGATGCACGGATTTACCGGCTGCCGGTTGGAATCTGCAAGTTATCGGCGGACTTGGTGCGAGTGATTATTGGCCGATCGATTGCGCGGCCCCGAGAGATCAAATCTTTTTTGTGTTGTTAACAAATGTACCGGTTGATCACCTGGAAATCCAGTTTTTTTCCCGGATTAGCAGATGCATCATTGCCCTCAGTGGGAGGCATGTCTTTTAGAGAACTCGAGTAGAGAAGTCGGCCCGCTGCCTCGGCTGTCTGTCACCGCTGCTCCTGAACGAGGCTGGAATCCACAGATCGGGTCCTGGTGCATCTCTTTTACCCATATCTTTGCAGGATACTGTGTCCCTAATCACAGTGTGCTCTTTCTCTTCGTAGGGAGAGACCACAATACTGGACATGGACCTAATGGAGGAGGAGAATCCGACGTTAAGTAGTGCCTGTTTTAAAGCTGGCAAGCCGGGAAGAAAGCGGAAATTTCCAGTGAGTGTTGACATGACGTTTATCAGAAACAGCATCTACAAATGCTCATCCACCCATTTGTTTTTTGAACATGAACATTTGTACATGAACACTCGTCAAAGCTACTTAATAGAAAAGAAAAGTTTGTGACGAACTGCCAAAAACAACTAGAACTGGTCCTTTTCTTCCTCAATCTAAACAAGTGCGCTGGATGAATAGATCTAGTGTAAGCTCTTAGCTGCAGTTTCAGCTTGGCCACTTTGTCTCCGTCTCACATTGTCTACATGCAAATTTACTTTACCTGGTTAAAAACATGGCACAACTGAAAGAAAAATGCTCAAGAGCTACTTCTTGTCCAAGCAGCTCTGATGCAGCTGTTCCAAAGCAACCGGGTACATGACCACAGGATGGAAACCGTTCTTCCGGGGGCAGGGGTGAAACAGGATCAATTATTTATTGGGTTTCTAATGGAAGGCTGAAAGGGAGCAGGTCTTCTGCCTCACCTGCACACAGCTGGCCAGTCACGGTGTCACGTGTGCCCGTTGTTCTGGAGACCGTTTGCTTCTGCTTCAAGTAATCTTACTCGATTCTCACAGTGCCACCGAACAAAATATGTGCAGAGAATATGTGGTTGGGAGGAAAATGCCTGAGGGTTTTTGTCAGTGTATATAAAAGAGTGGAGGGGCCTGTTTGGTAACCAGTAGAGAGAAGCCGTACTCAGAACCGGGGCGCCTGGACGAGTGCTTTCACAGCTGTAGGGGATCGACCACATGTGCCAGACGCTCTCGTCACATCGATGTTTTACTGCTGCTGTTATTCTGGCATGAAAGTGTGGTTTTCTTTTGTGTTAATTTTATAATGTCCAGTAAACAGAGACAGAGAACCTGGGGAAAGTTGGTTATTGAGGGTATGTCACGAGCATCCAGCCCTCCTTGTTTTACCCAGAAGGAACAAAGAAATCTCTTTATATTTTACACATTAACCGACCTGGTTTTACGTTCGAGGGTTCACGCACTGATGCTCGAGGCTGTTAGACCGAGGGAGTTAATATGCAGCCTCACCGGTGACACGTTTAACTAGCCGCCTGTTCGTCTGTAAGTTTGTCTTGACTCAAACATTTGGAATAAATTGTTGATTTAATGCAAAATTTACAAAAGCATCATTTCTACATTTGCATTGATGCTCTACACCACGTTGTAGAATTTAATAAACAGGTTTCACAAAAGTGTGAAATATCACAAACTTAATGCGAATTAAACTTACGTAAATCCAAAATGTCTTGTTCCGTTTCAAAACCAATAGATGTTCACCGTGTTCAAGGAAACATATTGATCTCTTTTTCCAAACCTTGTTTTGACATTTGTGCTGCTCACTTTGGTCAAAATTGGCGTTTCATTTATTTTGACTTTGGCTGTTCATACTTACAAAAAGAAATAATAAAATCCTAGATCTACGATGTGGAAGTGCCAACAGTCCGACTGGGGCTGGCGTTACACGTCCTGTCAAAGTTCACGCTCTCAAGCCCTTGTTTTCCTTATGTCGTCTCCCTTAAGACAAACAAATGTAGAAAATAGCTCCTTATCAGTTGTTTATTATCCAGTGTTTTACTTTTATCATTTGAAAACGTTCCGTTTTAGCTGAGGCTGTTTTACCACGACAACAACCGTGATACAGAACGGGGTTGGTTATTAACCTCTGCATGTGGGAGTAATCTGCTGCGTAAAAGGCAGCAGAAGTAGTTTGGATTAGCTGGTTAGTGTTTTACTTACAACCTCTCTGACCTCCGCCGGCCCGTCTGAGCCGACTGAT
This sequence comes from Xenentodon cancila, assembly GCA_014839995.1. NCBI lineage: Eukaryota > Metazoa > Chordata > Actinopteri > Beloniformes > Belonidae > Xenentodon > Xenentodon cancila. Next base: position 4,061,980 of record CM026210.1, on the reverse strand, counting down.
TTACCCGCCGTGACCTCTGATCTCTGGCGGGGGCTACATGTAGTTCACCGAGTCGCCGGTGTGTTGCGTAATGCCGACATGTGCGTGCATCCACGCGTGCATCTTTCTGCATGTGTTCAACTGTTTTTGTGTGCGTGTGTCTGCTTTGTATGCATTTGTACACATAACAAGCTCTTTGTCTGAAGTCAGAATATTAACATCTGAGCCGTGGATTTGTTGTTTTCGTTTAATGTGTCAAACAGATTTACTGTCAAGCTGCGCTTTCTTCAGTTTACAGCTAATTTGTTCACAGTTGCAACAATGATGGAGTCATTTAGACTTCTGCGGCCTGCGAGGAATGCCCTAAAGACCACTTTGGCTTGTGTAGTTTTGTTTTTACTTTGCAGTACAACTTTGACAGGAGTTTATTTTGCATGTCTGTTCCATATAAATTGTTCTGCGTCCATTACACGGACGTTTTTGTGAGACTTTGCAGGGTCACATTAATAGCAGATTTACATTGCGTCCTTCTTTAGCCTGCAAGACTCAGATTACAGAATTCCTTTCTTACGCAGGATCTGCTAAATATCACCTCACGACAGGTAGAATTGCTGCCTTGAAAGCCGTTGTTTTTCATATTAAGGCTTCAGCACCGCTATTATCAATTGAGACTGTTACCGTTGCCTGAGAAAGTGTGTTTTCTGTTGCTTTTCTTTGTTGTTTTTATGGTGGTGGTGAGGGTCTTTTTTACACACTTCCTAACTAGTTCAAAACACATCTGTAGCTGGTCTCCTAAGACATTTGTGACTGTCTGCTGCTGAAACTTAACGTGAGTGTTAGGCAGGCAGGTCACCTCTTTGAATTCGTCCGGCTGTTTGCAGTGAAATTGTTTAACAGGGCGTTCCAAGTGGACGTAGAGAGAAACCTCTCCATTGTCAAGCAGCCAACATTCCCAACATATTTCTGTGCTGTTGTAATGATGAACGTACGCCTATGGGAAGCTTGCTCTTGTACCTGATGTGCATATGTGTAAAGTAATCCCTTCTTTATGTCTAACTTAATGTCAGTGCAGCCGATTTACTGGCTTAGCTTTGATGTTTGGAGTTTCACAGAGCTGACTGGGAAACACCATAACTCACTAATAAATAAGAAAAGAGCAGAGCCGCAGTTTGATTTTGTCCAGATATGGCGGAGGAGGCTTGAGAACGATCATCTAATATGAAAAGGATTAATGCTTAATTATTTGCTTTTCTGCAGTAGTACTTACTTATTTCTGCTCGTGAGATGATTTGTTGCATGTCCAGTTCTTGTATCCACAACTAAAAACACTGATGCACATCCTCAAACCTAAAACTGTATCATAGCAAAAGCAGCAGCTTTAGGGACGCAAAGGGAACATATCTGGTAAATTTCCATAAGCCTTCCACGGCAAGTGAAGAGATGCCGTATTTAGGAAAAGAATGGAAGCCTTGTTATGTGGCCTGAGGTTAGAAAAAAAGCTCCTAAATAACACTAACGTACAGGTACACTACTAGTCAAACGTGTGTCCAAACCTTTGACCGGTTGAGTGATATTTCTATCACAGTAATCGTAGTAATATCACCAAAGTTAAGTGGGATTTAGTCCTTGAATTCAAAATTCCTGGAATTTTACAACCCAGCAGTAACAGTCTGCAGCTGATAGATGTTGACATTTCAACCTCCTTTTCCCCACCTGCAGGTCGAGAGCTGTGACAGTGTCAGTGTTGGCCACGTCTACGATGGCGTGTGCAGGCCGCCCATGGCACAGGTCCACAATGGAGACATGGGCGGACATAGAGACAGGATGCCTGATGCCTGCTTCCCCAAACAGGGGAAGAGGGAAGTGGAGAATGGGATCCCCCGAGACCTCTCCTCCTGCCAGGCAGAGGACAGCTCCCAGGGTCAGAGCCGGAGTCCCTCTCAAGAGAACGGATTTTTGCTCAGCCGGGAGGAGCAGGATTTAGAGAAAGACAAGGACGACAGTCTGATGATGCCAAGCAAGAAGAGAGGCAGACGGAAACTGGAGCGCCCAACGAAATGTGAGGTTTTGGCTTCTGGTTGTTGATTTATGCTTTCTTTTTATGCTCTCTCCATGGAGCCAGCAGGAAGAATTATGTGCATGTGACTAGTACGAGATGCTGGGTAATGATCTATAAACGGGTGTCAGACTGAGTGGGTGTGTGCAGCTCAGCATTTAGAGCACGGGAGTGACGCTGCCAGTATTAGTAACCCTGAGGTGTTAAGTGTCACATTCATCCTGCTGCACAGTGTAGTGAAGAAAAGGGCACCAAGAACATTGCTGTAGGCCTGCAGAGCACATCAGAGATGATCCCAATGTTTCTACTCTAAATATTTATCTGATCATGTATACACAATGTTATTTCACTAAAATCTAATGCCTTCAGGGTGGTCTACCAAATGCTTTCAATATGCACAACCGGTTGAAAATTAAATCCACACTTTATGAGGCGATGCAGGCTGCTCCACAAAAGAATTAGTTGCAAAATAGATCACATCTGACATAATGCAAGTAAAAGGAAAGAGAATTACTCTTTTTAAACATGGGAAGCCTGTGTTTCTTTCTATAGCTTAAACATAATCTTTTTGATAGAATATAATAGAAAACACTTTTATTGCCAATAAAAGAAGGACATTGTCTTGGATTCAGCCAGCAGTTGGACAGCTCAACTAATTAGTGCACGAGATCTTTGGATTCCTCATTGTAACAGACCAGATTTCAAGGTTTTATTTATAAGGACATGATTTTAAAAACTCATCTGGTCTTCACTAGGCCATACAATTACGTTAAATACAGCTTTATATATGGCACTTTAAACAGTAGTATTATTTATGAACAAACATGAAGCCAGGATGCAGAAGCTGTGTGCGAGTTTGAGGAAGACGTTTTTACTGCTTCCTTAGGAATCGAGACGTATGCAGGAGCCAAGTGCTGCTAATTGAATCCATTTGATTCTTCCATCATTAGCAAGTCTGAGTACTTACATAAAAGGTTTTTGCACTTTGCTGGTCTGAAGCATTCAGAGCTATGTTTACATAATGCCAAGGAGGAAAGACATCAGCAGTGATGTTAGAGGAGTAATTATTCTGACCCATTAGTCTGTACAGGACATTTACAATCAATCTGAAATCCATCTTTGTACGATGAGATAACACTGAGGACAGTTGGCAGTATTCCCAGGAGTGGAAATGCCTGGAGAAATTGCTGAAAACCCCAGAGGTACATCTCAGACATTACAGGCCTCAGAGAGCAAACATGCCAGAATAGCTTAGGTTTAACAGAACTGAACAAACCAGAAGACTGCTGGGACAATATTGCTTAGGCAGACAAGCGAGTTGAGACGAGTTGTTTGGCCATAATGTTCAGCGCAAACACCACATAGAAGGAGTCAAGCACAGTGGTGCAGGCATGATGGTTTGGGCTGGTTTTGCAGCCACAAGATTTGGGCATCTTGCAGGTTTGACTCAGTCTTAAACACCCTGCACAGCAAAGCATTTTAGAGCAAAATGTGAGCAGAGTGTCCTGGCCTGAAACTGGCTCGGGCAACGGGTCAGTGATCCCAAACACGCCGACATATCTGCAACAGAAAACCAAAGGAATCACGGGAATGCAACGTCCCGGCCAAAGCCTGAAATAAAATAGCAAATATGCGGAACTTAAGAAACCTTGTGAACAAGTAAACTTTGCATTATATCGTATATTATTATGTCTGGACATGTAACACCATTGAAAGTATCTTAGAACATGTTCTACCTATTAATTTTTCCCAGACGTTAAACAAACAGAACAATTATGGTCATTGTGAGATAAATTTTGTTTGGGTTAGTTGCTAATTTAATGGTTATGGGTACGTGAAGACAAACTGAGTTATTGAATTGTTCGTTGGTTCTTCAAGAATACTTAAAGCTATTCTCAGTCATTTTATGTATTTTTTTCATATCGTGCCACAGAGCAATGACATGAAATATGAATGAAGTGAAGCAGCAAGGGCCCTTGACGGGGCATAATTAGTTAAATTGTAAGTAAAGTGATACAGATGAGTAGTTTTTAGGGCATGATGAAGATCAATCATATCATTTCACCCTCCTCTCACTCCCACACACACACACACTCTTTTAAGTTCTCTTTTTATCTGAGCGGCATGCCTCCCTTGCCCCTCTCTGGCCATAGAGACACCGGCTATGACCTTGATGAAGACTGCAGCAGATAAATCGAGAGGTGACGTGGCTCATCTCTTGGCAACCAGCCTCTTGTAGGAGCTGGCAGGTCCCTGTCGGGGGGCCGTCGTGCCCAGAGCTCTTTACAAACCGAGCCTGCAGTCTGTATTTACCTCATCTGGGTTTGTAGGTTCTGTTATGTCTCTTCCAAGAAAAAAACCCAACAAAACAGGTAAAACCCTGCTGGCTGTTGGCACAAGCTGATGACTCAGCACGTGATTTCTGAATGCTGCCTCTTGTTTTCTTTTTCTTTGCTTAAAGGTTGCAGTGTGCATTTAAACCTTTTATTTTTCATGTCAGACTCAAGTTCACCAGTTTTATAATTATACAACATCAAAACACTTGTAGTAGACACTGCTGCTTGTGTGTTATTAATAAGTAATACTTTATCCACTGGTACCAGCCTAAACATAAGCTTGAAGATGATAACTTTTTAAAGATGAGTGCATGATCCTTAATGGTGAGAGCAATGATTTGCTTATACCATTAGTTGATTGAACTATTAAACTACAGTATTTGCATGTCCTGAAAGTATCATGCAAATACGTAAACTGGGAGTTTTAAGAATTTTTATTTTGAATTTGATGCAAGCAGCATGTTTCAAAAACGCAGTTTGGACAAGGATCTTTTTAAGTTTGAAACAATTGTGTAAGTTGATGCATAGTTGATGCACCTCACAACTAGTCAGGTTTGCAGGCAACTTGTCACTAATGTGAGCTGATCTTACAAGAGCCTCCCCAAGAATCCCTCAGAAGCACGAATGAAGAGAAGTTCTGCCATGAAGAAGACGTTTCAGCCTAAAATAGTTTAGATTTCTGCATGTTTTGAACAGTTTTGTCATCGTCAGCTTTCATCATCGATTGAGTTGTCCAGTGTGGACATGGGTCACTTCCACATCTGAGAAGGAACCACTAAGAAGGTCACCGGTTCAAATCCGTAACGGTTTCTCAGTGTAGTCCGATTTCCTCCCACGGCCCAGACACGTGTAATTGGCTACTTGGGGATTTTAATTTGCCCATAGGCGTGAGTGTGACCTGCTGTGGTTCTCCGTCTATATATTTGGTCCTGTGATGGAACCGTACCCCCGTTTCGGCAGAAGACAGCTGAGATAGGCAAGCAGACCCCTGTGACCCTCAACAGGATGTGTGTGTGGGTGTTATGAATGGATCGGGGGGAATTTTTAGGAACTTTTTCAATTAACATTGAAACACTGAAAAAAACATCTTGGCGAGAAAGAACATTGGGAAGTACATTCATGCCATCTGTCTCACTAATACAACTAAAATGATTAAACACAGTAACCCTCATAACAGAACAGACACCATTGTCCAGTGACAATAAAGGCATTTGATTGATTGATTGATTGATCATTGTCTTCATCATCAATCATGAGCCGGCGTTACAGAGAGTAAAAAGATGTTTCTGTGGACTCTGTGGACCACACTTAGCCTTAGGTTTGTTTGTAATATGTAAATGTTATTAACCACCAAGACAGCAGTTAAACTATTTATGTTATTATTTATGTTATGTTATGCTGAAATCACATGTAGGAATGTTACACATGTGAGACTGATTGTAAAACATATACTCCACAGACTGTACGAGCAGTCCCACAAACCTGTAACTGGGATTTGTTTGCAGGCTACCGCAGCCATCGCCTTTGGCACACTAAAGTACATCGTTGCACCTGCATGAAGCACAAATGGAAGTATATAATCACATATAAGATATGGTGACTGCACATGTGTGAATAAAGAGTCGGAGATGGCCTCTCAGAGAGGAGAGCCCTCAGTGGGGGCCAATGTGGCAGATTGATAGCGTGCTAAACGGGGTCTCTGTTTTCCATCTGGAGGGCACAGGAAGCATTTGAGCTCTGGCTGCAGGGGAACTGAGCTCCAGCAACACAAGAGCTGGAAGCCGCTCAAACTGGCAAGGTATACTCTCTGCAGGCAACATTAGCCAGCTCGCCTCGCAAACCCAGTGACCTTACCAGCCTGCGTGCCTCGCCGGTTTGTTACATAGTCACTTATTCCCGATGGAGAGGGATGGGAGGGGTTCGGGGGGCTCAGCTACACAACTCTTGAAGAGGCAAGCTGAGAGAGCAGACCATTGTTTGGATAAGTCGGTGTGGTGCTCCACTGAGAAGCCAGTTTTGGCTTTGTAGAAAAAAGAAATGCCAATTGAAGTTGTTCTCAGCCTCTGAGAGCTCAGGTTTTACGATTGTGTTTAGGCTACAACTCAGCAGATAGGTAGTCGTGTTTACTCAGGGCACAGAAACACTGTGAAAGTAATACCAGAGGTGCTGGTTGGAGCTCCTTTGATGAAGCTGTTTTAGCTTTCTTATCTGTTCTTGTGCTGCTGCGGGCAAAGAAAAAAAAAGGCTTTCATGAATCCCGAGTCCTGACTGCTGGTCTCGTGTTACAGTTGGGTGGTATCCATGCTCTCTGGCTAACCCCATCCCTGCTCTGCTGAACACAAGCAAACAATGCTGTTTAAGAATGGGTAGTGTGCCCATGTTGTTGTAGACCTCGACATCCTAAATTATGGCCAAGTTGGAGGGAAATCCCAGCTGCAGCATTTACTGTGTTTCAGTAAATTTTATTAGGCTGTGGTTTAGTGCACATTTAACTAAAAGGTCTTTACACTGCACTGGCTGCACTGTTCACGTTTGCTTTCACAACTTCCTCTGAGCATTTTTTCTTCCTGTGCAGGATATTTATAGTACTAACAAAAAAAGACAAAGAAAAAAGGCGCGTTTGGTGTAACAGTTGTGAACCATTAGGATACGGGGTTTGTTGAAGGACGCAGGTATCGAAGCTACTACAGAAAAGCCTTTCAGTGACTCTTACACCAAAAACTGAATCAAGTCCAGTTTATTTGCGTGGCACTTTACAGCCGAGGCGAACAACTTTGGTCAAATGAATTCACGGATTCGTGATGTTGTGACTACAAGCACACCAGCGGCTGAAAAAGAAAGAGAATAGAAGTTGTTGCAGTGACCCAGTTGAAGACCACAGCCTGACTGAAGAGCCTTTGATCTGAAGCGATGCTGTAGAGACGTACAGGCCAAAAATTCCTCCACTGATAATAAGAGGGTGACAACTTTATACGATTAAGAATTACTTCTTATTAAGTTATTGCTGCAAGACGTGGCTCTATGAGCTACTCCATCCTGCTGTGTGCTTACTTTTTATTCACTTCTTAAGGATGTTGGCTTATTTTTTGATAAATAACTAATGAAACAGTGTAAACTGTCATGTGTTGTTGTTCATTTAAGGTTGTATTTAGTCAGTAACTAAGAGAGTAACATTTATTTAACAAACCAGAGTGTTTAGAAAAATCTCATCAGTGTAAAAGAACAAAAAACATCTATCAAAAGCCGGTTTTCTAGGTGTTCTCTGAAACTATAAAGAAAAGAGATTGTGGTCTGGAGTTCCAGAGTCTCAGTGCTGTCGCTCCAAAATCCCAACGAGACGCCACGAGCGATCTCTGCTGAGAAGAGTACGGGCGTAAGACCTCAGAGATATACTGGGGTGCTTTACCGTCCACAGCTTTAAAAGTTAAAATAAGAATTTTTAAATTGATCCTGAAACTGACTAGAAGCCAGGGAAAAGTTTCTAAAGTCATAGTAATGTGGTCTCTCCTCCTGGAGTTGGATGAAAGGCGTGCACTGCAGTTTGAACAGGCTGCAGCCGATTTAGGGATCTTTGGTTCAAACAGGCGAAAAAAGAATTACAGTAATCCAGCACTAAAGAGATAAAAGCATGAATTATAATTTTCCATTTTATGCCTTAGACACGACTTTGCTGTGTTTCTTAGATGGAAAAAAGCTAAACGAATCAGCTGCTGAACTTGAGCGTCTAAGGACAGCGAACCGTCCAGAATGATGCAAACTATATTCTGAAAATCAGGACTTGATGACAGTTAAACAATCGTTTAACTCAGTCAGACTGAAAGTGGTCACTTGGACAGAAAGAGCGTTGAAGCTGGATGTCATCGGCATAAAGATGAAAGGAAATGTTGCTAAACCTTTTAACTAAATGTCCAAGAGGCAACAAGTACAAAGGAAACGAGATGGGTCCGAGAGCAGACCCCTGCGTAACTCCACAGGAGCTTTTCACTGCTAGAAAAGCTCCTGTCAGCGAGGTCGCAAGTGAACCTGTCTGTATATACTTATTTATGTATTGAATAAGGCAGCCCATTTTATTATATTATTTTTGTTTTAAGTTGTGATACTGAAAACCATAAAACTGAGTTTGGAATAAGCAACTACAAGGAATCAGTGGAGTCAAATAAAAACGAACAACAGATGTTTTTATGCCTCTGTAACTACTTGGAAAATACAAGTTATTCTGTGAAATGATCTCAGTGGTTATTTGGTGTGGACACCTCTAGGTTTGTCCTAATATGGGGGTTCTGCCGGGGATTTCTACCTATGGCCCCTCGCAGCTTAGAGTCTGGTGATGGGTGGGCCATGCTAATAGCAGCCAGCTGTGCTTCTCAGGGGGTTACAGCGTCAGAAGTATGAGATTTTCCAAAGTAAACCTGACCGCTCTCCATTTTAATTATGACCTGGGCAGCCACCCCAGATCAGCTGGGTTGAATCAAATCTTCATATAGTACCTGATTGCACAAAGTCCTGGACTCCCAGACGACTGTGAACTCTGACCAGGCATAAGGAGGTCCTCTGAGACGCGCCGTCGCAACAGTTTTATTAATATCAGGCTGATTTGAGCAGACGCGTTAATGGGTTGATACAGAGGACTAGACTGATAAATGTGTCGCATGTTTTATTAATGAACAAAAGGCCATGTGAGTTTAACACAGATGCAGGGAAAACCGATGCCAATTCCCACCCTCCTATGAAAGATTCAGGCCATCCATTGTGTTGCTTTCTTTCCTCTAGATGTGGAGCACAAGGAGGAGGACGGCAGTGATGCAGTCAAGACCGAGGTAAGACTCCTGTGCTGTTTTGTCTCTGTCCTCTGGCTGATGCAACTCTTGAGCTTTCTGTTGAAGTTGGAAGGGCTGCAGCTTCCCCTTCAGAGAGTTAATAATGCTTCCTGTCTCAAACCTCGTATCCTCTGCTTGCCAGTGTGTTAAAGACTACACAGTTGTGAAATAAGTATCTTTTAGAGAACAAAACGTATAGTTTTTAGGAGAAAAGTGGACTCTTCACGTAGCTTTTAAAAACAGTCTTGCTACTCATGGTAACTGTAGTAATGTGAGGAAAGGGATGGGTGTCGTGTCCAGGAAAGTTAGATGACAAAATAATACGTCGGATATTGTATGTACTCAAGAAACAGCTGGTCTGTCCTGAAACAACAGCAATAAAATTAAAAAAAAAGTGAAAATGATTCTGATCAGAGGGAAAAAATACAGATGACACCTAATGGGACATGCAGATGGAAGTTTGTCTTTTCTGGACTACACTGTAAAAACATTGATTTAACTAATGTGACATAAGTTATGGATTTGTAGATTACTGTTAAACGGCTGCAAGTTTAGCGTTTAGTTGTCCTTGGCCCCATACTAACGGGGATATCTGTTTATTTTAGTTGAGGGTAAATTAAAAAAGAAAAACAAAGAAAAGAAAACATGTTTTTTTCCTTGTGTTGTAGGCTAGACATCGTACAGGACATAATTCAGTTCAATTAAAAATACTCTTTTATTCCCCAAAGGGATATTAACTATGATAATAATGCTGTCAAAGCAGTGTTGTAGTTTTGTTTATTAAAAACTAAAGTCCTTGAGTTTTTGAAACGCTCTAGAGCTCTAGAGGCGTATTGGGTTTCACGCAGACTGAAACAGACCAGGTTTTTCCTTCGTTTTTTATTTACTAAACTACACTAGAATAAAACTGTCCGTAGTGACATTCAGAAAATACACGACAGGTGTTGTTATTATATAAGAAAAAAGCAGAATTATATTTTCCAAAACTATTCTTTCAAGCCTCATTTCATCTATTAAGAAAACCTTTGGCCTGAAGTTTTTTTTTTATCAGCAATTTTAATTGCAAATTCTTGCACCAAGAACACACTTTTCTTGACTGGAAAATGTGCAAATCCTCCTATTTTAGAGATCTAGAAAGGTTAAGTGACTCTTTTGTCTTTGGACCTTTGAAAGAAATGGTACCTAGTGGTGTATAGATTTGAAATATCAAATACACTTGGGAACATCTTGTATCACATGGTCGCTGGTGGCCTTGAGACTGTTGCCAGGGAGTCGCAATTAGACTTTTCACCTGACGTTGCGTCTGCATCGTTTAGAAGTGAAACAACGCACTTGGTTCGCTTCAGATTCGTCACATGTTTACAAGAATCCTTCTCACCAACAACCGTAGCAGGTTAGATGCAGAATTTTGATGGAAGTCTTATTGATTCTTTATGAGAGAAACTCACAAGACAAATATAAAACAATAGTAATTTTTTTTTTTTTTTTTTTTTTTTTTTTTTTTTTACACCTTAAACAGGGAGATCGAGGCAGGATGCGAGGGGGAGTTGGTTGGGAGATCAGCCTTCGTCAGAGGCCCATGCCCAGAATTACCTTCCAGGCTGGTGACCCTTATTACATTAGCAAGCGGACCAGAGAGGAGTGGCTGGCCAAGTGGAAGATGGAGGTGAGTACCCCCAAATGTGTCCCAGCCACTGTAGACAAGCAGGGTGAGTGACAGGAAGACAGGGCTCCGTGGGAATTTATGGCCAAGTGTATTTGATGGGTCATTTGATATCTCATGAAGGTACCATTTATTTCAGCAGACTTCCAGTGCCACAGACCGACTCAGCCTCTGCGTTTCCTTGCTTCGTTCCTGTTTTTTGTGTGTGCAGCGGTGAAGTCACGCACATCTGTGTTGCTGTGCAGGATTAACAACTTTCATCATCGTTGATGCTTTAAGAGTGCCGGTCTTTTGTTGTAACGTGCTTTGTTTGTTTGCTTGGTACTTTTATAGGAAAGTATATATCATATATATATATAAAAGGCCCAAAATTCAAGATATTCTCATTTCATTTCTCTCTTTTTCATTGAGTTTGAGTGTTCATCAGAAGCCAGCACGTGCAGAAAGCTTTGTCATTTGACTGCTTTGAAAAGAGAGGCAACGCTCTCATTTCTGCAGGAGCCAAAGACAAAGTTGTCAGAAGCGGAACCTGTATAGGTCTTTCATACATAAAACATGACGCGCTCGTCGCTGAGCTGGACGTCTAGTCCGATCCAGCTCCTTGAGCAGTCAGCTGTTGCTCATTGGCAATCGATCATTATTTGTGAACAACTAAAATGCCTCGCTGCTTGAACTGTTTCTGAGCCGTTTCAGGCAGTAAATGGATATCTACCACGCCAAATATCTGCGTCTTTCTAGATATGTGTCTGATCTCTCAGGCTGCCGGTTTAGATGGCGTGGAAAAAGCGTATGTACCTTGATTTGAGACCTTTTCTGCACCTTTATTTCTTATTGATTAGTTTATCTGAGATTGGGGGAAAAGAAAAAGCAGATTCTGAACTGAAGAAAATCCAATCTAATGGCCATCACAGAAGTACTGTGATGGCCATTAGCCAGAGCAGTCCAAATGTCTTATTTGGACTACAGCCAATCAGCACCAGAGGATAACACTTTTGTCAGGCTGTTGTGAAGTGTTGTCATGTTTCCGCACATCTGTGTATCTGTAAATCTCAGATTATGTTAAGTTAACATAAATAGATGTTGCGAAAGCAAACGCTCCAAACCAAACCGAGTGGAGTGGAAGTGATGTCAGACTGAAGCTCGAACCAGAGTTAAAGGAGCTGACCAATCTGAAGTCATATACATATACAAATATGTTTGTGTCATGTAAATGCAACAGTGGCAGTGTAAAGTAATCAACATGGAACGTGCATGCGAGTGCAGGCCGTTGGCCGGTAGCTCATAAGGTTTCACTGGGTTGTCGTTCTACTTTTTTGCTGTTTTTCTCTTGTCAAGAACCATCTGATTTTGAAGTCTTGTGCAATAAAAGACAGATGAAAGTGGATTTGTTTATTCTGTAATCAAAACTAAACAAAAAAAAGATTGCACGATAGCTGCAGAACAGCTGTGGCGAAGCCGTCTTTCCAAACGCTCGCCATCGATTCAAATTCTAAAGGTAACAGATAGAAGATCTAGAATACTGCTGCTGATGAGAATCACATGGAAGCTACTAACAGGATTCATCCTCTAATGAGATGTGTTCATGTGTAGTTCTACACGCTGCTTAACTACTGCCAGTTGATTATGACCTCTGCTAGTCATGCAATGTGGTAAAACTATATATATAATATTATTTTTTATATTTATTTATGGGAGACTTTGCTGTATTAACATGGGATTTCCCACGTCTTGCTCTTCTGTGCTTCCCTCTGCTCTCCTCTGGAAGAAAGCTTGGGAAGTGGCCATAAAAGTGTCACCAGAAAGAAAATATTGCCAAATTAGTAGGACATGCCGGGGTCCTACAAGGGAAATGTCATAAAATATGAGGCAAGTGAGCGGTTCACGTTCGCAGAGCAGAGGTGGATTCCCCCTGAAGTAAAGTAGCTCTGCAAGGCTGAGATTTAAGATGATTTGCAATGTGGAAATCAAATGCAAATGTCTTATTTGGATTATTGCTGATTGATTTCTAAGTTGCACGAACAATGATTTGAGTGCCAACAGGTTGCATAGCTGTTGCTGTTGCTTCTAGTCTTCTGCTGTCGCTGTTGCTGCGTCCTGCAGACGACATGGTGGCTGTAGGGTTTACCGCCGTCTCCTTGCACTTTCTCCGGGATCGCGCTCTCTCTTTTTTTTTTTCTTGTGCCATGTGTTACAGTGGACTTCTCCTTCTCTTCCACGCCGTCTCCCTCCCCCATTCTTCTCCTGACCCCTCCCCCAACCATGGAAAGGAACTCTGTGCTATGGGTATGAGGGTTAGGAGAAGGTTTGCAGCAAATTTCCACCCCTGCTTGCAAGACAGCCTCTTGGCCTATTGCCAACGTTTTGCAAGTTCTCTCTAGCCAACCAGAGTTCCTGTCGGCAATCACCTGACCCTGAATTCCCAGACAAAGAAATGTTCATGCTTTCTTTCTCTCTTTTTTCTTTTTTTTTTTTAAGCGATCTGCTTTGCCCCAAGTGTGGGGGTGAAAAAAAATAAAAGCTCCAGCCCCACTCTGGATTATGAGAGTAGCACGCTGGCGCGTATGGGTATGTGCACTGCATTGTTTGTTTGATAACACAGGGGGATAGTGTGCATGTCTGATTAGCGTGCTTACAGCGAGGGCAGTATGCTGACTTCAGGTATTTCCACGAGAGTCGTTGTGGACCATCTGCGCTGCACGGCTGAAAGGGAAACCGTCAGTTTAAAAGAAGGGAAGACTTCAGCCGTGTTTGAGGAAAAAAAGTTGCTGGCATGAAAAAAACTTTCTCCCATGGGGGGAATTTGCGCTGAAACTATTTCCTGTTTCATAGCAGCATCTAGAAAAGTCAGAGTAGCATCATGTTTTCTGGATTGAATATATTTTACTTGACAGTGTCGTTGTTGTTGTTGTTGTGTTTTCTTTTCACAGTGCCAGCAATGATTTCACCTTACATAACATCCTACTGGAAAAGGTTGAAGTCATTCTGGAGGCTTCAAAGCTCTTTCCTTCCTGTCTTTGTGTAGTGTTTTGGCTTTGACTTAAGACTTTAGATCTTATTTATTAGATTTTTTTTTAAGTAGGGATTCGGAGTAAACCGGGCAGTCACTGGTTTGCTTTGTTAACCACTCTTCACGTGTGCAGAACGCTTTCAGTGTATTCATGGTTGACTCTTGTAATATTCCCAATTACCTTTAGAAAGGATGCAGCACAATGAAAACCAGATGGCTCCTTCTGGTGTGATCCCCCATAAGACCCCTGATGAAATGTGCAGCTTTTGTAGGGATCTGTGTTAAAATCAGATTAAGGAATTCTGCACAAGTTAAACTGGCCACTTTTGCATTTGTGGACATTTGTTCTGCCTCTAAAGATTTCTTCTGTTTAGTATCAGACTTTTCAGCACATTGATACCATGTATTTTGAGTGAGTTACACCTGTTGTGACTCAGCTTTGCTCTTAAGTCATATGCCAGCGTATAATTCAGTCCCAACATGAGAAACTACTGCATACAAAGGTCAGACTGTGTGGCGCTTTTCTTTTTTTTTCTTGTTGTATGTTGTAAGAGACAATTATCCTCACTGAAATGTCATTTCATTTGACTTTGCCGTGTTTGCTTTGATGCTGTAGGTCTTTTTACTGCAACTTATCTTTGTCTCTGATATTGAATTTATTTTAGACTTGTTCTTTACTCCTCTGAGACTTTTTTTGAGACTACAAAACATGTTAGGCAATGTTAACAGTTATGTTAAAGATAGTTGATGTAACTAGTACAGCCCAGATTTGGTAGAAAAGTCTCATCTGCACCCCCCCAGACACCAATCTGTGTTCTGTTTTTCTGCCTTCCAGTGCACTCTTTCACCCCTTGAGCCCTCAGGGTATCATGCTGCACAGCTTCTAAGTCAGATTATCCTCTATTGTGCAACCAACATGTCTCTACACTCTGCCAGAGGCCTGCACAGCTTCTGTTCTCTCTCTACCCCTTAACAAAGTCCACGAAGGCTGTCCGCACGGTCTCCCGTGGCATTCATATTTCACATAGTTTTCAGACGTTAAAATGTGTAGGTGTTTTCGAGGCAGCTGCTTTGTTGTGCTTAGACGACCGCGGTAACCTATATGTGCTGTCATTTTTGGTATTTGTGTTGAGCACGGGCGTGACAGCGGATATAAAGTGGTGGTATTTCTGAACTGTCAGTGACGGGCAGGCATGTGTAAATGATAAAGACCGCATTGTATCTCCTCTACCTCCCTTTTCTATCTTCCACATTAGACTCGGAGAGCTTGTCTTTCTGGTGGAGGCGTACACACACACACACACACACACACACACACACACACACACACACTGTGAGGCCCCCAAAAGGGGGCCATTTACAACTGGGAAGAAGTCCAGAGACAAATATCTGGTTCTTATAGCCACTGTACTTTCTCCCCTCCCCCAACTGGCATTTTCGGCGTCACTTTTACTTTGGCTGCGAGGAACAGGAACCCCAGAGGCAGAATGGTTCGAAACACACCTAAACAGGCACCAAAGAAAAGTAGCCGAGCTATTTTTTTATCTACATTTACGCATCTCTCCGCGTACCTGCGATTGCTTGTCACCAGACATGAAAAACTGGCTCGCAGATGACTTCATAAATCCTCGATTTCCATTTACATCTGCAGCTGATATCTTCCCTACAACCATCGCAGATTGTTCCTGTGTATTCATGCAACAGCTTAACTGACATTTGTAAGTTTTTTTTGCAGTTTACCATCTGGGCATCCACATCCGAGCAGGCTGTCAAACACTCAACTCTAGCGTGCTTGTGTTGGAGCCAAGAAGCCTGACACGTAGGGCCCGAGGCTTTGAACCATCCATCCAGGGCTACAGGACAGATATTTATAAACTGCAGCAGAGCTTCTTGATTGAAGAGCACATGTTTCTACTCTTTTGGACAAAAACCCCTCCCCATGCAGAACCCCCCCCCCCCCCTTTCCCAATATTTAAAGACCCTATTGTTTACAAGTCACAGTAGGGACGAACGTTGAGGAGAGGATTGTGCGATACGCCCTCGGTTTTCCAGCCCTGCAGTATGTATGAGAACCGGGAACCTGAGAAACTGTGGAGAAAAATAAGCACAGCTGTGCAGCGGCGGCTCTCACGTGGGGCCTATAGTATGGCCATCACATGTTTACGTATAGGATTGCATGTACAGAGTAGAAGAAGAAAGCCAGCGTGTGGGTTGTGCTGAGCGTTTGTTTGAGAGAGAGAGAGCAACATCAGAACGAGTGCAGCTGTTGAGGATTTACTGTGAGAGGCTTAAGGCACTGCAGCACCTCGTCCTCTCTGATTGACCTAGTGGCTCAGTGTCAGGTACCACAAACCCGGTGAACCTTCCTCTGCAGTTACTGTATACGCCGCTGTTAATGGATATATCTGACAGGCAGAGATAAAGATGTGTTTACAAGGGCTTTCAGGCCTGATCTCAGCATTTACTCAGCAGAGGCGTGGTGCATTGCTTTTGTTGTACAATTATCCTCTGCCTGTATGGTACCTGGTTGGGCCATGAAACAAACTCTCATGGTGTTGGGTAAATGAGGGCGCCTCATTTGTTCTACTTGATTGCATAACCCTGTGGCGTCGTATTTCTTGGTTTACTTTCCTATCACGTAAAAAAGCCCAAGTGTCCCCAAGAGCATCGGTGCAGACTCCACTTGCTGGTTAGATGTGTAAAATCGACCCAAGATTGTTCTGATGTCAATTTACTAAAGACCAAAAATTATGTCATTTATTTAAATTGAGAGATTAACAAACTTTGCTGCTCATAAGACTGTAAATAATGAGTAGTTCTCGTAACCAGAACTCCAGGACTGTTTCAGAAATCTAGAAAATTCCAAACCTAGCAGACGTGAAAGAGAAGATGAAGTTAGTTGATGTGAGAGAAGAGGATGCAGAAGACAGGGTTGGATGGAGGCGGACTACCGGAGGGAACAACCGAAGGGACAAGAAGACGGAAAGCAGAGGAATAGAGCTCTGCGGGCACATACGAGCCTTTACGGCGTCGCCAGGACTTCTGATGATCGTTTTTGTTTACGCGTTTACAGTTTTCACCGATGCGCTCACCGGTGAGACACGCCCACCAGCCGACAGTGCAACAGAAAATATGTCGTGTCAACCACCTGAAACAGAGACCAAACAAGCTGCATTTTTAAAACTTATTTAAGTCGTTATATTGACTGATGTCATTGCCACCAACGCTTTTATAACTTCCAATGTACAGCGTGAAACAGACATGTGGTGACGTAAACAACTAATTATCGATTATTACATTTGTTGGCAACTCATTTTTTCATTGACTTTTGGCGAATACGTCGTATTCATTGTAGGCCTATGGTGGAATATATTAGTATACAGATTGTTTTGTGTAATGAAGACGCTTCAGCAGCTGGTTATCATCCTGGAGATTCCTTATACTGTTTGTTATTATCACTCACAAAATAAATCAGTTTGACAGTGAAGTGCTGCTGCTTCTGCAGGGGAACATTTTAGTTCGCTGTGGAGCAGGAGGAGAGCTTGCATACATTAACCATACAGAACTAAATCATGCCATCTATTTTAGGCGGCGTCGCTCTGGTTTGGTCCTGTTCTGTTTTTAATTACTTCACACGTTAACTGTTTGGGACACATCAGTACTCTCCTTTTCCTCAGCCATGCCTTTGTAATGTGTGCAGAACGTGGATTTGTATGAACTGGTTGAAAAATGTGAAGAAATCCCTGGGAACAACATTGTTTTGAAGACAGCACGTGCGTCTCCAATATGCATTAATGCACAACCTGGAGAAATATCAGGCATGCTGATTCATCTGACCACAGTTCGGTCACGTCTCCTCTGTGATAATCCAGCCCGCATGCTCGTGGGCCCAAAGACCTCAGCGCTACCTCTGGACTAGATTACCAAAAGGCTGTTTATGTGCACAGTAACCATTTAAATGAATATGTAAATGTAATTCTGTGATGTAGTGCTTGACAAATGTTTCCCAAAGTAAACGCTGCTGATGCATGAGTGTTCCTGACGCCGTCAGAGCATCACAGTTCACAGGCGTCAAGCTTAGGTTTGCATCTTCTTAAAAAATAGTATGCACTGTTGAAGGTAATATTTTCAAATCCCTTCTAATCTTTATGCAAAACTGTTTCTAAACATTTCAATGACTCTTCTTGTCCTCGGATTTTCACATGACTGTTTGCCAGATGAAGGAGGAGTCCTCAGGAGCTGGTTCACTAGTCTCAGGAAGCTTTTTATACTCGCTTTGACTCCTGCTAAAGTGACGTTCATCACATCATATATATATATATGTATATATATATATATATATATACATATACACACACCCATGCACATAATTTTTCTTGGATTTTCTCTGGAGGATTATACGCTTGTTTTATGTTTAAGACGGATCTTTGAAGCCCTCCTTACACGGGATCTTTATGTTTTCATGACTGTTTAGTAGATTTGTCACAATATGCATTTATATTTAAAGTAAAGTATTCAGCTACATAAAAAGTTATCTTGGTTTCAGTCGTCGCTCAGCGACTGCATGCAGCAAAAAGCTCAAAAAAGCTAAAAGCGCCATCCTCACCTACGTTGTCACCGGGCTTTTGTTTTAGGCAGAGAAGAAGGCCAAATTGATGTCAGCGATGAGCACCTTGAAGAATCACGAGGAGGATGAAATGGAGATGGAGAAAGAAGACGTCTCAATAATCAAACACCTGCAGCCTTCAAAGCAACAGCAACAACCTCAGCCTCAGCCCCAGAGTCAGTCTCACCCGCAGCCTCAGTGTCAACAGCAGTCGCAGCCGTTGCTGCCTCTGCAGCAGCAGCAGCAGCACAAGCAGGTGCCTCAGCAGCAGCAGCAGCAGCAGCAGCAGCAGCCGACCGACCCGGCTTCCCCCACTGTGGCCACCACACCTGAGCCCATCGCCATCGGAGGAGAAGACAAAGATTCCTCCAAGTCTGCAGACAATGAGCCAGAGTACGAGGTGAGATCATCACCACAGACAAAAGGAGATAGCTGGAGTAGGATGAATCCTTGTAGATCAAAGTCACCATTTATGTTTTGTAAATTGTTATTTCACTCCCTATAAGTTCATAATGT